>JAVJAQ010001277.1:0-608602 GCA_032362365.1 Zygogramma bicolorata | reverse complement strand
ATAGTTGATATTTTATTAAAAAAAAACAGCATTTTAATTAAGTGCACGAGAAGAGATGTATGTGATGATTGAACATCAATTTTACATGAAAATTATACCCAGATCTTTTATTTTAGAATTTGATAGATTATTATTCGGTATTGTGACAATATTCTCATAGAAGAGATGAGTGGGTAACCTCAGAAAGCTATGAGCGAAAAAGTCCATACGAAATCAGTCGCTTTCGCTCAGAATGATAATTTCTGATAGCAATATTTGTTTCAGGTGCTGATTTTTTCAAACCGTCCATCTCATAATGCTCCTCTGAAGAATTCGGCAGTTTCCTGATTTTTGTTTCGAAAAAATGTTATCTAGGAAAACTCCGAATAAAAAAAGTAGTTATTGGGATTTCGCCTATTTGAACCTTTTTATTTCGTGAAATCGAGCATTGAAGAATTTGGGAAGAATCTACACTTTTCTCGAGGTAAGAGAATTCTGCACTTATTATATTTTTTTTAGAATTCTATTTTGCAATATTTGATTTTATTTTACATTCTGTCACATAATTTGACTAATTTACATTTTCAACGAATTACAAAAGGGCTACCTACTGACCGTTAGTAAGAGAGAAATTAGAACGGTGACTTGATTACTGTCGAGTCACAGATGATTCCGAATGTAAGTGAAGCTTGTAGATGAGAAAAAAGTAGTTACATTCTCGCTGAATGCATGGCGTTGGTATTGTCCAGGGTGACACAACTCGGAAAGTTCGAATGTGGTGGGAGAGGTTATTTTTCGCGTTCTAATCTAGATTTTCTATTTATTCGAACATATTGTGGCTGAATTCTGGAACACCTTGCTTCTTGCATATTGAAGTTCCCTCAGTCTGCTTGGAATGCTCGATGTCTGAACTATGTTATCATTGAATTATTGAATTAATTTTTATAATTACATATGGGGTTCACAACAGACTGAGTCAACAGTTCAATTACAGTCAACCACATCATTACTTATAGAATATTATTGTAGAGCATATATCGATTTCCGTAGATGAAGTGGAATGAAGGATTTAACCAGAGTTTAATGGAAAAAAATAAATATTTCAGTTCTGTAGAAAAAAACCTCAATATTTCGAATTTCAATACCCTGTATTTACAAATAGTGGGGACGTTAGTGGAATCAACCTTTCAATTTTTCCTGACGTATCGAGTTTTTGCACACTGATGGTAGGACTAAGCATCGGACCATGAATCGGATGGTCTCGTTGGATTGAGCACACTTCAAAATATGAGAACACACAATTGGTTCACCCCATCCCCACCTATGTGCGCCAGGGGCGGGAATGGGTTCCTGAGCTTCGATTTAGATATCGATGTGTTGATCTCGGCTTTGGTACCACCTGGCACCTTTGATCCTTTTCTTTCTACTACTTCCTTTCTTCCTCTCGCCATGTTTGAAAAAGCCATTGTGAAATATGCTAAATAAAAGCGTGTTCGATTGTGAGTACGCCTCTGGTATTTTATGTGCATATGCTGCTTTCGTGAATCTTAGAACAAATAAAAGACTAATTTCTGAAATAATTGTTGATCTGCATGAAATTATCAACAATCTCGTTTGATGAAGCTGAACTAATAGATTGAATTCATTTCAAATTTTTAAGATCTAATTAATATATCTGATTATACCCCGAACCATTCAGAGATGGTCGTACCGCCGATATAGGAGCAAAAGCCCATAACGTATACCAATTCCTCCTTGCGACTCGTGATTTACACATTGTCCAATCTGATGGGAGCTGTAGTTGTCCATACTTGCACCCAACTATCTTCTCGAAATTTCCAGCCCCATTCAACGGGAGATGGGAGTACTTGTGTCGACTGAAGTAACTGCCCCCAAACTCGAGTCATGTATGACACACGTCTTGTGCGCTGGTTCAGAGCATCCGCTTCTGCTCTTTTCTCGACGGCAGCAACAACGACGACAATCGTTGACCGATGTGTAGTCTCCTCCTTTGAATGAATAAAAGCCCTTTTTGTGATATTTACATCCACATTCGAGTCTTATTTTATTTAACGGGGAATACATCGCAGTGACAAATTTTTCGAGTATTTTCCTAGCACCAACGTTTCCATCCTCAAACAGTGCTTGCCATGCTTCAGAAACCAATGCGTCTTCCACGCACTTTTTTTTACCAACGGTGTATATTACCTCAATATTTGTCACACCCGGCAAAAGCGTGGGAACAAGGCAGAACAACACTTTTCTCAGGCCTTTGAAATGCAAAAAAGATTATTGAAACAATAGTCCAGAAAATGAAGCATTATGGCTCGCAATTTTTTCGTCCACTATGGATTTACTTGAAATTTTCACAGAAGGTGGGGAATAGCTCAGGGATCATTTTCTATATCATGCCGCTGTACGCTAGAGTTTCGGATATAATCATTTATATTTATTAGATCCCCTTTGAATCGAATGAAATATAGTTTATCAAGTTTCTTGTGAACGTATCATATGTTTTTGTTAAAAATTTGAAATGATTAAAATTTATAAGTTCAGCTTTATCATACGAGATTGTCGCTAATTTCTAGTAGATTAACTAATATGATGGAAATTGTCTTTTATTTGTGATTAGGTTCAACTCAACACGTTCCATTTTTGCATAATTTTCGTTGGGATACGGCTCTCTTCAACATTGAGAGAGCGAAAGGGGAAGGGGTAGTAGAAAGGTCGAGGGTGTCAGGTGGTACCAAAGCCGAGATTAACACATTGATATCTTGATCAAAGCTCAGGGACACGTTGGACATCCCACTCTGCATTACCTATTTCCGCCCCTGCTGCACATAGGTGAGGGAGAGGGGTGAACCAATTGTGATTCTTATATTGTGAGGTGTGCTGCATCCAACGAAACCATCCAGTTCATCGTCCAACGCTTAGTTCTCAGTCTACATGCTAATATAGGTGAAATCGCAGAATTGGCACCTGATATCCCCACCAAAACCAACAGATTATCAAAAAGGGGTTTGGCAAAACTATATTGATAATTCCATGAGAAGAATCTTCTGCATGAATTTTGACGTCGTTATCGTGGACACCCTGTATGTTTTCACGAATTCGTTTTGATATGCTGTTTCCAGGACTTGACAATGAAAATAAATCAAGAATTGGATTGACATTACGTTTGAACATATTGGTTGGACTCGAGGAATAGCAACAGTTTCGAAATATTACGATGATGATCAAGAGCATTACGAAAATATAAACTTATCTTCAGTTCGTAGAACCTATGATTTTTTATCACCCCCCTTATTGAAAAATTGCATTTCAAGTATCCTCTTGAACATGCTATAAATAATATTCATTTTATTATTAGAACAATATTTAAGTTCCATCCAATAGTTCAGTCAAAGTTTTTTCGGAAAGATCAAAGGATGCACGGATGTATTTTTATTGGTATCAATCAAATAGTAAAAATATTTGTTTGTCCGTTCGAAATTACTTTGACTCTAATCTATAAATCCAATAAATAAAAATACATTTTCATTCGTAAATAAACCCGATACAAATCAAAGATACTGAATTCCGAGTTTTGTATAAACATGTACAAGTTTACTGAGGAGGAAGGACAAAGTGAAAATGATGGAAAAATACTTAAAGTTTATTGTGAGATTTTCACTCGAATGACGTTAACGAAACCGTAATTCTTTTTTTCTGCTCGAGGAAGATATTGAGTAGATAAACGGGTGATTCTCTCGGCCTCTTCTACACACAAAGATCAACGGGAAATGATCAAGAAGAACTCAGATTTCCTCTTCTGGAGAGTTGCTCTTGAAAACTTGTTTTCAAATCTTCAGTTTTTCAATTATTGTTTGATTGAATCCAGTATATTGGTTCGCAAGGGCTTGCAGTTTTTTCAGACATACTTTTTTGTTTTGTTGAGATATGAGAAAGGCATTACTCCAGTTGAAAGCGGCGTTGAAGTTAATGTTGAATATTATTCACTTGGTCCCTTGGAATGGATTTGTGTAACATCAACTTCTCGAAATCAGTATACGTTTCTGCTCATATCTTGAGTCGAGGTACGAGTGGGCTTTATTTTTTCCTGATATTACTTCAAGAAAGATGAAAGGTTGGGTATTGGATATCAATAGCAATGATCTGTGTCGTGATGTTGACACGTTTTATGGTTATTTGATATATGGTATTGAGTTTTGATATGTGGTATTTGCCTTTTCTCCTCTTTTTTCTATATATACAGATTCGAAAAAAGAAACCAGAAAACCTGGAAAGGATCAAATCTCTGTTCTATTGAAAAGCCGAGAAGAGAGTCGAAGGTCTCCAAGAAAGAAAAAAAAAAGGGAAATACATCAAAAAGAAGACTGTTGATATGTATAAATAAGGCGTTCAAGTCATTCACAAAAAGAAAGGAGTCTATCTGAAACGTCTTCCTTCACGGCACGACGGGATATAAAACTGGTTTCAATATGAGGGTTTCCGTTAACTGATGAGCTCAAGGAAAACGATGTCACACCTCTTGAAGTGCGACCTCTAGTACGGGCTAGGAAAAGGAGTGCGGGGGGGGGAATTGTATCAATGAACGATTCATTTCTTTAAAAACTGTCTAAAACCATCTCGTTCATTACCACGTTGAACGTTTCTTGGTCTCGGATGCTCGACGGAACTCGATCTCTCCTATAAACTATTTTTTTCTTCGCAGCTATATAACATATAAAAGAGAAGGTACTACGAAAAGTACTGTTCACTACAAATCCATGCACTTGATATAGTGTGAGTTGCTCTTAGTGAATCATTAGTATGAAGCAAAAGATATGAGGGTGCTAGAATGTGATTCTGTGCAGCAACATGATTCATGGGTAGGATGTCATGTGAAATTTCATTGAAAATCACGTAGAAATATTTATCATAGAGAAAACTCGATAACGACGCTTTCCCTGTTATTGCTATTATAGTCCAAGATCCCAGAGCGATAAGACATAACTTATTTTCACACAGACGAAAATTTAGGTTCTCGGTAGTGTCTCGTGTGCTTTGAGTACCTGCGTGCTTGTAGAGCTTGCCGTGTGATACCTGGGCAGGTACCAGGTGAGAAAGTCAACTGAACATAAGAGTTATTCACCTTCACCACATATATTTTGTAGAATATCATTCTGCTCTCTTTCAGCACCCGTCTCCAACCTACCCATGAACAAGTTCGCTATAAATGGAGACAATGGGTTATCCATGGATGTTCCTTCATGCTGTGTATAATAGGAGCCATTATAATGGAAAGTTTTGTTCCGTGCAAAGCTTGATGAGTTGAATGTATTCGTCAAATTGGTAAATGACAGTATTGATGAAAGAGATTTTGAATGATTGTTTCAGTATACGAATTGAGGTTATTTTCTAACATATTGAAAATAAAAATGAATGAAACAGAAAAAAAATCCTGAAAGTATGAAATAAAGAATTCTATGAGAAACAAGAGTTTTGTATAATTCTTCATTAATAAATGCTATCGTTTTTTGAAGAAAATTTCACCCCTACTCTACCCCTTCCCTAATCGGTCTGTGAGACCAGCGCCATCACTAAAACAACCACCAGTGGAAGGTTAATTGATTCTCACCAAAAAAGAAATGAATGAACATTTCAGTACAAACATTTGCATGGTTTCGCGAGGGAGTTGTGTTGGAACAATATTTATCGTTTTTCCCTGTTATTCAACCAGTAGTGCAGGTGACAATTTGAGCAAAGTTCTTTAGGAAAAGGTCAAATTACACTGACTATAACATCAAGTATCTTCGACGTTGACCGGAATCAGTACCTCCAAATGGTCCATTATCGAGAAACGACCAGCCCTGTATATGTTTCTCACCCTACTCAGTCATCGTCATCATCATATTCTACAACCTAACCCAACCTAACATATCCATTGTGAGCCTATCGACAAAATGATGAATTTTGAAACAATGCATCATTCGGGTACGTTCGGAGACTGGTGGTGTTACGAAATGTGGGTGCTACGACATGCTTCCACAATTGGTACACCAGACCAGTATAAGTTATTGTGGTCAAAAAGAGGTAGGGGGTGCAGTGAAGAAGAATAGAAAAAAAAACATGCCGCAGTTGAGAACGAAAATGATCAAAGGTAACATTGAGTTCTACACCTCAAATAATCTTCTGGCCCTAAAATAGCAAGACAATTGTGAGGTTTATATGCTGAGTACCTTTCCCCTTCATTCACCAGAGATTGATATAAAAAAAATCATAAAACGAAGGGTTACATTTCAAAGCCGAAGGTGATTATAGATTATTATGCAAACATGGGTTCAGTAGACCGTACATGTCACGAAGTTCCATTGAATCTGTAGGCAGAAGCGTGAAGTAGTATAAAAAAAATATTTTTTCACCTTGTTGATATGTCGGTTTTGAACGCTTAGGCAGTTTATAAGATGAAAAACGGCAGCAATATATCCATAGCAGATTATCAGCTTTCATTAGTCAAGCCAATACTTGCCAAATACCATGTAGAAACCTCCGAGTGAGAGAATAGCAAATGAGGACTCACTCCTTAGACTGACTGTAAGGCATTTTTATTGCAAACGAGGAAAAGATGTGTTGTGAAAAACAGGTCAGGAAAATAATGTCAGCAGTGCCAGTTGTGTGATGTTCCGGTTTGTGCTTTCCCTTGCTTTGGAAGATATCACACAGAAAAATATATTGGGCTAGGACCCTTCACTTTTCTTTCATTTCCTAGAAATCTTCCGTTTAATTTACTTGAGAGCACAAGTTTGTTTCATTATATTTTACAGAGAAGTTTAGATCACAACTATATTTTATAGAGTATAGAGTTTAGGTTATTTTATTATATATCTATGTTACATTTGAAGAGCATACAGGAGAAACGACGAATGTCCAAAAACAAAAAATATTCAGGAAAGCGGTTTTAAATTAAATCGGCCTGAACGATAGAGTTTCGGACTCCCATTGTCTATATTATTAACTCTATTGAAACCTGATGCTGAGAACGAAAGGATAAAAATACGAATCAAATAGGGTAATCAAATCCAAACAAAAAAGGTTGAAATGGATTTTTTTTTGTCGAAATTAAATCAAAGTTTTGATTGATCAAAGAAAATACAGTTGTGACGAGAAAAATTGAGATATCAAATACGAATTATTAGTAAAGAAATTGAGATATTTAGATTATAAAATATTGGTCAAAAAATGTAAATAAAGAAATGAGAAAAAATGATATGAACAAATGTTTAAACCAAGTTTCACGTCAAGTGTACTCACGACGTTTCGATTGCTGGTATCTGCAATCGTCTTCAGCTGATAACAGAACATTTTCCTACGGTGAGGCCAGTTCAATTCAATGTGAGGGAAAGAGGCGGTGAGGTGCACGGGTGCAACTAGAAGTGCGCTGATCGGTTATTTGCGGGAAATAGATGTATTGGCGCGAAATTCTCCCTCATCGAGCCGAAGTTGGTCCATCCTTTATCTTTTGGATAAGTGGTTTCCACACATTCCGAATTTCTACGATGGGGTGAGTGGCTTATGAGCAAGTCAATTTTAATATGTTATCGTATTTATGTGAACACCTGTTTTAGCTATCAGATTAGTTTATCAGAAGATATCTCTCGAAATGCATCGTTTTTCCCGAGTACGTGTATTTTCAAATTCAAGTATTTTATGTGACTGTTATCGATATTCCAGTTTGTTTGAGTACCAAAAGATGCAGCTTTCTGCGAGGAAAAATATTATATGTACAAATGAATTTGGTGAAAAAGGACTTTCATCATTTCTTCCGCGTGCTCTTCATCTGGTTTTGTGAGCTGAAATAAAGAAAACCCACATTTTTATAATTCCTCATATAATCCAGAAGTTTCATATTGAGTTCTGATATAACATCTTCTTAAAAAAAACAGATTATGCGTTTTCTTGGTGAGCGCATAACCTATATGACGGAAAACGCAAATATGCGGGGATACTCAGGAAACGCACGAATGGGAGAGCACTGAAAAGCCCCGTATATGAGTGAGGTCATGTATCAAAAAGGCCCGTTGCGAAAGGGTTAAGGATTTGTTTTGCCTTTCCAAATTGTGTGACTGATTAAATATATCTTCGTAATAGTTACTTCAATATCATATTCGGAAATCAGACATGTAAAAATAAGTTGAAGTTCATTCATTTTTTGTGGAGCTGTGAAGGGTCTGACAAAAGTTCTAGTCCATGAAAATTGTCTGACACTTATGATAGTACTTCAGAATAATGTTCTACAAAATATATTCAGAAATCAGTCATACAAATTCAAGATGAAAAACTCTTATTTTCAGTTACCTTTCTCACCTGGTATCTGCCCAGGTGTCACAAGGAGCTCCACAAGCTCGCAGGCATTCAAAGCACACGAGACGCTACTGAATACCTGAATTTTACTCTATTGGATGCAAACTAGTAATGGAAGTGAAGCGCATTGGTGGAAAGCGAAACTAAACCTTCAAACTTACTCGCGAGCGGTATCAGGTTCATACCTTGCTCGTTACCTGAACTTTTTCATTTCAGATCGTTGGACTGAAACCTACTTAGTTGTTGATGGTCAGATCGTACAAGTTTCGATTTTTGAGGGTTGCCTTCTGTATGAAAACTATAGATGAATAAAATGGATTGATTTGTAGAAAAACCTAATAATAGAAATGGTGATAATAAGAAATTACATGTCTCTTATAAACATGAAGTACTGAGAAGCGGGGTTGTTCGTAGAGAATGAAAGATTTGAATAAATATTCGATTGAAATGACGAACAACGTGTACGTTCAACCTGATATAAAAGAGGGTGGTGGTCTCGGTGGTGGTATTCCCATTAAAGACCTAATTGTTGTACATGGATTATCAGATATCCGCCGCCTCCCATCATAGATTTCCAAAGAGTTGAAATGACTGGAAGTGATAACGAGAGAATATTATTGAGTTGGCTTGTTACTGTCCGTTTTCAATCAGATTTTATGTGTACAGTTTCAACGTGTATTAAGTCAAGCTGAAGAGTTTTGAGGATTTTCTAGGAACTAAAGTATTACACTTATATTGTTGTGACTCAATTTTTCAAAAAATCTGTCCAAGAATGGATCATATGAATTTAAGAGACCCTCATGTATTATATTTATTTTCTTGAATATGTTTATGTTGACATTTTCAGTCGTTGATATATTTCCGGAAGTAATAATAAAATCATTCACTACCGATGTGTACGTACAATATCCTGTTTTATTTTTCAGAAATAAAGATTCCTTTGTATCGCAACAGATCAACTCAGCGTTCAAGCGTTCATTAAAGTCCTCATTATTCTTATATATAGTTTTAGCGTAGATAGACGATTCAAATAGCTACACCTCGTAAATTGGTTCAATAAAAATAGCACAATGCGAGTATTGTAGTTTCAATTCAGGCCAGAGATCCCGAAGCGGGCATCTGGTTTATTTCGGAATATGTGTAAACTTTATCTCATGTCCAGATCTCTCATCTGGCACTCGTTCGCATGGTTCAGCGGACTGTAACGAGTTTCGAGATAATAATTATCCAGGGGTGATTAATTGAGAACACGTCTATCATCATGTCTCAAGATCTAGGCAAATACACTTCCTTCCGAATGTGGGGCAAGGCCACTGGAGATGAGTCTGCGAATAAAATTGGCTTATATATCGTCTGGTATATACATGTTTTATTCTGAGGAAGGATGGGTTCGGTTGGGGAATTATACTGGGCCTTTTGGTATTGCCGTAGGTATTCCAATTTCTGTCGAACTCGACAAATGTCGATGGTCAAGCGAAGCCATTTTCCGCATGCTCCAGCAGATTCCGGTTCAAATTAGGTTTTCCTTGCTCAGTCTCTGAACTGAGGATACCCGCGTTTGGACATGGTTTCAGTTTCATCGTTGAGTAGTCATCCGATTGATCTATTTGCTATTCCTACTACCGTTTTCATTGGTTGAAATTTTTCGATGAGCTCAAACTTGGCCATAGACTCTGAACGGGTGATGACATGTTGCACATACAGGGTATTTTTTAAGTGCGGGAAAGAATGTAAGGGCGTGTTCAGCAATTAATTTTATGGAAAAAGTTGTCTAGAAAAATCCTTTTGATATTCTCATTTCCAACAGTTTTCCTCGACATACCTAATTTCAACAATTTTGACTTTCTTAAATTGTCTCGTTTACATGACAATGAGAAAATTAATTAACGTGTTATCGAGGTATATGTAATGAAGTGCTTTCGAAAACAATGCGAAATACGAAAACAAATCAAGGGTTGAGACGCGTTCGTCAGTTGCGTTCTTCGTTTGGTCAATAGAGTTGTTTAAATACAGCGAAATGAACCTCTAATCACTGGAAATAACATTTCCGAATTATAGAGAAAATCGGATAATAGATATTCAATATAAATATTGATGATTTGGTGATTTGAAGGCAAGTTTGTCGGCTCTCCCTGAAGAGGTGTGACCTCGTTAATCCTCAGCACGATTTAGTCTTAACTTTTGAGAATTTGAAAGGGACGACGGCTGACCCCAACAGTTTTCCTTTGGAATGGCGAACTGATTATATTTCAATTTTGGATATTGAGTAACTTTTAACTTCAATTCTCAAAATCAAATAATGTTCGAAACTCGGAACTGAACTCCCAAAATGAGATTATTCATTGATGCTCTGCTTTTCTTGTTCAAAAATGATAAAAAAAATTTTTCGACTTTGAAAAAAGGGTCCAGAGAGATTGATCATCATCTGTTCGCGTTAAAGTAGTATTTTGAAAACATGTGTGTTTTTGTTCATGATAGTTTTTATTCAAATATTGCTATTTTGATACCATTGGTTTCCAGAAATAGTATTTTTGTGAAGCGTATGAAGTTTCAAAGGACTTCTCTTTTTTTCCTTCGATCGATAAAAAGAGACATTAGAACTCTCGAAAGAGAGGAATTTCTAGTATGATAATCAACAAACATTATCTGTGAATGGAAAAACCTGAAGAGAAAGTTTATCTGGAAGTAACTATTTCTGGAATAACTAGACCAATTCACTACTTTCGTGAATTAAATTCAGACGTCACATTCACGAATTGAGATAAATTGAATTCATAAATCGATCACTGGTCAACACAGGTTTTGTTTCCTTGATTTTTTTTCATTGTTATTGGGTATTTATATGGCACTTACTATGAAAAAAATACTGGGAGATTGCTAACAGTTTCCTTTTCTTGAAATATACAGTTCAACTATTTTGACTGAAAAATACGAGAAAATCGAATACAAACACCAAAATTCTTATTGATCACTATGAAATGGTATTTTATGAGATTTCCTTGAATGGACGACTTCAGGTAGATTCCGTTGCATACTCCAGCAGTAGTCTGCCATCATATATGAGTCCCACCTTCCCTGATAACGCTCTTATATTGTCTGAATATCCTAGTGGAATCGTTCACTCTGGTCCTCACTAAAATCGCTCAGATTTTGTGGAAATCGATCCAAATGTGAGTGCGGGAAGTGGATTTTCATGCTCATGATGCTCCCTAGCTCATGCAGGTTCGAAAGCATGCACTCAACAAGCTTTATGGTCGTCAGATTCTTTATTACCTAGAAAATTACTCTTAACCAAAACAAATTAATTCTAAGCTTTGAATTCTACTTCAGTCAGTAGGCACACAACACATTTTTGGCATACAATATGAGGAACATATGACTTGTCCTGATTACACATTTTTAATTTGAAGTATTGATGATACGTCGAGTAATACGCAGTTTTTACAAAGTCCGATAGAGTTTGTCGATAATTTTCGAATATATATTCGCCATGAATATAGCAAAAACAATCTGGGTTGGGCACACGACATCTTCTTGATGAAGCTCAATCGAAAACAGCAACAAAATTTATTTCAGTGTTCAACAATAAACGAAAATCTGAGTGAAGACAGTAAATGAAAGATGTTAGCTATAACTCACAAAAAAAACTGATAGAGAAATGATGTTGCCATATTTGAAAAATACGTGTCGAATTGAAATAGAAACAACAACTAAATCACGGGAAACAAACATTTTTTTTCATTTTCTGTAGATTTGTGTAATTCATCAGAAAAATATGAATTGAAGTCACAAGATAGCTTGTGAATACTCTACTCAACCATTCATTTTGCTCATTTTTCGGAAAGAGCGAAACGTCAATTGAATTCTTTACCAGGGGCTGACAACTTCTTGATGTAGAAGTGAAAACATTCAGATCTTTGGTGAATTTGCACCTCATTTATTTCTAGAACCGAATTGTTGTTCCAAAATGAACCCAATATTCCCCAAATAACTCGTTTTTTTCTCTAAGTTATCTACCAATCAGTAAGGAATGTTAATTTCTACGTAAAATTCATGATATTCTCCTGGTATTCATCGACGAAAGTAAACAATTTTTTGGGATAATTATTTGACCCTTCCACAGGTTTTACCCGTTTACTCCTACTACAGGTGAAATGCTGGATTTTTTATTACGGATATGAACGAATTTTGCCTCTCGAAATTATTCACCAATATACAGAGAACTGATTGAAAGCGTTACTCATCAAAGTTTTATTTTTTCAAATAAAACAACATATATTATGTTTTTTCCAACAGCACATTTGACTGATCAGCATCTGGTCAGAAGCACGCGCAAAATAAATATTGTAACGCAATATTCACTTCGTGCCCATCTCTGACTGGTTTCTGATCGGTCTAATGCGTTAATGGAACAAAGCTTCTCCATTCCATATTCGAATTCTTCTCGAGAAAAGTCTCGAATAGTACAGAGTTGTATGAGGATATATCAGGAGATTCAGACGTTATGCTCAGAAGAATATGAAAAGGCAGAACCCTTCAACAATTACTATGTTCAACGAAAAAATTGTTGGGAGGTTATTCTCTTCATGACTGAGTTTCAGAGACATAGTTCTGAACGGAAGCCTGAGCGAATCAGAACTCGTAATTTTTTTTCCCGAATTTTTCGAATGCAACATCCTTTATCTCGTTTCGTGTATGTACTACCTTCGAAGAGTACTTTCCGAAAAAATATTTTTGCATCGTCATAATATACTAAGTGGTATGATGGAATTCCAGAAAAACAGAGAGTGGTTAGGTTGGTGTACTCGATCTAGATTGCCACCTACCAGAATTGGCAACTAGACAACCAATATTAATTGTCTATGGCACCAAGTCAGTCAGAATAGTTGCGGATTGAGTCCACAGTGAGAAACTTGAATCGAATATAAAACGGTGCTGTAGACCACTTATCCACCACCAACATGATAAGATACATCAAGAAAAGGTTATCAACGATGGGTATTCCAGCATGTTCTCGTTAGTAAACGATTGAGAGATACTAAAACATATCATCTAATTTCATGCGAAAGTATAAAGAAAGTAAATAATGTTGCATCATTTGTATACATTTTGGTAAAACACATTAATGATCATTCAAGAAGATCCAGAATTCCCGAGGAAGAATAATTCGAAACACCCGCTCATTACATCCACGTTCTAAGCCACCCGTTCGTCTATTTTGGAAAGTTCGTTTTCAACCTTTTTTTCGATTTCCTCCTTGACTTCTTGGACATCATCGAATCTCCATTCCTGGAATACATTTATACTTCTGCGGAGGAACTTTCTTCTCTCTTTTTTTCAGTCTACCGGATATATTTCAATTTTGCCACGAACTATATTTTGCTTTCGGAATCCATCTGGCCGTTGTTCTCATTTTGTGGTTCTCATTGTGGTATATTTAACGTCAATCAGAATAATCTAGAAACTTCATCAAGAAATGGTATTACCAACATAAATTATTGCTGATCATCCAACATCGAAATATGCTAATTCATTACTGTGAAGTTATTAGGATATCATTTATGAAGAAAATATATGGAACTCTTATTAGCAAATATTGTTTGAATGTTTGTCGGGATAAAAATGTTCTGGAATCCATTTTTTGGGTTTTTTCTCCCGTAGAAATGAAAGTGAAAAGCTTAAAATTCTAATTATATCTGTTGTTTTCGTCAAATTGGTATATTTGCCCCGATACGTAACTGCAATATTAAATTGTTGCAAAATTGAATGACTATTTTGTCAGTTACATATCGCATTAATTTGGAGATTTAATGAACAAATTTATTGATAAAATGCATATACTTCCCTTTGGCGATGTTTCGGAAAGTAATCTCTTCATATCAGTTTAACAAGATGCAAGTAGCCTGTTGAGTTTTCTTTTTATTCCATCTGACTTTTCTGTGTGGCATTTGTTGATAAAACGTGTTTAGCTAATTTCGACTTATCTATTTCTCGTCTTCCAGTTGTTTGTGTTCAGCTGTCCTTATTCTTAATGGCCTTGATGTTTTACCAATATAAACATTGCCACATAAACAAGGGATACTATAAACACAATTTTTTAAGCTCTGTTCTGTATTCAGAGGTTTATTGTTTCGATTCAATAAGGATCTGATCGTGTTCTCTGTTTTTAATATTGTTCTCACATTGCATTTATTACCTATACATTTGATTTTTGAATAAAAGGATGAATCATCTTTATCTGAGGAATTTGTTGAATATTGGTGTTTGTCCTATTAACAAATTCATTGGGGTAGGCATTTTCTCCCAATATATTTTTCATGGTAAGTATTTCTGCCTCGAATCTCTGGGTTTGATAATACGATTTGTGCTCTATCGTAGAGTCTTTTGATGACACTTTCTTTCACACTGATTTGATGGTTTGAATTTAAGGAACGATTTGTTTGGGTGTTCTTCCTAAAAACACCTTGTTCGAAATTATTGAATGTTTTTTCAAGTAGAACGTCAAGAGAAGAAAGTTGATTATTTTTATAAATTCCCATGGTGAATTTTACTGTTCAATTGATTCAATTCATATTCGCCATGTTATCAGATCACAATTATAGCATCAACGTATCTCCACCACGCTTCTAGGTGTTTATGATGATTATCAATATAATTTTCTTAAAAATGTTCCATTGAAACATTACTGAGAATGGGGGATAGTAGGAACCCCATTGCCTTTCCAAATGTTTGTGAATTAAAATAATTTCCTAGTTGAAAGTATCTCGTTTATGATGGACATAAAGAAACTTACACACGAAACACTTGAAAAATTGAATGATGTAACGATCAACACGAATGATATTCTTGTTAGTATTGATGTTGTGGATTTGTTTTCGAATGTACTCATCGACAAACTTTGGATATTATGAAACAAAGTTGATGATTGATGTTTATCTCACAAATAAAACCAAGTTCAACGTGAATGAAATTATGGAAATGTTGGATGTTTGTTTGAAAACGACATACTTCGGGTTTTTGTGGTTCCAATGGATGTCCGAATGCGAATGGAATGAATAAAAGCTATAAAGAGGTTGGATCAACTTGGAGCTGATAGCTCCAACTCACTCTACTTGCAATAAGTAAATTAGTTTTTTGATATTTACTGAGACGAGTGGAAAGGTAATAAAAACATCACTATTTGCCCATTGAACAGAACATAAAAGGTTTTGTAAGCTTGCGCTGCGACTTTGAGGTACGTAGGTAAGTATTTTGTATAAAAAATAATGAGTTCAATTACATTCGATTTCCGAAATAGTTGTTAGGCGGCAGGTAGCTCAACTCCAACTTTTTCATTTCTACTCCTCGCAATTCGGCGAGTAAGCGACCATAAGTCCTATTTTAGGTAGATTATCTGATTGCCCTTCCTCGAATCCTTCATTCATGCTATCGAATATACAATGAATAAGTAACAGTAGTGTATTGCAAATACGAAACAAAACAAAATACAATTCACTGATGAATGCAGAAAGTACGTTATTAAAACTGCAGACGAATAGGTTACCTCGTGAGCGGGCGGAGAGAGTGTTGACCTATGACGTAACACAGAGGCTTAGCATTCGCGCGGATGAGCGAATGTTTTCTAGAGTTCAAAATGTATGTAAAATTCCAACTACTTGGTATTTTGTTATGAAAGAAGACTAGTGTATTTTTATACGTATATTGTGACAAAGTTTCAAGCGATTTTGCAAACCTATTAACATTCTTCATTGCATTGATACATTTCAGAAAATCATTTTCGAAATCCTTATGTCTCTATCAGGGAATCTAGTCTCTTCATCCTTCTTCATATGCGGTTTTCGTGTAAAAAAATAAATTCATTCAATTGCATCTCGCTAGACGGCGCACGCGGTGTAATTATAGAATGAATAGATTTGTGTAATCTATGGTGATACCAAAGCTATTTAAAAAAAAATCAGCAGCCTGTGTTCCGAAATTCAATACCTTTGAGACATAATCATAACATAAATCATGATGTAAGTAATCAGGGCAATGCCATTCATCGAAAAATGACATAATAAACAGAAATTGATCAATAACACTTTATATCTCGGTTGTTGTTTCTGTTTTTCAATAAATCATTTCAAAAACTCCTTATTTAATTGCAATATTTGATAACGACTACCATTTTTTATATCTAAATTTGAATGTTGTTTCACGGAACATCATAATGAGCGACTACTAGGCGTCTCATGATGTGTACTGTTTTTTTAATGAAAACACTCCTCCTACTTATCCATAGTCTCAATTTCATTCTGAATATGCTAACCTTGTTAGCAAAACGTTCATTGAATGCAAGTAATATCAGTTTGGTGCTAGGGTAATCGATCTCTAGAAAAATTCTTGATCAACACGAAACCATGATCACAATAAAGCCTAACGTATTGAAGTAATACACCACGCTCCATATAGTTCATAAATTATTCATAGTCTATTTTGTGTATGACGTCATGAGAAATGACGATCTTGCTTGACTTTTCGCTCTGGTTATGTGAATAACAACAGGGCTGCGCCAGGGTATACCTCTATAGACCGGGTGGCAATGACAACATTTTTTTTAAACAGCCTGCCTGTGGAGTGCAGCGCTGATGATGGTCTGCCCCCCCCCCCCCGTGCTGAACTGTCACGCCGCACCATTCTTAGGACGCTTGGAGTGTCAATTCACACGCCGTGAATTGGCATCTTTGATTTCAACAGTAATTTGGATGGAGGCCTTTTTACAGGAATTTTTGTTACACATAAAACCATCGGAAAAAGTACATAAATCAAGCAATAATGCTGAGATAAAACTCGTCGACTAGAAGAAATTTCAAGGGTGTATATTTCAATAATGCCCAACATCAAGTGGAATAAGATTCCAGGAAGCAAATTGTTGAATATTCCGAGCAAGAGCCTGAGGGTTCTTGATGAAACCACTACAGACGGAGCAATTTATTATATATCACAGACTAATATCTATAGAAGAGAATGATTTCCCTTCTATCGTTTACTAATGAAGCTGTGTTTTTCCCTGGTAGATACGATCCATTAAATTTCCAAATGAGGAATGGTAAGCGTATTGGAAAACTGAAGATATTCATCAAATCCAATGAGTTCGACTGCCACGAACCATTCAAATTTTCCGTACATTTTATCTATTTATATTCAGCAAAGTCACGTCAATGAATTGCTTCGTACTATGGACACGTAGGGGAAGTGAAAAATCATTTATTTATTCATTCAGTGGTGATGGATTGAATTCCATTGGCATGTTCGAATCATCATTCATTCATTGCTTCCTTTCACGACTGCGTTGGTGTTAAAAAACCTATCCATACAACTTGTGCATAATTACAAATTCGTATTCAGACATGTTCATGTAATAGTATTTCTTGGACATCGAACGTACATGTGACGGAATTAACCTATGCCCACGAAGACATAAAGAAAAGCTTTGAATGCTCCTTATATTTTTATTCACAGTATTGAATTCTCGAGTACCAAAACAAAATATCAAACTTCCAAATTCAAGAAATGTCATCGATTGGACAGTGTCATAAAGTTTTTAGGAAGTTGAGGTGGTCTATGGTTATCTCATCACTCATTTACAAGCAAATATCAATGGACCTTGATGAATTTCAGCTACTATTCTCGAAAATTTTGATCGAAACTAACGAAATATTTATTCAGTCTTTCATATGATTTTTGGGCATTCCTGAACCAGAAGAAATACCCTTTGGTCGACTGTAGAGGTCGATGCCCTTTCGACAACGGACCATTCCAGACCCATTGACCCATATATGGCATCAGTTGAATACAGACATTACGATTGAGCGAATAAACGAGCCTCATAAAATACTTTTTCTCCGAATTTACATGCTATTTCTTCTTCGAGCGTGAAAAATTCAAAACTTCGTAACATTAAATCATTTTTGGAAATGTCTTTTTCTACTGCTTATAGGTATGAAAAGTATTTTCACTTAGTACCGGCGGCAGTAAAGGTTGAACATCACAATGAAAGTGATTATTTACATTTGATAGAAAAACTTCAATGTTCAATATTTTTTTATTTTTTCAAAACATTTATTTCTTCAGACAATCATAATCGTATGGAAATCTAAGAGATAACACTTCGAAAAATAGATCCAGCATAAATCAGAGATGAAACTTCAAGTAAAATCAAAGGAGTATATATATATATATATATATATATATATATATATATATATATATATATATATATATATATATACCGTGTGACAGACTCATGGTACACCCCCGTTTTCTCCTTTGTTTTTCTAGCTATATTTTTGAAATTCGGAACATTGAATATGCTCACTGAACATCATTTCTCGACATATCTGAATGAAAAAAACAACTTCCAATTTTTCCGGAAATGACATCAACTTTCTATTCTTGAATGGGATACCCTGTATATTGTTACATGATCGGCTAGGGATGATCATGAGGAATCCAACGATACCAGCTTTGATGATGTTATCTCCAATGACTGCGGAGATATCGCCATTTATATTATCCATAAGCTCAACGAGTAGAAGACACTTTTTCTGGCGGGTCAATCCAATTCTCTCTCCCACTCATTGAGCTTATGAATAAAATAAATGGCGATATCTCCGTAGTCATCGGAGATAACACCATAAAACCTGGTATCGTATCGTTAATCAGTAGGTACTTTTTCGGGAAAGTTCAGAACTTTTTACTTAATCATGCATCTTCGTGTAGGGTAATCTTTAATCAAGTTTTCTTAGTTTTTTCTCTAATATTTTTTTTACTTTGCGGCAGAGACCTTGGCCGGCCGAATGCAGAAGGCCGTTATCTTCGGCTCGTTGCGTCTGCTCAGGACTCACGATTCTCGGAGCTAGTGATCACTTACCCCGCGGTGCGGGAAGTGGTCATTGGTTGTTGATACTACCGCGTTCGCCCACTGGGTCGAAGCAGTGGGGAGTACGGACCCGTCTAGACGTGTATAGACGACATAATAATAATTCACCTTTTTGTTGAAAGTTTTGCTGCTTTGACCATTTGCGTCCGTCTCCTTCAGTAGGAATCGAACCATTTGAGAGTTACTACTCTGCGTCCATAATGTGGGAGCATTCTTAGCAGTATTTTGTGATCAACGCAGTCAAATGCCTTTGACAGGTCACAAAACACTGCGACAGTCTTTTCATCGACCTTCACCTCAGAATAAATAAACATTATTCAGAAAAGAGAAAGTAGCATCGTGCGTATTTCTATTATTCTGGAAGCCGAACTGGTTTTTCTTGATGATGTAATGTTTATTCATGAATCAGAGTACCTAATAGTTTTAAACTATATTTTTGCGATGATCGATATGTAGCATCTACGGTTATTTTCTTTCAGTGAGAATTTGATTAGGCCTGTATTGATCTGTTCGTTTGATGGAAATAAAATAAACTATGTTAAAGAAAAAATAATAATCGATGAATTTCGAGTTGACATTTGGCACTATTTTCAATTCATCACGGACACGAATTTTGAGTATAAATCATATTGAATAATATCATACCGAACTTCAATTTCCAATACTCATATCGCCTCGGGTTCATATTATTTTCATTCAAATAAATTTTCAAATGAATTTCTCAACTTTGAAAACACCATGTGTAAAGGCTTGGTGAATGATATGAAAATACTCTCAAATATTTTTTTTCCAGGTGCGTCGGTAAAATTCGAATCGAAATCCACCGGAAAAATGACTACAAAGTTCGTAAAGAGGTTCAAGTCGGTCATGGCGTGTGTTGCCATCTTGACGCTGGGGGCTATAATAATCGTGGTGTGGGTGCAGTTCACTCAGGGAACATTCAGCAACAAGCAACAGTACATCTCACTGAATCAAACGAGTACTCCGAGTCAACAGGATATGAGAGTTTTCAACGGCACGAAACATAAAGGTAAGACTTTTTTCCTGAGGATTTGAATATTAGATTTTTTTTCAAAATGAAACAGCAGTCCATAAGTTCGGAGAACTGTAAATACAAGTTACCACAACTGAACTGAGCCGAATATTTTATCTGTGTTATCACAACGTTCGATTTAGTTGGGACAGAAAAATATATTCGTACACATAAGATGCATTAGGGCCTACGCGATACCGATAGTTCAATAAAATGCAAAGTTGAAATGATACAAAAGTTATATTCCCTGATGAAGTCATCCCATGTATTATTATTTTTTATGATATCTTTACGATAGACTCGACTAGAAAAAGCAATTGTATTCATTGGTTGAATTTTTGTCAGGTTCGACTCATGAATAATTGAAAACTATAATTCATATTCATTCTTCTTCTGAATTTTAAATAATCGATGATTCAGTTTGAAAATAACTCGGCATATATTCTCATCGTGATTTTTTTGATGTCAAACAGACAGGAAACTTCTTTGAAGAAAGGGGTCAATAGTTCGTTTGTTGACCAAAAAAATATTATCCCCTGATGCTCTTGATGAAATTCCACACTATGAAGATGAAGGCATTTATACATCAAACACAAGTATTCAATACAACAATACAAAAAAGTTCAACCACTTTCCAGGCTATATATAACATGATCATTTCGTGTTTCTTTCATTGATTGATTCGAAGAATTTGAAGTCGTTGAGTTGAGGTTGGGAAGTTTTCACAAGGTTGCATATATCTCGACATAGTATTGTCCACTTCATTTTTTATCCTGGTCTCAAAATGAATCACAAACGAACTCACGTTATTGTTATAGAGTCCCATTGATTCAATCAGTTTACTCCAGTGAAATCGGCTCATATGAATAAATTCCATTTTTTTTACCTGAACAAACTATCGATACTCATTTCCTTCATTGAATCAAACGGGTACTTTTTACTCAAGTGATTTTCTCGTGCATCAAATTGATTGTTATAAATCAACTTTCAAATTACATGGTAGTTCA
The DNA here is from genome assembly GCA_032362365.1 of Zygogramma bicolorata. Lineage (NCBI taxonomy): Eukaryota > Metazoa > Arthropoda > Insecta > Coleoptera > Chrysomelidae > Zygogramma > Zygogramma bicolorata. The sequence continues at coordinate 587,319 of JAVJAQ010001277.1, read as the reverse complement.
TCTTTGACAGACAGTATGATTTCGGCACACCTAATAATTTCGTTTGTATGTCGATGCCCACGTTAATTGTACACGAATACAATACAGGGCGTTACAATCGTTGGATGAGCTGCGTCTACAACGTTTTCATGGTGCGAAGACAGTTTATTATTCCGTGGTACCTAATCGGGATCGACAAAATATTTAGACTGGTGAAACACATCCACCTTATTATATTGACTATTGAAAAAATTATTCTAGAGTGAACCCCAACTACAAAGCCTACACCAAAAAATAGTCCGAAGATGGTAGAGTTTCAAACAATTACAATCATTAACAATATTGTACCAATATAGTTGATACGATATGTCTTTATATTGCTATCGAATGTTCACATTTTTTTTGTGGCCAATATGATATCTACAATATGGAGTTGATATTCACGTAATATTGAACCAATATTGGTCTAATATGTTTGTGCTACTTGGGCCCCGTTTTCTCCTTTGCTTCTTTAGCTATATTTCTGAAATTTGGAACATTGAATATGCTCACTGAGCAGCATTTCTCGACATATCTGAAAGAGAAAAACAACTTCCAATTTTTCCGGAAATGACATCAACTTTCGATTCTTGAATGGGACACCCTGTATATTGTTACATGATCGGTTAGGGATGATCATGAGGAATCCATCGATACTAGGTTTTATGGTGTTATCTCCGATGACTACGGAGTTATCGCCATTTATTTTATTCATAAGCTCAATGAGTGGGAGAGAGAATTAGATTGACCCGCCAGAAAAAATTTCTCTCTCCTACTCGTTGAGCTTATGGATAATATAAATGGCGATATCTCCGCAGTCATTGGAGATAACATCATCAAACCTGGTATCGTTGGATTCCTCATGATCATCCCTAGCCGATCATGTAACAATATACAGGGTGTCCCATTCAAGAATCGAAAGTTGATGTCATTTCCGGAAAAATTAGAAGTTATTTTTTTCTTTCAGATATGTCGAGAAATGCTGTTCAGTGAGCATATTCAATGTTCCGAATTTAAAAAATATAGCTAGAAAAACAAAGGAGAAAACGGGGGTGTACCATGAGTCTGTGTCACACGGTATATATGTATATATGGCCGCCCTTCAAGAATATAGGATCAGATTAGTAAAAAAAAATTGATAATTTGAAATTCTCGAGCGCGTCAGATTGACGTAGGGTGAGTTAGTTACATCTTGAAACGTGTATATTCCACTAATCTGACAATTCGAGAGTAACCTGAAGAAGGAGGAGGGCTACAAAGTTTTTAGAAAAACGTCATCTCGACATTCTCGAGCGTGGCTAATTTTATTTTTATTTTGAAGGGAATAATTCAAGAATTGCAAAAAATATATAATCTGACGATTTCCACAAGCCGAAATAATAAAAATTCATGGATAAATTTTAATGCGTGCAGCTACGTGATAGCTATATTCCCCTCTCCACGTTTCGGTTCCTCTCTGACTCTTTCTCTATCTATAGCTCTATCACTCCGTCCCCACTCTGGTTTCTGTAGCCATGATGCCATGACAGTTGATCACATAGACTCGTTGGTGGCATGATATTGTTTACAACGAATATCCAACGTTTTAAAATTTTAAAAATTTAATTGCTCATGATTATTTTCTTATGAATACAAGTATTCTACTAAAAAAAACGAACATTTTTTCATTTGCATGTTTTTGCCTGAGATTTCCAATTACTTGAGTTCAATCATTTGAAAAATTTTAAAAAAAAATTCAAATTGGCAGAATAGGCGAATTCCTCCAGATAATCGTCAGATTATGAGACTGCAACGTTTAGGGCGTAAAGATGAACCATATCTTAATCTGACGCGCTTGTGTATTTCAAAATGACGAATTTTTTTCACATTATAATAACGGCCGCGAGTCTTCATCACATCCAAACCGTCAGATTATAATATAAGATATTTTTTCAGGTTCACTTAACATCCCCTTAGAAAATATGACGAGCTCGAGAATTTCTTTTGTTTCATTATCAACCCTTACGTATGACCTCCCCCATCATGGAAACAATCAGATTAACATACGTACATTTTTAAAAATATGTAGGACATAGATGATATCAATATCTAACGCGCTCGAGTATGTCCACGCAATAGTTTTTTTTACATTTTTGAAAATCTATAGCCGCTCTCCTCACCAACGAAAAGGTATACATTATATAATTTTTTTTTCTTTTTATCATCTAAGCTTCGCAACCCAAAAGGTCTCTATGACGCTCGAGTAAATCCCGATTTAGCATCGTGGGCTCTCCTACTATAAGGTTCTTTTTGCATGATTTGGTATGAGAAATCCCATAACCGACCGATAGTATCAAAGTGCACCTGCACGATAAGGAACAAATTTCGAATTCGCTTTTTTTACTGCTGTCATTGTGAATAATATTTTTTATCTACACCCGTACTCTAATAATACGCTTATATGCCCACAACCCGTTTTATAATGAAATCCATTACGATACAGATTTTCATTACGATACAGATTTTCAACCAATAGAAACCCATTATTTTCAATCAAGCATGATGTGCAAGCTTTGCATTTTGACGTTTGTCAAGTCAAAATTAGTAGGTATTGAATTTTTGAAGAATTTAGTCAATTTTCGATAATCGTATGAAAATGTCTTATAGCAGTGATATAGAAGAATTATCAGCGACCCTCCACAGATGTCTTAGACAAAAAAAAATTCAATCGAAAGGATCATATTTTTCATTTGACAAATGGAACACATATGTTTTTATTTCCAACCAAACTATATGGGCTATCATGTCCGAGTGGTCAAAGGCGCCGGCAGTGGATAATTACGTCCAGGTTCAAATCCTGACCTCGGTAGAGTTTTTTTTTCATTTTTTTCTTCTTTTCATTTCTCATTTTTGTATTTTCCGTGGTTATACCATTAATTATAATTTTGTAGAATTTTTCAAAGAAATACGATTGATTACCTACTATTATTGTGTTCAATATAAATAACTAATAATATAATATTTTAAGTTCTTCATTATTTATTGGGTGTAGATTACACCCGTACTCTAATAATACGCTCATATGCCCACAACCCGTTTTATAATGAAATCCATTACGATACAGATTTTCATTACGATTCAGATTTTCAACCAATAGAAACCCATTATTTTTCAATCAAGCATGATGTGCAAGCTTTGCATTTTGACGTTTGTCAAGTCAAAATCATTAGGTATTGAATTTTTGAGGAATTTAGTCAATTTTCGATAATTGTATGAAAATGTCTTATAGCAGGGATATAGAAGAATCACCAGCGACCCTCCTCAGATGTCTTAGACAAGAAAAAAAAAACACAATCGAAAGGATTATATTTTTCATTTGACAAATGCAACACATATGTTTTTATTTTCAAAAAAATTACATGAGCTGTCATGTCCGAGTGGTCAAAGGTGCCGAGAGTGAATATTTACGTCCGGGTTCAATTCCTGACCTCGGCAGAAGTTTTTTTTCATTTTTTCTTTTAATTTCTCATTGTTGTATTTTCCGTGGTTATACCATTAAAATTATAATTTTGTATAATTTTTCAAAGAAATACGATTGATTACCTACTATTATTGTGTTCAATATAAATACCTAATAATATAATATTTTTAGTTCTTCATTATTTATTGGGTGTAGATAAAATAGCGTATGCAACTCTCATGTAATGGTTATTAATACACTCGCATAAACCATACGAAACTCACCTTCGGCTCGTTTCGTATCCCGGTTTATGCTCATGTATTAATAACCATCATTACACGATCGCTGCATAATATACTATTTTTTCTACACCCGTACTTCATATGCCCATAGTCCGTTTCTTAATGATATCCATTATGAAACAGATTTGAAATATGTATGGTAACAGAAAATCTTTATTTATTCATTTATCAATTTGTGATGAGTTGTGGTACTTCCTATCGGTGTATACTTCAATAGATTTGATTCAAGTCTATAATAAATTCGTTTGGATCACTCTCTATCTCGATACATGAACGCTGAGGTCTTGGGTCCCGTCAAAAATAAATTCATTGGATGATTTCGATTGAAGCGAATTTCAAACAAGTAGCACATGGATTTTTAACAGGTCTTCAATGTTTATATTTGATTTTCTAAATTATGATTTCGTTTCATTTGCGATATTTTTAAATCGTATGTTCTCTTCTCTCTTCAACTCTGATGTCATGATATACATTTCGATATTTGATTTATTCTATTACGATTTTGAACCGAGTAAAGTTAGTAATCGTAAATAAACGCGTATAAGTTATCAGATATTGACGTCAGAGCTATATAAAATTCATATCTTTCCTCAGTATAATGCCTGCATTAGAAACTTTCGTTTCTATTTTCTGAATGTTGACGATACAGATGAGTATTTAAAGAAAATGTATATTGATTTTCGATTATTTTTCAAAGGAAAACTCAGATAGGAAAAACATTTTTTAGTGCAGCAACTTTTTGGGGTGCATTATAGGATTGTGATTTATTGTCGTGCATGACGAGAGAAGTCCAATGATACCTCATTTAGGTGTCGGAACCCCGATAGCAAAAATTATAAGCAAAAACTTGAAGTGTCGATACTATTCATAGACTTCTAGGAGAAATGTGTGGAAGCGTCGATCAGGTCAGTTATGGATGGTGCAACAACTTGGGCATGACGAGAAGAGCTAAAGGTGTCGCGTTCCCCAGGGGCAAAAGTTATGAACAAAAAAGGAAAACGCCATAGCCACTCATGAACTTAGTTGGAAAAAACTGTCAACATGCATCCAAAATGTATGATCATGAAAAGCTGCCAGATTTGATAGCAATTGCTATTACAGTTGATTGATGACGAATATAATTTACAGAACCTACTATGAGTCAGAAGAATATATTCAGCTCGATATCCTGACTCAAGAAATGTATGTTCCTAGAGTTTTGAGGAAAACTGAAGTGTAAATCACAAGAAATCGCCCAAACGTGTAGGAAGGATCTTCACGTGAAGAAAATCGCAAACGAAACATTAATAATTGGGAGCAAGATTCCTAGATCTCATACTCATTTTTTTTGAATGAGGATATGTTCAGGAACTGATACACTGCCAGAAACCTACGACAGAAGAAAAAATGAAATATCAACAGCAGCTGTAGATGGAGTGAAGTTGAACATCGGCTACAAAAAGACACCTCTTTGAATTGGTTGTGTTTATTTTGTTCCTCTGTTCTGTCCATTGTTCAATAAAAAAAAATTGTAATTTTTCATAACGTTTCCATAGTTTCCTTGAGAAATAGATACGTTTCCTATGAAGAACATGTAATCAATGGTGATGAATTGAACCCCCTTGTGACATGAATTCCACCATCACTTTTGAACCACTCGGTATGAATCCTCAAAACCCAAATTTTTGAGAATCACTGTCTAGAAAGAATCCAACTAAATGAAGGTTCAAAAAGAGTTCTATTTGAAAAAACAGAAATTTTGATTAATCAATTTTATTTTGGAATATGGCTTCTATTGTGGTTCTGGGTAGTGTAGAGGTCATCACATTCGCCTTTAAAGCGGAAGACCGGAGTTCAATTCTCTGCTGGGCCACCGTGCTGGGCTTCACACGTTAAAGGTAAGACCTCGTTAATCCATTGCTCGCACAAGTTTAGACTTCTGAGATTCTGAGGGTTGACGTTCCTCAGATTGTTAACGGAACGAACAATTTTAAAACAACAATAGCTCTCTAGACCTTTGTTTTGAGAGATATTTTCTGATACACACTGTATATATGGGCCAACTATAGGTTCTGAAGAATATGACATCATCCAGCAATCAACCTATATGAATTCCGACAGGAAAGGAGATCGTTGAAATGTGTGCCAGTGTAATGCATTAAGCTCAAATGGCTGAAGAACTATTCGGAGAGTTAGAAGGGAGGACAAGTCACACGGCTTCCACAAACGTCAAAAAATAAACAACAACCTATAAACTAGAGCCTCACAAATGGAAATTTTGAAAATTCACACGAATTCTTTTTTCTTTGATTCTCACATCGTGAAAAAGATATTCCTACCGTAGAAAACAATAAAAAGAAATTGAAGTAGCCATGCAATCAGTTTTCGCTATCCTTGAGAATCGGTACTTTCCGGGAACTTTTTCGAATAGCGTCGCCAGCTGTCTCACTGCATGTTATTGTACTCGTCAATTCACAGTACGACACTCGAACAGAAAAGCAAACAACCTCAAACCGCGCGTTTCGGTCTGGTTCCATCGAAACACGAGACAGACGTTGATATACGCGACACCCGATACTGCGTCGGGCAATGTCCTTGTGAAGGCTTTTCTCTCTGGAAGTACTTGACCACACACCACGTGCGAAATGCAGAACGATTGGCGGTTGTTGATGCCGCAGAAGAATTAGCGATCAGTACTCTGAGACTCACGCACTAAAATAAAGGGAAATTAAATGAATAGCAAAACACGTGTCACGGTTTTGTAAAGCCATTGTCAGTGAAGAATTGTATAGGAAACTATGATATTTTTGTTGATATGAATTTTCATGAAGTTGCCTCACCGGAGAGCCCACTTGAAGAGTGACGAATAAAGAAATTTGAACGATACGGTTAACCCAGTTTTTACTACCTACCTACACAAGTTGATGGTTTTACAGCCGATTAGGTTAGGTTAAGTTAACACGGTGGTCCGGGATGGAACCCACATAGGCAAAAGGCCCGTTGTGATGCCGTTAGGGGTGGTTACCACCCCCTCCACTACCGTGGGAACCAGTAGCTGCTGTTGATAAACAGCATAAGGCTTTTGATACCAATCGACTGGAGATCAGCCGATTGCACCGACTTTTTCTTATGGGAGTGTTAAGCCAATGTGCCATTAAAGGTCATTTAATACACTGCAGCGATTGCACCATAGTTTGAGAAATTATTATACATATCCATGAATGAAGCCTCACCTATCTTAAAGAGTCCCTTTGTTAATGGTTTCATAAGAGAAAGTCGGTGAAATCGGTTTAAGTGACATATGCCAGTTAGTAACGTCTGAGAGAGGTCAATCAACTATTGTGTGAGTAGTAGAGACTGGCTTGAATGTATCGTTGAAATTTCCTGATTTGATAATGGTTCGTCAATCTTCAAGTAAGCAATCAAATGTATCGGTCAACCACTTCAGCCTACACCTAAGGCTCAGCTGGTAACTGAAAAACTGACCCTAAATCATGTAGTTTCCACCTGATTTTCACGAGGTCTGGGCGGTATGGTTGTGTTTAGCTCGGTTATGGATAGATGGCGCGATGATGGCTAATTTTCTCGTCAGCTTCAGTTCTTTCAGGGGTTTGATGTAGTTGTCGAAAAAAAATATTGTTTTATGAGAATCCAACTTTCAAATTTTCAGTTGGGCCTACCACGCCCTAATGATGGGCCAATGAGCGCGAAACCGATGCACTTCAATAATTAATACTTGTATCATTAGGACGCATGCGGAAATGTCTTCTGTGACGAATCCTGCAACGGCGTCTGCTGGGATAATTCAATGCCCTTCGTGATACTCGTCAGGGTAGTAGTTGTTTTCAGGAGTATAGTAGAACATCTTGAACGTTATGTTCAAATTTCCTGATTTTTGGTTGTTGCCATTATGAATGAAGAAATGGTTCTTCAAGAAAGTGAGAAAAGTCAGCCAGGAATCGATACTAAAATATCAGACGTTGATAACTTACATTAGAGATTGAGATTATATGAATCTGTAGAATGAAACTCTCTACAGTAAGTTCCGTCATTTTCTGGCTGAACTTTTGACATCCACAATTATAGCGATCTGAAACTAGTCAGCAATGAGCATTTGCCAAATAGTATATTTTGCAACGATCATGTAATGATGAATATTTTTATATATATATATATATATATATATATATATATATATATATATATATATATATATATATATCATGCATTTGTCAAATGAAAAATATAATTATCTGTACAGCATTTTCTGCTCTCTCCGATATATGTGGAGGAATCGATGGTAATTCTCCTATATCACTGATATCAGACATTATGATAATATAATTATCGAAGTTCAGATATATTCTATGAAATTTTAATACTTACTGATTTTGACCAACGTCAAATGTACATCAAACTTGATTGAAAACCAATGGGCTTCTATCATAGACATAATAACTAATGGACTGGCCCTAAGAGAGAGAGAGAGAGAGAGAGAAAACTGCTGAGTGAGCAAGATAGAATACTTCAAGTATAACCTCTAAGCGAATTCCTTCCTCAATGTAGCAGATAAAGAGAGGTTAAGAAGGATAGAGTAATTCAACTCTAGAACTATCATTCTGTCCTTCACACTATCACTTCATTGTGCATATCCTTTCTCTCTCCATTGTATTCCGCATCGTGTTAAATGGAAAACTATCATAAAGGCCAGTCCATTAGTTGTAATGTCTATGGTTCCTATTGATTGAAAATTTGTATCGTAATGAGAAATCTGTATCATAATGAATTTCATTATGTAACAGATTATGTGCATACAAGTGTACGGGTGTCGATAAAGGGCATATATATATATATATATATATATATATATATATATATATATATATATATATATATATATTTCCTTGCCATGGTGGGAGCCGAATAGCTCCAAAATAACAGGATTTCATTATTAGTTTACTCTTGAAGTTTTCAATATCATACCTACAGTTAGGTTTGACATTTCAGGTAAAGAGTGTTTTTCTGATGTCTAAATGCAAACTAATAATGAAATCCTGTTATTTTGGCCCCACCATGGCAAGGAAAGGTTTTTGACCAACCCAAACGTCGATGGGTAGGTATTCATGCAAAATTCTACTGATCAGATGTTGCAGAAGTTTGAGACACCAATGAGAACTTGAGCAGTTAATGACCAGATGGCTGAAGTTATATATTTACCTAAGAACCTACTAACCCCTTTTCCAAGATGAAATGCATATGTGTTTGTTGGTTCCTCATCTGGCTTGAAATCGGATTTGAATGTTCAGATTTTTCAATTTGTAGATCAGTTCTCAACTTTTATGAGACGTTCAGGTTCAATATATGTACTTCCACCAAAAATGTCATAAAATGAACCTCACCGGGACAACACTTTGGAAATTTTTTCGCTCAGATTTCATGCAGATTACTATATTACCTTGACCCATAGAGATATTTTTAAACTTGGATATGACCGGTATCTACCTTCTTACGTAATAGGATTTGAAAAAATAAACATTTCTCTGATTCGACACACTGTGATTAGTTAGCTAATGATCTACTGATATTTCCAGCATTTTTAATGAGTCTCATATATTTTGCACTAGTAGTTAGATATTTGGTAGTTTTAATTTATGGTAATTGACGGCTAGGATTGGCTTGCTTTGATTAAAAATGCGAAGGCTGTACTCACCATTCAAACGAGGCAATACTATAATTTTTTTTTCATTCTGTTGATCAGGATTGAAACAATTGTTGCCCTAGCAAGTATCATGCAAGGCGCAGAAAATTGGGGGGGCAAATCAGTACTTGTGTACCTTCTGAACCTGGATGGTGCTTTCAGTTGCCACTCTGAATATGTTTTGGAAAAGGCGCGGCGAAGCAGGGAATCCCTGTCTGTCTGCTGGACTGGTTCATGAGCTCATTGGGATTCGAACACTGATAACATATTGGGTAGGACACTCCGTTTGCGGGCTAGTCTCAGAGAGCTGCCTACAGGGCTGACTTCTGACTTCTCCCCACCTTTTTAGGGAGCCTGGTGGAAGCTATCCTGTAAGGAGATACCTTCAAGGATTTTTGAGATACTCTCAGGCTAATGAAGGAATGATGTGCCGATGAATTACTATACTTTCGAGGGGATGGTGCTACCTAACAATAGGGAACACAAAGAACCCAGACGTTGAAAATACTTGATAGTCGGAAGTATGCCCTGTATAGGACATTCATTCTTTTCGTTGTGTAAAACTGCAATAGGAGTAATGTGCAGCCGATGAATTAGGTTGTTGTCATCTGATCCTAGTATTTAATACTATTAGCATTGTATTGTAATTTTGTGATCCATTTTCTATTTTCAATTTTGTCAAATCCATCTCTCTCTCTCTTCCACGATAAACGTGTGAAAAAGTAGTGTTATGATGCGTCAGTCGTATTCAAACAAGTCTTGGAAGATTGTATTTGTTCAGGCCACCGAAAATTTATGATAATTTATTAGTTTACAAGGACGCGCGTAACGACCTAGAGACACTTTGCATCTCATCTTAGGAATCGCGTATAAATAGATGAGAACAAAACGTATCCGCGAATAAGTTGACTACGAGTTGCCATTGGCGTATTGAATAATTTCAAAACTATGTTTACTAAACATTAATTTCATCATTTAATGTTTATAAATATGAAATAACAATCATATGAATTGTCGAATTGATTTGCCATTTGAATAAAAGGGAGCAGGGGTATGGAAAACATATTTCAATGGGTAGATGTTTCGATAAAGCCGAACCATAAAAGTGAAAAAAAAATTACTAGTGATTTTCATGAAATTTTACGCCGAGTGCAATCAACACTTTGTACTTGTTGCATAAATATCCATTCACACTATATATAATCCTATAATCATTACATCATATCACATGGTGATATACAAGACTTCTCAAGGAAAACGTTTTTCGATATCTTTTTAATATATATATATATATATATATATATATATATATATATATATATATATATAATTACATATATAAATATATATATAAATATATATATATATATATATAATCTTTTTATATTTCTCCTTGTCAAAATCCATTAAAAGTGCGCCCAAAGCCTGATGAACCGCAGCGCTCTGGAGCGTCTTACTGAGTTTTAGGGGGAAAAAATTAAAAAAATTAATATGTGGGATACTGTACTAGGTAGGTAGGTAGAAGTTCTGATTTTTTTTTCAGTCGAACTCAATTGATTTTCGAGATATTGTTAAAATGACGTAGTTTTTCATTTATTCATTTTTCAACACTGACATTTCAAATATTGAGATTCAAAGAGAGAAGTTAGACACGATTAAATTTCCACAAAATTTATTGTCTTCGCGACATGTTTCGATACACTGTATCTTTATCAAGCGAATGTTTCTAAACAGTGTTTAGAAACATTCGCTTGATAAAGATACAGTGTATCGAAACATGTCGCGAAGACAACAAATTTTGTGGAAATTTAATCGTGTCTACCTTATAGCGTAATAACTATGGATTTCCATCAAGTAAAGGCCACCTCAAATCAAAAAAAAAAGAGGGAAGAGACGAGCAAAGAATAACAACAGCCTACGGTGTATGAAATGCACGACATTCAAAAAACTCCTCAAGAAATAATTCATGAGATACCAACGTATTTTCGCGATTTTTCTGAGATGTTATTTTTTTTCAGTCGGATTCAATAAGTCATCGAAATCAAAGTATCTATGACGTGATATTTTATTTTTCTCACGAATGACAATTTTATTTTGAAATTAAAAGAGAACAGCTTACCAAACAATAACAGACGCATAAAATGCAATGACAAAAAAATCGTATTTTCACTGAGCTAGAATAACATATGGAATGGTTGGGTGAGTTTAATAGCGAATAGGATATCATCCAAAGAAATTGAAAAATTTAAATCCCGGACAAAGAATTTCCATGGTCATCCCAACACCCTAAATGTGTATCCCTGGGAGGGATATTTTTTCGAGGATTCTTTCTCTCTAGATTCGTTTTCTGTTAGGGACAGGCCCGGCACGAGCAGGCACTTATAATTCACCCTTCCGCATTAACATTTTCTCAATGGTGAATTTGGCCAAGTACCTTAATGAACCCAACCAAACTTAGCCTAATCAAACATAACCAACATAGCCAAATATAACCCGGCCTGAGTTGACGTAATCAAACTTAGTCCACCCAGCGTAATCCAAATCAAGCATAACCCGACATAAACAACTATATTCCGACCTAAGCGAGCATAACCAAGCGTAGGTCAACTAGCGTAATCCGAGCTAACCAGTCAAACCTACTCAAAGAAAACTAAGCTCTATCAAATATATGAACTATAAAATTTCAAATATTGGTGACTGCAACCTTCAAATAACGTTTCATTGCGGAGTTTTTGTTTTTGGTTGTAGGTTATAGCTTACACTTTTATTCTGAAAATCTATTGTCTACTGTAACAGTACCAACAATGATGTGAAACACACCATGTTAATGTTATGTTGGTCATTTATAGTTGTCATTGCTTTTGAAATATGAAAAACAAATTCAAATGTTTTGCTTTCATTGTGATTGATTTTAACCACATTAATCTAACATATTTCGACGGTGAAAGGTTTGGTGGCTGAAAGCCTGGTGGGGAATCTTTAATCTTTGTTCGACTAAGAGTGAAAGTTTCCCTGGTTTCAAGTAGGAAATTGTTATCATTCAACGATATTACTAATTATCATAGATCAACTTTCATCTTCAGATTGCTCAACCTTCATTCTGTCAAGAAAAAGTTGACTTTGGTCCTGGAATATACTTATACTACACTCATATGAAGCTTCATAAGCTTTCTATTAACATGATAACTGATAATAAATTCATTCATCTGTGTTTCAGTCTTAATCCTTATTTCATTTGAAAACAAAGTCGATTTAGACCTATATGCAGAAGCATTTGAAGAAGTACGTCTGATATAGTTTTTCCTTCAATCTTAAAAATGTTTATGTTCAATATATCCACCTAATTCCTTGAAATAGAGTGTGGAACTAACTGCCATTCAATGATTCATGACTCGAACAAAGTTGTATAAATTGTACCTAAATGGAAATAACAAAAATAATCACGAGATCCGTCGATTTCCGTATCATTATTGATCGATCCCAGGCAAGAAAATGAACAGGTCTATATTCAGTATTTCGTGTATATCGCTTCATTGAATCAGTCGAAATTTTTCTTTCTTCAGTGATTATTCGCTGTTTGTATGCAATAAATATTGTTCATTTCTCCGAAGAATGTTTTGCGTCAAAACTGCAGATGAATTGATCGCAATAGATCAGAGGCTACCCAAAAAATACAGAGAAGGATGCAAGCGGTCCTGTCTTTCTTGTCCTGCCTTTCTTGTCCTGCCTAGTTTGTTTTAATGCATCTGTATTCTGAATATAGTAGAGCTTCAGATATTTTCATTCGTTTAGAAACTATTCGAGTTTCTTTTCCAAAGAAATCTAAAGCCGCGATTTTGGTTTGGGTATATGAAATTATCCAAAATTTCAAAACGAAACTCTAGTCAGCAGTATTTCGAAATGGTGAATCATAAATGATTCTTGACACTTGAGAAAGTTGGTGGATGCTAGGGTATAGAACGTATGTCTTCCGAGTGTGAGAATGTCCGTCTGCAAACCTTTACTTAAAGATGAAGACGATTTTCGATATTTCTATTAGTTTCGGATATATCTGAAATGAAAAGTTTTGGTTGGAAAACACTGTAACTTGGGAAGAATACACTTGAAAATTCGTAATTATGCCAAGAGAACGTGTGAACTAAAACACTGGGTGTTATGCGTGAACGTGAGTAAATGCTCTTATTCTCGCTTCATATCTTTCTGTTAGCTCTGTACAAGTTATTTCTATTTCACAGAATTAGGAAAAAGTAATTGCGCAACTTTATGCATGCCGTACCAAACGATATCCTTATTCGTCCATTATGCAATAATTCTCTTGGCTTTCTGACTCAGAGAGTAGATTTCGATGGATCGAAGCAGTATATATTTTTTCGAGCCCACAGTCATATTATTTACTATCGTGAATCGCTTCTTTTCCAAACTTACCTCTAGATTGGGGTATAGGTTGACCATATGGATAATCCGGACCTGGATTCACTGAACCTTTGGATTCATGGCTCTCCTAAATAACTTGGTTTTCAAACATCTGACAGTTCAATTAGACATAATACATATACATTTTCCATTTTGGAACTTTTGCAATGCGGCACGGTTTTGCAATTTGTTTACGGAAATGTATATCTCGATCGTCGAGTACCTATTTCTACCTACAAGATGCGAAGGCGATGAGTAATGACCTCGGTTTTTCTATTTCTGATGCGATGAATCAAAATTTGAAAAATTCATTTTCATTTCACACGATTTCATTTATTTTTGAACCCGATAGAATAACGAGACTGTCGTATGCATCGTCGGCGACGGTTAGTTTTATTTTAAATCAGGAAAACGACAATTTGCTTAGTCGAAATCTTAGTCACGGAGCGGTGCAGGAAAAAGGCTACTGAAAATATATCTCGTGGGTATGGATTCATCCTTCTATTGAATTTATGTGATTACGAAAAGAAAGATGCTGCTAGTGTCAGGGAACATTGGAATCAAGAAGATGGAATTAGGAATGTGCTGTTGTTGAATCTTGGAAAATTGTTTGCCTTTGGACTTGTCTCCCCCGGTAAAGGCTTAATAAGCAAGGGTCAGAATTGAATGAATTGCCAGAAGCGGGTAGGAGCTTATTCGTCATGGAATTCTCAGGAAACAAGACAGTTAGATTTCCAAGATGTTCATTTTTTCAACGAAACATTCACATTTTCCAGTTATTTCTTACAAATTGATAATGCCATATTCCGATATATTTTCTGTAATATTGAAATAGAACAGCGGAATTATTATTGCACTATAGTCAGAATCAGATTATTGTGGCATTCATTCTCCTTTATAACATTTGATGATTCATGAAGTCACGACTACAAAACTACCGACTGTGGAAAAATGCGAGATACTTCAGACATTTCAATACATAAAAATCAGCCAGTCTATCGAATCGCTACGCTATAATTTTGTTATGATATGCTCTGCTTAGTCAAATATGGTCAATTCCTTCCAATCTGAGAAATCAAAGTGAGAACTTACAATTTTTGACAGTATTTGTTGATACAAATGCGAGATTCAAAGAGCTTCTGTAAGACGATGTTGATAAAAGATTTGGATATATATGAAATTATTATGGAGAAAAATAACGGAGATCCAATAGTTTTCCGAAACTTTATTTTTTCTGATGAAGCTACATTTGTCCAAAAACGGACGTGTCAATCGTCCGTTGGTCGGTATTCGGCTACTGAAAGTCCACATTGGATGCAGGAATATCATACTCAATATCAATAGGGTGGAATTTTTGTTCGGGAATTATAGGTAATATGGTAATAGGACCATATTTCTTAGATGAGCCCTTGGCAAGTCCTTGATATTTGAAATTTCTGCGGAACTTCTTGCTACCCCATTGAATTGGCTGTTCCAAAATAGAACTGACATGAGGCTGCAGCAAGATGTTGCACTGGCACACTATGCTTTGACGTTGTTCTCATTCATTGAATGGAAAATTACTATTACTACAATTGGTTGTTATAATAGAAACGCAAATGATTTATATGGTTGGATAGCTGATTGGGAGACCTTTTCAATGACCTATATGTGATTTCCTTCCGAAAAAATCGTCTATGGCTTCCCAACTCTCACACCGATGACGTCACGAATATTAAAAATATATGACAGATTCCGCGTCCAATAATGAAAATATACTGGTTTCAAGATTTTTCTCCAGGGTCACCTGGAAAGAATGAAATCGTTTCATTCATTTGCACCATACTGTATATGGAATAGCTACAGTAGGTAGATGATTCCTTGGATTTTTGGAAATATATAATACATATTTCAAGAATCGAAGATAGTTTAAAAAATCACAAAAACAAAATTCAATAATTAATAATAAATATTAATAGAACCCAAAAGCTGCCATTGCGTCGGTCGCGCAAGAAATGTGACGTTGAATCGAAGATAGTTTAAAAAATCTCAAAAACAAATTTCAATAAATAATAATAAATATCAATAGAACCCGGAAGCTGCCATTGCGTCGGTCGCGCAAGAAATGTGACATTGAATCGAAGATAGTTTAAAAAATCTCAAAAACAAATTTCAATAAATAATAATAAATATCAATAGAACCCGGAAGCTGCCATTGCGTCGGTCGCGCAAGAAATGTGACGTTGAATCGAAGATAGTTTAAAAAATCTCAAAAACAAATTTCAATAAATAATAATAAATATCAATAGAACCCGGAAGCTGCCATTGCGTCGGTCGCGCAAGAAATGTGACGTTGAATCGAAGATAGTTTAAAAAATCTCAAAAACAAATTTCAATAAATAATAATAAATATCAATAGAACCCGGAAGCTGCCATTGCGTCGGTCGCGCAAGAAATGTGACGTTGAATCGAAGATAGTTTAAAAAATCTCAAAAACAAATTTCAATGAATAATAATAAATATCAATAGAACCCGGAAGCTGCCATTGCATCGGTCGCGCAAGAAATGTGACGTTGAATCGAAGATAGTTTAAAAAATCTCAAAAACAAATTTCAATAAATAATAATAAATATCAATAGAACCCGGAAGCTGCCATTGCGTCGGTCGCGCAAGAAATGTGACGTTGAATCGAAGATAGTTTAAAAAATCTCAAAAACAAATTTCAATAAATAATAATAAATATCAATAGAACCCGGAAGCTGCCATTGCGTCGGTCGCGCAAGAAATGTGACGTTGAATCGAAGATAGTTTAAAAAATCTCAAAAACAAATTTCAATAAATAATAATAAATATCAATAGAACCCGGAAGCTGCCATTGCGTCGGTCGCGCAAGAAATGTGACGTTGAATCGAAGATAGTTTAAAAAATCTCAAAAACAAATTTCAATAAATAATAATAAATATCAATAGAACCCGGAAGCTGCCATTGCGTCGGTCGCGCAAGAAATGTGACGTTGAATCGAAGATAGTTTAAAAAATCTCAAAAACAAATTTCAATAAATAATAATAAATATCAATAGAACCCGGAAGCTGCCATTGCGTCGGTCGCGCAAGAAATGTGACGTTGAATCGAAGATAGTTTAAAAAATCTCAAAAACAAATTTCAATAAATAATAATAAATATCAATAGAACCCGGAAGCTGCCATTGCGTCGGTCGCGCAAGAAATGTGACGTTGAATCGAAGATAGTTTAAAAAATCTCAAAAACAAATTTCAATAAATAATAATAAATATCAATAGAACCCGGAAGCTGCCATTGCGTCGGTCGCGCAAGAAATGTGACGTTGAATCGAAGATAGTTTAAAAAATCTCAAAAACAAATTTCAATAAATAATAATAAATATCAATAGAACCCGGAAGCTGCCATTGCGTCGGTCGCGCAAGAAATGTGACGTTGAATCGAAGATAGTTTAAAAAATCTCAAAAACAAATTTCAATAAATAATAATAAATATCAATAGAACCCGGAAGCTGCCATTGCGTCGGTCGCGCAAGAAATGTGACGTTGAATCGAAGATAGTTTAAAAAATCTCAAAAACAAATTTCAATAAATAATAATAAATATCAATAGAACCCGGAAGCTGCCATTGCGTCGGTCGCGCAAGAAATGTGACATTGAATCGAAGATAGTTTAAAAAATCTCAAAAACAAATTTCAATAAATAATAATAAATATCAATAGAACCCGGAAGCTGCCATTGCGTCGGTCGCGCAAGAAATGTGACGTTGAATCGAAGATAGTTTAAAAAATCTCAAAAACAAATTTCAATAAATAATAATAAATATCAATAGAACCCGGAAGCTGCCATTGCGTCGGTCGCG
This sequence comes from Zygogramma bicolorata, assembly GCA_032362365.1. Taxonomy (NCBI): domain Eukaryota; kingdom Metazoa; phylum Arthropoda; class Insecta; order Coleoptera; family Chrysomelidae; genus Zygogramma; species Zygogramma bicolorata. The sequence continues at coordinate 569,612 of JAVJAQ010001277.1, read as the reverse complement.
CAAGAAATGTGACGTTGAATCGAAGATAGTTTAAAAAATCTCAAAAACAAATTTCAATAAATAATAATAAATATCAATAGAACCCGGAAGCTGCCATTGCGTCGGTCGCGCAAGAAATGTGACGTTGAATCGAAGATAGTTTAAAAAATCTCAAAAACAAATTTCAATAAATAATAATAAATATCAATAGAACCCGGAAGCTGCCATTGCGTCGGTCGCGCAAGAAATGTGACGTTGAATCGAAGATAGTTTAAAAAATCTCAAAAACAAATTTCAATAAATAATAATAAATATCAATAGAACCCGGAAGCTGCCATTGCGTCGGTCGCGCAAGAAATGTGACGTTGAATCGAAGATAGTTTAAAAAATCTCAAAAACAAATTTCAATAAATAATAATAAATACCAATAAATATTGTTCTGAATTTATGGTATAAAAATAAATGATTCAGTTGGTATTCAAGCAGAAAGCATACCCTAGAACCCAAAAGCTATCGTTGCATCGGTCGCGCAAAAAATGTGACGTTGCCAGATTGATATTTCATCAATCTCTCGAAGCGGTTTTCCGATTCAATCCTTGAAAAAATCTAGAAACCGAGATATGGAGAATTTGAGCTTACTATTTTCCAAGTATACTTCAACGTACCATGTTTTTCATGGATGTTGGAGTCAGTAATATATTTTTTGTCCAATCATTCAACAACATTGGGATTCATGACAATGGCTTCGTTCAGCGGTGCTCAACCGTTGAGTGATGTGCCAACTTGTTCGGCTGAACGGACCGCTGCACCATTGATCACTCGAAACCGTTGAGCAGCGGCTCAACACGTTTAGTGATTATTCTCAACGGTTGTGCACCGCTGAACGAAGCCTATATTTCTGGAAGAAAAAAACAGTATTCTCCTTCTTTCTGTGGAAGAAACAAAGCCCGGTCGCCTTGTTACTGGTCTCGACTCGCGCTTGGAGAAGCAATCATCATCACGGCTGCCTGGGAATGTAGGGACTTTCATTCATTTACTTCTCACCCAATAATTTCCAGTATTATTGAATACTAGTGAAAGTAGTAACTCTCTTAGATTGTCGGGGAGCTGGCCCATGGCCTCATTCACTGCGACCGTTTCAGATCTATTGTGATGCTCCTTGGATGTTAGAGCTCGCTATTTTCTCAGTGGACTCATCATCTATTAATTATTCAGAGATTCCAGTTAGCAACTTTTCTGAATTTAGGTGTTGAATTTGGCATTCCTGCAAATATAAAATGCAATTTTTTTCACACTATCCATTGACGCGTCGTCATCGACTTCGTCTACCGTAGTTGTGTAAGAAACTTCAGACTTGCAAACTACGGCCAAGAAACCCTCAAGCCCGAAAAACTATATTTTCTTTTCACTCAACCTTTTTTGCAGTTCCTACCCCTTTCGAGATCCTCATGCAGTAATTCGATTCTGGAATATCTCATAGTTATTCGTGATTATGCCATTTCTTTCAGAATTATTGTCCAGTATACTGTGGTTTCTGCTCCTGAGGAGTTCAACAAACTGCAACCACACATTTCCTTATAGTTTGAACGACCTTCAGAAGTTTCCGTGCCACTGCCAAAAATAAAAATGTGTAATTGACTGTCGTCTCATGGATTTGCAAGATGGCACGTCACTCCTACTCATTCCATTTAATTGAATTTTATATTTAACTTCTCGATGTTTGTGTCCAAACCGGACACCTGTTCCGCAGATTCAAGCATAATATGTAGTTTTATGATTCGCTACTACAAGAATAATTATTAATAATGATCGTTATATCTGACAATGATCAGACAAGGTGAACTTCGTCCACTCACTTAACTTGATATTTTGATGGAAGAGTTGGTGGATACAAAGGCATCGCATATGTCTTGTCTACATGTCAACTGACAAAGGGTACTGTGTGTAATTAGGGTGGGAGGTGTTTCCGGATAATGTACAAATGAAATTGCTTCATTCAGGTGATCCACTGAATATCACTTTCTCCAGAAATCAGCATAATATCATCAAGGAATGGTTTCAATGTGTTTATCAGCTCCTAATGATGGACATGATTACGTTGTCAACGAAACGAAATTTGCATCAAATAAAAAATTATTCAATCTTCGTTTTTCGTTCTGGTTAGTACAGTTACTTCAGATATCATAATACTGAGCGATCACCCTCCTCCGAAGAAGCCATGATTGAATTTTCCCAGTATTAAGTTTCAACAAGTTTTCAGTGCCCGATTTCAAATCCTCCAAGTTCTCATTGACAGTCAGCGACTGTTAAGCGATGCGAAGAGTATTTTTGCTGCGGAATCATGTACTCTACGAAAAGATTCTATCATCGATGATTACATCAAGAAATCTCTCATAAAAATTGAAGGATGCACTCAGCTAAGTAAGACAAACCTGACCGAAAATCGCAGATAAAGCTTGCCTTTATATCTTGCCGAGCATCTGCTATACATTCGAAAGGCAAGCATAAATTTTAATAGAATTCACTACGAATTCCTTTTTTTTTCAAAGGTATATATGAATTCATTAAGTAACTGACTAGTATCAAAACGTATTCATCTTTGAATCAGCCCAAAAAATAATTGGGAGAACTCCTCAAAATCCTCGAACGGGCTTATTTGTCGTTTTTGAATGATAGTTTATTTGAATTTTATACACAAAAAAAATTAGCTTGATACTTTTGTTTAGATTTCATATTCATTCAATTGTTATAATTTCATCGTTAAATACACAGTATCCATTTCACTATTTCTCAGCAAGGGTGGAATCTGTATGTTTTGTTTACTCCGTTTCATTTTGAGTTCCAAACCATAGAATATTTTTTATCACTTTCGGATCATATGTCTATAGCACTTTATAAGACTCAACTCATGGAACTGCTCTTCAATCTGACTTTAGGTTTCGAATTACTTTTTTGAAATGAACAATTCAACTTCTATTTGAAGCGATCGATATAAATCAAAATCAAACAAAACATTCAATGCTTATAAAAATAACGTGCCCTTCAAAATCGTCATTTGAAAAAGCAAACGAGTGATTAAATCCCGGATTCAATCTGCTATTGATTGGGTTTCCGCATTTATCATCTTCAACAAAACTAGAAAAATTTCACCTAATTCAATACATTGAAACAACATCGAAAAGATTCTTGAAACTAGTAGGTAGTGTTCGTCATCAGAATCGAAGATGTCCCTGATATAGGAACTCATTGTTCGCTGATAGTAGATAGAGATCCTCTATGAACTTCAATGCGCCAATGAATCAAGAAGTCTCAAGCTTCTTGGGAAGAAATTCTATCATCTTTGTTCAGAACAGTACATTCCGAAAAGACGTTTTCTAGTTGAATGAATGTACTCCTCCCATTTATAATTAAGCTCCACTGAAACTTCCATTTGCATTCATTCAATCGACATTCAGAAATCGCTTTCTTCAATTCAAAATCGAAGAGTGACATCATGCATATGGGATCTATCCACTTCGTAATTAGATTTCGATTATATTCAGCTAGGCTGTCCTACATGAATCATTCACCGACAAACAGCATAACGACTCTGTTTATCAGTTGAAGTTTCGAAATGTCTTCTGAAGTCTATTTTACATTTTATCAAGATTACCATTAGTCTACCTGCCTCCCCGTCATTTTTCCTTCGGACCACATAAAAAACAATAATTCAGATTACATAATAGTTAACATAGTGAATGCGAGCTTATTCATCTTTGTAGATTGTGAACCTGTTCTCGATGGAAAACTTGCGTCAAAATTTACATTTCTGCTTTTAACATAGATGTAAGTCATCATGGAAGCTGCATTTGTTGATGCCCACGCAACGCAGAACATCATCGTATATTCCTAGATAAATTGGATGTACAGAGTCGGACGAAGGAAGAAATTATTGATAACCACGGTCAAATAAATTCCAATAATAATCAGGGAATGCCGGTTGATTTCATGCAGCAAACTTAAGAGCTGTTAATTTATAATCTTCAATTGAACTTCAATCAATGAATTGTAAGGTGAATGTATACTATTTGATTCGCTTTCCATGAACATGCTCGAAAATGAAGAATTGATGCCTGTTATAACTATGTTACCAAAATCTCTGGCATGGTTAAGGCGATTTGCAGTGCGTTCGATAAACCGTCACCGTCAATCAAAAGTTGATTCAGATATTCAACATTTCTCGAAAAAAAAATTGTATTGGCAATTGGGGTTGAACAAGTCGTACGTTCTTAAGTCGTAAGAGTTGATCTAATTTCATCAACATTCAGAACTGAAGTATTTCAATATAAACTTCCGACCAGAACTGCTACATAAATCTATCTCGAACCTGTTATATAATATGTGGTGAATGGATTCTTTCTTCGTAGTTTTTTTCGGTTCTCAACCTAACACAATCTCAAAAAATAAAAATTGGTATCAAAATCTATAGTCTTTAAGGGCAGATTTCTTATCTGCCCCAAAAAGTTTCTGCGCTAATTAAAAAGCAGTTTCTTCGGAATAGAACAAGTTTTATCAGTCAGCAACTTCTTATGTAACTCAAATTTGCCCATCAGTAAAACACAAGAGCTAATATTCATCACAATTCTTGTCGTCAACGTTTCGAAAACCAAATCTGCTTCCGTTTTTAAAGCTCGTTCACGAGTATTCTCTTCTAGGTTCGCTTTCTTGAATGAAAAAAAAATGAGATTTGACATATCAACTGAACTCGTTGAGATTGTTCAAAAATTGTTCCTTCGTTAACCAGCTGACGAACGTCAACCCTCAGAAGTCGAAACTTGTGCGAGCAATGGATCAACGAGGCCTTACCTTTTAACGTGTGATTACCCCGGCCTTCCGCTTGATAGACAGATATGCTAACCACTACACTACCGAGATGTTGTTTGTTTCAATTCATAGAGGTCCAGAGTTGGTGTACTTTTCTCAAGACTTCAAAATCACTGAGAATATATTGAAGTGGCAACTTCCCAACATCTGGTTGTCACACTGCCTAACTCCAACCATCAATCCTTCACGACCTACCAAATTGGTCGAATCTGACCTCATCTGCTTGTAGGGTAACGTTGCTTCAGTAATACAAGCAAGAAATGTTCTGGAGTCCATTTTTTAAGTTTTCTCTCCCTCAGAAATGAAGGTAAAAAAGCCTTAAGTTCTTATAATAAATGTTTATAGATGAGTGAATGAATACATTTGGCCCAATACGTAACTGCAATATCGAAAAGATGCGAAATTGGGTGACTATTTTGTCAGTTAGGTATCGTATTTTTATGAATTTAAAGTTTCGATCAACAAATTAATTGAAAATCCCTAGGCGACTTTTTGGGAGCTAGTCCTTTTTCAATCCTATTTCTGGAAATCTTCGGTGCGTAGTGTCGATTATTTCGAAGTAGAATGTCGTGAAAATCAATGCACGACATAGTCGAAGAGATTACTTAATGACTGAGATAATCAAATCAACTTTGAACGATACGTACGACTAAACTACCTACACAGTAGGTTGATGGGTAAACACCCTTCAGATATGTTTCTATACCCTTCGTGGTATTCAACAAGAGTGTAATCGTTAGCTCATCGACCTACTGTGTAGGGAGTTTGAGAATGGTCTGAACTTATCGTTGAAGTTGGATAGGATTTGATTTGAAACTTTCAAGTTCTGATTGCCTCAATCGTCACTGTGGACGATTGCTCAATCGTACTAAGCACCTGCCACAAATATTTAAATTATGAAATTTAACAAAAACTTCTTGGTATTGTCAGGTTATGTCATCAAACTTGGTGATGAAATTATCCCCCTTTCTGACAGTTCCAAGAATCTAGGAGTCGTTATTGATTCATCCCTCACGTTCACTGGCCACATTAACTTGATTATTAGACGTGCATTCTAAAATTTGAAAGTAATATACAGCAATCATAAAATACTAGATAAACGAAGCAAAATCTTGCTATGCGAATCTCTATTTCTCTAACATTTGAATTATGCGTATGTTATCTTTGGCCCCGCCATTACCAAAAGAAACGTGTCTCGGGTATAGCTGGTTCAAAATCCACGTATTCGTCTGATCTGCGGTTAACGCCGACAGGATTACATATCTGACCCCCTGAGAGATATTGGTTGGTTGAATGTTGAGAAAAGATTTGTTTTTACACTCTTGTACACTATTCCACAAAATAATAACGACTAGAAAACCATCTTACCTGTACCATAAAATAACTTTTCGAACTAATGTTTACTACCTTAATCTTCGTAAAGTCCAGACTCACTCCACCCTCGCATATAGTAGTTTCCACAATAAATGGTATTGACTGAAGGATTATAGTAAAACCAATTAGACCCTTAAAATGTAAAATCCGAGATGCACATCATAAATGTAAAAGGACCGGATTCAGGTAATTTTGTTTCTCAGAGAGGGATTGTAGAGGATTACAGCTTACACTTCTTGTTCATTTTAGTCTTTGTATTTCATTGGAAGTGTTCACTTGTGTTACGGCGTGCAATAATTTTATAACATTTATTTGTTATTACAGACATTAATAGCAAAGATTTTATACCCCAACGTACAGAATAGGCAGTATGTGGCGTCCGTGGATAAAAAGTAATAGTGCTTCTTCCAGTGGTTCGTTAAAGAAGAATCACTTATCTTGTGACGCGAAAATCATTATAAAAAATGTGTATAGTTCCTTACCTCAGCAAGGATATAACGCGGGTGCTGCAGCAAAAGTAACCAGTAATTTGACGAAGGTGCCTCTTACTTCAGTTAGACGAATTGTTGAAAATTCCATGGAATCAAGAAAAAAGCGTAAAGATTCCGGTGTCACAAAAAGTCTAGACGACTGGGAAAAAGATTTGATAAGGCGAAAAATCTATACTATGTACGATGAGCAGCGTGTCCCTACAATCAAAAGTCTGAAACAGCGGCTCATCAATGACGAAACTCACATCAACTGTGGCCTCACTACTCTTTGGCGAGCTCTGTCTGCAATAGGCTTTAAATATCGCAAAATTGACAGGAGACAAGTAATAATCAAATCCACACGTTTAATAATCTGGCGTTCTGAATATATAACGTCAATAGGAAAATACCGGTCTGAAAATCGGCCAATACTCTACCTCGACGAGACGTGGTTTGACACGCATGACACCCCTTCCAAAGGATGGTCTGATTCCTCTGTTAAGTGTAAAACAAAAGCACCATCAAATAAAGGGAAGAGAATCACAATATTACACGCAGGATCAGAAAATGGTTGGATCCCAAACGCTATGTGGCTTTCTGCCAAAAATATTAAGGACTCTTGTGTTGATTATCACGAAGATACGACAGCAGAGCTTTTTGAAGATTGGTTTAAAAATTGTCTGTTACCCAACATTCCGCCAAACAGCGTTATAGTAATGGACAACGCAAGCTATCATAGTCGACAATTGCAAAAAATTCCTGGCTCAAAGAATACGAAATTGGAGATTCAAAACTTCATGGCTGCAAATGACATATATTTCGAGGAAAATTATACAAAAAAAGAACTATTACAAGTGCTGCAGTCATTTTCTTTAAAAAACAACGTATGTTTGTGATACAATTGCAGAAGAATTGGGACATACAGTGTTACGACTACCTGCCTACTACTGCGTGTTCAATCCCATAGAGCTTATGTGTCACCAACTTAAACCGAGCGTGCGCGTAAAAAATACTTCTCCGACTTTAAGGAATTAATTAGGAACTGTATGAATGACATTCCTACCGAGAGTTGGAAAAGTTCTGTTAGTCATGTTATAAATGTTGAGAACTCGTACCTTTCTATAAAATCAATTGGGCCAATTAAAATTAATTTAGATGAGGATAGCGATAGCGACACTGAACTAAAAATGGAATAGAATTGTAACATTTAAATAAATTACTGGTATATCTCCTACATTATGCAAAATTCAAATTTCTTAAGTTCGAGCCTGTAGTATATTTGCATCTTTTACCAGATGATTTTCTACACAATGGGATGAAATCGGGTAGTTTATTGCAGTTAATAAGCCAATACCATTTACTGTGGAAAATACTATACCACTGCCCAGTTTCAATGGTTTTACAGTTCCTTCATTACCCGGCTGCACAATAGAACTCCTGTAGAACTGAAAAGTTTGTATATACCGAGCTTTATGCTAAATCTGAAAAAGAACTTTTTTCTGACAATATTTCATTCTGATTTTAGCAATTACTTCTCTTCCTTGACATTTCTGGATGTGTGGCTATACTTATTCCTTTTGTCTTTGATACGAAACATTGATTATAATTTGTACGCTTGTTGGGCGACATATACTGCTTCAATATATGTTTGGTTTTTGTTCGTGAATTTTTGTTTTTAAGTTCTTCTTTTCTTTTTTTTGATGTCTTAGGCATGAGTTGGGACACCCTATCGATATGTTTAGGTTGAGTGGAAGCTAGCACTTGTTTGATTCTCAGTGAGCTCTAACAAGAGCTGAATCTGCCTCTCGATAGTAGTTGTTATTATGTTCTAGCTTTTTAAAGCTGTTATGTGTATTTATCTATCTATAAAAAATGTTCATTATAATTAATATTTTATCTTTCGCCTTTTCAGTGTGTAATATTATTCTTCTTTTCTAAACATTGAATGGTGACACAGCGTTGAATATATTCATTCTTTTTCTCTTCAAAATTGACGAGCATTGCTCATTCTCCTCTCACCTCAGTTACTATGACCGTTTGTTATATAACTCTTCGGGTGAAATATACATCTTTTCCGTAGCCCTCAGTTCCACAAATCTACCAGACCAATTCACTGCCCACCTCGCGAAACAAGCGTTTAAGCGTTCGTCGATTCTATAATTGACATGCATAAATGACTCCATTCATTCCTGGGTCTAATATAAGATAACAAAGCAGGAACGAAAATACTCATCGGCTTGATTTTATTGTCACTCAATAAACGCACTTCTGCTTGATTAAAATGACCTTGATTCTCTGACCTTTATCGAGATAGCAATTGAAAGATACACGCTATTTTGATATAAAATGGAAATTGATCTGAGGGGAAATCTGTATAAAATCAGTTCAGCTCTTGAGTTTGTTTAGCCTCGTTAGAATGAAAGGATGAAAGGTTTCAGACGTAGGTAAACCAAGCCAAATGATTTATTATCGAGATGATTCATCTGATATCTACAAACAGTCGTAAATTCAATAAAAAAATCAGAAAATTCTCTCAGCTCTGTTGAAATTTTCCAGGATTCTTGGAAAATTTTCATGAAATATCGCTTGAGTTGCTCGCACAAGTGACGACTTCTGAGGATTGAAGTCCGTCAACTGATTAATGGAACGAACAATTTTGGAAAAAAACAATTTGTTTAGTAATAATACATGGGTACTAAATAACCTTCTTCTGATTATCAATAGGTATTATTCAGCCAAGGTATATTGTCGAGCAATATCAGAGAGATCATCCAACTTTTCAACAAACTGTTTAAATTTGTTCTTGACCGTTTCGTAGTTTTCTTTTGGTCTTTTTGAAGAGTTCTCCACTCGACGTGAAGTTTTTCCAGCTCAGTAATTGCATCTTGCTTATGATCAGTCGGGATTCCAGCTTTCTTCCAAAAAATGAACACTTTTCGTGTGGCAATTTTTGCTGATTCTCTTATTAACAAATAATATACAGTTGCCTGTAAGATACTCACATATTATAATATGTGAAGATCTTACAGGCAACTGTATATTATTTGTTTAATGTGGATTTTAATCAAGTAACGGTCACTTCCATTCCGATTCTCTTGTAGTTATTTTCACAGTACGTAAATTATAAAATAGTAGGTAGTTTTACAACCGGTGATCTGGTGAATGGGATAGCCCACAAGAAATATTTTATCCTTGTCCGGCTCTGTACACCTGAAGTGGATGCCATTTCAGAGTCCAGTTTTAAAAACAATAACGCACACACACTTGGAAAATTAAAAAAAACGTTAAAATATCTTCACTTGATGATTGTTCGATCTAACCAGCTCAAGGTACTACAAGAACTAAACTGAACGAGCAGAAGGTTGGTTGTACACTGAAGTGAAATCATCATCCCTAAATGAAAATAAGATTCACCCTCCTTTTTACCTGTAACAAAAAAAATTGCTACATCCGAGACACATCATTTAAAAAACCGTCAAATTCTTAGAATGCTCCCAAACTGGCTCCTAGTGCTACCAGGGCACGTTTTTCGGGTCAAAGGCTGTTGTAACTCTGTCAAAATAACCACAATTATGTATGGAATATAAATTTTGAAGAACAACATTAGCTTTCTTTTGAGATATTAAGCGTGTTTTTATCATTTACAGTTCTGGAGTAATGTCATCAGCTTTTTGACCAAAAATTTGGCTTTCTTCAAACTTTGAGCGACGGGCGGCACGCTTTCGTGGGGCCAGACAAACAAAATTCTAACATTTTTCCCCCTCTATGAGATCCGGTCATATTCTACCATTTTTCCAAAGTTGTTATAAATTGCAAGTTCATCAACACACTGTATTTTTTTTTGATTTCGATTACCTTCTTGAAATAGAATTTCTATAATTTTGGAAAAAATATTCGAACATGTGGTCTCGGTAGTGTAGAGATTAGCACGATCTCCTTCCCAGCAGAAGACCGGGATTAAAATCCTTGCCAGGCCACCGTACTAGGTATTCGTACGTTAAAAGGTAATGCCTCGTTAATCCATTGCTCGCACAAGTTTCAACTTCTGAGGGTTGACGTTCGTCAGCTGGTTAACAGAACAAACAATTCTAGAACAAATAAAACAATACAAACTACTAGTATTCTGATTGCTGCAAGAGTGTCAAGATTCAATTCAACTGACCAGAAGCCAGAAAAAAGCAATCATTCAAATTTAGAATTTAAACTTGGCTCTATTATCATCATACGTTGTTTTCGTTTGGAGAAATCGGTCAGTACCTAATTGAAAATTCACTATCAGACTCCTCCATCAAAAAATATGTCGTAGCATATATTAACAGTGGGAATAAACAATACCATTAGAATTAAATGATCATAGATCACATATATAAATTTTCGTAAATAGGTCACTCTCAATAATAATATACAAGTGGGAGTGTACTGTTTGATTTTGACATTAAGAAGTCATTAGTTTAAGTGGTTTAGCTGCGATTATTAGATACTCATACAGGATGGAGAGTCTTAGGATGCGCTACTTTAGTCAGTATCGGTTTCGGAAACATTCATTAGCTTTGTTGACTGTTTCATGGCATTTGCTTTCGAAAATTCTTGTACTGGCATAGTGAAACATGGATTTGAATGCTGATGTGTCACTGAATGGTAGTCTCTGGGATGACCTTCAACTTCATTTGTGAACTTCGCTGTGATATGATAATTCAAGTATCTTTAGTTGGTATTCGATACGTTGATTGGCAATTGTGCCTCAATTATCACAACTGGGAATAATAATGGAAATCAGTTCCCCTGGATAAGATGCTCCTTGATCATTTACCACTTTAATGATTCCCAATCAAGTTAATGACATAATATGTGGGGGCACCTAGGCAGCTGAAACAATTGAACGTCTACGCCCACACACAATCGATGAACGTAAAACTGCCACCGGCAGTGAAAAAGGTATTTATTTCGCAGAAGATAAATTGAATGATACCAGAGAAGAAGAAGTGCGATTATAAACAAAGCTGTCTGAGGATCTTGTCTGATTTTTCTTCTGGTGGCACGATCGTTAATAAATAGCTAAAGATGAAGTGTAATTATTTGAAACGAATCGCATTGTTGTATACAGAGGCGAATGAGTAATATTCGCAGAAGATGAATTGAATGTTACTAGGGAATTGAGAAAAGCTATTTCATACAGAGTTGTATGAGCATCTTATCTGATTCTTCATTCAGAAGCAATGATACATAGTTATGATGGATGACGTATACAGTAATATTGAAAAAAATATGTGTTTGAATTGAAGTAGTTGATAAAAAAAGTAGACCAAGAAGTTCAAGAGTTGGTTTATCATATAACTTCATTTATTCATCGTTTCGGAACAAAGCCATCTATTGTATCCGTGAGAGAAAAAAAACATGATATGCTGCTCCATATTGAAATTGCTCACAACAAGAGGTGGGTACCATTTCACGTCCATTATTCAACAAGTACTCGATCATACTTGCAAATGCTCAACACATCTGTAAGCCTACGTAATTTAATCGTCACTTTGATAAAACCATACAATTAGAAAGTACCAATTTGCATTCGTTAATTTAATAATTGCTCGTGATATGAGACCACTTGACTGAATATACGTGGGAAGGAAGTGAAGATGCTGACATTTAAATCTCAAGCGCAATTACATTTTTCCATATTCATTCAATGAAGAGTTAACGCCCCCTATTTTTAATGATTGTTATTATCGATCAGTTTTCTATATTCACATGCAAATCCGTTTCGGAACCAGTGAGTTATATGAAGGGTATTCCACTTTCTCTTCATAGTTAATTTTTATTTAGATAAATTCAAAAAATTATTCATTCATTGTTCTCTTCATTTTAATTGTTCATACGTATGATAAAAGAAACGGCGTGACTAAAATATCGTCCTAGGGCCTTATAAGCGGTCGTTAAACCATAACCCTCGCGAATTCATGTCAACTTTAGAAGTAAGTATTTTGACTATGGCACAGCAACCCAAACACTTTAATTTAATTTTATCAAAATCAACCTGGGTATAATAACTGGACTACGTTATCTCAACCATATGTCAAATTAGAATGCCATTTTTAATAACATGCTATTACTCAGCGATCTGGAAAACCAGGATGACCTGGAAAAACCAGGGAAAATGAAAATTCGTAAAAATTCGGTGAATTTTGCTCTTATATTTTCCGAAACTCTAGGAAATATAACTCTTCTCCTAGAATTTCGATTTTTCTGAGGTTTATATGCATTATGTTTTTGAAGTGTTGAAATTCACAGAAATATTTTCCTTTTCTCCATGTTATTTTTTTCTTGTTATATATTGTGTTTTTGAAAATGTTTCAGCTGAATAATGTATGTATGTTTATTGTTATGAATATTGTAAAGGTACAATTTGAATATGAGAAAAAAAAACACTTCAATAAACATATAAAACCACAGAAACTATCTGGGCGATAATTTGTACGTGGTGTGACAATTAAAGAATAAAATACAATGAACAGTTGGAATATATAAAATCTTGAGCAATACTTATATCTAAAATATCTAAACTTACTTACGAAAATCCATTGGAAGATTTCAGGAGATGTTATGATGATTCAAATGTAATAAAAAAGGAAGAAAAGGTGATATCACATGAGAAAAGAAAGATCATTGTCCAACCATGGCATCACAATCAATGTACTGAATCAGTTAATTTTCAATCAAGGATTGTCAATTAATTCATTTATATCCCTTCTTGGTCTGCTCATTATATAACTTTTAACTTCAGTCTTAAACCTTTTGGGTGTATTTTCTTTTTTTACATTATCTGGCAAGGTGTTGTATAATTTAGTCCCTAAGTACAAATAACTTCTCTGTCCGATGTATTTGTTCATAATTGGTGAAACATACTTTTGTTTATTTCTGGTTCTATAGTCATGTGTACGACGCTGTAATGTACCTCTATTCAAGTATTGTCTTATATTGACTTGCATATAATATATCTGTCGAATATCTAATACTTTCGCTTCGATATAAAGTTGATCAGTGGGATACCTATGGCTTTTGTTAAGTAGTAATTTCAAAATTTTATTTTGCGAGATCTGTATTGCATTATAGTGAGCTCTTGAAACACCTCCCCATCCTATGATTCCATAGCTTAAATGTGACTCCACCAAACTCTGATAGACCATTACTCTCTCTTTTTTATTCAAGAATTCAATAAATTTTTTCAATCTATACGAAATACACCTCAATTTTTTTATTAAGTAGTCCACATGAGGTTTCCATCTGAAGGAACGATCTAACATTATTCCCTAGTATTTAATTTCATTTGCTGGTCTTATTGCGGAAGAATTTTGTATGACTATATCATAGTTCGGAAGAGTAGTCTCTATGCTACCAAATGGTAAGAAAACTTTTTTTTTTTAATGTTTCCATGTTACTATATTTTCCGATTGTTGAATGGGTTCATCAGGGATTCATGAAGAGTTCCAATAAAAACTTCATGAATCGATTGTACGCAATTTAATTTCGCCTATTGGAACCGTGCGCGACGACAGCGCCATTTACTTTTGGAACTTTTGTGGTACTTTTATGCATTGTGCCTCATGGAGATTCTACGAAAACACACCATTCTAATATTGGGCTGAAATATTGTAACTACACTCAAAGTGCTGTGAATATATGAAAAAGTTGGATTTATTGCATTATACAAAGTAAGGTTAACTTGGTTGCCAACTAATAATTGAGAAAGTTGGAATAGAGTAGGTTTTTTGTGCATCGTTGCTACGTCCCGTCAAAGGTCGATGATACACGCAGCCTCGATAAAAAATACTATCATTAATAAATAAAAGAAAATTGATCTAAAATTGGTGAACGAATCAACAAACCTCATTTGCCACGATTCTAAATATTCAGCCCAACGTTGAAGCAATTTAAATTCAGTGCTCGTAATGACCTTTCTATCGTCTTCAAAATAGAAACATGTTTGTGATAAGTTACGGAAACGGAAACAGAAACAGATTCATTATCTGAAAGGACAACAAAGCTAAGTATTTGTACAATATATATATATATATATATATATATATATATATATATATGTTACAGTGAAGGTTTTCACGGATACTTGAGTATGCGAAATTGGTATTCTGGGAGTTTATCCGTTGATTTGTCGGTATTGACTTTCGACGTTTCGTCAACATCTCAGTTGGCATTTTCAAGAATGTTACTGCTTCTACTTGGTGCTAGCAACCAAGTTTAATATAGAACGCTGATTCACCGATCAGAGAAAATTGCTTGGAGGAGGGGAGTGGCAACTGCTCCAATTATTGTCTTAGATCGGTAATGTTTAACGTCTTTTTCACAATCCTGTCAATGAGTATAAATTTCTTTCTCCTGAAGATGCTAACCTTGTGAGTGAAACGCGCTTCGAGTGCAAATAATACCAGTTTGGTGTCAGGGTAATGTTTGATCCCTACAGAAAGTTTCAATACTCTCAGTGGATGAAATAATTTCATAAACATCTACACACACACGTGCGACAGTACAAAAAGTAAAATGTCTAGAGTGAAATTGTGGACAGTGAATAACTCATGACCTTTACTCCCAGTGAATGAACAGATTGGTTATGGAAAGTAATAAATACGTACATACGTGCTAGACCTCTTTGTGGGTGTACCTCTTTTTATTGAGGAACCAAAGTGGTGTCGGCAGTTAAGAACGATTGAATTATGGGAATATATTTTGTAGTGAGAGCTTGAAATAAATAAAAACTTCTCTCAAGGTTCATAATATATCATGCCTGGCGTAGTTCTTACAGAAATAAAAATTTTACGATCATTTTATGTAGTTTTCAAAGGTTCGTTTTTTAATCAGATAAACTTATGCGTATGGATTTTCTTTGATATTCATAAAATTAATCCCGGAATAAATGAGGTCAATCCAGG
Source organism: Zygogramma bicolorata (assembly GCA_032362365.1). Taxonomy (NCBI): domain Eukaryota; kingdom Metazoa; phylum Arthropoda; class Insecta; order Coleoptera; family Chrysomelidae; genus Zygogramma; species Zygogramma bicolorata. Next base: position 553,987 of record JAVJAQ010001277.1, on the reverse strand, counting down.
ATTAAATTCAAATGTCGCATTCAATAAAACTCAATTTCCAATAGTTTCTATAAAAGTATCAATTGAAGAACTTCAAAGGATTGATATAAATAGTAGAGCTGAAGGTTAATCGAACAATTTTATGATTTTTTCGTGGCAGTATAACTACGACGAAAAAATCGTTTCACTCTCTAGTGATACAAATCCCAGGGCGTTTCCGACAGTATTGATGGGAGTTGACATTAACATGTGAAATTATATTAATAATTCAGTTTATTTACTTACAACGATTCAAAGGTCACTGCTCGAACAAGTTGAAAACTTCATTTGATTACAATCTAGATCCAGAAAAATGCTATTTAATAATATCACAGAATCCAATCCTCTAGGCGGGTGAGTTGACGCAGAAAGTTGTGTACCCGGCTCATGATCGAGAGGCCGTTGGTTCGATCCCCCAACGGAACAGACATTTCTCTAATGATAATTTTTCTTTCTTTTTGGGAATTGACTCTGCCACTTTCCATGGTTAACGGGTCTACGAGTAACCATAGTGCTCCTGAAGTATGCCGTAGGGTGTTAGTAACAAGGCCTACTTGGAAGGATTTCAACCGGAATCGATGGCGTTTTCTATGGGAATGCCCAAAATAACATAATAACCAATACTCCATCATCTGAAATACATGAAAACTTTGGTAATTCACCAATATTCCACCGATACAAGAATCAATTAATGTATTAATCATGAAAGATAAGTTCACTATTCCAATGAAATCATAATGAAATATTGAATTTGATTTTCCTATCTCATCCGGAAAAATGAAATGATAGCTGTCTGAAAAAATGTGAGGAAATATATTCGAAAAATCTTTTTTTTCCATCAAAACTTTGAATGTTCTGACAGATTCCACTACAGTTTAATTATACAGAAAATTACAGTTCTGACCAATACGTTGCAACAGGGAACACCAGAAACTATAGATCCACACCAACGTAATATTTCAGCCAGTCTCGACTACCTACCCAGTAGGCTGATGGGCTTACCCCAGTCAGAAAACAACTTGTTCTTTGGCAATAACCAAAGGCATTGAAATGGACAGAATTTCCGAGCAGTTTTTCGAAAAGTGATTGGCTTCCCATAATTTCCCCGTCACATAAATCAAACCTTCGAAAAGGCTGAAGGCTACAATGAGCAAGTGAGCCATTATCGTGAAATCTGCACAGGGACACGGTAATTACATTCATACCGCTCGGACCTCAAAAATGTGAATTGAAAACTTCACGACTCAGTCGAAGAACTCACTTGAATACTGGTAATGCATAAAAAATAATAAATGTGAACAGTACGCCCAAGCCGGTTTCGAGTACCTACACAGTAAGTTGATGATCTAACCCTTGTCAGAAAACAATTGGTTTCCTGCATATACTACAAAGGGCATCTAACTGAATCCGACGGATCTGGTGCACGTTCATCTACAGAAGAAATTATTTCGTATGCTTCTAGTGATGCAAGTGCCAGAATCAATGCTGAACTATTGGGATGGGTATACTTACATTTTTAGTGCGACCTAGGTCCTAACCAACAACTTGAAAGTCGTTGGTTTCCCCTATACTGAAGCTAACATCGAGCAAATAAGCCGTCATCACGTCTATAAATGCACATGCATTCTGTCAGGTAAACCTTCACGGCTTCATCTACTTGTTTTATAGATCGAGCGGTAGTGACAGATATTTTAGACCACTTTTTCACAGTCTGCCTCTGAAAGAGGAAATACGAATCGTAACCTCCAAAAAGAAATACCCGTTGCGGGGTACATGTAAATCGATATTGTGTTCGTTGAACTAATCAATAATTTTAATAGCGGCTTTCCAGAGGCTGCCTTGCATCAGTTACACATAAAACATCGTTCAAATTAGGAAAGTCATGCATGCTAAGTGTTTCAAATCATGAAATGTGACTTACAATTTGCATGAATGTGTTTCGAAAAATTTAATGGAGACCAATTTTTTGAAGTATGCTCATTATAATTTGAAATAGTTCATTAGAGAGCCCATAGCTCAAAATGCTTCTGTTTCGGAATGTCCCAAACGCTGAAAGCCAAATGTGACGAATTAACGGAAGAAGAATTTATATTTTAACATAACAACCATTACCATGCATCGATGCAAATTGTTTATTGGGCACAAGTATAACAGACCTTTCGCGTAGTGTGTTTCATTTCTTCCGCACTTCTAATGGATACTTAAGTAATGTTATAACTTCAAGACGTTAGAGATTAGCGAACACCCACCTCTCCATACACACTCCGCACAAATTCAAATTGCGGTTCAAATACTGTTACATAAGACGCGTGGTATCTTAGGATAACCGAATTGACCTTTTGTACTCATCAAAAATCAAACGGTTTCGTCGGCCTTTAGGTGTGATTTTATTATCGTTTTGCAATGAATATTCAAATGCACCTACCACCTATTACGAAATAGGAAGACATGCGTTTTTATCATGCACGGATTAGGCGTGAAAGATTATGTGACCCAACGCTTTTAAGCTGTTTCTGTTGACTTTCTAGCGAGAGATTGGAATGTATATTTTTCTCTTATAGTTCATTTGTGTTATGGATCTAGTAGTTATGACCTCACATATCACAAGAACAAAAGACAAAAAGTTATTTTGTTGCATCTTCTCGGAATAACCTTCCTTACTCCAAAGGTCCATCATTCGATGAGAAAATGAATGATGTCTGCTGTAAACATATTCCGCGAAAATTTCGAATTACTTTCCATTTGCCAAATCTGTAGCCTAACGCACCCCTGCCATATCTGTGCGCTTAAAATACTGTCTCGTTGATCGTTACGTCCATCAGCTTCTCTGTCATGATATCAGCTTCCTGCACGAACCAGGCACATAGCCTAGTATCAGAAAGGAACCCTTTCAGAAGCTAAAAGTGTCATCCCCTTTCAATTCCAGACCTAGTTTTTCCTCGTTGTGTTTTTGTTTGTTGGGTTCGTTTCAGGATACAAAGTTCTGTCAGCTGTAGAGAAATTAAATGCAAAATGATCACCATATTATCTATTGACTTTCTCGAAATATACAAACAATCCATGATGAGCTTGAAACTTCTGATATAACATTTAGGTACAGTAATTTCATTTTAAAATAAAAATGTTCATCTGATTCTGAAGAGCAAAAACCTAACTCAGGAAAATATCCTGTGTAGCAATAATTTATCACGAACATCTCCAAGGTGTAAGAGTCTTAATAATTTGCAAAGTTCGGTAAAAGATTTTTTGTCGCCAATTGTTCATGGAGTTGGACAGGTTTTACCTACGTGACTAGTTTTCTCGTAATTGATTCTAGAGTCGGATAAAATTTGAGGAGACTTATTTATAAATACCGGTATCTTCGACAGACAGACAATTGAAGTCTTTGCTTTGTCTTGGTCGGTTATTTCGAAAGGGGAGTAATTGGCCAGGACGGAATAAACTGATATTCGTATGACAGTTCTTGGAGATGACTTCGAAATGGGAGTCGAAACCTCGAACAATTCAGAAGAAGCCAAAGGAATAAAGAACCCGTAATAACCCCTCCCTTCTTCACTTTTGAACGGGACTTGTTATCAAGTTCAGACAAAATTTTGGTAGAAAGCTATCATTTATAGTATAGTGTGACGTCACTCGCCGCTGAGAGGGCTTTTTTATCTGATAGAAAGGGGCGCTTGATACCTTGTTTGACGGTTCTTTCAATTGTATATGTGAGTAATTGGTAAAGTTACCTAATTCATCCGTGGTTTTCCTTGAAAGTCTCGATTCTTAGAATTTATGCCTAAGCATTATTATCATGAAGTTACTGCATTATCTTGAAGTGATTTCTGAATAAAATTTCGTTTTTAAATTATCAAAAATGAATAGGCCGATAATAACTAGAGAACGGACAGTTCAATTCCCAAAAATAAACCAGTGTTAGATAGAAAATTAAAAGATCTATCAAAATAAATTGTTCCACCGTTGGCAGTATCTGGAATTAACACCCCTTTTTTTGTGAACTTCAAGACCAGTTGAACCTCCCTTGCTCAGGTATCTCTCTTCAATAGAACAGCTGAACTTTGGAAGTCCTTACCGAAAGAGGTTTTTCCTCTGAGGCTCAAAAACTTCAAAAATTTAAAGTTGATTTCAATTCGTATCTCTTTCGTTTGAATCTTTTTATAACAAATGGAACTTTACAAAACCCTTACTATTTCAACCAAATTTTCAAAGTTGAGACTAGGGGACTTTTTACGCCCGCAATTCGTCGATTCATTTTCATGCTCATCCTTCTAATATTTCAATCACATTGAAACGAATTTGAATTGATTGCGAAAACATGTTTTCAGTTGGAGTGTATATTTATTTCGAGATCGACGTGTAGTCGTTAACATTATAATTGTTGCATTGAGTAGTTGTTTAATTGTTCGGAAAATACTGCGCGATGAGTAGTCTATCACATTAGTCATTGATTCTAGGCAGATGGTAAAAAGAATACTTTGAATAATATATTTCTATGGAAAATGTCGACGTAATAATGATTTATGAATTTGGTATATGACTGATCGAAAAACCAGAATTTCCTCGTACTCACCTGATATAAATGGAGTTCCCTTTGTGAATTTGAATTTATCAAGGCTAAATTTTAAGGTCAATATGTATATCGGATTATAAGATCATTATCGATGATGAAGTAGTTGAACAAGTGGAATATTTGAAAGACCAGGCAGAACGATTCGAGTAGTAATATCAAAATGGAAAACGTTACATTCCGAGGCAAATACAAGTGAATTTCTATTTTTATGACTCCTCTCAGGAAACAAATGAATTAGTTCAGATATTCAATTCATAATTATTGGAGCAGAATGGTTCAAGTCAATATACAATAACTGAACCAGGAACTTACTTTTAGAATGAGAAAAAATACCACTCATTCATGTATGTATACAATCTAAAACTTTTGATGATGTTAAAAGAAAAATATGATTTGAAAACAGAAGTTTCGTTGCGAATAATCGTCAGTTGGATATTCACATTATGAATTTGTGGGTGCAACCTCAGTTGAGAGAACAATAGAACTGAAATTGAATAACTTAATTACAGCGAATATTTTTTTCAATCGTATCAAATCATAACAACAATGTAATGTAATACAATTTTCATTCGACCAAAATGTCTGGAATCGAAGTCTATCAGAATTCGGGGAAAATTACTAATCATGTCATTCAGCATAATAAAAACAATATGAACAATAATTGAAAAATATTGGATGCTTTTGAATATGAATTAAAAAAAAATGAATAACAACATATTAAGAGTAAATCAAAAATGGGGCTAATAATGCGTTTGGAGATAAAATATTTCTATATACCAAATTGGATTCGTTGACGACAAATAATCGGAGTTTATGAACATTGGATGGAGTTGAATTGCAGCAGCATTGCGTATCTCAAAGTTCAGCAAAATGTCACTGAAAATAAAATAAATAATCCGTGAGAGAAACAAAAAAGTTCGAATATCAATTTCACAATGTGTGCTACATTTGAAAAACATCAAAAGACAGCTAACAAATTAATTGACCATTGGAAGTTAATTTTAGATATACAGTATTTTATACCCAGTACTATCTATTGCTTCAGATATTACACAAAGGCCATGTATCTTTTCCTGCAATAATTTTTTATAAGAGTGGTTATACCTCCAATTATATATTTGAGTTACAGATAATACTGAACATTCTGCACTTCATTAGTGAACACCATCTATTGAATAGTGTTGATGTTTTACTAAGTCGTCACATATAAATTTTTTGGAAAAATGTTTTTTTTTCCAGACAGTTTGCAATGAACACATAGAATGAACAGATGAGGTGCCCTGCTAGATATCTTCGTCTCACTGTGTATTGATATCGATATTAAAATTAAATTGTTGAACAAACACATGATAACAGCAACATTCAGTCTTCTCTTCCAGTGGGTAGTTAGTAGGGGGTAGGTTTAATCATGATCTCAAACAGAGAGTAAAATAAATCGAAAACTCCATCGCCTAGATAGACCTAAATACAATTTTTATTGGTATGAGAGATGATGAAACACCGAATTATGTGAAGCGAATCCCATCAGTAGAGGAACTGAAGAGAATTTGTAGTCGATGTAAGGTCCTGGTTGGTGACTAGTTGAAGTCGGAAATTTTTCTTGTTTCCGTGGGTCGATTAGACAGCAATGTTGATCTGTATTACAATCATTGTAGGTGGGATCTGTGTATAGAATATATCAATTTACTCAGTAGGGCTAAGGTTGTTCAGGTTTCTCTACACTTGTAATACCAAATACAGAATGACCGAAGAAACATCCAGATCTAACGAAAGTTTGAAAACTAGATCTTTCTGCATGGTACTGGAAGAACGAATATTATATGTACTGGGTGATATGTGTTCCATAAATTTAATTTGCGGATTTTTTCATCGAATATTTCTGAAACAAAAACTGTATTTTTTCCGAAACAGTAATTTCATGGAGTTTATATTATTATTTATTTCAATATGATATGTCACCGTCTAACATGCAATTTCTAGTGCGAATAGCCAATTGACGACTTCCGATCATAAGGATTGATAACTCCGAAAACCACAGTACACACTTCCTCAGAATATGGAATATACGAGTTTGCCCGCCACCCAATCCGAAACAATGGCCGATCAGTTCTTCATTCAATAGCAAGGCCATCAACACATTATTCTATTATGAGTAGGTACTGTCTCGAGCAATGCTGCAAAAAAATATACTCAAAGGTCTGTAGTCAAAATTTCGAAGTTATGAGTAGTCCCAGACATAGTGGAATGAAACTTCTCCTAGAAAGGGGAAAATTGATCAATTTTCTTCTTCTGAAGATGCTAACCTTGTTAGCGAAACACGCGTCGGGTGCAAAAATATCACTTTGGTGTTAGGGTAATTGATCTCTAGGAAATGTTTCAACTTTTACACCAGAGGTTCCAATCTCATCGTTTATAGTGGAATGAAATTATTTTCAAAAGAGCTATGTTAGAACTGTCAATGTGGTATGTATCCTCCCGCTTATATCCAAATTTGAATAGCCCTATATTTGTTTCGGCCATTCGACCATGCACACGAACTAATATAAGTTGTCCAAAAAATCCATTGAATTTATTTTTCTTACCAATGCCTGATTCTTGAAAGACTCACAACCTCATCGCTTTATGAATTTATTTGCGGCCATTCTCAGATTCGTCAATTAAGCCAAATGATTCATCAATTACTTCAGCTTCGTTGACGCTTCTTCTTTTTTCAGTGAATCCGGCCAATCAATTTGTTATCGTCTAAATTGAATCGACCCGTCGCGTCGTCGCTTTTCGACCTTCAAGTGCGTTACTCTTTGGCAATGAAATTGTTTGTGCTTGATTTCATCGATTTAGGCTCATTTCATATTCATGTTTTATCAATAGTTCAATGAAGCGCGATGAATTTTGACACGATTGTTTCGTGGTTTGTCCAGACTTCAAAATAAATTTTACAACAATTTTTATAAGTAATTCATGGTATTCGAAAATGTGGTTATCTTTCCCCGGTTCCAAGGGATTTTTGCTGACCTACCGATATAACCTGCATTCTTAGTTGGGTACTTTGTTTTCTGTGAGATAGTATACGCAGTTTATGATGGAATTTCATCTGAATCTCGATTGTCAATGTTCCACAATAATCCATTCTCTCATCTACACTAGAATTGATTTCTTGTTCAGTGCATCCTTTGGCAGACGACAGTACATTCCAAATCAGTTTCTGCCTCGGTTTCTGCTTCAGATATACCATATAGTACTGTATCTCCTTAAGTGTTTTCCTCGCATATAGTGTAGTGGTTAGCATATCTGCCTATCAAGCGGAAGGCCGGGGTTCGAATCCTCGCCGGGCCACCATGCTGGGTAATCGCACGTTAAAAGGTAAGGCCTCGTTGATCCATTGCTCGCACAAGTTTCGACTTTTGAGGGTTGACGTTCGTCAGCTGGTTAACGAAAACGAACGATATATGTAATCGGAATAATTTTGAAGAAAAGATCGAAAATACATTCTGATGTTAAAATTGCACCACAAATGTTATCCCTTCCCACCGGGTACTTACCTGGAAAAATCTGAGAAATACTGAGTGTTGAATGTCCATTGTCTGTCGACAATGAGAAGTAAGTACTTGAGTAATTTTAGATTCGTGTTGAATCAGAATAATTCATATTGATAATAAAGATGATAAAGATTTCGAACATTCATCACGACGACATATAATGTAAGAGTGACATTATTATTTTGGAAAATCGATAATTGAATAGTCATTGTGAGAATTTTTTTTCAATCTTTGGACAATATTTGAAATGCGCTATTGAAGTACAGCTATACTGAACTTCATGAAATTACTATATTCCACAAAATACAGTTGACATTCAAAAATATAAACAACAACTACTATGTAAATCAGTTACCGATGATACAGAACTACTAAGATGAATAGAAGAATATAATGGGTGATAGAAAATCATCAAAGTCTTCCCCACTAATCTGGAATTGAAATAAACTACAATTGGTAATCCCACAACCGACTAGGGGGCTGTTTCATAAAGGTACAAGACTTGTAGCTTCAAAAGGAAGACAAGGTAGGTACAGGTGAAAAACGAGTAAAAAATAGTTATTTAACATCGTGTTTATTTGTTTTTCTCCTGTAGCTACAAGACTTATACTTTCATGAAACAGGCACCAGGCAGCTGTTTCGTTCTTTGTGGTGTCAGATTTGGAGTTGAATTGAAAAATGCAGGCGATCCTTGGCCATTTTCGGGGCTTGAATTTGGATGTATTGTGTTCTCGTTCTCTCATCGGAGGGTTGAACTGGCCGATTCGATTTATTTTTTGTTATTGTAGGAATCCGAGGAACTGGTTTGACTGGTCCAAATGATTCTGTTTTCTCTGGCTTGACACTAAAGTGACCGAAGTTGATTGATATGCTTTTTTTATAGTTATTCCTGAATCTAGGATAACCAAATAATGGAGAGCGCGTCGAAGGAGCAACTAATTGAGAACATTGAGGTTGATAAGGGAAATGAATTTTTGAAAGATTTCATGAGTGGAACAGAAGTTCCGGAGTTCTTCACTATAGAACATTGAGGCATGGTCCGACATCATGACTTGTGGATAGCCATGTGAAGCAAATATATTCGTCAACAGAGAAATTGTAGTTGAACTGGATGGAGCTTCTTTGGATTATTTCAACATATGAAAAATACATATTCTCAAATGGGCCTTCATAGTCAATATGATTCCTTTCCCAGTTTTCCTTTGGGTGATCTCACGGTTGGGCGCAAATTTTGGAAAGATTTGTTAGAATAAGGGCACAATTTTTACATCCTTTGACGAGTCTTTCGATATCTTTTTCAATATTATGCCAATAAACATAAAGACGGGCAAGTTGTTTCATTTTGGTGATTCCCAGATGAGTTTCGTGCAGTTCTTCTGAATTTGGGAATGACAATTCGATCGTTTCGAAAAAGAATCAAACACACTGAATTCGGAGTTCATCCGGTTCTTTACCTACGTTCTTCAGAATCTTGCTTATATCAGGATCTTTTTCAGACTCGTTTCTAATAGTTGGAGGTGTTATATCGTAATTGGAAATCTCGAATTCCATATCAGCATAAATTTTGGCGACTTCATCATCAATTATTTCATCTACTGAAGGACTGGATTGTTGAAGTGGAGCTCTTGAAAGGCAGTCAACATTTTTGTTATTTCAGAGTATAATCGAATCCGAAAAGGTATGAAGCATGTCGAAGAAGACGTCTTGAGGTCATTTGAGGAAGTGCCTTATTGGACCTGAAAATCCTTGAAACTGGTTCATTGTCTGTGACCAATGTGAAATGTGCACCAAACATATAAAAATGTGATACTTCAAAAATCATGGCAAGACCTTCACGGTCTAATTGACTTTAATTAATCTCTGAAGCGGTGAGTGAGCGAAAAGCATAAGCGATAGGTCTATAATTTACTCCTTCAACTGAATAGCTGAGAACTGCTGCACGTCCTGTAGGGCTGGCATCTGTCGTTAAGACCAGTGGGGGTCGAAAGGTACAACAATCCTATCACTACAGAGGGCAAACTGACAGGTCGGCTGTAGCGGAACACGCACTAAAAGAGGGAAACGCGAAACTCATTGCTCCCAACCAGGGATACCATATCCGACTGATACGGGAGGCAATAAAGTTCCACAAACACACCGATAGTTTCAACAGGAAAAAGGAGAAGCTGTGAACCTCAACCGAATATGGAATCCCATTTTGAAAAGTTCAAGAATAACGAACATCATGATAGCAGGTAGTGTGGCAATTAATACCAATGATAATTCTCCGAATCCGGATAAATTAATTACGGCAAATAATACTAATGAAAATTCTCCAAATCCAGATAAAGTAATTAGCACTCCAAACTACCTGAATCCATATAAATATGCTTTACGAAGTCGTAATACCCTGTCATCGGAGTCACACTCAAGATGTATGAGCATCTGAAGAAGCCACTCGCGCCAGCGAAACGTCAAGAAGAAATTTCAAAAAACATCGGCCTTCAGAACCCAAACTGAAGTGGTGATACTGAAAAACTCAGCCGCGAAAGCCTCAACCATTTTGTCAACAACTACTATGTAAATCAGTTACCGATGATACAGAACTACTAAGATGAATAGAAGACTATACTTAATGGGTGACAGAAAAATTATCACCGCTATCACTGAATATGCCATGCTGTATACATTTTTCAAAGAAGTTGCTCGATAAGGCATGGACTTCAGGTGCTGTCTCAAGGTTTTGTAGAAAAATTAATTTAAGTATGATTTGAATAGAGGAGAGTGGAGGGACGTCCAGACTATTTGTGGACGTTAACATGAACCGAAGGAGGAAGTATAAAGTCTGTTGACCTGGAAAATCATTTTTGGTTAAACCCATATATCTCCTTTCTAAGAAAACCAATCTGTCATTGCCAGTAGACTCACGAACGGGCAACCTATATTTGCTCAAGACACTTATTGAAATATTCGATGAATGTTCTGAATATTGATGTATGGGTTTTCCTCCTGGATATTGAAGGCAGGCAACCCGATCGTTGGTAAAAGCCTGAGTTGACTAGATATAACTATTTCGGGTTGGCGAATGGTGCAAGGTGAAATAGCTTATTGAGATAAAGTAGTGCATTTGTGACATTGGATTTTTTCATATCAACTTGATACCTGAAAATGAAATGTTACATTAAATGCCTTAATAAGATTTGTTTCTTGGAGGATAGTCACACCCATTCGAACGAGTCGCTCTCTTAACGATAAATATTATTTATAAGGTCGTAGCATTCTTTATAGCAAATTCCGATATTACTTCTTGTGCTAACTCCTCGATAAATTGGCATTACAACTAATCTTATTTGATCTTTCCTACCCAGATTGATCACTAGAATGCGTCTTCAAGTGCCTTCCCAGCTTTTATCATTTCCCAATTTGAATCCGCCTTCTGCAGACTACAGTTTGATCAGCTGTTCATGCATACTCCGTTTCCCAATGGACATTGACTCTTCTTAGTGCAGACTGAAGGTAGTATACCGTTCTAAGCTTCCAGCAGTGCTTTGTGTTATCTGAATGGCTCAATTGAAATAAGCCGAAAGATATCTTTCGCATCTCGAAAAAATTAGATTTACAAAAAAATGTTAAATATTAAAAAATCAAAATGAGGGTTTGATTGTTAATAAACGATTTCATTTGATATTGCTCAACCAGTATACTTGTTCTTTGTTTCATGGTTTGTTTTTATTCTTGCAATGGCTTTTCGAACTACTTCAACTCAATCGATTCTTACAAAACTTTCCACACTTATTTTAGGTTTCCGTGAAAATATTATAACATCATATTTTATGAATTGTTAGGTGCTTGCTTCCGGGCTTCTGAGCCGTGGTCCACATGTTTTAAGGTCTGACGTTTCGTCTGCGGTAGACATTCTCAAAGGATATGTATCCTTCTCTGCTGCGAGGCTTTGATCTGATGTGGTTCAGGTGATGAGTCTCCCTTTATCGAATCTGGGTTCGGACGGTCGATTGATTCTAATTCATTATTCGAAAGCGTCTCTTTTCTCATTGGGAGGGGTCCGTGCATTTTGAACCGCTGACATCCATATTCTATGAATGTTCAGGCTCTCTTCTTTGCGGTTGAAGTTGTTTTTATGTTTATGAATTTCTATGGCCTCCCTATGAAGCCTGGGGTAATAGCTCTTACTTGTGTCCAGCACTTGCGTTCCATCGAAGTCAATATCATGATCTCGTGGGTCTTTTGCGGGTCTGAGGCTTTCCTGATTTTTCCTCGTGGGCTTGAAAATTGCTTGCACCCTATGTTTTCCTAACAGTCTTCCAATGCGGTCCGATGATGCGATGATGTCAATTCAGTCTCCTGAATTTTCATTCGTTTCTCAGTGTGGAAATCAATATTCCAACTGCATTGAATATAATCATAGAATGTTCCAGTCAATAATTCGCTTTTGAAGTTCCGATTTGCATTGCTCCATTGATTGTTAACCAGTACTGGACGCTCAAAAAAATGTTCAAAATGTGTTTTTCTGTTAACCAGCTGACGAACGTTAACCCTGAAAAGTCGAAACTTGTGCGAGCTATGGATAAACAAGGCGTTACCTTTTGACGTATGAATCCCAGCACGGTGGTCCAGCGGAGTATTGAACCCCGGTCTTCCGCTTTATTGGCGAACTTGCTTACCTCTACACTATCGAGATAATAACATCCCTCTCTTGAAATAAGAGGAAGTGCTGAAAATGAATAGATTCTATAATTGATACGTTTTTATTTTCATGTTAGTTTTATTGAAATTCTTCCGTTTGATTTTTATTACCGTTAATCAGTGAATCATCATTGCAATAATCGAAAGATATATTCCTGCAGAAATCACATATTTCATGCGTTCTGTAATAAAACAGGCGATAAAAATTAATCGACAACGTTTACATCAATCAACAACAATCAGCTCGGGAGAGGCTGCTGCATTCACATCATACTGGGTTGACAGAAAAATGTGCACTCCTAAAAACACTTTTTTATGTTCCGCCCTCATTTCACTTTTCAATCATTTGTCTGTCTGCTATTTCTACCAATTCGTACTTCGCCCACAGTTCTGTACTCGCATACCGTATTATACTCGGTATTCTATTTATCCCACGCCTCTTGGATGTTCCGAGTTATAACGAGAAATCAACACTATAGAACTGAACATTTTCGGAATGGTATATATATATATATATATAAATGAAGTATACCAATATTATTACAGTACTGATAAAACTTGTGCAAATAAGTAGGTTTTTCCAATATTTCTCGTGAAGATATATTGTTCGGAGACATTTCACGCAATTTTAGAATATGCATGGATAATAGAATATTTCATAACGAGGCGGAAAGTAAATAATTTCTTTTGAGAGAAAAATATTGCCCACCGTGGAGAAGGCCGAGATAAGCTATTTCTTGAGGGAGAAATCATATTTTTTGCTGAGGTTTCTATACTATTTTAATTTTTCAAAATGAACAGGAAATTAATATTTGTATGATTCATTTTGACACATGTTGTCTCGTTAGTAAGCATTGCAAATAGGCAAATATGAAGCACCCTACAAATTTGTGGTCCCGGTAATGTAGGGGTAAGCACGTCCGCGTATAATGCGGAAGACTGGGGTTCAATTCCCCGACGGACCAGCATGCTGGTATGCACACGTTAAAAGGTTAGGCCTCATCAATCCATCACTCGCAAAAGTTTCAACTTTTGAGGGTTGAAATTCGCCAGCTGGTTAGCAAAAAAACATTTCAAACGAATGTCATTGTTTGAAAATGTCATGTACCTTCATAGAGATTGACATATATTATACAATTTGTCTTCGATTTGATGGATGCACGTGGCATACCAGTAATATTACCCTAACATCAAACTGATGTTATTTGATGATCTATCAGTTCTCTTCACTTGAAGATGCTATCTTTGTTAGCGGAATAATATAAGTTTGGTGTTAGGGAATTGATATCTAGAAATAGTTTCAACCTTTGTTGTTTACACCAAAGGTTCCAATCTCATCGTTTATACCAATAATATCTCATTTACCTTACTAATTAATGTATCACGATGCTCGCTGGAAATGAGCAATATAATGTTTCATTTTGGAAACTGAGAGGGACTAGTAGGGCCTCAGATATTAAAGAAGATCAGGGTTTTGAGGAAGAGAGTAAGAACCTATATATTTTGTGTACTTCGTAGTTTTAGAACAAATCTGGGTTTCTAACCTACCACAATCTGAGTATAAACATTTCAGATAGTGTTAGGTTAGGAACCCAGAAAATTACGAGGAAAAGATTTATCCACCAAAAAATAGTGCCTTTCTAACGGTATTTTCTGTACGTTTCGATATACTGAGATGGTGTGTGGTAACTTTCGTCAGAGTTAGCTTGTTCTGTATATATACATTGATGTGTACATGTTGGTGGGGATCTAGACACCTCATTACTTCAAATAAAAGAATGAGAAGAGGTCGGAGTAGTCGTTGAGAGTACAGCAGGAATGGATTATGGTGACCATATTATATTGATAATCAATTGCAGATATAGAATATTCTTTCGATATTAATGAAAACTCAAAGGAAAGACTTTATTGAATTCAATAGTGAACGATACAAATTAAATAGGTAATGTCAAATTGAAGAAAGAGGACTAATACTTTAAGCAACTGGCCACTCGGACTGTATATATAACGGTTGTTTATTGGTGAGAAGGTTCAATGTACGTCTTTCGATTCCACAAAAAAAAACATCCATTGTGACAATTGAAACTTGACTCAATAAACTAGAAGATATTTCAGATATAAGTCAATTTATTTGTGCTTAAATGAAACAACTTGTATTTCGTGTATGTAGGTAGACAGATCAGAATTGTGATGTTTCGACAAGGTTGTCCCTGGTAATCAAGTATTTTGTTCTCTATGATTGGTGGAATTCATTTCCACCTTGTGTGGATGTGAAATCATATCCATTCAGTTGACTACCTACTTATCTGTTTTGTACACTATAAGGAAATGTACGAGTGGGAGAAGAAAAAAGTTATTTCCGATCTCGCCATCTTCTGAGTGAACAATCAGTAAATTTCCGACCTGGAAGTAGCTTAAAAATGAGTATATTTTTGATTGATTTAGAATAAAATTACTTTCCGATATAACTAACTCTATGAACTTAAAGATTAAAATATCACACAATAAACTCACACATCGTAACTGCATATTTTAATTTTTCAACGATCAGATATAGATCGCGACTCTTAGCAGCAACTCTATGGAGCCTTCATGAAACTTTTGCTAGGGTCCAACATTGAAATATGTCCATCAACCCATCGGTCTTCTAGCTACGTACTTGCCATTTCTAGGAACTCATCGCAACTTTCTTAGGTCCGAATGAATCTATGTAGTATCTCTTCTGAACAGTGCTACCTACAATTTCATATCATATCAAATTTCTTGATTGCTTGTTTTTGATAACGTAAAATATATAAAACGGTATCCAAGTATGATAATGCATATCGAACCCAGTCAAAACACAGGCCGCAGATGCAACTGCATCACGATTATGAATGTTCAGCAATGATTACCAAATCTTTCGTGCTCTTCTCGCGACTAGTTTTTCGATTGATTAGTCCAAAGCAACGAGTGTTTTTGATAACAAGCATGTTCATGATTTCATGTGAGTAACGGTGATTGATTTGGAAATGCCATCTGTGTGATAAGTGAATTTCAACTCGACCTGTTTTATGGTTGTTTCTCGAGAAGACAAAACAATATTTGATATGTTCTCTCCCCGTAGAGTTGACTGTTGAGAGAATGTAGGCTTTCATTAGTCAAAACAGTGTTTGTACAATATTACCCAGTAGTGTTTTTTCACCAAATTTTCTCCTATGTATTGTGGTTCGAATCTTCCGTTTGACGGGGGACGTTTGGGGGGATATGAATCAAGAAACTTCCCTTTGGTTCAATAACGGATTTTTGGGAATTTCTTGGTCTTCAAAAATATGGGGCTACTCTGAAACTCCATGAGTAAATATCAGTTTTTCTTCAATTCACATTTTGTGTGTATTCAATGGCGTATGACCTATAATGAAACCTTTTTTTATGAAAATCATACAGAAAGGTGTATTGATTACTTCTTGATGTAGATTTTCATCGAGTATAGACTGCCTCAATTCAGGTTTTCTGTCTGGAAAGCCACGATTTACTAACTCGAAGATGGCATCTATTTATTTTAGACTTGGTGCGATAGGTAATTGTCCTTTGCATCGATACCATTTCTGGTAAGTGAGATTTCTTGATCAAATACACCAATCGACCCTGTACTACTGTAGATTTTGAGTTTTCCTGCAGTTGAAACAGCAAACGAGCTACCGAAAAATCAGTGAGAACACTTCGTCATTTATGATGATTAACCGACCCTTGCCCGCACAAGGCTCTGCCTTCTGGGAGCACTCGGAAGAGTGTTGTATGAGAAAAATATGTCAGCTTCTGGATCGAACAATTATTTCAATATTAACTTCCTAGGGCGTTTCGGACATAACTCCCACAAATTAATGTCGAGGAAGCAATCAGTATTTCGACTCGGGCTGATTGGCTCAGACTACAGAGGTATACAGCAACTATCACAGAATAATTCAGTATAAAAATCACAGCAATATTGTAAAGAATATAGAAATCAATTATGCCATTTCAGATAAATATCCCATTATGAATATCACACTGGCAGTTTCAATGTAATTTTCATTTCCTCAGCCTTCAAATTTGTGTAGATATCTCTTCTTGTTATAGTTATACTTCACTTCCTTTCCATAGATGATGCAATACTTACTCCATGCGTTTTGAAGTGTGTATATAAATATATCGTTGCCATTGAAACACCGTTGAAAAGACAGAGCTATCTGATGTAATTCGAAATTCATAAGAAGTTCCGTACTAAAACACAAAATTGAAACGTTTTGTGCACGGTGTCGGTCTCGAGAAACTAACCATCCTCACATATGTCACGAGCCAGAGGCATCTTTATTGACCTCTTGCCACATAAAAAACTGTTATGGTTCATCAGTATTACTAAATTCTAGATTAGTATTCGATTTCATAATCATGCTCTGCTTTTGTAAGGAATAATTCGTCACTTCTGTAGGGCGATCAGTTCTTTGAGATCAATTCTTTCCATCATTATTATTTTCAAGACTATAAGAGAATGACTTTCATTGATTGGTTGAGTTCGGCTAGATATATTTTTACGTGTCTCAATCAACACAACTGAAAAAATTACAAGTATGCGATACCTATTATTAGTTGTTATTCATTAATACATATTATGAATTCGAATTGCTGGTAATGAGCCACTTGGAAAAAACCTCGGGCTATATTCCTTGGAAACGGAAAACCTTGATCGAACACTTTGTATTGAATTTGTTCGTCAATATTTTCAGTGAGAGTAGATAGGAATACCGTAGTATATATTAAATATCCAGGTTACAACATGCGTAATGTTACTTTAAGCAGCTTAGTTAGATCGGTCGATTTTTCATAGAGCTTTACGTCTAAAATCTAGATAAGATAGTATATCGTAACATTACTTTTATTGTCAGCTAATGTGTCGAGAAAAGTAGTAAATTTTTGAATTATCACAATGCATATTCTACATTCTTGAAGTTGTAAAATGCGCCCACTATCGGAATGTAAAGGGGAACGATCGCACGTGTTTGACATTCCTGCATGCCAGCCTATACAAGAATATTTAGTATTTATGAAAAATGCATCCGAGTATGTAAGGTCTCTCTGAACATTCTCGATGTTGCAAACATTTATTTTGACAAGATTAAGAAGTCTTTTTTTCCAATCAGCACATTATAACCCAAAGTACAGCAACCCGCGTTTTTTTTATTACTTATTAGTGGCATCATTGTAATGTAACCTACGTTTTTGCTGTCAAAACTGTCAGAGTGTGGAAACCGTAATAATCCGTCACAAAAATATTTGCTGTTCACTCGATTCGGGATTTATGATTTACTTGAAAAAAAAGTCCTCCAAAAGTTTAGAACCTTTTGATGGCGAGATCTCCACTCCCCAACACTTTGAAATGACGTAAGTATATATCGAAAACTAACACATCTCATGAACAGTATTCTCAGACGTACGCCTTGAACATGCCGACAATAACATCTTTCTGATCGAGAAATGTTTGATATTTTTCTGAAATGAAGTATAGGATACAGTGAAATATGGGCCTGCAACGTAAATGAATGGTATTATAGTATATTATGCAACGATCGTGTAAAGATGGTTATCAATACATGAGCATAAACCGGGATACGAAACGAGCCGAAGGTGAGTTTCGTATGGTTTATGCGAGTGTATTAATAACCATTACATGAGAGTTGCATACGCTATTTTATCTACACCCGATAAATAGTGAAGAACTACAAATATTATATTTATATTTGTATTGCACACAATAATACTAATTAAACGAATTTCTTTGAAAAATTCTACAGAATTGTAATTAATAGTATTACTTCGAGAAATAAAACGATGAGATATGAAAAGAAGATCAAAAATTAAAGAAAAAAAAGATTACTCGAGGCCGGATTCGAACCAATGTCTCTTCCAACTAGATTAATCAATCTCAGCGCCACAGACAGCTTGGCTACGGAGAGCTCACAATATTTGATGAAAAAATAAGTAATAAATCATGCATTTGTGAAATGAAAAATTTAATCATTCTAACTGTATTTCTGCCGGTGAAGGTGTCGAAGGTGATTCTCCCATATCGCTGTTATGAGACATTTTGTTATGATTATCGAAGTTTGGCTATATTCTTAAAAATTTCAATTCCTATACCGATTTTGACTTGACAAACGTCAAATGCAGAGCATGCACATCATGCTTGATTGAAAAATAATGGGTTTCTATTGGTTGAAAATCTGTATCGTAATGAAAAATCTGTATCGTAATGGACTTCATTATGAAACGGGTTGTGTGCATATAAGTGTATTATTAGAGTACGGGTGTAGATAAAAAAACGAACTACACCAATACAACTGAGTGAAAATTTATGAATAACCACTTTGTTTATGAAACGGCAGATATTTTAGATGGTGCTAGATAGGTTGTGAGTCGCTTCTGTTGTCATTTGTCAGGTCATACCAACTATTATTTGTCAGTTTAGCTTCCTTTCTTTGCAATACATAAATGAGTTGTTTTTCTTCCAATTATAAACATAAAGTAATTAATAGTGATATTAACTTTTTGATAACTAAACAATACCTACAACCTGTCGGTGTGGCCAAGCGGTTTACGACGCTGATGTATACTCAATTTGTGTTTTTCACTGCTGGTTCAATGGTAAGATATGGACTTGTTCTTGGGATGGAAAAACGAATGTCACCTTTTTCTCCCGCTCTCTTCCTCAGTTCATCAGAAAATAGACATTATTATAGATGAGTATTGATAGGATCCGTGGGATTCGAAGAGAACAGCTCGATATCTAAAACAAATATATATCTAGCTCAATGAAAAAGAGAAAATGAGTCTGCATTTGTCAACTGATAGTATTATTGGCATACTCAAGCGGGAATGACAAAAATTACTCAATCATATAGACATTAGGACTGATGTTTATACTAAGTATTACACCGAATCTCGCGCATAATGGTATTTACCTTGTGTGCTAAGAATTCAAGAAGCATTGTTGACATAATATGCTACCGAAGGTGCTAATTGATTTTCAAACATGAAAAATTTAGTTGCTGGCGTACTGAAAATGCCGCTCATTGGATTTCAAGTCTGGATTCCGTGTACAAGTACTAGATGTTTATGCATTCTTGAGTACAAATCTGAAATGAATGCAAACTCATTCGAATCATTCAAATAATTTCTCACTCGTCTGTTACGTGGAATTATTTTGAAGAACTTGGATCACACTTTCATAATTAGCCTTCGTTACTCTTGTGATTCGGAAAACATCTGTTATGGGTTTCCCGGCCATTTGTATTGATATGGATGACTATTTCAAACAGTTATCACAAATTTTTTGGCTCAACAATTCTCTCCATATTTTGATGGTCCTAGCTCTCTTTCCTCTCTGAGTGTTCCACATTACAGGTTCAGTCATAGGCATCCGCTCTGGATATTTCTAGTTGGCAGCAAACTCATACATTTGTTTGTTCTGCCATATACCATAAACATAAACACATACACTATTGATCTCAAAAATTGTTGAACTGTATGGGTTACTTTCTATTAATCAAAAAAATGGACTCTTTGACTTCCATTTTTCCTGACGGGATACGACTATGTTTTATTTTTTCCTTGATTCACTTTAGAGTACACTTTATTTAGATTTGTGTTGTCACAAATGAAATGAATGTCATTATCAATATTTTTCATGAAAGAATCTATAGTAATTCGTGTGAAATTAGATCGGTATAGTTTGAACTTTCGAACAGGAATCAAACGATGAACCATCAGTGATTGATCATTTCTAGTGTGACTCTCCTTGAACACCTGTATTATCCATTGGTTCATAATCAGTTTGCGTAAATATGCGTAGATAAAAAAAGGTAATCACGAAGTGTTAATTCAAGAATTTCCAAATACGAAAAGGAGTTTTAATTGTAGGTGTTGTTGATGTAATTCGATTCCATTATACTCACCTTCACGGTTTCAACCAATAACTCGAATCGTTATTAAAGTAAAGGTAATCGTTCCTGTAATCATCTGCATATATTTAAACGCATTGAGATGAAATCAGATAGTCTGGTCATAAACGGTTAACACCGTGGGAAAATTCTGATGATCAGGAAATAAATGGATGTTGTCAATCTTCGAGCTATGGTTATTTTTATACTTCAAAACAATTTATTTTGCTCGAAGATATAATTTTAGTCAATGATATTCCTGTTTCTATTTCACCTTCATCATTTCAACAAGATTTTAAGTTTTGTACAAGTCACGGCTGAGACTATCCCAACTAAATTACTATTATATTAGGATAAAGCCCCTTGCCGTCCAAAGTCACATTGATTGGGTTTCATTGAAAATCACCTTTGGCGCTTGCTGTAAGTTTCTCGAAAGTAACAGGCAAAATAAAAGCGAGAAGTATTTATCAACTCGCAAAACACAACAGAATAATATAATCCAACAATTCAACCCTTGTTCACTGATTTTTATTCTCTCTTTAGTCGAACTGGAATGCGCTTTATGAACTTTTACTAACCCTGTCGTTCGCGTTACTTTATGGCAAACTTTTCTTTCTAGAATTGCAATTTGTTTGGGATGTTCCTGTAGCATGATTTCAATTTTCAACCAAACAGAGACGGATTCGCCGACGTGACAAAACTTCCACTCTAAAATTACATTTCGACCACTGAACTCCAGATCACGAATCTTACTCAATAGGTGGGGAGAATAAAATAAGGCATGAGCCAAACATAGATCCGCCCTTCTTGTATGTCAAAAACATGAATGAGTTCGAGGATTTGATGAAGGCTCCTGAATTTATTAGCATTGGTGTACAGGTGTTTGGGCCTTTCTTTTGAAAATGCGTTTGTCAAAGGCGAAGTTTCTGTCTTGTAATGTTGCGTTCACTGAACTGTTCGGATATGTTCGCTACATATCAAATAATTTTGAAATTAGTTAAAAACTACAGCATGGTATTGAGTGATCCACGGTAAGGAGATATTTCAGTTTTTTTAGATCCTCTAGACATAGTATGTGGTAATGACCAGAATTTCGAAGGCACCAATGGCTGGTCATTATGAATTCCCCAGTCTCTGTGGAAAGGAAAGAAGAGTTTTTGGATGAGTTGAGTTTCTCACTCAAAAACGGAAATCTGAGAATACCTTGAAAATCTTCTGGGGTACTACACGTGCTGCCGATGAAGAGGTTCATTATCATTTTTCTGATTATTAAATACATTTTGAGTGTTTTTTTGACAGAGAATTGGACCGCGAATTTTCGAAACAAAATCAGTATTCTGGTCAGACCTCGCCAGTATCGATCGATAGTGAAAGAAACGTATAAATAAATCCATAAAAAGTCCAATCACGACTGCAAAGATGGCGCACGTGGCAAGTTTATGAATCACTTCATAATCAGTTCGAAGTAGAACATTATAATAACAACTAATGAATTCTTTTTATTTTTCGAAAATGTCACCTTCATAAACATAATCAATGGCGTACTTTGGAACTCAAACTCAGAGACAAAAGTCCATCACGACTTGGTCTGTAAAAAACAATCTCATGAGAATGTATCAGGCGGCTCTAAGCCATATTCTAACCCAATATACGAATCAAACTGCATATTTTATCACGTGTTTTCTGTGTTCATTTGCTACCCAAATTGAAAAGGTTTTGTAGCGGCGGCCATCTAAGATTTACAATGATTTAAAATGTCTACTGTCATCGAAACTCAAGGTGTGTACCAAATATCAATTCGATCTGTCAATAGGAAGGGGGTCAAATTTCAATTAATATATCATGGATACCGATTTTTTGCAACGGATGAACTATATACATTTAGAAAGTAAAATATTATACTTTTTATTGTGGCCCAAACGTAAAAGATATTTATCCCACCTGATCAAGTATTGGTCAATCAGGAGTTATATTTTTTCAAATAAAATGTTCTGTTTCGCGGAAAAAAAATAGGCATAGATACTATCGTGTTGAGTTGGGAGCCTCGTCAGAAGAATCCAAAAAGTATTGCTAGAGACTCATTAACCCGTCATAAAATGTTATATCGTCGAGAATAACTCAACTTCAATAAAAATATCAATAGTTGTCACTGTTGTTACAAAATTGTATTGTACCACCACGGCCTTGGCGATGAGTTTTACCTAATATTACCTGCTTACAGAAGAGCTTTAAAAAACCTTCAGGTTGAATCTTGTGTGTCCAATTCTCCATGCAAGCATGTGTAAACTCTCTGGCGACTTCAAAATTATTATCACTATGCTGACGAAACTCTCAATCCTATAATGTTTTTGCACAACATAGCTCTGACAACATACCGACCCTATTATTTGAACCCGTACCAAGGCACTCATATAAGACAACTCCCAACAAATGTTAACCGTTTAGCTATGTACATATTCCGGGGTCTATTCTGGTGGCCTATTGATCCTTGAATGTCACTAGACTATCGAAAAAAATTCAAGAATGAGACCGAATGCAGTTATGGAGCACATCAATAATTTTCAATAGCTAATATTTTTCGAAACTTTTTCGGGAATTGGATATTGTATCATATCAAAATACCAGTACCTACAAGTTATTTCAGAAATCTCGCTGGTGCATCATAATATTCTTCTATAACAGTCGATTATTTTCGATAACTATTATTCAATATCGAAAGTTATTCAAGATTCACCAGAATAGACCTGATTATACTAGAATATGTGAGAAACACACATGTGTTTCATAATAGGCGTTTTTGTGCCAAATGGTGGCTTACCCTACGAACATCAACCCTCAGAAAGTATGAACTTGCGCGAGCTGAGGATCAACAAGGTCTGACCTTGTAACATCTATTGAAAGCAATGCCAAGGATGAAGCGAAAAAGTTTGTCCAAGTCTGGTCAACCATCCAGATCATAACCACGATAAAAATTATCGCTCGACCACAAATAGGCCACAGACTGAACCCACCATATCCTAAAGCTCAAGATTAACATACTACGTATAAAATATGCAATAGTTCCTCAGCAATTTTACAATCTTTCATGTTGAATCCTTCAAATGAATAGGAGAACATTATTCAAGAAACAAAGGGCGAAAAAACTTGTTGCCCTAGCATTATATAATTGTGCCATATAAGTTTTGGTCCGTTTCTGGAGATTTCACCTAGCCACAGTTGCTCAGGGCTGACAAATTCTCCGTCCAGAGGTTATGCAAGATAGTAGCCTTCAGGGCATAAACATCTACTATATACCCTTGGTACCTGAATGACTGTTATTGCCACACAGCCCATGAATGTAGAAAACATTCCTGTATTGTTATTTTATTAATTCACAACCCAACAGCCAATTTGGTGCCCGCAATATTCGAGTTGTTTTTAGGTAGTTTTCGAGCGCAGAATCCAAAATAACTGTCAGATTCATCACTTATCACTTAATAATTGTTCCTATCTCTTTCACGATAAAAGGTAACATTAGTAACTGGATAAAGTAAATTCTTTTCATTCAATCTAGAGGCAAGTAATCCAGCAGACTCTTTGGAGAGGTTCAGGCCTGCAATAAGGTCATTCAATTCTTGTTGATTGAAGCGTTGGGGATGTGCTGTATCTACTTCAAAATCACTGTCTTCCAATTGACCAGTGCCGCAAATGTTCAACGCATACCAAATGTGGAGCCCACGATTTATCCTGGTCTCCCAAGTAGACGCCAAAAAAGGCCAGATAAGCTCTCTTCACAAAGTCAGAATTGGGTTTCCTACTTTCTTTGAAAGTTTCTCCACCACATATATAACAAAACATGTCTGGTTGATTTAAACAACTTCTACTTGTGGATGTCATGCCTTCAATTCAATATTCGGAAAATGTACACAAAAAATTGAAGCAACTTCACCTATAAACTGAAATCTTATGGGTAGAAATATACCGAAGTCATAGAAAGGTCGGTTTTTACAATCATGGGCAATAACAAATACCTAAAATGAGGTGAATTCATGCCAATTTTAGGTAAGAAATTTTGATTTCGACCTGCAAAGATATCAATATTTCATTATTTTCACCTATTTTTGGAATTAAAATTGATTGGCCTGTATCTGAAGAACTAGAGCCGATACGAAAACATGGCAGATATTTTTGAAATCAGCACTTCAAGATCAATCAAATTCCGTTTGTAATTCTGCGGCACCCAAAAAATATTGTTATTTTGTTGGGTTGTGATCATGTACATTCTTGATGCAATAACGAACTAGTATGATATGAAAGTTTTTATGTACCGCAGACTTAAATGGATGAATATGTATCTATAATCCTTCCTTCTGTGTTAATAAACAGGGCAACCACAACTATTTTGATCCGCCACTGCTACTATTATGCCACATACCTTCTTGATGCCAATTAATAGTCACCTATGCTGAAAGGGAATTCGAACTATTCGAGTTTTTTCGACCGGTAACCTTAGATCCCGATCGCTCAGTTAATTCTTGAAATGTATGCTAATTTGTTTTGACAGCAAGAAATCTAGTTTAATCTGAGAGGTACTATATGATATTGAATAAATTAAGAAGTGATGCGACTTGTTCAATTATTATTTTGGCATGTCATTTCTGAACAAAAAAACGTGGATTGGGATGACCATGAAGTGTTGTAGTTTTGACTAGTTTATCTAGAGTTCAGCGTACGGAAAAGCTGTTAAATATATTTCCTAACTGAATATCCCTACTCCTAAAGAAGTTGATGGTAAAAGAAGTGTGATAAAAAAACACTTCAAAATAAACCCAATCGTTTCATTAGAACAGAAACAGAAAATAGTTCTCATTCATATCATCATATATCAACCATCTCATCTAATTCTTACCGCTAGATCTCCATGCGTCGATTTTGATTGCACCCTCTCGGTAAAATACAAAGTTGTCTTTGGTCGAAAAAACATAAATGAAATCATTTAATAATTTTATTTAAAACAAATACTCTTTATGATTTTTCTCATGCATTTATTCTTTCCGCAGAGTTGAACAAATGAATCAATTCACTTTTCCAGAATGGATTAAACACGTACAAATGAGATTTCTGAAAGTCGATTTTCTCTTGGGAAGTTTAATCTTTATTACCCGTATGCATTTTTAGTCGAATTCTGATTGGAAAATTAATACAACACTACGGAACCTTCCGAGCAACTGTAATTTTTTATTTTTAATTCAGAAAAAATATTAATGAAAGAAAAAGAATGTCCAAGGAACGATCCCTGAGGCACTATAGATTTATTTTTTGTTGTACCTTCTGCTAATATCTGAAGTTATATCCAGCACTGTTAATTCCGCATTTATCCCCTCCATATATGAAAACCGTATTTATCCTGGTATATAAAATAAAAGATATCATATTAGTATAATTGTTCGAAACCAAAAACATTTTTGGGATTACTATGATTGGAATACTCGGATCCTCGATTGGAGGCTAATTTCATAAAAGTGAGGATTTTGAATTTCGATAATTGAAACCATGATTGTCATACATTTTTCATAACACTTGATTTTCTCCCCTTGTCAGACATAGAGAAAGCGTTTATAGTTGTTTTTGTCTCACAAGAAAATCTCTTTTGCCTTAGACTACCAGAAATACTCCACACAGTAATAGTTCGAAATCTGATGAGAAATATGGCACCAAAATTCTAATGAATCTAATATCCAGATTACGATTCATATATATATATCGAATCCAGAAAACAGCTATCATTCGTCACATATTCAGAGAAAGAACTCATTGAAAACGATTTCATTTGTACGACCTTGACCTTTTATCTGCGTAACTCATTACGTAAGGTTAAATGCTGAGATAACATGTTGAGAAAACAAAAGTTTATTGATATATCCAGTGTATCTGATGAAAGTCTTCCATTCATGACTTACTTTGTTTATTCTCATCTAAAGATAACGCAGTAACCCATTCGCGCACTTTTAACATTCAAACATTAAGGAAAAAATCTACACCCTGCCTGTGGAATGATTAAAAGGTCATATTTTTGTTAATCTTTGATGTTAATGTAATCATTTCTATTGCTTCGTTTGAGTTTGAATTATTTAATTTCTTGGGATGAAACTTTCAATTTTGGATTGAAGTGGCCTTTACTTGATGGAAATCCATAGTTATTACGCTATAAGGTAGACACGATTAAATTTCCACAAAATTTATTGTCTTCGCGACATGTTTCGATACACTGTATCTTTATCAAGCGATGTCTTTAAAAAAATTTAAAATTTTGTGGAAATTTAATCGTGTCTACCTTATAGCGTGAAACTTTCAACATCAACAGAAAGCTCAAGTTTTGGTGGCACTTGGGCAAATTCACTCGATCTCCTCACTTCCTTCACAACGCTCAGTTCAAAAGATTCTTTTCTACATGGGAATTTTTGTGGTTGAAAGCTATCGAACACGTTAACAAAACAATTTTATCATCCACAAACATCATCGAATTCTGAAATGAGAGAAAAAGGAAATGTCAACATTTTCACTCAATTTTTACTGAATTTCTCCACTAAGCCACTAAGCCCTTCAGATAAACTCATTCAACCGTAATGAATGTATTTTATAACTTTATTACCACTGGGCAGATGTGAACATTTGAAATATTCGTGGTCGAATAATATCGGAATCCAGTCATATTCACAGTTGAACCCTTTCACAACAAACACGGTGTTGAGAAATCATTCTTCAGATATCTCGCAACACGCAGGCTCTAATGTGATATTCAAGGAAATCGGATTCAGTTACCAGTTGTAAATCAGTCAATGAATGCCTGGCAATGTAGAGTGATACAAGTGTTATTCAAATCATTTTTACTGATTGTCCACCATGGGTAACTTTAAAAATACAGAATTGAGTTTGGGAAGCTGAATACACTTCTTGGTAATGAATGAATCGAGGACTCTTTTATAAAGTGCATAATTTTTAACATTCTATTGCGAAGCGCTTTCGACTTTCGTCATCTTCAGTGCTTGCTCATCAGGAGACAGGAAGTATCGACAACATGAGAACAGTATACATTGTGAAATTTTATTTATATAAAAGCTAATTTGGCTAACCAGCGAAACGCATGCTGGAGATTTAGGCCATGTGACTATGTCAATTGAAGTTGAAGACTTCCTTCATCATATATGTTGTCGTTGAGCAGATTGAGGAACCAGAGTCAAAAATACTTGAACTGTGACAACACCTGAGGAGCAGGCAGATTGAAACGCAGATCCACCCGACCTCAACGACAACATACAACTGACCGCAGAAACATCCGAATACGTATATTGTGGTACGTTACTAACTAAAAGTACTACGAAAAAAATTATAATAATGTTTTAGATTGCGTAGTTGAATGATATAATAACATAATGATATAGTACTACACTTCTGGTATCCAATTAGTTTCATCGACATAAAAAGATATCGTTTCTTTTGTCATTAGATTGAGTACTTTTTCATGTTCTATGATTGAAAAAAAATTAGTTTCAATTGGGATCACGCACTTCATGGTTCTCATCAAAAATAATTCCGTGTTGAGTACACGTGTATTGAAGGTGAATCATTATTACCACTGAAAAAAAAGATATTCAATGTGTTCCGTGAAAGGAGTTTTTTAGGTTTGTCAAAAGATAACAAAGTTCACTCTCTTTTCAGTGAAAGGATAATCTTCTTGAGTACGTTTGCACTTCTGGGCGACGAATTTTCCTTAGTGTTTCATCTGTAAAAAAAATCGAAAAACCCACAGTATTCACCCGAGTTCACCATAATATCACGAGAATATGTGAGTTTGATTTTTTCAGATATCTACCACATTCACGAAACTAGTGAGAGGACGTTTTTCTGATGGCAACTATTTCAATTCATTAGGACCTGAAAGTTGGACCATTCTCTGATGAGAAAGAAATCAATCCAATGGGTAATTAGAAATGAAAGCGACGATAAGGTTGTCTTTCCGAATAAATATGTCCATTGGCTGAAAAAAAACTAGTTCGTTCACCAAACAGATGGAGTCGTGAAAGAGCGTAATCTGTAGGTGATTTCCCACAGATCCACTATTATTGGTTGACAAATTTTAGCCGGTTACCGTTATCAGACAGGCAGATATATTCCATCTGTCCTCGATCCGGACAACTCACATTACATAACTTGTGCCGTCGAGTCGTGCGTTTGCTTTGCTTCAAATTTTCTGGAGAAATTGCTCTGCATTACCAGTTTTGATGGTATCATGTGAATCTGGATATTAGCCTTGTAGCAGGCCCGGGTTGGGAATTTTGGGACTTCAGGCAGCACATATTTTGACCCCCAGCACAAATGTTTAGTTACTACTTTTTCCTATGATATTGTGAAGAGAAAATATATAGATAAAAAATATATTGAAAATAAAAATGCATTCAAAAAACTTACCAAGACAATAACATAAATAAAATATTGAATGATAGCGATCCCTACAGACTTTGGACTTTGTCCTGTACATATGTCTTGAACTGGAAAATTTCAAACACCTGACGATTGACGACCTAACGCAATTTCGAAGTCTCGGGACGTAGATAGAAATAAAATTCCTCTACATACATGTTCTGCGTACCAGGCACTTGCCCCTTTAGACCTCTTCAGCGATTATCAGGTATCGACAGAGAGTGAAAGAAATGTAAACAGCTGAGGGGCAGGATGAAGTTGACGAAGTGCTTTTTATATGAGGACTAGGGCATTGGCCCTAGGATAATAATTCCTATGGAGGGTTATCAATATGTATATAATAGCAATTTAAGGACAATTTGCGAAGGTTTGCCAGTCGCTGAGATTTGCCGCTTTTAGAGACTGCTTAACGCGCTCAATAAGTGGTCTGGGGGTCAATTATTGAACCAAATGTTCGCTGAACGTATACGTTGCTGCAAGGCAGAGACCAATCAGATATGTCGCAAGCTTAGCAAAATCCATACGCAGAACTGAGAGTGATTCAAGAATAGAGCCCCTGGAGCTCGATTTTTGACAGTCTTCCTTATGTAACTAAATAATGAAATTGTTCAAAAATTGGACCCCTTGGGTAGACAAGAAAAGTGCACGTGATCACTCCATCTTATTGGCGAACGGAGCAGAGTTTCCTGCAAGTTTGCAAGAGTGTGGAGAGATAATGTTCAATAAGTTTTTCATTAACTACAATTGAATTGAACATATATGTCTCTCTGTAAGGAGATGAGTTGCATACATGTTTGTTTTCCCACACTTAAAAGGAGTTCAGTGTAATGTCTAGTTTGACCTACATGAAATTTAGGGCATGATTCACTCCGTAGTTATCTGAAACTGAACTTATGTCCTTGTTATTTTTATTTGTGACCAAGTTGCAGTTAGTTCAATATCCATATCCATTTCAGGAGAGACTCATCTGGATAATATTGGAAAACCATTTGGATTGGATTAGCGTGTATACGTGAAATTTCTATCATATTATATCCTCCGCTCTATGTTTGAATAAAAAAACTATAAACCACTTCAAGACAACATCGAGTGATCTGAATAATATTGACTGAAGTATTTTTTCATCACCACCAGGCCATTCATCGGCAACCACTGAAAACAGAATACAAGTCTTTATCATCACATCGTTGTGTAAACATTTCGAAAGCACAAAAAACCTGTGTAAGAGGTTAATTAATAAAGATTTCACGGTATGGTAATTTTTAATGGGTCGAAAGAGAGATTAATTCGTCGATAAGTACTGCATTCTGTCGTGATGCATTCCGACAATTTGATCGTGATTTAATAAAGACAACAATATACCCGGCAATGGCCTTGCTGATGCGGTTTCATTAATAACATTGCCTTTTCAGGGTCTTGCAATTTTCATTGTACTCTCTACAGGGAGAATACCGATTTTGAATTAATAACGTGAAATATTTATGAATTGGAATGAAAAATGTATGCCTGTGTTAAATTCTAATATTATCCGTTTCAGGGCAAATTGCTTCATTAATCCGATACATAACTCATCATATTTTGTGGTAGATATATTCTTTCTTCACTGTGTTTTTTTTGGTTCTTAACCTACCACAATCTGAAAAAAATAAGAATCAATACTGAAATCTATAAATTATATTATATATAATTATAAAATTTGGCTTTTACGAGAAGTTGCTGACTAATAGAACGTGTTCCATTCAAAAGGAACTGGTTTCAATTAGGGCAGCAACTTTTTGATTAGAAATCTGTCCTTCTAGACTTGTATAGATTCCAATATTAATTTTTATTTTTTCAAATTGTAATAGGTTGAGGATAAAAAATACGAAGAAAGTAACAGCAATGTTATGAATGAGTGAAATTGACTAACTGTATTGTATTTATTACGAATTCAATCCTCTCACGTTGCTATCAAAACCAACCGATTAATAGGAAATCTTCGTGGCTTGACATATCACTGTCTTTTTCTGATCCAACAACGTAGTTATTAATCTTGAAAAATGAGTGACTTTTGCGAAGGATTCCATTTGGTTGCTGATAATGAATGTCCAGAATTTTGCTTTATATAGATGGATATGAGCATGAATTCAATTCTAGTTTGGCCATTTGATTTCTGGAAAAATCCTCAGTTAACTCAAGCTCATAGACGGTTTGATGAGAAAACTCCATGCCGGAACTGTCTGAAATTGAAATTAGTAACGTTATGTACATATAATCTGATAATCATTGAGAAATTCGTGAAGGTGAAGAAAGAAAAGTACTCGATATAATAACCCACAGCCGATTCGATCCGTAATTTCTTGGGTTGACGTTTTGTTCAATTCTGACTACAGCTTATATGCAATGACAAAAGTCAATCCATTTTCTATTTCAGGATTTGAAGCATTCAGTATCTCGAAACGATATTTAATGCAGTTTGGCTTATAGATCTTTCACTGAAATCACTCGTTTTGAAAGATATTATCAATTTTTCTGCTAGATAGGAAAATCTGTGGAATCGCATGGTTGCAATAGCCATAGGCATGAATGCGAGCATTCCATTTGCTGAAATTCAAAGGCATGCAATTTTTCCTATAATCATACTCGTACAATCAAACTTAATCAGATAATGATTATACATTCAATCGTGTTGTCTTTCGAGAAAACATAAAAATAAACTCATGTAGTCATAAAAAAAGCACGCTTTCATACAAACTTATCAATTATTTTGATGTACCTGTTTGTGTAATTACTCTCGACTACCACCTCCATGACTTTCGTTAGAGCTGTTGTTTTATTGAATCTGGAAAGGATATTTTCGTGAAATACAATTAACTGTCTTGAATCATAATTTCTAAGGTTCAGTTATTCAATTTTGTGATTCAAACGCCACTTGATATATACTGAAATACAACTGAAAAAGGGTTTAGTGTACTTATGATGCTTTCGAATCTCTGTCTGGTAAATGTGAAACTTTTTTTGGAAATATATTGTTACGAATTCGACGATCAACAACGATTTTGCGAAACAATTAAACCCTTTCTCTACGTTCGTGACTTCTTTTATGCCTGTGCAAGTGATTTGGAGAGGACCACCCCCTTATTTTTTACACACGGAGAGTTATCACGAAGGTTCGAGAAACGTCGATGCCCGTTCGACGACGGAACATTCCAGAATCATGGACCTTTATATATCTGGCGCAGAAAATGGTGGAAGTTAGTTGAATGACGTCATCGCAATCGAGCAAATCAATAGGCGAAACAGTGCGATAGTTATTCAAGTGGTTTATTGAGTTGTTTTGGTGATTTGTTGAGTCTGTTAGAATGAAGTTGTTTGATTCTGCCGTACCAATTGTCACTTATTTTTGAAACCAGAGTAGACACGTAACAATACTATAACCCTGATTCCCAAAAAGTAGATAACTCCCCATGGATGCGCCTCTGCCTTGTTCACAAACCACTGTCAATCGCTGACAGTGGTATTTTAAAAAACAATGAAATAGCTAGTACGCATTGTATTTTGTACCATATATTGCAAGGTGCGTAGGTAGAAATTATATTTATTACCCTGGTTGGCCACAAAAATGCTCGCTGCATATAACGGAGGCCGTCTGCAAAAATAAGACTAAGAAAAACGGATAGAATGCATGAGATTGAAGTCGAAATTGTCATGGCTAGAAAGATTTATCGATCCTAGCAAATCTTCTGAGGAATGTATTTATGTCGTTAGCTGAAAAATGTATAATAATTGTTAACGGTATGCAGAGGCGTGAACGAATAAATTCTGATCGGAATTGAAAAAAATTATGAGTTTTGAGTGATGTTCCTCATAATTTTCGAGTTGACATAAGACTCCCGAATAAAACTCACACTGATAGTTCAACGTTGATAATAATCGAATTCTGGGATATTGTAGTACAATATCAAACAAGAAATTATTTTAGTTGGTTCATTTTTTGTTATTGATTGTTGTTCTGGCAATCCTCAGAAATCGTAACTTATGCGAACTGAAGATAATGGAGTCTTACTTCCTAACGTGACGTTTCTAGTACAAGCGAAGATAAAGATTAGAATTCAGCCCTAGTTCTTGTCAAAAACACCAGCCACAGTCAGTTTCACTTCAGATATGTACGACGATCGCTTCAAATATTCTCCTGCATTCTCTCAAATGGTCCCCAGATGTTCAAGTGTATTGCTAAATATTATTTGTTATTACATTACAATATATTATTAGTATTTTATTTCAATCTATCTTCGGATGCCGTCCTGTTGTGTCGTTTTCTACAATTCCAAATAGATCAATCTATCCTATGACTTCAGAGATAGAGGCTGTTGAAGTTGGAAAATAGCCATTTTTTTAAAGCATGTATTTTCTATCTTCTTCAATGTATCAAGAATGTTTTCCTATGATAGTGTTCTAATGACACTAAATATCAGTCCCTCATGAGAGAGTTTCATTTCCTACTATTATTAATTACAGGGTGATTCCCAAAAATCAATTCTTAGATTTTCTTCCATACATATATTTTGAATGACCCTGTATATCATAAATGAACTATATATATTTCAAATTGACTTAATGTCACTTACTAACATGCAGTTCAAAGTATATAAAATTTTATTGAATATAGGATACAGGAGCGATCAACTTTTTGACTCGCCCTGTAAAAAATGTTTGCATATCTCACAATTGTAAACCAATCAGATGGAAATCCAGTCAGATATTGAAATTCCTGAAAGTCGAATTATATTTCAAGTCAACGTTCCGTTTTTTTGTTAGTATCCCTCTAGGGAATGAAACTCTGACATGAGGGACTGATATTTAGTGTCATCAGAATACTATTTCAGGAAAAAAAATTTGATACATGAAAATGAGAAATACATGCTTTTGAAAAATGGTTATTTTTCAACTTCAACACCCTGTATCTCTGATCCTAGTCATAGGATTGAGTTGGGCTCATGTACACTATTGTTCAGAGAGTCGTCAAGTACAATATACTAACAATTCGTGAAATTTTATCGAAACCCATTTCTCCATAAGCCAGCTGCCTGGTCCTTTCAGAATTTCCTAAGTGATTCTTCGGATGGCTTTTTTCATTGCAATTCCAACTTTTTTAGTATCTTCAACTTGTAATGAAGGTGTTCCTCAATATCTACTCTTTATTTTTATGGAACAAAGTTATTCATTGCTGGAAGAAGTGCAAGTGATAGCTTCTCGTACCACATCACATCGACAGTCTTAACGCTTCCTTCCGTAGATTTCGAAAGTTGTTGGAGAAGGGAAATATTCAACCTTTTTGTGTATACCTACTTGAATTCAATTTGGTTATCTTATGATATCATGATAGGCTTCAATAGACACAAACTTCATAATTAATCGTTTTTCCGATGTTTTCCTGGCGGAACAAAAAACACATTTTTCTCAAATGGTGTTGAGGCACTGTTTCAAATTGATGCACTTATTTCTTTCACTTGAGCCCCTCGAAAATAGGGTGTTTTAGGAATGATGTATAGAGAATGCAACCACCTAATGGGCGGTGTAACACAGCAACTGCGGATTTGATATCTTTCCTATAGTGATCATTCTTGAGCTTCAGACTGGTTGTTTTGTTCATCACGAATCGGAGTAGATATTTTGTATTTGATATTACTCACTGAGGAAGCTGGTGGTATTACCTTTCGCTTAGTTTGTAAAATAAAAGGTTGAACCTTCCAAGAAATTTGTGTAGTTATATTTAATCACCACTAGACGTAGTAACACAACATGCAGCAGGCATTTTAAGAAGGAATAAAGGATCATATTCATACTTTCCGAAGAATTCCCGTTGTTCATCTTCATAACTGAACAGACGCACAGTTATATGAAGGCCACCTACAAAAAAGGATTACATGTGGCTGATACATTCAAATCGATCCTGCTTCTCACTTTATACCAAGAGGGGAGTTCCCTCAACATCGCCACCTTAGGTTTTTTTCGTATAAAACTAGGAAACACAAATTGAACTGAAACTTGTTTTGATGGATATCTAGGATCTTGTTTGGTGAGTTCTGATAATTTTACCTCCCCTTGGCCAGTATTTTTTGAATTACAGCTGGAAAGCCAGTTGTGCATTTTCAGCAGGGCATGTTAGCAACCCGCTTTACTATAGCATCTACATCTCTTTTACATACACTGAATTCGTCACATGAGGTATTTAAAGTCGATTCCTGTGCATTTTTTCAAGTATTGAAGATATCAACCTACTCGTCTAATGAATTGGAGAGGTATTTTTTACATTTTGCATTGCACAATTCACATTACCGATATGGAAAAGAAAAGAGTAAATAATTTTTTGGTCTCTAGTATTAACTGTCAAAGTCAATGCAGTGGCCGTCTCAATAATTGAAAATAATTCAGGCATTTGTACCACCAGCCAGATATAGTTTAACGCCCTTCGTGGCATCTGCTAGGAGGGTAGTTTTTTCTGACAGGGCTTAGCCCATCGATCTACTGTGTAGTTGAACAGTTGAACAGAGACATCGGTCATCATCTAATTGAATGGGAAATTATCGTCTGAAATGATTTCGCCATCATTTGAGAAATAACCTCAAAGTATATGTCGTAGATCAAGCCACCACGAGCAATAACTTCAGATATAAAATTTTGAACAACCTGCCAGACCATTCCATCAAATTACAGGTGATGAAATCAATCAAATAACATGGATCGTCCTGTATGTAGGTACTCTGATCATTGGCGATTGGTGAAAGGAAATTACAGCATATTTTTTCCACACCACCAGATCTAATTTTCAAAACAAACACAACATGACATCAATCTGCATGCGATTTAAATATCGATCTTTTCTTCCTTGTTGATATTAATTATTTATTTATAAACTCACAACTTACGACAAGTAAGTCGCGTCAGCGCATACAATAAAGATAAAGAGCATATACTCATTGTGAAATTTGCATGTAATGTGCAGTTGGAAGTGTTTATTTCAGTTGTTCGTTTATAGTTTCGATAGTAATATATTGGCGGTATTAATAACCTCGCACACACATATTGTATGTGCTTGTTGATGAATGTCATTTAAAGAAAACAAACAAAATTGAAGGATTTTATAGCTCAATAAATTATTAAATGATGAAATCCACTGAGGAGAAATAAAGTTGGCGGCAGCAAAATTTTACTTTTTCTGCTTGTCAAATTCAAAAATTGTTAAGCATACTATAACATTGAACACGACAAATTATTGAACGATATTTCGAACTGGCCGTTTTCATGACGTTTCGAATGTCAGTTTCTTCATCGTCTTTAGGTGATGATTGACAATTTCCGAGGTCATTG
Source organism: Zygogramma bicolorata (assembly GCA_032362365.1). Lineage (NCBI taxonomy): Eukaryota > Metazoa > Arthropoda > Insecta > Coleoptera > Chrysomelidae > Zygogramma > Zygogramma bicolorata. The sequence continues at coordinate 517,412 of JAVJAQ010001277.1, read as the reverse complement.
AAAAAAACAGTTTATTGGTCGATGTTCACTAGACAATTTGCAGAACTGCTACCTACTCATGTTTCACTTAGAAATAGCTTAATTACGCCTGTTATCGTATTACTTACAACGTAGTAGGATAGGAAGGTTTACAAAAGAGCTACACGTGTTTCACTATACGTAGGCACAACGTAGAACTATAACAATGCTGAAGAAGTTTTTTTAAGTGGACCACGTGTAGCGGCTTTGTACGTGTAGCGGTTTTGTATACTTTATAGAGAAAATCAAGCAATAATGTGTTTTTTGATTACGTTTTCATGATTTTTCATCGAGTATCGGACAATTCCATCTGTAACTGACGGAGATGATGTTAGCTTATACTGGAAATGGCACGTTGGTTCGTTTTAGCGGAAACTGTATGGAGTAGAGCGAGGTATTCGTTCGGACGGTCAGAATTGGTCAATTTGTGTGATTTTCAAGCATTCCGAATGTCTATTCTAGGTTAGGTTAATTGAATTTATCGTTTAGAATGAGGGCAGCTTCCTTGAAATTTTTTCTGAACCGGAATTAGCTTCAGCCTATTTCACATAAGCGTATCGGTTTTTCGAATCGCTGTTTTGTTTCCTAGTTGAAATTTTGTGAAGACCATGAATTGTGTTTTCCGATCCTCTACTCTATGTCACCCCTTTCACGAAGGTAGAAGCGGATATTATTCACTTCATTCAATTTTTTTTTCGTTGTAATTATGTTCCCAATCGACCAAAAAATGAGTGAATAAATCATTCCGAGACCTTCGGTTATTTTGAAATTCGATTTAGCGCATAGAAACGGAGTGATTTGTTTTACTGAACTAAAATGAAAAGTGTTTACGTTGGGATGATTTGTGAGCTTTCGATTTTCTGTTATTCTAAACAAACGGTGGCTCATTATGTGCATGCCATAAATACCCACAGATTAGTCATGAATTTACTGAAATATACAATAAATTATGTGGTAGGAGATTTCGAAAATGTAATATCTCCGATAAAACTGACTTCAATGAAGCCAAATCCTGTAAAAACATCGATATATATTTATTGTTGAAAATATCAACAATAAAATTCTACCAACATATTATGTGGCCTGTATAAAAAAACAAGGAATACTACAAGAATAAGAATGCATTGGTATTGAAACAAATACATTCAAAAGGTTTCAAGAAAACTGAAAAAATATTTGTTCTCTCATTGGAAATCAATATAAGCTCACATAATTCTGATAGAGCATTCCAGTACTTCAAGTGCTATAAATTTTATAGTTTTCATACAGCTATTGAAGATTTTGCATACTCAACAAAGAATGTACTCACTTAATTTTCTTTCTCAAAAAAAGAGATCGTGGGTTTATGAATATTTTTTCCATATCAACAGTTAGAGGCTGAGGCATCCGTTTCGAATCATACTGTTGGATCTAATAGATTTTTTTTCTACAGCTATGATATAAAATTAATAACATTTTAATGTGTTTTCAGCTCTTTACAAAAGTTTCATACGAAGCTCGAAAAAAACCAAGACCTTCAACTTTCAGAGTAAAATAGTATCTGGAATATCAGATGGTAAATCCATAATTTTTTCCAGAGATGATGATATCAATTTATCAATGTCTGCTAGAAAAAGTTGAAGTCAAGGCAACCAAAACAGAATTACAGCGATTTTTTCCTTCATGCGAAAAACTGATGAAAAAGTTGAAGTCTATGCAACGAAAACATAGATAATTCGCTTCCTCCTAGCAGTGATAATTTTGACATTTCAAGGCATGATAGATTCTAATGATGAAATTTTTGACAAGTACGGCCTTGTCATGTTACGTACTCTAACTACGCTGATCAAATCCACTTTTTATTTATCATATTGAATTAGTACTGGTAATAGTTTGTTGATGAATATTTTGTAGAGTTGATATTTAAGAAGATTGATATCGTTTGTAAATCATTAGGAATAATGTGAATACTTGAAAATAGTTGTGCGAGAGGAACTATTCTTCCTCTTGAAAATTTAAGTTGATCATTGAAGGTTCACGTTGGAATTTCTAGTTATTCAGATATAATATTGTTCCAATTTGAAAATGATATTTTATTCTCAGATCGATGCATTCAGCTGAGAAAATTTCAGGAAATAACTTTTTTTTTTTCAATAGGAGTAGAGAGAAAGAAGTATACTGATAAGACCATATGGAAAAGTTGAGTACTTGAAATTTTTGCTGGCATTTAAGTAAGGAAGATTTGATTGATTTTTCTAGATTTGATTGATTTTTCCAGATTTGTTATCTCATCTCTGAATTACACTCCCAAAAATTTTATCTTTTCATTTTCCGATATGGATTGGATGGATTCAGAACTGAACAGTGTAATAGGATGCAATTTTTGTTCGTCGGCGAAACCTGAAACCCCTGTTGCGGGTGGGATGTCTTCATGCATACGGTAGCCGAGTAGCCCAATGAGTTTGCAGTTGAGAGTTCAGACAGTTCGTCCATGATGTATTTTTTTACTGAGTTGTGTACGGCACGTGAAAGAGACGCAATTTGCATTATTCTCCTTCTCAGAAAAAATCGTTTTTCCTAAAAAATTACTGTCTCATTTTTCTTTTCACTCTTGGATTCTCTCGAAAGAACATTCAAAATCGGAGTATTATATTTGAAGGAAGGTGGAGCCTCTCTAATTTTCGTTGAAGTTAATTGTCGATAAAATTGCTCTCCTAATGAATGAACATTTTGAAGTAGATCTCCAAAGGTCTGACATTTGATCATTACCCCATTTATATATTAATTAAGTTAACCCGTTTTTGATATGATACTCGATATTTTTCAAAGTATTTTGGTAGTTTGTTTCATAGACATTTCAATATCTTGTTATGTTTGAATCATATTCTTGATCAATGTGGATGACGGCTGCAAAACTCTACCACTAGGAGCGCCACCACTGCATGTACCATTGACAGCCTCTCAAGTCAAATGACAACAATTCAAAACATCAAACGTCTCTTCTTTGCAATAATTGAGAATATAAAGATTCGAAATCGACATAAAATGGTCTTATGTAGTGCATTCGGATATAAAAATGTAGGTACGCATTTATTTCCAAAAGAAACAAAACTGAAAAAGCAGTGGGAAGTAGCCGTGAAAAGAAAGAGCTTTCAGGCTTCTGAACATTCTAGATTATGCTCCAGTCACTTACAAAAGAACGTAGCAGGGCTAGTAGATGGTTATTATATGATGATTTTTAACGAAACACCTCTGTAATCAGTTTGAATTTTTTACCTTTCACTCAGATCTTTTTTTCCTTTGTGGGATCCACCACGTTCCCTCAACAAACTTTTCAGTTCTGGTACAGACAAACATCCATATCTATCGGTTGGAGAAAATATCCGTATGATTCTTAAGTATCTTTTGAAAATATTCAATAAAATAAAAATAAAACATAACCTGCAAAATCACTCGTTAGGCACATGCAGTCGTGCTGCCACCTACTAAAAGCTTTGGGTCATCTTCCACATTCTTTTTCTTTCGTGATGAGTCAACTTTGTTGGATAATTCTCTCTCAAACATTTGCTCTCTACTGAAAATATATTGGTGAAATGATCGTGAATATCATCCAGAGATATATCACAGGACCTATTTCTATCACCGATAACTATTCGGATTGATTATGGTATGGATATTGAACCAAACCTCCTTCCTATTCTGTAGGTCTTTCGGTATGAGATTGTGTAAGATCTGTTTTGGGAAACTGCATTTATCTTTTTTCTCATTTCATAATATCGTGTAGCTGGGCGTTTAGGTCCTCAAATATATTTGAAAACGTTGCATTCCACTTAATCATCTCTATCTGAAACTAGTCCTCTACTTCATTGATTTTTTGCGAAATATTTTCCATTTTCCTCAACAGAATCTATTTCAGAATTATATTTTTTATTATTTTTTCTCTGTATCTCATGTGATTTACTTATATGAATTGTCACATTCATGGAAATTTTTCCAATAAAAAGACATTTAGTGTCAGATTTCTTGAAGGGGGTGATTCAACTTAGCATTTATACTAACGTACGGAAAAGTCCACTTTTTTGTACTCATTTCAGTGTTGAAAGAATCACTTTTCTGCACTCGCAATATTTCCCACTTGCATGCAAAATCACTTTCGCACAAGTAATGTACACTATTTTTTCTACGACCACCTATTTCATTAAACAATATGTAAATATCAGATCGTGTATATTGAGTCGCCTGACTAATCTTACGTTTTATTTGTGACAGTCCATGTTTAAATATTGTTCTATAAAAAGTGCCCATGAATTTTCAATTACTTCCATGAAATAAAGAAATTACGATAATTAACGTTTGTTTGAAAAAAAAGACAATAAGTACTTGGAAGATACAACTAGGGAACAAATTGAAAAATTCGAAACCATAATAATTATTGAGAGTACAAGAAATATCATATTTAGATTGATGTAAATCGACTAACAAGATATAAACACATATCTCTGATAACGTTAATTCAATTCTGAATTTGCTCAATTGGTAAGATAACCGCCAGGTTGTGTTTTAGATTTTCGGCGTCAACACATTTTTTTCTTTTCTTCATTTTTTATGAGTATTTAGTTTTTTGTCAAGTTTTTATATAAATGATATCAACAAGGAAGATGAATTAATAATTACATCTGTAGATCTTACTGGACTCACGGGTTTGACAGCTTAAAGTACTGAAAGTACTTTCGGCACTAGTGCGGACAGTTACTTTCCGTACAAGTGAGAATAAAGGTAACTTTCCATGGGAGTAAGGAGGGTAAAATGTCTTACTTTTCTATGTGGTCGTAGGAAAACTACTAGTTTGAGTACGTGTTGAAACCTTCTTGTTCGTTGCAAGTGTTGTGAGTTTTTTCAATTTGAATATTCAAACCTTTCGTCGAAGAAATGGATTTCTCACAGATGTTACATTAAAAGGGGTTGTCGTTGTTTGTTTCATTTTCTGTCTTCATCTCTGAATCATGTTGTAGCAATGGTAGACCTGCATATCATGTGTTTCATTTTTAAAATCCTGATATACCGCGTGGAACTTTCCATTTCTTGAATGTTTCAATGGTAAATATGAGTTTCCGTCACCGGACAGGTCCACTCTGTCTTTGATGTTTTCAAAATGTCTAATTCTTGAAAACCGTAATCTACCAAACTGCAATGTTCTATGTCTTCCTTAAACTTCAGGTATACTCGAAAAAATGTTAATTTCGAAAAATGAAATGTGAAAACTGATAGAAAACATGTATAAACTTCAACTCAGTTTTTGTAAATAGTGATGCAAAAAATGTTGGTAAAACTTCGGTCGAAGTGAGCTTTAAAATTTCCAAAAAAATGTGGAACTCACGTAACCCGGCCTCTTCTACAAAATCCAAATACAATTTTCGGCGGTCACGTCTATTTTCGGAGATACAGGTCTAATTTGTTGTAAAATTTCTACACATAATGTATTTTTTATTGATGACTCCTCAAAAAATATGTTGTGATCGCGAATCTGAATTAATTTCGTGCCTATTTTGCCCCCTAGTATGTTTTACCGTAAAAATGGGTTGTTCCATCGCGAGTGACGGGCACTTGGCCAACCCCATTCAGATGATAGGTGCATTTTGAGCATTCCATCAGCCTTGAGAGTTTCATCAATCTACCTTGATTATTACGGAAGATACGGGGGTGTTTCCATGAGAAGTGAGACATACTGTATAAGTACAAACTATTCCACGATTCACAACTGCCATCTACCTTCAGATAGGATTCAATTTTTTTTTTAGGAGATACTGATATCTGTTATTAGCTATTATACTCCCTTCACCTCACTTCATCTCAGAATAACCTGATATTTACAAATCCACCAATACCAACAAAACAAAAACAACCGTATTCTGAACCGCGCAGCTCTGGCATGCTCAGGCACAATCCTTACTACAAATTTTTCATACTATGATTCCTCCAATTCATCAAATTGATTAAGAGTACTGTCAGCGATGACATCATAGTGATCAAATTCGGAAAAATCGCTTCTGCGCGGTCATTTTGAAGAAAATGGCCTTTCCTATTTTGTCGTTGAAGAAAAATCAAATGCTATGGAATAACATACATCCATTTCCAATCGAACCGGAAGAAATGTGCAATTCTCTTTTCATCGGAAATGTCTTAACTATATTCGAATGTCAAAGTTCTAACCTACAAATTATTGCATATCGCCATCGTACCTACATGATGGCGACTTCGTTGTCAGTCGGTATGCAAGATTTTTAATTTTGGAGTAATAACTTCTATTCATTTCTAATATCCCATTTAAATATGAACATTGAATAAGAGGTTGGTTTTCTTTTTTGGCATTTCTAATATCTTATTTAAATATGAACATAGGATAAGAGGTTGGTTTTCTTTCAGGGAGCTAATTCTGCTCATGAAAATCCAGAACACCCAGTAATGAGGATTTACTTGCGCCGATTTTATTGGTCATAACTACTGATTTGAACTGCTGTTTACCATTTGTTAAATGGAGTCACAGATCCATTCGGTTTATTTTATCACTATAACCTCAAAACAATTAATGCCTGGAACGATTTATCATGGGGCTATAAAACCATACATGGCCGTCATTATATCAAGATATAAAACATGTCTATCAATTAAAAGAAAATTAGAACTAATAAAAATGGCCACTTAGGAAAGTGCATTCACTAAAAGGTGACTGATCTCATAAATATATTGATGGGGAGGTTATCAGCTGGAACAGTTATCTTTTGATTATTTCATTTGTTTTTTAGTACAACAGAAATTGAACGATCCAATATAGTATGGAGTGTAATAACCTTCAAGTATTCATTATGATTACACTTGTGAAGAGAAAAATATCTTTGTTTCAGAATTTATCGGAAAAACACACCTGGAGGACATCGAAACTGATGATGTTGAATTCGTCAAACCACTGAAAATCAGTCCAGCTCAATCACAGGGTGAGTGAACACTTTCACATACAGAGGTTCTGAGAATGATAATATATTTACACATAAAAGCCTATATCTTCAACTCTGTTTCTCGGTACCTACCTCGGTACCTACCTACTCCACTTTGCTCTGAAGCCGAATCGAATCAAAATGGTTTGAGCAATTATACTTTGACTATTCCGTTTCCGAATCCAAAAGAGAGATACATAACTATAACAAAATACGATACATATATATATATATATATATATATATATATATATATATATATATATATATATATATATATATGTATATAAATACAGTGTGACCCTAAACCAAGTTAGACAGTTGCAGACGCTTGGACCAATCGGAAGTTTCAAAATATAATAGGTTCACATTTCTTACCGCGTTATGAGAGCCTAACTTCAGGAATTACTATTTTTATATATGAGGGGCGCAAGAAAGGCTCACAAAATCGAACACCAATTTTTTCAAATGGAACACCCCATATATTTCAATATATCTGAACTCTCATTCCTTTAGGCTAATTATTGGTTTTTTATTTTTGAAAATCCGACAAGGCGATGCCAAGTTATACCAGTGGTTCATGAAATGCAGACATTTTTTTAGACCAACCCATTGCTCATCCTACAAAGAATTTCTGGAATCATTCAAGACTGTTGGTAGTCGGTAGCATATTCTATAATATGGAATACTCATCTTTTTCGAGAGTTATACAGGGCGGTCAGAAATATTATATGATTTTCACGAAATTCTAACTTTCTTCACATCAATTTTTCAAATAGTGCACCCTACAATATGAATTATTTTATAGCCCATTGGTGATTTGATTGCTTATGGTCAATGGTTGTGAAAGAGACATGTGAATTCCATCATCAGAAAATGCAAATAAAAAAATGCAGTAAACTATATTTATTCATTAAACTGTCCTAAACAAAGTCTCAACAAGAAAAAAACTGTGTTGACAAATAATTAGGGACGATAATATCAATATAAATGACAAAATAGTTGAGGCTTTCGCGGCCGAGGTTTTCAGTATCACTACTTTTATTCGGGTTCGAAGGCCGTCGTTTTTTGGAATTTCTTCCTGACGTTTCGCTGGCTCGAGTGGCTAGCTTCTTCAGAGGTTCATTCATCTTGGAATTCACTCCGATGACTGGAGATTGTTTCTTCGCAAGTTGTATTTATGCCGATTCAGGTAGTTTGCGGTGCTAATTATTCCATTCGGATTCGTGGAATTGTCATTAATATTGATTACCTTGTTTACTTCCTGTGGGTTCGGAGAATAATCATCATTAATATCTGAAGAACTACCTGCAGTTATTATCGATTTTTTTAAAATGGGATTCCATATTCGGTTGAGGTTGACAGCTTCTTCTTTTCTGTTGAAATTATCCGTGTGTTTGTGGATTTCTATTGCCTCCCGTACCAGTCGGCTATGGTATCCCTGGTTGGGTGCAATCAGTTTTGCATTTTCAAACAGAATCCTGTGGTTTCCCTCACTAAGTGCGTGTTCTGCCACAGCCGACTTGTCAATTTGCCCTAGTCTGCAGTTTCTCTCATGTTCCTTTAGCCTAGTTCCCATGGATCTTTTGGTGGTACCGATGTATACCTTCCCACAGGTGCACGGTATGCGATAAACCCCTGCTGCAGACAGTGGATCTCTTTTGTCTTTAGCCGATCTGAGGCTCTGTTGAATCTTCTTTGTGGGTTTAAATACAGTTTTTATGTTGTATTTACTCAGGAGTTTTCCAATTCTGTCTGTGACCCTCGGGATGTATGGCAAATATGCATGTGCAACTATCTGAACGTCCTCCTTGTTTCGAACAGTGGAATTCTTCAGTTTCATGGCCCTGTTGATCTCGGGTACACTGTATCCATTCGACCTCAAGGTCACTTGAAGATGTTCCAGTTCTTCCTCCAGATGTTCTGGTTCGCATATTCTTCGAGCACGTTCCGTTAGAGTAGAAATGACTCCTCTCTTTTGGCTGGGATGGTGATTCGATAGCGCGTGCAGGTACCTATCCGTGTGTGTGGGTTTTCGGTACACTTTGTGGGTTAGTCTAGCCCCACATCGTTCGATCAGAACATCCAGGAATGCTATTCGTTGGTCTTGTTCAGTCTCCATGGTGAATTTAATATTGGGGTGTTGAGCGTTCAAGTGGTCGAGAAAGAGTTTTAGAGCGTCCCTACCATGTTTCCAGATGACGAATGTGTCATCCACGTAGCGTAGGTATTCGAAGGCGTCGATTGCTTTCTCCTCCTTATGCGAACCAGAACATCTGGAGGAAGAACTGGAACATCTTCAAGTGACCTTGAGGTCGAATGGATACAGTGTACCCGAGATCAACAGGGCCATGAAACTGAAGAATTCCACTGTTCGAAACAAGGAGGACGTTCAGATAGTTGCACATGCATATTTGCCATACATCCCGAGGGTCACAGACAGAATTGGAAAACTCCTGAGTAAATACAACATAAAAACTGTATTTAAACCCACAAAGAAGATTCAACAGAGCCTCAGATCGGCTAAAGACAAAAGAGATCCACTGTCTGCAGCAGGGGTTTATCGCATACCGTGCACCTGTGGGAAGGTATACATCGGTACCACCAAAAGATCCATGGGAACTAGGCTAAAGGAACATGAGAGAAACTGCAGACTAGGGCAAATTGACAAGTCGGCTGTGGCAGAACACGCACTTAGTGAGGGAAACCACAGGATTCTGTTTGAAAATGCAAAACTGATTGCACCCAACCAGGGATACCATAGCCGACTGGTACGGGAGGCAATAGAAATCCACAAACACACGGATAATTTCAACAGAAAAGAAGAAGCTGTCAACCTCAACCGAATATGGAATCCCATTTTAAGAAAATCGATAATAACTGCAGGTAGTTCTTCAGATATTAATGATGATTATTCTCCGAACCCACAGGAAGTAAACAAGGTAATCAATATTAATGACAATTCCACGAATCCGAATGGAATAATTAGCACCGCAAACTACCTGAATCGGCATAAATACAACTTGCGAAGAAACAATCTCCAGTCATCGGAGTGAATTCCAAGATGAATGAACCTCTGAAGAAGCTAGCCACTCGAGCCAGCGAAACGTCAGGAAGAAATTCCAAAAAACGACGGCCTTCGAACCCGAATAAAAGTAGTGATACTGATCAATATAAATGTTCGAATTGTCTTCCGTTTGTTGCAAGGTACATTTCGAAATTTTTCATTACATGATTTCTTGTGACGTTCTCCAACATTTGCGGTGTTATACTTTGACAAACATTTACAATTCGATTTTGCAAATCCTCCAGATTCAATGGTTGAGTAGTATACACCCCCACAAAAAAAAGTCCAAGGGGGTCAAGTCTGGCGAACGATCCGGCCATTTTATTGAATTTCGTGAAAATCATATAATATTTCTGACCACATATGAGCAACATTGGTCTGACAGAAGAAACCCAATGCAGGTTCTGTCAAGAAGAGGAAGAGACCGCACTGCATGTGCTCTGGGAATGCGAAGCGATAGCAAGGCTGAGACACGCAAAATGCGGGGAGGAGAAACCAGGGGCTGCTAGCTATATGAAGGGGTCAGTGTCAAGGCTATGGAGTCTCATCAAAGAGATCAAGCTAGACAGCAAGCTCTAACAGCCAAGGAGCATCACGAAAGATCTGAAAAGGTCGCAGTGAATCAGGCCATGGGCCACCTTCCTGATAATCTTATCCAATCTTTTCAACATCATTGTCCTTGATTACCATTTCGTGGTCAACATGGAGACATATCGAACATCTACTCTCAGAGAAAGAACTTTGTCTCAATAGAAAATATGCGGAACCTTTGACACTTTTATCCTCTATGGGTTGCGTTACGTGGACATACTTGAACGAATTCAAATCACTTTTCTTAAAAGAATTCTCTTGCTACCTAAAAACACAGCAGATTTCGCTGTAAGGTTGGAAACTGGTAGAGTAAAAATATCGTACTGCATATTTAGGAATACTCTTAACTGGATCATTAAAATATTCGATATGAATGAAAGTCGTCTACCAAAAATAACTTTACTCCGCCTCATAACTTTGCAGAATAACGATCCAAAATATAACTGGATGAGCCAGTTTAGAGAATATCTTATCTATGCTGGATACAATGATGACTGGGGACCAGTCGACGGAGCCCTCCTCAAACGAAAGAGAAAATCACTTCTACAGACATTCCGGAACAAACTGATTCAAGAAGATCTTTCTTAGCATACACGTTCTACTTATTTGACCATCTATACGCATTTAACCATAACACCTGGTACCCAAAAATACCTAAACCTCAACTTACCTCTTCATATAACACGAATATTAGCCCAGCTTCGTTTGAACAATAAATACAGCATCAAATTTAACTTTAAAGGCTACTCATACAAAATAAATCCAAATGAAATCTGTACGATATGTAATAATTCCTGTCCCGAAACAATTTTTCACATTTTGTTTGATTGCCCAATTTACAATTCGATGAGACCAACGAACCTTCATTTCCTCACCAGCCCCGAATTTTTTGTAGATGCACTCAACAATACGACGCCTACCATCTCAAAAGAAATATTTTACCATCTATGGAACATCTTGAAATTGAGATCTTTTATTGTGAACGAATGAAGCTAAAAACTTTCGATAGCTCACGAGAAAGTGTCAAATCTTCTGGAAAAACATTTTTTTTTCTCCTTGTTTTTGTTTTTGGCTCTTCTTTTTCTTTTTTTCACTTTACTAGTTAATACGTACAAATAGTACTGATAACGATGCAACAAAACAATATATCTTATGTGTGTGATATTATTCATCCTCATCATGTATTAAACACATCAACTAGATATGAGCTTTCGATGTATGTTAACGACCAAACCCTTTGTTACAAAAACTGTAGTATTTTTAGAAACAAATAAATGATTGATTGATTGATTGATTATCCTCTATGAGCTCAAAGTTGTTGAACGTCTTTCTCGAGTCACACGATACTTTCAGAACATAAAAACTAGAGACTCTACAATTTCAAAATTGCCATATCTCTTTCATGACTAAACATTACCATGAGTTGAAACCGACAAATCGTGTTGATTTAATGATCAGTGACCCTATAAAGAATGTTTATTCACAACTATCACCGATACAATAACCCGAAAAAATATTTTATCACTTTTCAGATTGATTTATTGGCTATTGCTCTTGAACACAACATTACAGTATAATAATATATGCAATTTTTTACGACCAAGACTTTCAATTTAGTGAGTGAAGGATGGGTGGGCTGCCAACAAAAAACAATCGAAGTACACTTTTTTCAGAAGGAACTATCGAATAGTTGATCGCCATTCAGTATTCCATCAGCATTTCATTCATTTTGAATATCAATTTTTTAGTGAGAAACTTCAAATCAGAGTTGGGGTATGATTCTTTCGCCTATTCACCTACAGGTCAACTCACCTGAAAGTCCCAGAGAGGATATCTCCGGGACTGGAAGAACAAGCGGATTCACAGGAATTATGATTTCAATTCGATGTGAAAATATATTCAATTGTTTTTTATTGAAGATGGCTCTGCTGTTCAAAAAATGTTCGATACTAAAGGTTTATTTCGAAAACCAGGTTCTCACAAAAAATATTGCTAAATTGATCCAGTACTTTCCTCATACCAATTCATTTTTCGAAAAGTTTTCGAAATACAGGGTGTTGAAATCGAGGTTGAGATTCGAAATTGAGTATTGATTATCTTAGAATTTCTGATATATTGAATATTTCTCGATGGAAATTATAGTTACCCCATCTCATTGCATTATAATGAAGCACGTTTTTTTGAAGCCAAAATCTTTTTCCTACCAACATCCAGTGGCTCACGTCAACACTAAGATATCTCGCACACAGATTAATCTCCTCTGAACTATGATTAAGTTTTAATTATCAGTATGTCAAATGAAGATGTCCTACGATATACATATGAAGATTTTTCAAAGATATGTGACTGAAAGTGAGTTCGAAGAATATCAAAAAATCATTTTTGGTTACAATTTAAAGAAAACATGTTTCAACAATTGACGTTATCACAATTGCTACAGTAGTTGAATAAGTTTCGTTGTTACAGATGGACCACTCCTTAGACACCACAATGGTCATTTCAGACATAAGCAAGCAGAAGAGTGGGATTTGCATCCTCACTATCAGATCGTAGCATTCGGACAAACACTGTTTTTAGACTTGGACTACAATGATAAATTTGTCGCTCCTAATTTACATGTAAGTTCAAGATATTGCATTACCATACATTATGACTAACCTGCACTCATTAACATTTTAGAGATTATCTGCATTCTGCATGTGGGAATATATTGTAGCTTTCTAACAAATAGGTGAGTGAATGGAATTTTTTTCTTGGGTTTCCTGGATACAAGTTATATGCAGAATCTTTATATATTCGGTTGATATGCGTTTTTGGAGTGTTAGTTAAACGAGTTGTGGTCAAGAAATAATATGGATTTCGGATCTTCATGCCCAACATGGAAGAGAATAATAGAATTAACACGATTTTCTTGTCCTTTTCACGTGTGATATCACTAGTTTATTATCCAACAAGTGAGAAACGTTGACAAAAATGACCGTTTTCCGCGAACAGAAGCTTCTACCGTGAAATTACTGGGCATTTAATACTCCTTATGAATTCAAAGAAATATCTTTTCCGAGAAAATGTTTTAGAATACTCTCAGGAATCTACAGCTGGGAAAAATGTCCGGAATTTTAGTTCGAGCTCGCAGGAGATTGAGTACAAAACTTGTATGCCAACTAGAATCAAATTGGTGATCATATACATCTGAAGCAGAACTCTAAACTTTCATAAATAGCAAATGAAATCCTTTGCATTAAGTATGTTGACAAATCACATGCCGCAACAACATGATAGTGATTTATCTAGGCTAGGTGATTTCCTCTTATTGATGGGCGTTTGTCGTAGCAATGTGTCAAAATCGAGGTTAAAATGCAATAGTAACGCAATTTGAACTAAATTTCTGTGATTTCGTTCAATCAAAACGATGCAGATTTTGTCACATTTGTAGTTAAAAACAGAAGCACATGGGGTTCATTTGAATTCTGATTAAAGGCAGAGTTTCAAGACGATTATAGTTATGAGCAGAACTAGACAATGATTCGTTTGAAATGGCTATTAGTCAGCCTATGAATCAAAACAGGACTGGTACCAAGGGCATCAAGCAAAATACCCATCTATTGCGCACGTGAAAACAAAAGTTCGGAATCGAACCTACTACAATACGTAGAAAAATTTAAGAAGTCGACATGATTTTATTTTACTAACCGATTCATAACCAGTACGATCATAACCCGAACACATTTTCGTTAGTGCGCATTCTTTTGACGGTTTTAGTTACGTAAATTGATCACTCAATAAATCATCGAATTTTCTGGTCTATCACAATTTGCAAATTGTGATAGATAACCAGAGGATTTGACATAAATCGCACTTATAAAGCAAGTGACACATAAGTGAAACCACCTAATGGTGTAATATTACAAGTAATTGCTGCCATTTTTCTTCGTTAGGGATGACAAGTCTGCGAAGCAAAATTAACGGCAAGCACTCTCAAGAGTGTTATCGAAAATCGAATTCACAAATGTATCTGAAAAACAATTGGAAAAGGATGATCAGGATAATCGCTATTAAACATAGAAATCAAAAACATGATAAGTAGATCATCAAATTATGTGGTCTATAACAATTTGCATTCAATTTGCCCCCACCTTAATATCTCAATATAAGGTAATGATTGCTCGCGAAAACAAATTGACATAAGGAAAAATATTTTGTAGTGTCGAATAATATGAACATTCTTGAATGTCGTTTCGAGACTACAAATTAACGGTATACCTGGATAGTTTGATTCAGTCACTGATTGAAAACATATCGCGACAACATTTGGCACTAGAGGAGCATTTACGAGCAGTGGGAATACTCGGAAATGGACAAACTCATACAAACATTATCATTATCGCTTCTAGAGCGCTTCATGACTTCCAGTTTCTTCGGATGGATACATCCTAAATGCTCTCTGTCTGCAACTAATATCTTCTGGTTACTTTCGCATACAAGATGTTTTTTTGGTCTTTTGTTTATTTTCGTTAGCGATGTCATTTCAGGAAATACAGAAAGATGGAATGGGAATTTTTAATGCGTTTCAATGACCCTTCCATTCGACTTTATACACTTTTTGACATAGCGTTTCGTTCACAAATGACCATCTTCAAATTTGTTTTCAAATACGGACTTTGATTTTTCTCTGTGATAATATTCAGCTATTCTTTTTCTGCATCCGGCTCTGAATCGCACTCAATGTATTATCACCATGGTTCGACGAATGAAAAACTCAAAACTGAAATACGAACCTGCTTTCGATTTTCATGTTTTGATACGGTTGTACTGCACGGCGCAATTTTTTAAAATATTGTAAGAAAGTTTAGTGATCAATTCAGTTTGGCAACACTGTGGGCTTATTTTGAATTTATAGAGATTACAGTTTTTTGGACCCGAACTGTACGTTAAATAGCAAAATTGCTTCCTCTTAGATTCACATAATCCATCTCTATGCCAATTAAAGACAATAAGTCCGTTAAGACCCTGTACATTGTATACATTTCAGTTTAAACAATTATAATAACTCATTTTGTACAAAATTTGCCATTCAAAATGTTATTCATTGTCGGTTAGGCTCGGTACACCATGGTCTGAAAATGAAATTTTTATATTTTAATGGCAGGTACTTTACGACCTGATCAACACCCAAATAGCACAAGTACGTCCAGTGGACGTACTGCATATGTACGGTGAGGATGCATTGTACGTATTTAGGACGTACTTTTGTCTCCGACAGACGTACATAAGACCTCCCTGCGACTTACCGTTTCCGCATAGTCGGTAATCCCAGGTACGTACTTTTCTAGTCCACACAGGACCTGAAATGTACAGAAAGGGGAACTGTTTGGGACATTCCGAAAACGTACATTTTCCATTCTGTATGCGCTATCCCAAGTAGAACAAACATATTTGACCAATATTGGTTCAATATTACGGGAATATTAACCTTATATTGTAGATGATATCATAAGTGGCCACAAAAAAATGCGAACATTCGGCGATATTAGATCAATATTCGAAAACAACGTAATGATATATCATATGATATCACTTAATGAATCTAAGTTTTCATATTCGGGATAATTCATTTCTTTTTTACCAAATAGTCAAGTTGGAAATCTTACTCATTTACGTGTACTAACCATCTAACCGAACACTTACCTGGAAAAAGACCTGGCTGCTGCGGGGCTTGAACTCTCGACCTTTCCTATGGAGATATTATTGTCGACCACTGTTACGCTCTACGGCACGGAGACACTTGTTTTTAAGAAGGAGTTGGGTGCTATAGATGTGATGACTTCAAGTTAGTTTTGTTCGAGATAATATTAAAATTTTAGAAAGTTCAGTAACAATGGAAATATATTCGAAAAAACACTAAATGATCACTGTCTCATGTGATGGCGGTTTTGGAATATCAAACTTGCTGTGCAAAAAATTCTGTATGTAATTTTCTGGTATTTAAATTCACCACATGTCGATGTTTCAATTTTTCCAATTTTTTTAGGAATAATTCATTATGAATATTGCATTACCAATATTGATATATGTTTGAATACACTAAGTGATCACTCTCAAAATCCCAATACCCCTTGAAGCGAAAGGGACCCAATATGTACGTACTTGGGAGGTCCAAACAGTATGTACATACTAACAGAAATGTAGAAAATGAAAGGAACCCAATCCGTACGTACTTGGGAGGTCCAAACAGTATGTACAAAAAAGTACGTCAACGAGACGTTCAGATAGTATGTACATACGATTTCCAAAAATGTACGTCATTACTATTATGTCCCGCAAACGTTTCGAAATATACGTATCTGAAAGGGACTCAATATGTACGCACCTGGAAGGTCCAAATAGTACGAACATAGTTCTTCCAAACATGTACGTAAATGATACGTCTGAGCAGTACGTACATGGGATTCACAAAAAAACACGTCATTGGTATGTCCCTAATTCATTCCGAAAAGTACGTACCTGAAGAGGAGTTAATGTAAACGTATCAGGGACACTTAATAAAGTACGTACATAGTACTTCCAAGCATGTACGTTTTTATTACATTCCGATTGGAACGGGACCAAGTATGTACCTACATGGGACGTCTAACCAGTACATACATGGTACATCCGGTAATGTACGTTCTTCGAATGTCTCCTATCCGTCCCGGGACGTATCGACGTAACTGGGACATAAATGGTTCGTCTTCAGGACGTCGTGTGCTATTTGGGCAGTCCGTTAAAATAATCGGATCTTAGGTTGTGTTTTCATTCTAGCAACACAGGATGTGGTGTCCATTCTCAGATCTGAACGGACTCCTAATCAGGTCGTAAATTACCCACCCTAAGAATGATAATGTCATTATTTTTCTCGATCGTTTGAATAACGTGAGATGTTAATCAATTGAAACGATTGAATTCTCATTTTTCAGGTCGTCACTCAGTTTCGGGATGATATTCAAAATGTGAAACACGATCCACGAATATCGGGTTGTTTTTACACGGGGAAAGTGAAAGGAGACAAGGAATCCAGTATTGCAGTATCACTTTGTAATGGAATGGTGAGTGATTCCACTTCAATATACTTCAAGTTATGATCTGGTTAAAAACATTTCATTTCTCGTTCTTGAATAGCATTTTGATTATCGGTTCTCGTGAATTACTTGAAAAATGTGATATGGTTGTTCAGAATCCTAGATCATTTGCTCGGTAATAATCAGCTGATATTTTACCCACACACTACACTGCTATGTCATATAGATCTACTATCAATTAATACTTGATTTATTCTCATCTTCAATCATTAGATTTGGTAATAACGATAGAAGTGGTTTCATTGTGATCGAAGATCTGCGATGATAATAAGAATAGTATATATGTTTTCACGAGATTTGCAAATGAAAAAAGGTTTTGGCGGTCTTACTCTTATCAATGCTATCAACGAGTCGGTAATGTGGTCTGGCATTATACACACGATCATCACCGGTGTCAAAAAAATGTTTTATTGAAATAAAAGAACGTAGTGAGTCTTATATAATTCTGCAAACAAAGCTCATTAAGTATTCATTCAAACAGACTTACCACTTGAGCGTTGCCTGTTTTTTCTCAATGGAACTTCAAAGCTAACACACAAAGAGTAAATATGAAAATGTGAAATAACAAAATATACTACTTGATCCTATTCTGAATTGTTTTCAACAGAAATGTAATTTGGGATTTTGTGACATTACTCAGTATCTCCAAATAATGATATTAGTAGTTGTAGTAGCACTTGGTGATCAAACTGATCCGAGATATGGATTTTTCAATATGCTAGCACTGAGAGTTCGTTACATATTATGAGGCAATACGTTAAAGATCAAAAAACAACTGTTTCAATATTCCTTCGATATTCTATTTACAGTCTCAATTTTCATCTAATAAAATTCTCGCCAAATCTATTGTTGATACTTCTCACGTCTACCCACATCAAAATTCGCTTTCGTAAGCAGAAACCAATTATATTAGAATGCTGTTACACGTATGCCATTGAAAAGGGTTCGAAACGGGTTTATGATACTGGAGCTTTTGACCTCTCGTAAGTATCATGTTCATCAAATCATTTTATAATACTTCTCGTAGAATCATTTTTCAATCATGAACGAGATATCTGTAATCAGATCTAGTTATACATACACTTCCAACTCTGGCAAAACTGCGCCACACACCAACCGAAATTTTTATTTTCAATGGAAATTTTAGGCCTTGTGAAAGTCAATGAAAAATCATGGAACGTCTAATCAAAAAAGAACTTTTCAACTGTCGATTATTTCTGCTGTCCAAAACCTCCCGTTCATACAGAGAAAAACAGTATTATTATTAGTCAGAGTAATTTCGTAACTGTTGGAAATTCATGGGAACGGATTGAATTGAACAGGCCGATAATTCATAAAAATCATATTCAACAAAAATACTACAGCTTCCTGTAGACATGCCGCATTATTGTATACCCATTGTCACCGAGAAAATTACAAGAAATTGAAGCATTTTGTGTTTATGAAACTGTGTTGAAGTTGGTGAATTGTTTGTCAGCTCACTATTTTCAATGTAGGACTGATCATTCAAGCATTGAGTTCCAGTTTCACAACCTCCATATAATGCTGTTCAAGTGAACGCGGTTCAGTTGCTTAAGCCAATCGAATCTTCTGTTTCTTGACAACTGATCTCGGTTCACTTAAACCACAGTTCACTGTCTAAGAACTTTCAAGTCTTTTGAAGTAAATGGAAATAATGATAAAAATAATTTTTCCAATCTCTGATCCAACAAGATATTACAGTAATTATACAGTGTGACTCACACACTTAAGATGAGGACACGTCTGTATTTCAGTCTTTTTCGGAAGCAGGGATTCGATTTTTGGTAAAGGCGTAGACCTTCATGGACCGCACTTTCCGCAATACTTAGCCCGAGTGACAGCCTTTAATCCAGCCTACTGCGTTCCCGCAAAAAGGCAAATTCTCGATATTTTGCTTCGCGTTGGAGATACCGAAATAAATTATCTGAGAAAGTTGCTTGGAAATCGATTTTGACCATACATACGAAATTTCAACCCAAAATTCGAAATTTGAATTTTTTATTTTCATATTCACGCCCGATTTTCTATTTTCTCTATTAATGAATGTATTGGAATGACTAAAATTAATATTTTATCATTTCTGTAGCTTCTTACTCGGAACAATTAATTGAAAACCGGACGTGAATATGAAAATTAAAAAGAAATTCGAATCTCGAATTCTGGGTTGAATTTCGTTATGTAGGGTCAAAATTGATTTCTAATTTCCAACGTGATGCAAAATATCGAGAATCTGCCCTTTCCGCGGGATCGCAGAAGGCTGGGGGTTCGAGGCTGCCACTTGGGCATGTAGGGCTACTACTATACCAAAATCAAATCTTTACTTTCAAAACTGACTTAAATACTGGGGTGTCTTCTACTTTGAGTGTGTCACACTGTATATACTATATTAAAACTATAATTTCTCAAGAAGTAAATTTGAAATAAAAACCACTGCTGCTATAGATCTCCGTTTTTTATTCATATAATGAAGTCATCATGCATTGGAATGATAAAATGATTATTCCTGTATATTCGATACGAATTGAAAAACCTGCCGATGCCGTGAGGCAGGAATAACGAGACTCGGTTCATGACATTCAAATTCTTTTCGTATATCTGCACGGCTAAGGTGGTGTACGACTGCCGATAATATTTTGAATGGCCCATTCATATGGAACATTCCGTATCTGTTATTGCCCCCATAATTCACGTAGTATTTTTTATAGTACATTATGTCATCCGACACTGTGGGCTGCGTATAATTAATAGTATTTAAATGAATGCCACATAAAAACACGATTACTCCCAATTTGGCATCGTGAAAACTTTAATCCAAGATCAACAACTGCATGACTGGCTTTTATGAACTCGCTACAACTATTTAGATTTGTATGAGGATCGCGTTAGGAAGTGTGCTGTAATATTCGCAACATGTACAGAGTGACCCAAAACATTTACGACCATTCAAGAGGTGTATACATATTGGGAGAATGTTTTACGGAACGAAGAGCACATCATGATGTCATCCTAACAATAGGAAAGATTTTTCACCAATGAGGATACCCAGTAAAATGCTGCGGAAACACGTGGTAAATGTCAATCATAGGACGGAACGGTTTACCAAACGATTAAGTGAATTTTCCGGCAGGGTCGTATTAGAAAAGTGAACTTTCCTGCAGCTGGAGGCAAGATTGAACAAGTTTCCATCAAGGACCTGACCAAGTGCTTTGTCATCATTTCATTTCATCAGAGAATATAATTCTGAATAGAGCGGCTGAAATTATGCTTTTGAAGGAAAAATTATTGAAACTCAATCAGCAGTAGTTTCTTAGCACTTATTGTAATTACCTCAGTGGTACAGTATATCAAAATCTTCTTGTTTACTTGAAGGTACTACCACTATTTCTTCATGACAATCTTCAGTAATAATCAGATCTGATCTAATTTTTGTGGAGAATCACAGCTTTCTTTGCAAGTAAACCGCTACGGGTCATTGGTTACGGCTTTGCTGTACGATGTACCCGCTATAAGAGGTCTTCTCTTGTGGTTTAGTAGGAGTTTGAGTCTTTGATCGTTATCCAGCAGATGGCGTTTCGCCTTTGAGTATACTTTTCAAGATGTGAAGGTTGTAATGTGGACCCTGAAAATGATGAAAAACACTCAAAAACAACTACATTTTATATTTCGTCGTTTTAGAATCATCGGACGAGGAAAATTCATTCTAACTCTTATGAACAAGACTGTAAAAAAAATAATGTGATAATGCAGAACACCCTGTAGTAACTAGTTATCGAGATACAGTGAATCAAGCTGGATCCCAAAACATCCACGAACCTGCTTATGGGGTACTTATTCCATTTTGTTTCGTGCCTCATTTACAAAGCCTCTGACAGAGAAAACACAAGAGATCTTTTACAAACTAGACCTGATAAAGAAGAAAATTACGCTAACTGGATCTCGCTAGGAGTACCCGTATTGGTTAGCAAGATAGAGCGGGTTGAAATTTAATAAAAAATATTCGAAAACTATGCTTAGCTTTGTGTTAATTATATTTTTCAAACTAGATAAAATAACAAACAATATACAATATATGACCAAGCAGACTTCTCTACGCGA
Source organism: Zygogramma bicolorata (assembly GCA_032362365.1). Lineage (NCBI taxonomy): Eukaryota > Metazoa > Arthropoda > Insecta > Coleoptera > Chrysomelidae > Zygogramma > Zygogramma bicolorata. The sequence continues at coordinate 495,534 of JAVJAQ010001277.1, read as the reverse complement.
ATTAGTCGTTAAGTTATTCACAGACATCGTAGAATGAAGCTTTTTTTCCTTCCGAAGAACCCCGTCATTAAAGATCGATAAGAGATAAGGCGCCAATACATGTCTCAATAATTCATTGAACTCATCATTTGATTTAGTCGGTATTCTTTTGAACAGTGTATCGGAGTTGACAGGCACTACTTCACCTATGTTTTAGGCTACAAACTATCCCCTTTCTTCTTCAATTGAGTTTTCCCACTTTCCTATTAATCATTGCTGATACCATCACCATACCGACTGCGTATGCATTATGTCAATTGTATTTGCCACTATCCCACTAAGTATTGAAATCAGCTGCTCGGGCGTTGGAAATGGTGAATGTTCTCAGCCAATTCAACATCTTTACGTTGAGAAATCTTATGCTGCTCTGACAGTGCACCAAATGACATGTTGCTGAATTCTTCAAATTTCTCACCCAGTGTGATATGTAGAGGTATAGTTGTTAGCCATTTTGTAAACACAGAATGCGTGGTGCCTCCTCCGTGGGTGACTCTAGATGTGGAATATAGTGACTTTATGAAAGTCTGCTCTATCGTCATATCTGGCGGAATGTCCAGACCAAGATTCAATTCAGCATATCTTGATGAAAAAAATATCAACATTCTGCGTTATTGAAATGACCACATCCACAAAATTATGGCAGCATTCTTTGTACTCTGGAATCTGGAATAAGCGTGGACATTCAAGATGTTTTCTAATGGACCCACTGCCAGCCATTGTGTGTCCTAAGTCTTATACAACCTAGAAAAGACATGAGCATATGGAACTTGGTTGCCACCAACTTGTACATTTGGAATTTCCTGACTTCTCCAGGGTTTTAACAGACCGATTTTTTCTTATTCCATGATTTATTTAATCTATGTTATCTTCAAGAGGAATTCATCAAAACGCATGAAATTAAAAAATTCAGTCATCAACAGATAAATATAAAAATCCGAATAGGAATACAAACACTTCACTTCATTCAAACAACCATGCATGGATTTTTGTTCACTCATATTTGTATGTGTTGCCGGAGCTCTTTGTTTCATAGAAATAAAAAAAATGTTCGGGTAAATTGGAAAAAGTTCTTTATGTGGATTGTATTGTCTCTATCATGATCGTCACACAAAACATTACCGCTATTTTATTTCTGTCAGGATTCAATTTCATACTACAACTCAATTTCGGCTTTCGTTTAACATGCTTTTAGTTATTTTCAACTCTTTTAGGATAATTATTTCATAAGTTATTTTCCTTAAAGTAGAGTGCATCTTTATCACATATCGTCTCAATTCGTCTGTGATTTCAACACTGACTGATCCACCTGAGTATTTTATATTATCAAAAACTATACGTTGAGAGATCGCGGACGACTCGTGAGGATTTCCAACTGAAACTAATGTGTTCTTAACCAATCACGCTTTCAACAAAGAATTCACTTGATTCAATTTTGATTCTGAAAATTTCATACACTTTCTATGAACTTTTTTTCACTAACAAATTCCTCATATTGTGGCATGGCTTCATCTGCAATGTTTATCACTTATTCGGCCTGAATCGCACAATTCTTGTAGCAATGATCGAAATCTTTTCACAGCCCCATCTGGTTTTTGTGCTGTTGACTTTGGATTCAAGTAAAAAATTGCTTTCACAGTCTTTTATTTTAAGAAACATCTCTCCAAAATATTTTCAGTGACAGCCATCGAAAATGATTGACAATTCTCATAAAAAAGCAGTTTTTCTTATAGATTCGAATTTTTGTCGGCGTCAGCTTCCGATGGTTTCAGTCATATGCGACGCCCACTACAGAGTTCAAGTTGAAAATTCCATTACATCCGGTAGATAATAATGAAATTCTTCAAACACAGAGAAATACTGACTATTCCCTGGCCTGGCATTTTGAAAAATACGAAATTTTCCGGCATTTCCAGTTTCTCAAGAAATGTGGTAACCCTATGGAAGATGCCGAGACGCAATATGATGGATTTCAATAGCGAATAATCACCTCTGTAAACGATTGTTAGAGACTTTCATAGGTGTTTTGTTTATAATCATATATATATATATATATAATTCGTTGAGATGCTTGTTGCTTAGATATGAATATGTAGGAAATACCCTGTCAAGAAATTTAATTTGACTGTCAATAAAAAGAAAACTTCATTCCACAATTCTGACCACAATTCGAGTTGTTATTCTACGAGCAATCCGAAATACAGTCCACTAGGAACCAAAAGTTCCACCAAGAGCAAAGAACCTAAAGTTCTCAACAACGATAATCTCCAACGCTTTCAGATTCAGTGATAAATCAAAGGTGGCTAGTCCAAGACTCGCATCTTTCTACTGCTTATATTTTACAGGTATGAATTGTGACATAGTCACTCTGTCTATTGTCGATAATAAGCAGATTAAAAATGCTCGGATATCCCACTAATGTGTCTCTGTTGGTACTTTTTGAGAAGTCATGAAAACACTGGAATTGGATTAATAGCGACAAAATTCATCAGTTCAATGCTTAAAAGCAATTAGTCCAAGAGACGAAATAGAAGTCGACATTCATCCATCTGTTTACCGGATGAAACATACTTTTTATAGGGTTTCATAAATAGACGAATTCGCCTATAATTATCAACTATATTGAAAGCAGAGTTTGTTGCACATAATTTTTTGCGCCATCAAAGAATTCTTCCGGAGCAGGATATTCACTTGTATCGTAAGCTTTTGATTGAATATCATGAACAATTACTTCTGCTGTCGTTTCAGCCGAGTTGGGGACTTCGTCACGTTCTCCGAAGTCTTTCTACTGATTTTTCACCTTTCTTTTTGCAGCAACAACCATTTTATAATCTACGTAATTCAGTCGACATTTAGCATGCACTTTGATACTTTTCAATCATTCCAAGAAAACATGATAATCATCTTGTCTTCGTTCACTTTTAAGGATAAAAGATTTGATTTCGCTATTGGGATTCAAAATTAAAATCACAGCGCCACATAACATAACGAATCTGCAACTACTTAGGACAAATTTTTTTGAGTGACTATTACAGTGTTCAGTGTTTTTTTACTTTTTATGTGAACGTTAACCATGAATTATGGTCGATAAACAATATTGATAATTTTAATCTTATTCCAAAATTTCATCGCAGCGCCACTCTGACCTGTTATGGAATACAGTTGTCATGTATGGAGTTCGGCACCAAAACATTCATTGAGGCTTCTCGATTCTATTCAGAGAAAGGCAATTCGTCTTGTTGATGATTCTTCGCTCAAAGACTCGCTCACTTCATTGGAACATCATAGAAGAGTCGGAGACTTGTCTACGGTCGATGCTCTTCCGAATTGTTATCAATCGTTCCCCCTTGGCAATATCTACACGGATGACTCGATGAGTACAGAATTCCCACCCTTTGTTGTGAATTTGGAAACCTGTCGAACCTCTCTTGCCTCGGGAATTTTTTTTTCAATAGAACAGCTGAGCTTTGGAACTCCTTGCCAAAAGAGGTTTCTCCTGAGGCTTACAAACTTCAGGAATTCAAAATAATTGTTAATTCGTATTTCCTGTCCTTCGATTCACGCGGTGTTCTTTGAACGTTACAGGGCTTCCCTATCCTGTGAATCTGCATATAAAAAAAACTAATAAGCACCACTTTGACAATACTCCGACATTGTTGGAAACTTTTCACCAGAAGTCGTATCGCTTATCTTGAAATCCCAATCGTTGTTTTTTATCACCAAACTTATTATGGCAGATGAAACACTGCGCTTCGTTTGCCATTGTTCAGAAAATAGTATTAAGGTAAGCGTCCATAGGTACGCATCGTACGTATCGTACGGATCGTACGAAACGGATTTTAGAATTATTAGTATAGTAAGTTATACATATGCGTCCACTGACCGGCAGCGGACGGATCGCACGTATCGGTCCGTCGGTAATGCCGATGAAATTTATCGAAGGGGCAACTTTTACGACTGGTGCGGATGACAACATGCGGATTGCCGATAAGTGGACGTATGTCACAATAGGTAGTCACTGGTCGCCTCTCAGATCATTTGAATTTTGTTTCATCTCGACACTAAGTACACACACGTGCTTTAATTATATTTGTTATTACGCATATCATGGAGCAAATCAGTGAATAGTGTATGATATTCTCCAAATTGTGATCATTTTTTGAATATGTCATGTATCCACAATCTATGTCTTCTCTTATTTCCCCTCCTTTCTTCTTCATCTGATAACAAAGCAATAATGACAAGTTCTTCATCACTTTCCATGATCGGAAACATTACACACTGTAATGTTTCCGATCGTTCACTCACTACGAAAATGCGAATGTTACTTAAAAGCCGACCGTCGGCGTCGCATCGGCAATCCGATCGCTACGGATACAGTGGACGCACTACCACAAATCAATCCGTTTTATACGATCGGTACGATACGTACGATGCGTACCTATGGACGCTTACCTTAATACGTCCACCTTCCAATTTCACGATGCAATTTGTGGCTGCAATTTCTCACAGCAACTTGTAGCTTCGAGAAATGTCATCAATCTGACAGTATTCATTGCCCATATTGAAAAATAGCTCAGAATGTTACCAAGATAAACGCATACATTATCACAACTATTATATGAGCGCATTCGTTTTTTATTTTTGTGATTGCAATAAATTCACCCATTTACTTTTCTAAATTCCTTTAGTTTGAAAGACTAATTGGCATTTCAACTTTGGGCAACAAAAACAACTGCAAACCTGTTTTTATGCAAATATGATTTATATATTTTAGAATGAATTGCGAGTCATAATCAAGCAAGTAGTTATTTCGCATAGTTTTCGAATAATTTTAATCAAAGTCCAACCCGGTCTATCTTGGTAATTTCTTAATTGTCGTTGCGATGTCCGGTTGGTGTCATTGTCTTCTTCATCATTTGAAGCTTGTGCAAGATCATCTGTATTCTTTACGTCAGATTCTTTCAAAGTGAGCCACGAGACAAAATGGAAGGAGAAACTAACTTTGACGCACTGCATATCGAAAAAACGATGAATTTTTAGCCTCCGGTGCAAAAGTTTAAACTTTTTGTAGTGATCGATTACCCTAAGAACAAACTGCTATTATTTAAAATCGACGAACGTTTCGCTAAGCAGATTAGTATCTTCAGGAGAAAAAAATGTATATAGTTTAGTGCAGCAAAGTTATTTGGTTCCGATGACTTCGTCTGTTACCACTAATCATTCTGAATTACTTCTCAACATACCAACAAGCCGATTTAAGGGATAGACCCTTTGTCACCATCCATGATATCTTAACATTTTGCTATTTCTAGACTCGAATGCATCGAGTAGCCTTCTCTCCATTTGACAGAATATTTTCATTGATCGATATATCAAAATACTTAAAGCAGATGTTATAACTGAAACAACTCTGAATTTGTTCTAGTTATATTTGTGTTTATTTTCCGTCTTCATGTCAATTTCTAATAATTATAAACTATTCCCCGTATCTGTTTTTCAAATTTTCACAATGTATATTGCCCTAAAATATATGGGCATTTCGTTACATTGTATCGAATTGGCAAAAAAACGACAATAATTTGTTGCGAATTTACGTGCATTGAGCACGCATGTTTCTTATGTAAATATCTTGTGCCCACACAAATTGTGAGAGTTGAGTGCCTTTCCTGGGAACGAGAAGCGAAAGAGACCCTGCATGGTAATATAATTGGTGTTCGTTATCAATAGAAATATCACGAGTTCGGTATTTCATCGATATATCTTCACTTTAATGGAACCTACTCGAAAGATATAGAGGCCGACTAAATTGCGAGTCCGTAGGACGAATCTAGAGTACCAGCCATTTTATTCAAGAATTAATTGTTTTATTGTTTCCTCTATGAGAATTATGCCATTATCGAAAATGGCGGTGGTGTGTTGAAAATCAAGATCTTCTTACAGAACATTCGTCATCTTGGATACCCTTTTTATCTATAGTATGAAAATGATTGATAATTGGAAATTGTTATTCCCCAAAAACGTCAGCAGTTACTAAAAAGTTTACCAATGATAATTTTGAGTTACGTTTATGTTAGTAGTAGAGGCTTGGAGAATCTTTCGTGCTTCAAATAATCAGGCAATTCAAGCAATGAAAATTAGTTTTTATGAATATTGATGGCACACTCAGGTATATGTATATCTGAAACATAACGCCAAGAGTATCAGAATCCTTTCTAATATGAAAATAATTCTTGATCGCAGTTTTATGTTTACAACAATTGTACTATTTTGAGATATTCACCATTGAGAATTTTCAAAAATTATCATCCCGAGTATAACGAAATTCGCATTTCAAAATTTTATAACTATTATCGTAACGGAGTATTCACTGAAGATTGAATTCACGGGAATCCTTGAACATAAAGAATTTTTGGGTATCGTAATGATTTGTTTCGCGAATATGTAAATTACTATGGTATCTGGTATAATTATAATGAATATTTCTGGTACCTGGTACTCCAGAGAAATGTGGTTGGACATTTGGTACCATAAAACCACTGCAATTTTTTTTCAACACATCATAGTGTCTACGATTTTAGTAGGGTACCGATTATGTACATTTATGTGAATAGCAATTTACTGCTTGGTTATTGTACGTTTCTTCTGTATTGTGATGGAGAGAATGTTGAAAGATTCTGAAGAAAGTGTTGGTGCAACAACTTCTACTGACGACGTGTTCCATGATTAAACGATGATATTGGAACCTTTTGTGTAAAAGTTCAAACTTTTTCCAGAGATCAATTACTATCCTAACACCAAACTGATATTATTTGTACTCGACGCGCGTTTCGCTGACAAGGTTAGCATCTCCAGGATGAGAATACTGGTACTGAGTATCCTCTACGAGGAATTTCGTGTTTCATGATGTTTATGATTTATCAAATATCATTGTACCGTTTTATTCCGTACCATTATGGGTGTGTCATTTCTTTAGAAAATATATATATATATATATATATATATATATATATATATATGTATAATAATAATAATAATAATAATATATGTTTATTTACCGATTTCTTTACAAAGAATTTCTACATTGATTTTTTCAACTATAGTAAACAAACAAGAATCCCATAAAACTCAAGGTTGTGCATGGGAGTACAGTGAATACTTTCATTGAAATTAGTTTAGGTACAGGTACAGTTTAAAAGTTGATTGGTAAGTATGTATATAACAGTAAGAGAACTAGTTTTATGGTATAATTATAATAGTAATGGAAAGTAATAGGAATCAGTACATTTTGGTTCTTTATTTTGTATTTAGAATTAGTTTTATATCTGTTCTTTGTAAACTAAAAACATATGTTTTTATCCTTCTTTTAATGAGATTGATGGAACTGAACATGATTATTGCTTTTTTGAGGTTTTCTGGAGCTCTATTAAACATTTTTTGACAGAGATATGTATGATTCCTCTGGCCTATATTCTTTTTTGGTGCATTTGTTTTTGTATGTAAATGTGTTTTTTGCCTGGTATGGTAAGTATGATCTAAGGGTTGGAGAAGAGTGAGTTTGTTCTTATAGGTGTGTAGCAGTATGTGGTAGAGGTAGAGCTGTCTCAAATCAAACATTTTTGTTTCATTGAACAATTTATCAGTCGGGTAATTTCTCTCTTTCTGGTAGATGATTTTCAAGAAGTATTTTTGTAGTGTGGTTAATTTTTTCAAGTGGACATCTAAAGCACCACCCCATCCCAGGATTCCATATTGAATTCTAGATTCTATTAGAGAATAGTATAGAATTCTCAGGTGATATGTTTCCAATATATTCGAGAAATACCTAAATCTGAATAACATACTCCTAAGAGTATTTACAACATTGAGTATGTGCTTGTCCCATCTAAGATGATGATCTATTGTAACACCCAGGTATTTTATTTCAGAAGCAGCTTGTATCTTAGAGTCACTATTGTATGTGAATGACAGAGTGTTGAATTCAGGAAGACGGTTTTTATAGCAGGAAAAGGGCATGTAACTTGTTTTCTCATAGTTGATTGTCAGCTTTCGTGAAATGAACCAGTTTGTAATCTGTCTCATATCAGTTTCAGCTTTCAATTTGAGGTTTGTCCAATTTATATCTCTGTAAAATATGACCGTGTCGTCAGCGAAACTAATAATTTCCCCCTTGGTGTCTAGATATAGAAGTTCATTTAGGTATATTATAAACAAGACAGGTCCAAGCACTGTTCCCTGTGGGACTCCACACGAAACCCCTCTTTTACCGCTAAATGTTTCTCGAATTTGTACAATTTGATTTCTATTCCGTAGATAGCTAGAAAAGAGTTTGCGAGGAGTTCCTCTAATTCCCAGTCTCTCCAGAGCATTCAACAGCAGAGTATGATCTACTGTGTCGAACGCTTTGGAGAGATCAAGAAAAACACACAGGGCTGGATCTCCATCATCAACTGCTTGGTAAATGTTGCTCATGAGATGACTAATGGCGTCATTGGTAGATTTTCCATCTCTAAAACCAAATTGTTTGTCGGACAATAACTTGAATTTTTTTTAGGTAATTCTCTAGCCTCTGTTTTATGGTTTTTTCAAAAACTTTGGCAAGATTGGTGATCAGCGAGATAGGTCTATAACTTACTGGTAAATTTTTATCCCCTTTTTTATAAATTGGCTTGACCACTGCTAATTTGAATTCATCTGGTACACTACCATTTTCTATTATCAAGTTGATTATATATGTTAGTTGCTGGGATATTTGTTTGGAGATGAATTTTAATGTTTCTGCTGTGATAGAGTCATATCCAGGAGCCTTATTTGATTTTAGGTTAGATATGATTGTCTCAATCTCAAAGTGGTTCGTTGGTTCTAAAAAAAATGATTCAAGAGTGGGTTCTGGGGTAATTAATGTTTCATTCAGGGGAGTTATTTTGTTTGCCATATCCACACCTACATTAACATAATAGTCATTGAGCGCATTAGCAATGTCTATGTCATTGTCTAAAATGTTACCATCAGTGATTATTTGCTTTATACTGTATTCATTTTTTGCTGGGAATATTTCTTTAACTGTCTTCCACAAATTCTTGGTATTGTATTTATTTTCATTAATTTTTTCTTTGTAGTAATTTATTTTCGTATTTTTTATTAGAAGGTTCAGATAATTTTTATAGTTTTTATACTCATCTCTATACCTATTAGGTTCTTTCTTGTATTTCTCGTATAATTCATGTTTATGGTTTATAGAACATAGTAACCCGGCTGTAACCCAACATTTCCTACGAATATTTTTTTTTCTATGTTTGACCAAGGTGGTTCTTCTTTCAATTGTTTGTTGGAGCGTTCTAGTGAAGTAGTTCGTTGCTTGCTGTGAGTCTTTCATACTATAAAATGATGTCCAATCGTGGGTATCTAGATCAGATTTGATTTTTTCGTAGTCAATGTATGTTTTATAATTAGAGATGTTACCGATTTGATCACAATTTTTTTCAAGGAGAATGCTTATTACTTCGGTATAATGATCAGTTATTGTTGAGATTTATATCTCAAACCATTCCAGAACATATTGTATATGTATATCTAAATGAGTTTCCATAACAGTAGGTTGTTGATTTATGACTTTTGAAGTAACTTGTCAATTATTACTGTCACATAATTATCTTACCCGAATAAACCTTGTAAGAAGAACCAATCTACTCTCTGATATTGCCACGACGTCTCACTGGATCCCCTTAAAGTCCCTTCTCTCCCTGAACATTGGTCCTTCGAGCTACGGATACTGGTTCTTTGAGCTACGGATATCGGTGCGCTAGCTGGCAAGTTTCGACATACAAGGTCAGATTACTCCAATTATTTACACTCATAAGAAACTCCTGTAATTTGCTTATCCCGTCATACCATGGATAAGCATCTTAAGAAACGAGAAAAAGCTAAAGCAGCAATAGGCAGGATTGAAGATTTTGTGCTCCAATTTGAACAAGATCTAGAAGTAGATATCAATGAGTTTGCAGTTAGAGAATCTTTATTGAAGAAGGCTTTCAATGATTACTCCGAAGTTCAAGATGTGATTGAAGATAAAGATCAAGATCAAGAAACCGATAGAGTCGATGTTGAGCGACGTTATTGTTCTTTGGCTGCCAAGATCAAGACAATTTTACAAACCTCTCAACAAAATTTGCAAACTCATTCAGATACTGCTCTTTCGAATGAAAATTCAAATTCACAAACTTCAATCCAGCCCCAACAAAAATCTTTAGGAAAAAATGTTAGACTACCCAACATTAGTATTCCTACTTTCTCAGGTAAATATGATGAGTGGAAATCATTCGAAGATTTGTTTGTATCTCTTATACACGAAAATGGTGAAATAAGTAATGTTCAAAAATTCTTCTATTTGAAATCAAGTCTCAGACTCGAACCACTTTCCCTTATCTATAACCTACAATTAACTAATGATAATTATACTATTGCTTGGGATTTATTGAAGAAAAGGTATGAAAACAAATTAGTTATAATCAATACTCATATCAATGCCTTGTTAGAAGTTTCCACTATCACAAAAATGAACTCAGAAATTATGAGACAATTTATAACCCAGATTAAACAGAATAAAAATGCCCTCAAATCACTCAATGTTCCTGTAGAACAATGGGATTTGATTCTCATATTCATCTATTGCAAAAAATTAGATTTTTACACACGGTCAGCTTTTGAGTTGGAGAAAAAGGATATACCTACTTTGGATGAATTTATTGAATTCCTAGAAAAACGATGTTCTGCCTTTGAAGCTTCCGTAGACAATAAACAGAAATTTACAAAGGTTGCTAATCATAGTACTCAAGAATACAATTCTAATCGCAAATGCGCTTTTTGTAAACTAACAAATCATACACTCTACAAATGCTTAAGATTTATAAAGCTAGGAGTCCTTGATAGAAAACAATTCATCATTAAGGCAAATTTATGTCTGAATTGTTTCGGAAATAAACATTCCATTGATGAATGCAACTCAGCAGTTTGTAGATTTTGTGGTCAAAAGCATCATTCTTTGCTTCATCAGAAAAATGAAAATACAAATAATCATCAGAACGTTTCTCAAGCAAGCCAAAAGGCAAAAAATGAAACCCTTACTTATACTGTACATTCAGTTCAAAATGAACCAACAAATATAACAGAAATTTCCCAAAACAATTCTGAAACTGTCCAGTCGGACAACAGTACTTGTTTAATTGCTCATAGAGATCAATCTCAAGTTCTTTTGGCCACAGCAAAGGTGACATTGATTGCAGAGAATGGAAATAAAGTTGAGGCTAGAGCCCTATTAGATTCAGCATCTCAAACAACCTTTGTAACAGCTGCCGTGGTCGAAGGATTGCAGAGCGCTACCTATGAACATTCTGTTGAGGTATCAGGAATAAATAATGGAGTCACTAAAATTAATAAAATGACTAATTTGATTATTGAATCTCATTCACAAAGTTTTCAATGTCGTGCTTCGTGTGCTGTATTGAAACGAATCACTTGTTCACTTCCACAGCTGATGGTAAATAAAACAATTTTAAATATTCCAAAAGACTTGAAACTAGCTGATCCCCAATTTCATCTTCCTTCTGGAATAGATATGCTCATTGGCGCTGATCTTTTCTTCGAAATAATCGATTCTGGATTAATAAGATTAGGTTCAGATTTATCTACTCTACAGAATAGTCATTTGGGTTGGATAATCGGTGGTCCGATTCCAAATCCTTACTGTGCAACAAATATAAGCTTCACATTTTTCACAAATACTATTCATATTGATGAATTGGTACAAAAATTTTGGCAGCTAGAAGAAGTCGCAACAAAGAACTTCATTTCTCAAGATGACAAGTTGTGTGAGAAAATATTTGTTTCCCATACAAAACGTATAGAAAATGGAGCATTTGAAGTTATGTTACCATTTAGACAGAACGATGATTTTTTAATGTTAGGTGATTCTTATAATCTTGCTGCGAGAAGATTTTATTCCCTTGAAAAAAGATTAGCTAAAAATAAAGATTTGTTCACTAAATATAAAGAATTCCTTGATGAATATGTCAACTTGAATCATGGCAAATATATTCCTTTCACGCCATTTGATAAAAAATATTTTATTCCTCATCACTGCATAATAAGAGAAGACAGTTTAACTACTAAACTGAGAGTTGTATTCGATGCCTCGATGAAAACTACCAGTGGTTATTCTCTCAATGACATCATGCTAAAAGGTAGTACGGTACAGCCTGATCTCTTTGATATCATCTGTCGGTTTAGAACTTTCATGTTCGTTCTGACTTGTGATATCGAAAAAATGTTCAGGCAAGTGCGCATAAATCCCTCTCAGCTCTTTCTGCAAAATATACTATGGCGTGAAAATTCAAATGAAGACTTGAAATGCATTGAACTGCAGACTGTTACATATGGAACAAATGCTGCACCATATTTAGCCACTAGATGTTTAATGAAGTTAGCTACCGAAGAAAGTGTTAATTATCCACTAGCGTCTTCAGCAATCTTAAATCAATGCTATATGGATGATATATTGGGTGGTGCTAATACAAAGACAGAGTTGCAGAAGCTAAGGTCAGAGCTTTCTGCTATGCTGCTGTCAGGGGGATTCAAGCTTCATAAATGGTGCACAAATGATTACTCTATATTTGATACAGATACGAACGGTTCTAATGTAGACGGAGTGAACTTTCTTCCACATTCTACTTACCATAAGGTTTTAGGCTTATATTGGTGTCCGCTCACTGATGAATTCAAGGTGACGATTCCATTTTCGTCTAGCGGAAATATTCTTACAAAGAGATTTGTGCTGTCGTATATAGCACGAATGTTCGATCCTCTGGGATTCATAGGTCCTGTAGTTACAAAGGCAAAGATTTTCATGCAGAAAATTTGGATTTCTAAGATAGACTGGGACGAAACATTAAATCCAGACCTATGTGAAAGTTGGACAAGGTTTGCTGAAACCATACCCATTCTCTCCAATGTAAAAGTTCCACGAAACCTTCTTCTATCTAATAGCTTGAGTGAAATCCAAATTCATGGGTTTTCGGATGCTTGTCTTTCGGCATATGGGGCTTGTATTTATTTAAGAGCTATCTATATTAACAAAGAAGTTTCTTGTAACCTAATATGTTCAAGATCTAGGGTAGCTCCATTAAAAACCATATCTCTTCCTCGCCTCGAACTATGCGGAGCTCTCTTATTAGCTAGATTGCTTCACAGAGTTCTTTCTCTGTTATCACTCAAAATTAGTGAGATATTTTGTTGGACAGATTCTCAAATCGTTTTGCACTGGCTCAATAAATCACCATCGTGTTTGAACACCTTTGTTGCAAATAGAGTATCTGAAATTCAAGAACTCACTAATATTTCTCACTGGAGATATATTCCAACCTCAGATAATCCTGCTGATTATATTTCTAGGGGTTTGGAACCATCTAGAATAGTAAATTGTACTCACTGGTGGAATGGACCCAAGTTATTGTCAAAACTCGGCAATGAATTCAATATTATTCCATCTACTGAAATAATTGAGGATATTCCAGAACTGAGGAAAACTGTTATGTACCTATTTGAAAATGATACAGATTTTATGTCATTTTTATCCAGATTCTCGAATTTTATTCGATTGCAGCGTTCAATTGCTTATTGTTTACGTTTCATTTATAATTGTAGAAATAAAAATAATAGATGTGAAGATATGTCACTTACTGTTTTTGAACTTAAAAATGCTTTACTAATTTTGGTGAAGAGAATACAGTTACAATACTTTCCAACTGAAATGAGTAAAACGAATATGGGAAAGGCACTCGAAAATAGTCAAATCAAATGTTTGAATCCGTGGTCTCGGTAGTGTAGTGGTTAGCATATCTGCCTGTCAAGCGGAAGGCCGGGGTTCGAATCCTCGCCGGGCCACCGTGCTGGGTAATCGCACGTTAAAAGGTAAGGCCTCGTTGATCCATTGCTCGCACAAGTTTCGACTTCTGAGGGTTGACGTTCGTCAGCTGGTTAACGAAAACGAACAATTTTAGAACAACAATTTTTTTTTTCATAGATGAGAATGAGATTTTACGTGTAGGTGGTAGGTTAGCTAATGCTAATATACCTGATGATCAAAAGTTTCCTATTTTATTACCTTCCAATAATATATTTGTCAAATTACTAATAGAACATGAGCATAAGGTTTTGCATCATGCTGGACCTCAAACCGTACTCAATCATATACGACTAAGATATTGGATTGTGAACGGATTGCATCAAGTGAAAAAAATTCTGAAAAACTGTGTTATATGTCACAGATTTAAGGCTGTTGTAGCAAAACAACTTATGGGAAATTTGCCTAAAGAACGAGTTACAACAGTTAGAGCGTTTTATGATATAGGGGTAGACTACGCTGGGCCCTTTCAAACAAAAGAGTCTAGATTACGAAAATCCGTTGTTAGTAAATCGTACATTGCTCTTTTCATATGCATGAGCACAAAAGCTGTGCATATTGAATTAATTTCAAGTTTGAGTACGGAGGCATTTTTAATGACGTTCAAACGATTTATATCTAGACGTGGAATACCACATACCATTTTTAGTGATAATGGAACTACTTTCCAAGGTGCTAGAAATCAATTACATGATATTTACGAGCTTTTCAATGTAGAAGGTAATTTAAGTGAAATAAAGAATTTTATGACTATCCTAGAAATGAGGTGGAAGTTTTTACCCCCAAATAGTCCACATTGGGGAGGTCTTTGGGAGGTCGGAATTAAGTCAATAAAATATCATATTCGAAGAGTGATAGGAAATATTGTTCTAACTTTCGAACAAATGACGACTGTCTTATCTCAAATAGAAGCAGTTTTGAATTCTCGTCCGCTTTGTTCCTTATCTACAGATCCATCTGATTTAACATCTCTTACACCAGGTCATTTCTTAATAGGAGAACCACTCACATGCTTGCCTGAGGAAGTTTTAACAGAAGTTAATAAAAATAGAATATCTCACTGGCGACATTGTACGAAAATCATGCAGCACTTCTGGAAGAGGTGGTCTGTTGAATATTTGAATAAATTACAATCACGTCCAAAGTGGATGAAAGTTTCTGAAAATTTATGCCCAAACATGTTAGTGTTGGTGAAGGAGGATAACTCACCACCACTTCAATGGAATTTGGCACGTATTTTAGAAATTTTTCCAGGCCAGGATAATAAAGTTCGAGTGGTTAAAATATTAACAAAACATGGAATATTCATAAGACCTATTTGTAAACTTTGTCCACTTCCTAGAGAGTAATTTATTTTCTTTTGATGTTGGGGCAGGATGTTGAGATTTATATCTCAAACCATTCCAGAACATATTGTATATGTATATCTAAATGAGTTTCCATAACAGTAGGTTGTTGATTTATGACTTTTGAAGTAACTTGTCAATTATTACTGTCACATAATTATCTTACCCGAATAAACCTTGTAAGAAGAACCAATCTACTCTCTGATATTGCCACGACGTCTCACTGGATCCCCTTAAAGTCCCTTCTCTCCCTGAACAGTTATGTTATTCTTCACTATGCAAGCTAAACAATTATTTGATATCTCAGTTATTGGACTTTTTAGAAAGCAATGATCAATACAGCTCACGGAATCGTTTTGCTCACGAGTTGGTTTGTTGATGAGCGAGTGGAAATTGTATTCACCTAGAATGTTTAGATAATCATGAACAGTTCCATCATTATCATTTAACAAATTCAAGTTAATATCACCAATGATAATGTGGTGATTTCTTGTTGATTTTATTTTCGTTCGTTCCAGGTAGTTTCCTAATTGGTCTACGAACAATTCAGGACTACCAGACGGAGATCTATAGATTCCAGTAATTAAAATTTTGTTTTTATTTTTGTTTGTTATTTCCAATTCAATACATTTATTGTCACCAATGCTCACTATACTGCTTTTGTAGTTGTAATGACTCAGAATAAAGATAACCACTCCATCATTTTTGTTTTTCCTACTTCCATTATAAATCAAATCATATCCTTGCATCGAAAAAAAAGTTGGGTCCTGAATCTGGAAGGTTTCACTTAACACTAAACAATCGAATTTGATTTCAGTCTCATGGAGCATCAATGTAAGTTCATCAAAATTTTTTGCAATACTTCGGATGTTTTGATGAAGTACATTGAAACATTTTTGACGGTCGAGTTCGCATGAGTATTTATTATAATGAACCATATTTTTTATTTCAACAGTATCTACTGGTGAGTAATTGTAGTCCCTAATGGTTGGATCCATACTAAATAAGTGATAGGTTTGATGTGTTGAGAAGTTGATTATGTTGTACCATAAGAAAGAAAAAGTAAGTGGTAAGGAAAGAAAGAGGGGGAAAATGTGATGAAGACTATTACTATTTACCAGCTATTTAACTTATGGCTAATTCTTATTGACCGAGCGTGTTCGTGGTTTCTCTTGCACTAATTTGTTCGCTTGAACTTGGTGCACTGATTTCTTCGTGTGAGGTATCTTTGGAGTGCTGGGGAAAGTTTGCAGTTCCGGTGGGATTGTCACGTTACAATCCACTACGTTAGGTGTAGGAGGAGCACTATTTGATTTAGTTTCTGGGTTGTCAGATTTTTCCAAGTCATCTATTCCATAGGATATTCCGTCCTATATATATATATATATATTCTTTATAACTTCATGTTTATGAACTTCATGTTGTCTATTATACCAATTTGCCTTATCCCATCAGTTGACATTGCGAATATTTTCAACAACAACCTGCATGATCTACACGTAAAGAGGGCAAAGAGCAAAGACCAGGTTTTTCATCGTGATGGTGAGTAATTCCCGATTTTTCGTACACACTAAATTGGCGAATCGTGTCTGAAAGTGTAAACATTCGCTTCCTATGATTTTACAAGATTATCCACGTTTTCTAATTTTGTTTTGTTATTACTAAAGTTCTATGGAAGCGAGTGAACTTTACGATTCGGAAAATAGAACGAGCGTCTAAAGCTGCCTATTTCCAATACGCTGTCGATCAGTTCGCAATAATACATGCAGTCTAAAAATTCAGCTGGCTGTGGCGTTGCGAATATATTTTTTTTATGGAAATTGTATGATAAAATTCGAATAAGAATCAAATTCAATCAGGTATAGCTCCTCAGCAATGCACAATCAATGTTTTACATATTTTCTAAACATCACACCTACATTGTTATGGAATACAAAACCTCAAATATCTCTCACCACTTACGCAATATTTAAAACTGCTTATTCTGACTGATTGGTTGTAATTCATCACAAGAAAACGAAAATGATAGTGTGCTTTGATTTTGACCGCAATGCCGACGCGCATAATATGCAAATTAAGGCGAAACTATCGTATTACCTATTTGATTATTATTCCAGTATTTATTCATTCTGGCCGCTTCATAACCTGGAGGTGAAACAGTTTAGACTAAACAAGCATGATCGTTTTCAATTTTCGGCTAGCGTAGAAATCGATGACATAAGACGTAAACTAATTAGCATGGGCGTAGGTACAATTTTGTTTCGGGTTACTAGTGCTGAGTTTGACGAACACTTCTTTCTTGAAATCAAACCACAATTCACTTGGATTGAAAAATCATTGCTGTTTCAATGGTGTCTTCATAAATACTTTTTTTGTCTTCGAGATTCCTGTTGGCCCAAAATATAAAACTCCTTGTGATACACTTGATTCAAATCCGGCCTGTCTTGAAATATTGTAGTCAATCAGAATTAATTCCAGAAGCAAGTATCACACATAATGTTCTCTCATATGGTGAGTTTTCTTGAATACTAACTGATAATATATCTTAATTTTGGCGTGCAGTTAGTTTTCGCTCAAGAAATGTATACAAATGTGTTGCCACGTGCTGTGCTGAACCTGTAAAATTTGATATAAAAAAATCAAAATTCTATGGAAAATTTTCAAAAATGCCAAGAGAACAAGTTGTTCATTTGTCAATTTCATACTTCTGAACCGAATTTCAGCTCTCTACCGTCATTTTAACGACTTTTTACGTTTTCTTTGAATTTTTCTCAATTTCTGCTCAACCTATTCGAAAACACGATTGTAACTCCGTAATATTGATGGGAGCGGTATGCAATAACTAGTAAAGAAAGTAATTTTAACCAAGACTATTGTATAATGCAACCGTTATACCTCTGTTTGCTCGACCTCTATAATAGTCATTAATCACTGCTGTCAGATGCTTTCTTGATTTGGCTATAATATCATATTGTTTTGATGTTAATTCTATCCCTGCGATTAACTTAACCAATTGTTCGAATATCACAATTATCAATAACTATAAATGAATATCTTATAATATAAATATCAAGATAGATACGTGCTATTTGTCAAGCTGAATACACAAATTTTTGTTTTAACACCTTAACTGCGGCAGCATATTACATTTTTAGTTGTACTCGTCGTCATATTCGCTCATGTCCTGCCACTGCTCGTCAATGTTGCAATCTATCAGTTGTTCTTCACTGCTGACCGTTGAAATTTCTCTCCGTGGTGTATTTACAGATTCTTGATCAAGTTCAAATTCATAATTCTCCTCAGAATAGGACGAAGAATCAGAAACACAATTTTTATCGCGCAAAGAATCGTCGCCACTGAAAAGATCATCAAAACTTTCATCGGAAAGCTGAGTTATATTTCGTTCTGTTTCAGTTCCTTCCTCATCTACATCAGTATGTTCTGAACTTTTTTCTGAATTCACCACTTCTTCACCGAAAAGTTGTTCATCATTTCTCACAGGCTGTGTAATAACTAATTCATCTTCTGTAACAACACTCTTATCACTGTTCACTTTTGCAAGCTTGACAAAATACTTCGACCTCTTAGAAATCTTTGTAGATACTCACTGAAATACGAAATACAGAAATCAACGCAGTTACACAGGAATCAACAAATGTGTGCTAGGTTAGGTCAGGTTAGGTAAATCCCGCCTCTTACTAAAATTTTCAAATATGCCAAGAGAACAAGTTGTTCATTTCTCAATTTCATATCGAATTTCAGCTTTTCAGCTTTTAAATTTTTCTCAATTTGTGCTCAACCGATTCGATTGTTACTCCGTATTATTAATAATAATATCAGTTTGGTGTCAGGGTAATTGATCTCTGAAAAAAGTTTCCGTATGACACATATTTTTTCAAGTTTTCCCTTGGAATTATCATATAAAAGCTTTTTTATGTAAGAAGTGTTGTAGTATTACATTATGTTCTCGTCAGGTATCTGGTAACAGGATGAGTAAAAAAGAGTTTTCTTCTCTCCTGGCTACACACAGTTGACTAACCCAAGATTGTTATTTATTTGTTCCTAATTCATCAATCAAGACTACCCTTCCTCATAGGGTTGCCACGTAAAACCGTCATGTCATTTCGGACGTTGAGGTGTCCTCTAGATATACTCTGTTCTACGGAATATCTGAATTAGACGTTGCATATGTATATTACGAAAAACCATCCAAGCTAGTTGAACTGATGAATATTTTCTACATGTGAAGAGAGGAGAAATTGTATAAACATTTTATCTTTCCATAAGTTTCCCAAAATACTTGTTATCCATCTCAAACGAGTTTCTTCAACAGAAAGGATCACAGAGAAACTGAATATCACAGTAGATGTTCCTCTTGGAGGCCTGGACACAATGGAAAATGTCAGATTACATCTAGATTTACACCGAGAAATTATATAACGTTACCTGCATACCAATAATACTAAGAGTCTAGCTTATATATTAAATAAAGTCGGTCTGAGATATTTGTTCATATTTTCGAATGAAATATTTTATACGGAGTCAATGTGAAAAAGGTACTACCTTCCTGTTATTTATAATAAGAGCAGACATGTTTATATGTCAAATATGTATAAATTTGAAATGTTTCAATATGTTCTAGGAATATCATGGCATATATTCCACTCATAGAAATAGCGAATGAAGTGACTTGTATGCAAGACAACTTCAGGACTGCTTTACAGGCGGAAGTGCTTTCCTCTACACTATCGAGACCCAAAATCAATATTATAGGGAAATGATAGAACATAGCAAGAACAATATTTGAAATAATCATTTTTTTCATTTGACATTGTTCCCAAGACTTGATTTGAGGAACACTTCGACCATCGCAATCAATTTTTCAGAGAATTCGTCTGGAATCTATGGATTTCCCAAAAAGTTCTTCTATTATGTTTTCTTCCTCGATATTCAACTTTTTCATACTTTACCCTTGTTCGAGAGTTTTCATTTATTCCATTTTTATCATTTTTGGTGTTATTTTCTCAGCCGATCGGCTCTGCCAATTTCATTCTGCGGGGATTATCCCCATGTAGTACATGTATGTGTTTGTTTGAAAAATCTTTGTGATTTCCACTATCATCATCATTTTTTCCCTAGGAAGAGGCTTTTCAAAGTCAATTTCTCTCATGATTTTTCTCCTCTTATTGCGACAGGAGTGAAAACTCAGTTCTGCATTCTAAATATAAAATTAACTTACTTAAGAATGGTTTAACATCTCCGGAAACTTTAACGTTAGTAGAAACTATAAAATATGTTGGATGGTTTAGCGTAACACAGACAAACGTATATATTCTGAAAAAGGTCATTAATAGTCATTGAAACCAAATGGATAGTTGCTTGATCGATGAAACCTTGAAAGTTAAATCCGAGTCGCTTTACCATATCAATTGAAAAAAAAAACATGGGAATCGGTGCTACTGAAGCCCAAAGAAACTACGCCTACATACAAAATTTTGATAGATATTCCTTGTGATAGTTTATGTATTCAAGAAAAGATAAAATCTTGTAAATGATTCAACAAAGAACATTTTTGTAGGTGGTAACTCCTTCGCCAAATTGCCTATTTACCTATTTACGTTGCGAATCATCCGAACAAAAAGGCATTCCCGCCACTGTAATGTTCGTAAAAATTGACTTGAGAATCAAAATTGATACTGTGTTCTTCGAAAAACCCAGAATAAATCAACACAGACGATATTCAAATGACTTAAAATTTTCCGAAACATGAAGGAATGCATTCGAAACAAAGGTGAAAAATGATCAAAACTCAACCAATAATATTAATAATGTTATAACAATATATTTTTCATGACATCAGTCACCGACCTACGCCTCTGATGAATTGCTTAGCAATGATAATTTCTCATTGAATTCACGATTTTTCGCATAAATCCCTAATCAAATAATATGGGATCGCTGAAATGGACAGGTGGTGAACGAAGTTCCTGGCGTTTGTTATAAACAGATCATTCAAAAAGTAAATAGTTCAGTAATCCGTTGTGTAAATAGAAAGCAGTGACTCAGAAATGTGGCAGGTAAAGAATTAATGTTGTGTTATGTAATAGACAAGGTCGATTTTTAAGGTATCCGAGAAGAGTTATGATATAAGCAGTTTATAAATCTTGTGGATCTTTTGTTTTTATCTTGAATTATTATACACAAAAGCGTTTGCTTGAAAGCAAAATTTTTAAAATTATGGAAATGTACTCAGTTTGGTCGATTGAGCTTGGTGAAGGAGCGATATATGTTGAGATTATTTCCAGAAAAACTGTAAACCTAGAAAACATCAAAATTGAACACAGGAACAATATAGTACTCGAGATAGTACCTGAAAAGTAAGCCAAATACCCGGTTTATTTTGATCATTTTAATCGGTTAAAAAGTCTAGTGCCTTCAATCGCTGTAAAAGCAGTCTAGCCTTCAACTTTTTCATCGGTTATTTGCGTTGACAAAAATCAAAGTAAATTATTATTTATTCACTACAAGTCATTTCAAGGTTTGTTGTTGTTGAGTGAAAGAAGTTTCTGACAAATTATTGATTCATTGCAGAAGTCATCAGAGGAGATCAAGTAAGTATACCTCATTCTTCTCATTCTAGTTTCAGACTATCGAGGGAGGCGGCAGTCCTTGACGCCACATACGTATTCTAGCTTAGCGTTTTTTGTCATATCAATGTTCGAGTTTTCACAAGTTGCTTGTATAGGATCAATTTGCGCCACCAGTATTGTTTTTGGAATATTTAATAATTGGAATAAAATAACCGCCATCAGCGCCCTCGGTGGTTGTTGACCCTAAGCTTCCGGATTTTATGCGTGAGGGCGGCTGTTACAAATCAATTTCTATATTATATGGTTCTAATTCTCGTCAGATGCTAACAAATAAATGTTATTTTGCAAATGCTAAATATTATGATTATTAGAAATTTGGCTTCTTATGGAATATATTTATGGGAATGTTTCCGTAATAATAACCAATGCCAAAATTAAATGAATTAAAGAATGAAATTCCATATATTCTCCTGATAAAACTTAAGCATAGTATTCGTCATGATGAGCGACACTGTTCAAATTAGAACAGACCCCGAAGAAGGTGTTTTTTCTTTCGTTATGGTCTACACTACCAGTGTGCAACTGGAAAAGTATCTGACTTTGTGCCACGATGGATTGGATAAGCTGTACCTGTGAGTCCGAACGATTTTTAGGACAACATGAATGGACAAACAATGAATCAGAATTGGAAGAGGTAAAACCAAATGTTGCAACCATAAGGCTTCCACCAGAGCTTAGAAATAGAGGACAAGTCATAGTAACAAGACTTGGATTAGCTCATATTTAATTAACATCCTCTTATATGCTAAGAAGACAAAGACAACCGGATTGTGAAGTTTGCCAAACTTCAATGACAGTGAAACACATTATCCTAGAATACTACCAATATGGGGCTGCCAGGCAGCAAAATAACATACCCAATAATATCAGATCTTGTCTTAGTACCAAATATAATATGGTTAGAATCAGAAGGCAACAGGTCTGTTCAACTGCATTTTTTACCGATCAAGTTCAATAATTTTTTTCATGTCAAAGCCATAACATTAAGAAAAAACTGTTGAAAAAACTTTTTGATCTTCGACGGTGGCGCAGTTTTGGCATTTATTTCTAATTGAAGAAATGATCTCATGTGGAAGTCTAATTAGATCAGTGATCAGTTGGTTTCAAACATAAAAGTAATAACAAAACTTGTTTTTCTGCTTCACAATATATTAAATTCGTGGAATCAACAATAGCTTCACATTCAATATATCGACGAATCCTATCTCTGGTATAATGCAAATCACCCGAACATATTGATGAATTTATATTTGTTTGTATAGCAAATAGCAATTTCAAATACTTTCTCGCGGGGTTTACTTCAGTTTCAGCAATGACCAGCTACGTAGCATCACATGTCAGTCAAAACGACGAATTGAAAGCAATGAATTTGAAGGAGAAACTGATATTTTTGGATCGAAAAAAGATACTTCTCATCTCTCCTTGATCCGTACAAAAATAGTCAACAATTTATTGACGTTCCTAATTCACTTTCGGCAATGATTAAGAAAATTCGATTTGTCATATTTCACTAGTTCTGTGCCTGAAATGATGTTCTGTTGATCAGCACTTCTATGTTGAGCAGTTTGGTTATTTTCAAGTTAAAACCACTTTCAATTCCATATTCATTCGAATTCCGCCTATCCAAACAACAATGTTGTTTTTTATGCCACTTCGGGATCTAGTCTGTATGCTTGGTAAGATGCACTCTGCGGGAATGGAGTTTTTCTTGAGGATTATTGACATTCACACTGATCAGTATTTATTTAAGATAATTCTGACCACCATTGAACATTCCGATAAAGGAACACGAAAACAGCATTATGATATGATCGCAGCCAGTCGATCGCCCTTTCTGTTTCATTTGATCAGGGCGCGTGTTGAACGTTCAGAAAATAAATGAACACGTCGTTTTGTAGGTGTTTTCTTCTTTCACGAAAGTCACCGCATATCTTCAGAAATTATTTGAATAGCGTTAGTTTGATTTTATTTCAGAATATATTTCATTAATAATCATTGAATGAAGTGCGGATAGTAATTTATATACCAAAGGAATAATGAACATGTATATTGGAGGCCAACTGGCTCGAGAGCTTGTAAATTGTCTACGAATAGTATATTGGGCAGATAAAAAAATCAGGAATATGGAAAGAGAAATTACAAAACTTGCCAATACAAAACCTACAAATTCCAAAGTTGAGAGAATGAAGAGTATATATATATATATATATATATATATATATATATTTATATATATATATATATATATATATATATATATATATATATATATATATATATATATATATATATATATATATTATTTCTTGGCTTTCTCCTTCTCCGGATATAAAAATATCATAGTCATACGAGAAGTCGCTGACTAATTGGACTTGTTCTATCCAGCAAGAACTGTTTTTCAATAGACGCAGCAACTTTTCGGGGTAGATTGAAGATCTGCCCTTCTACACTTGTATAGATTCCAATATTAATTCTTATTTTATTCAGATTGTGATAGGTTACAAACCCAAAAAACTACGGAACAAATAATAGAACTAGTTTCGTTTTGTTTCAAGTATTATTCAAATAAACTTGCCCAGAAATATCGTAACAATGTATTAAAAATTTGATATGCTTTCCCATGGTGACATTTCGAAAGGTAGACTGCCCCCTTTTTCGCGCCTTTTTTGTGTGTTTTGGATTTTTGGTGGGTGGTCTCAAAATGTGGCAATGACATGACTAATTCATCAATAGCGTTACCAATGATCCTGACACAACTGACACAACCTACTTCTGATTCAATCTTCCCAGTTCAACTTCCCTTACCTGAATATAAATTAGTGTTGGACGCCCCTACCGAAAGGGGGAGTTGAACTGGGATGATAGAATTCCGAAGTATAGGTTGTGTCAGGGTCAACACTTGGTATGGCTATTGAATAAAACATGTCAGCGTCACATTTAGACAACACTCTCCAAAACTCCAAACTCAAAAAAGGCTTGAAAAAGGAGGCATTCGATATTCATCACTTTGGGCTCCAAATTCATAAAAAAAATCGATACGTAAATAACTGATAATATATCAATTAATATTGCTTCTTTCAAATATTGTAGTTAGGTATCAGGGCAAATATATCAGTTTGTCCTGAAAACAGATATTATAAGAATTGAAAGCTCCTTCTTTGCTTTCTCAGAGAAGAGAAAACAAAAAAAACATTTCAGGGCATTTCTAGCTTCTCAAGTGCCGTAGGGAGTTTGTAACAAGGTTTCACCACAGAAGCTCGTACAAATCATACGATGACTTTTATAGACAACTGATGTGAATGATTGCGATATCGATGAAGAAATTAGCCATTTATATCAAGTTACGTTGAACATAAATTTCTAGAGATGCACCACGAGAATAAATAAATATTTCTGAAGAAGTTTATGAATACAGTATCGCCGATAAAAAGGATTGCTCATTCTAGCTGTTTCAGTATACTTGGTACTGAACTCCGACCAATCCTGAGACAGGAAAATTAAATATCTCAATCAGTGTCTGTTCAGGAAATAAACTTATTGAAGTCCACGGTCGTAGGATGAATCTTTTCAATACTTTCGTTTTTTCTGTCGTGGACTGAAACTTTGAAAATTGCTAGGTTTTCAACTTCCTCGACTGTTAACAGAAACCCGTTTGGGACTCGAGCCAATTATTGTATTGTTTGGTCACATTACTACGCTTTATTAGCCCAATGTATGACTGCAATGTTCATAAAATGTCATTGCTCTAGTGTGGATTATAAATAAACTTCATTGGCTATGAGCCACATTTTCAGCTGAAATGACAAACCGTATTTTCATAAAATGGGCAGTTGAAAAAATTCAGAAAGTTTTTTACCAAGAACTTCCCACTGAAGCATATATACAAATATGCTCTTCGTATTTACCCTCTTGACCGTGTTGTGATCCAAACTCTATTTCGTCTGAGTGAAAATTATTGAATTATCCTAGTGGTCTCGGTAGTGTAGAGGTTAGCACATCCGCGTTTCAAGCAGGAGCCGGGGTTCAAATCCCCACCAGGACACCGCGCTGGGTGATCGCACGTTGAAATGTAAGGCCTCGTTAATCTATTGCTCGCACAAGTTTCGACTTCTTAGGGTTGACAGTCGTCAGCTGGTTAACGGAACGAACATTTTTAGAACAACAATATCTCTCCCCAATCAGTATAAATAAACTTCTAGAGAAAGGGAAGATGCTGTGAATGATACAAAATCAATGGGATATCTGATTGTATGAAGGTAAATATAGCATTCACAAAAATAAAAAAAACAACTCTATAACTAGGACATTTAAGTTTCGGATGGATTCTTTTTTCGTCATTACATGAATGTACTAAAGGAAATATTATTCATACGTATTGATGAAAATATTCTGTTACATCAATCCTCGCGAAAAAGGGGGATCAAGTCCCATTCATATTGGGAGAAGGGAGCTTGTAAAACCCTGTTAGAAGCGTCTTTCAATTATCTATCCAACAGACTGGCATTTTTTTGGAATCATCATTTGCATAAAAGCGCAATACTCTGAGATCTTCAGGTAATTTCGCCATTCAAAGTTCATAATTTTCACTCAATCGATGTTTTTGTACCCGGCGGATATATGATAACTGAAAATCAATACATCAAGAATACCCCTGGTCAATATCGGATGAAATATTCGTTTTACATCTTCGTTTCAACCCAGCACTACTATTTTCAAATGTATGCGAACATAATTCTATGCGAGTAGACTGAGATGGGGCTATATGGAATATGGTAACTGAACTGCGAAACAAAATCGGTTTCGTATACGAATTTGATTTGAAAATAGCACCCCAGGTGCATTTACTCGTAAACATCCTCTAAATAAAAATCATTTGTGAAATAGGTATATCGTAGCTCTCCAGTAATTAATTCCGTACCAAACTTGTCAATGATGAATAAAATGTCGACTCAAGTCATAACTTCATGAATTCCGCATGTGTCATTAAACAGCCTTGTCACTTATCTCCGAAAGCAATCATGTTATTTTTTTCATCAAAATAAAAAAGGTAATGAAAATAATCAAACAGACCTCTTGAAGCTTGATGACATAACTTTGATTTGTAGGTCACTGTTATCTTCTGCGTCGATCTGAAAGCTTAAGGTTTGGAAAGATATCAAACTCGACTATTATATAACTCAAATGAGGAGTCTGTTCATTGATGTTTTGAACATTTCAGTTCCTGAATACCAGAGTTGGACAAGCCACAATTCACGCGAAAAATTGATCAGAAGAGAAAGTTGTTCGAAGCCACAAGCTAGCTTGTGAATTCTTACTGTGTTCCAATTACAATTAATTCATTTTGCTGATTTCAAAACAAAATATCAATCGCTTTCCTTACCAGAGTTCAAAATGTGTTTTCCGTTAAACAGTTGACGCTCTCACCTCTTAATGACAAACAAAAACATGTCTGTAGTTCTGCACCTTCTTTCTGAAAACCAAGGAGCTTGATAAAAATGTCGTCTTTTTCGGATATTATCAAGATACCTCGGTTTTGTTTATAATGATATCTATGAAAAATCAAAGATATTGTACTGTATTTGAAAAAAAAAATACGATATTTTATTGGCAATCTGTCTTGTTCGTGTTGGTGACACTCAAATCATGCACTCACTGCATGACTTCTTTGTAACTCAGAAAAGTCGGCGATTGATCCTTTCATATCGAAAATTCTGTCACCATGACTCTCCTGAAATATTTTATCAATTGTCTTTTCCTCAGCATTCCCATCAGAGTTGGTTGATCCGACCAGTTTACTTTTCCCACCCCTGTTCGACATTAGAAATAATTTAGTCTGAAAGGTAATTCTGCGTTTTAAGTAGTAGGTATCTGAAATCTTAAAAAAAATTGTTTCTCAAGTAGTTCGAAAACGCCATCACTAATCACACATAGGTACTGAAATTTCATTTTAAACATGAGAAACTTGTCAATAGAGCTTTGTATTAGGCGTATCAGGTTCGTAGGTTCAGTTTAGTTTTCGAGTAATTTGAGCTGTTTCACTTCTATCCCAGAGGATAGAGAAATATATGAAGAAACCGCATATTTTCGAAAACTTGATAAAAATGCGTTTATATTGTTCTTCGAATCTGGTGAAATATTATACCTTTTCTTAATAATTCTGTTGAACTCTGCTAACTATTAATTTCCTTATATTAAAATACAATATTGCCCACCAATACTCATAGACTCGTGGAATTAAACAAAAGCCCGTTACATCACTTCTTGGTTTGCGTTTGCACAAGCTAGACGTTTTTTTTTTTCGGAAGTTAGGTTGTTCAGCATAAAACCACTTTATGAATATGTGAAGAAGAGAATTATGGATTTTCTGAAGAATAAAAGAATACTGAGTGCGGATCAGTTTGGTTTTCAGAATTCAAAAAGAACAAATGATGCCATCCACAGATTAATGTCAATGGTTTATAGGTGGGAGCTTGAATGGTAGAGAAACTGTCGCAACGGTTCTGTGTGATATTTCGAATGCATTTGATTGTGTAGATCACGACATTTTGCTGCGGAAACTAAATCGATGTGGAATTGGGGGAATCACCCTGAATTGGTTCACATCTTATCTCTCTGAAAGAAAGCAGTGTGTTAAATTATCCACTACCTCAGAGACAATTGACATGAAGTGTGGAGTACCCTAGGGCTGTGTACTGGGTCCTGTACTTTTTCTTTTATATACAAACGATCTTGCAGCTCTACCTTTCTCAGGAAATTTGACGTTGTTTGCAGATGACACAACTATATTATGGCATAATAAAATAATGATAGACTCCACGAAACAATGTGTAGTGACATGGTCCTAATTAAAGACTGGTGTATTCTAACTCACTTTCGCTCAATACCAAAAAGACTAGTGCCATTTCCTTCAAAACTATTTTTTCGAATGTGAACATAGGTTATCAAAAATAAGTAAGAGTCTCGTTTTGGTCGCTGCCGAGTAAAGATCGGTCGTCCTTAACGTTTATTGATATAAACAGTACAAGAAGTGTCTGTTTGTTTTTGTTTTTTCGCTGGTGAGCAAATTTCTTATAACCGAATATAAAGCTCAGACCCGTATTCAGGCACAAAAAATGCCAGTCGAGTTCTATCAACCACCTTAAAAGGAATAATTATCATCATGGGTGATACTATCACTGAGAGCATCTCTGACTACAGGGGTTCTCAAAGTGAACAAAACTCCGATAATTCAGTTCCAAACAGTCAACCTCAGTCTTACTCTACGGCCGTACAAACTTTTAATTTTCCGACTAGAGACCAAGCTATTCTTTTCCCCTCGATTGATGGAATCAAAATACAGGACTACGTTATAGCTTTGGGATCGAAAATTGAGCCTGAACAGATCATATTCACTTCGAGAATATCAAACAATAGGGTCTGTATAAACTTGTCCAGTCAAACTGTTGTTGAAACTTTTATGATTCAAGGTGGAGAAATAATTGTCTCTGAGCAAGTTCTAGAAGCCCGTAAACTGGTTACTCCTGCGACTGGGCTCATCTTATCCAACGTATGCCCGACGATACCTCACACCTCAATAGAGAATAGCCTGAATGAAGTTGGATTGACCCTGCTGTCCTTCATCACTTCCCTCAAAATTGGAATTAACTTCATCTCCAATCCAATGACAACCTTTCTATTCCAGACTCGATTGTTGCCTCTCATGAGAATACTTCTTATCGCATTATTCTGTCCACCGATAGTCTCACGTGCTTCAAGTGCAGAAAAACCGGACATGTAGCCGCATCATGGCAAGAACTGGTTCAAGAACAACACAGTCAAATCAACGTTTCTTACCCAATCTCTAATAATCATACAGTTGAAATCAATGAAACCCCTGGAACTCCTAGTACATCCTCTAAGAAGCGTGCAATCTCAGAGATCACCAGCCCTCCGATCGTTTCCGACGTCTCTGCAAATTCTCCTTTTGTCACACCCGGCACTCATATTCCAAAGAAACCCAAGAAAAATCCGCAGCATCCTCCAGAATCGGTGGAAAGCATCATTTCACCAGCCAAGAGCTTTTTCGAAGGGGATGGCCCTCCTCCCATCCCAGATTTCAGTCAAATCACCAGTTTCCTGGGATACTCGTTAGGTTCCTCATATCACCAGCCAAGAGCTTTTTCGAAGGGGATGGCCCTCCTCCCATCCTAGATTTCAGTCAAATTACCAGCTTCCTGGGAAACTCGTTAGGTTCCTCTGACCCTATTAACATAGCAAGAATCTATACGGAAGATATTCATGGACTACTAGGCATCCTCATCAAAATATATCTACTTTTGACAGAACACAAAATTAATGCAAACTCAAGAAAAAATCCCGAAACGCCTGAACCAAGAACTGGAAATTAACTCCAACGTATCAATATCTGAAAGTGACAGTGACCTTGTCACAAGACACCTACTGAATCTCTCTCAGTAACTACTCTTCATTTTACAGTGGAATATCAATGGGGTATTCCCCCATCTAGAGATGCTTCAGTTGTTTACAAAAATGAAAATCTTTCAATAATATGTCTTCTGAAACGAATTTCAGAACCGATCGAATGTACAACTTAAAGAACTCAAGTTCTTCTCATTAAATTAGAAAACATTCTTTGATTGCCCCTGGTGGTGTAACAATTTATACACACGAATGCTTGGGAGCCATACAAGTTCCACTTTCAACCTATTTAGAAGCAATTGCAGTTATTGTCGAATTCCCCCAGAGAATTTGCATATGTGATATCTATGCCCCACCAGATAGCGATATAGATATTCAAGATTTAGAGAGACTTATAAACCAACTACCAAATCCACACATACTTCTTGGCGATTTCAATGCTCTCAATCCTTCGTGGGGTTGTCTCAAAACTAACAGGCGCGGTAGGATGATGAAAACATTCATTGACAGGTCAAACCTGCTTCTGTTAAACTCCAGTGACATTACCAGGATTAACATTATCACCGGTAATCACTCAGCTCTTGACCTAGCTCTATGTCACCCCTCAATATTTCCCGAGCTCTCTTGGAATGTTCTTCACAATTCAAATGATAGTGATCATCTTCCCATCATCATCAAACACATTCTTTCTCAAAACTCATCCAGCATATTCCATCCTAACTGGAAACTCAAGAAGGCGGATGACACGAGATGGAAACTATATCAAAGTATGTTGGAGCAGAGTATCTTCAACAGATCACCCCACCATGATAATGATGATGATTTTCTTGTTCATGAATTTTCCAATACCACTTTGAATGCTGCTACTTCAGCCATACGTAAAACCTCTAAAATCAATAGTCATCACCCAGGGCCCTGGGTTGAATTCTGAATTTCAAAAAGCGACAACGGAAAGTAGTAGAGCTTTCAACAAGTTGTAACGACACTTTTCCACTGAAAAAAAAATGGAGTTCAATAGACTCAGAGCACGAAAACGGTATTTGATAAAACAGAGCAAACGTAAGCCGTGGGAAAATTATGTGTCATCACTACAATACTCTACACCCATGTCAGAGGTATGGCAGAAACTGAATCGTATAAAAGGTATAACAACAAATTTTCGAATTACGTATCTGAAAACAAACTGCTCTTCTATCTCCGGAAATATTGAAATCGCCAGTTTATTGGCAGATAGTTTTCAGCAATTATCCAGCGATAATAACTTCAGCGAACACTTTTTACATATGGAAGAATTGGTTGAGGCAGTACCCCTGCATATCGAGGATGACAGCGAGAACCATCTGAACATTCGAATAACAATGACTGAAATGTGAGAAGCACTCTCCAAGGTCAAAAACTCCAGCCCTGGACCTGACGATAGTCCATATATTTTTCTAAAGAAACATCCCTTAATTGAAAAACACCGTATGCTTGAGATATTCAATATAATTTTTCTCACTCGTCAATTTCCTACCAACTGGTCAGAGGCGATTGTACTTCCTCTGCTCAAACAAAGCAAACAACGTTCTGACACTCAGTCTTATAGACCTATTTCTCTGACTCGTACTATGTGTAAACTTCTTGAAAAAATCCTCAATGCCAGACTTACCTTTTTTCTTGATCAAAATAATTTGATTACACCTCTTCAAAGTGGTTTTCGCAAACAACGCTCTACTACAGATAACCTCATTAGCCTACAATCCGACTACACGAAGCATTTGCTAACCATCATCAAGTCATTGCAATATTTTTCGACATTACCAGAGCATTCGACTCTGTTTGGCGACGGAATGTTCTTGAAAAACTCAAACGCTGGCAAGTTCAAGGAAACCTATTAGCATTCATTTCTAACTTCCTGAGTAACAGATCCTTTTCCGTATGAGTCAATGGTGTGCTGTCTGAAAGTAAATCTCAATATAACGATACTCCGCAAGGATCATGCCTGAGTGTGAATCTATTTCTCATCGCAATCAATGATATCCTAAAAGATGTCAAGAACCCTGTAAGAGGCAATATACAGTGTGCCCAAGATAAGGATGAACAGCATGGGGACGTGCCATATAAAAAAACAAAGTTGATGATGATTTCTTCCAAACGAAACGTTGTACGGAGATTTTGTGAGCGCCATTTTGTGGAGGTAACAAAGTGGCAATGAGAAAGTGCCTTTGGTTTTTTCGAAACTTTTCAAATAACTTCGGAAAAAAATAAAAACCAAATCGCCAAATTTCGGTTTTTCCCGAATATCTCCGGAAGTAAACAACATTTTTGGGATTTCTCAACATCTATTTATTGACTCCTTAATTGCGCAACTTTTTGTCCATTTGACCTACCGTGTAACTCTTACGGTTACCGAGATCCCCATGCTGTTCATCCTTATCTTGGGCACACTGTATATGCGAATGATCCTCTACGCAAATGGAAAAAATGTGAATTCTATTTGCTCTCATCTCCAGCAGACAATCACAGGGCTACAATCATGGTCACGTGATACGGAATTCCGATTCTTCCCCAAAAAAACTATTTCTGAAAAATCTGTACAGATCAAACCAATTCTGAAATTGAATGATATACAGTTGGTGTTTGTGGACGAAATGAGATTTCTGGGGCTGACTTTCGATAGACAACTGAAATGGAACTCCAATGTGAGAAATCTGAAGAGAGGCTGTCAGAGCGGCTCAAATCTGATAAAAATACTATCGAATTTTTCATGGGGAGCTGACAGAATTACCCTCTTGCGCATATATCGTGCTTTCATTCGGTCCAAGCTAGATTATGGTTCCATCGTTTATAGTTCAGCAAAAGCAACTCTCTTGAAGTCCCTGGATGTGATCCAATATTCGGCCATGAAGATTGCCCTGGAAGTTTATTGTAACAGCCCAGTGGAGAGCCTTCTGGCTGAGGCTGGAGAACATCCCCTTGATGTTCGTAGAGACTTTCTTCAAGTTATGCTGCAAGAGTAGCCTCTTCCATAAATCATCCTTCCTATCGATATACTTCCTCAGATCGTTTTCAACATATCTTTGAACAGAAACAAAATTACCCCTTACCGTTTTACGCGAAAATTGCCAAAGTTTCCGACAATAATATAGACTTTTCAAATATTCTTCCTCTTGAAAATTCCCCCCACCCCCCTGGACATTACCAATTACTCCTTGTAATACTTACTCCTCAACTTCCCCAAATACGATACCCCTTCAAATTCCATGAAGAAATCCTTTGCCGAACTGGTCTCCAAATATCAGCACTTCAAGCATATATACGCCGATTCTTTCAAAATAGCTGAAGAAATAGAAGCTGCTGTGATAACAGATACCACCACTTACACTTATCGACTGCCGTCGTTCTCCAGTATCTACACAGGAGAAGTATTTGCTATACCCAGAGCATTACAATACTGCCGTAGATCAGTAGGTGATCATGGCATTTTCACTGATTCTCTAAGTGCAGTCCTGGCCATCCAACAACTCAAAATGCACTTCTTCTTCTCATCAAGACCGAACTGGAAAAGTTATTGAGGATGGTAAACACATCGAGATAGTTTGGATTCCTTACCATACCGGAATAACCGGAATAATGGGCAATGAAAGGGCTGTCGACAAATCCAAAGAGTACCCTATCAAGACATCCATCACCAAATAAATGCGCTCATGTGCAACAGATAGAGGCAAAGGTGACAATCCTTACATAATAATAAACTCGGAGCCATTAATCCGAATCTAGTCACTCAAAATTACCGAGCTCTCACCCGCAGACAACAAGTTTTACCTACTCGCCTGAGAATTGGACATACGAAACCCATCAATATCTCCTAAAGCATGAAGAGCCTCGCATTTGTGTTACCTGCAGTGTGACGATGAGTGTTGAACATATCATTTCTGATTGCCCAGCTCTCAATGAAGAAAGACAATTATTTGGATTACCAAGTGACCTCGCCAATGCACTGGATGTTACGAACTTCACTTCCCTATATAGTTTTTTCAGAGAATGTTGGCATTTCTGAGAAAATTTAATGTACTTACTGTATTTAATGTATTTACTGTAACCGTTAATAACCCTAGTGGTTGATGCGGTGTTTTTTCTTTCTAAATAAAAAACAATTAGTAAAAGAACACAGCAAAATTTTTAGGAATTTACTTGGATATAAATTTGAAATTTGATGAGCACCTAAGAAATTTGAACAAAAAATTGGCATCTGGTTGTTATGTTTTGAGGGTTCTTTCTAATAAGTTGGGGCTTACAGCTGCAAAATCAGTTTACTACGCATTTGTGAAGT
This sequence comes from Zygogramma bicolorata, assembly GCA_032362365.1. Classification (NCBI taxonomy): domain Eukaryota; kingdom Metazoa; phylum Arthropoda; class Insecta; order Coleoptera; family Chrysomelidae; genus Zygogramma; species Zygogramma bicolorata. The sequence continues at coordinate 460,815 of JAVJAQ010001277.1, read as the reverse complement.
CTAATTTGCGTTGTGGAATATCATTTTGGGAAGTCTGTAATAACCAATTGTTTCAGTCGGTGTTCATTTAGCAGAAGCAAGCAATTAGATACCTGTGTAAAGTAAAACTTAGTGACTCATGTTAACCAGTTTTTATGGAACATGAGATCCTGACTCTGGTGTCAATTTTCATACTAGAAACTGTATCATCAATCCACAAAAATAGATAAGATCACGAAATAAATGATGTCCCCTATTTTACTCGTCAAAATGACAATAATTTAAAGCTTTCCTTTCCCATGACAAACCTAGTTAAGAACTCTCTGATCTATAATGGAGTGAGTGGAGTTAAAGGAGTATGATATTTTCAGAAAGATGACAAAAAAACTACTCGTTGATAATAGTATATTATGCAACGATCGTGTAATGATGGTTATTAATATATGAGCATAAACCGGGATACGAAACGAGCCGAAGGTGAGTTTCGTATGGTTTATGCGAGGGTATTAATAACCATTACATGAGAGTTGCATACGCTATTTTATCTACACCCAATAAATAATGAAGAATTAAAAATATTATATTATTAGTTATTTATATTGAACACAATAATAGTAGGTAATCAATCGTATTTCTTTGAAAAATTCTACAAAATTATAATTAATGGTATAACCACGGAAAATACAAGAATGAGAAATGAAAAGAAGAAAAAAATTAAAAAAAAACTCTGCCAAGGTCAGGATTTGAACCTGGACGTAATTTTCCACTACCGGCGCCTTTGACCACTCGGACATGAGAGTCCATGTACTTTGTTTGGAAATAAAAACATGTGTTCCATTTGTCAAATGAAAAATATAATCCTTTCGATTGAATTTTTTTCTTGTCTAAGACATCTGTGGAGGGTCGCTGATAATTCTTCTATATCACTGCTATAAGACATTTTCATACGATTATCGAAAATTGACTAAATTCTTCAAAAATTCAATACCTACTGATTTTTACTTGACAAACGTCAGAATGCAAAGCTTGCACATCATGCTTGATTGAAAAATAATGGGTTTCTATTGGTTGAAAATCTGTATCGTAATGAAAATCTGTATCGTAATGGATTTCATTATAAAACGGGTTGTGGGCATATAAGCGTATTATTAGAGTACGGGTGTAGATAAAGCATATTATAGTTTAGTAGAGTTTTATGACGATTCGTATTAATGATTATTCATATTTGAAAAAATGAAGAATTTCTATGATATTTTATTGATTTTAATCTTGATTGTCATGTATATACTCACATGCCTGCATTGCTGTTACTGGCCTATTTCTTTAAGTTTTAAATATTGTATGCAACATGCTCATTTATGTATATATAATTTACCTGTGTTTGTCAACGCTTGTTCTTATGTACAATAAATATATTGATTGTTCGAAATATCCAACAAACATTCTCTGAGCAAGAAAGAGTCTTTCTAAAACAACTACTGCTACCTAGATGGTGCGACGGGCGTTGGATCACCTAGAAGTAATTTTTTCCTGATTAATTTCTATATCAATGACTCGAAACTGAAATCTAACAGATACCATTCACATGATCTTTCTGTACATATAGAGACTAGGTTGAAAAAAACATTAATCGGGTTAACTTTTCATTCCCCATGTGATAGTCATGAAATCCATATGAATTTCCTACTCAATCAAGATGAAAACTCTCAACAGTACTCGAACTCATAAAACTCGAGGAGTGTTTCACTAAGTTGGTATCTTCATGGCCGTATTTTTATTCTTCCGACGATGTATAAAAAGGAACTGTTTTGCACTTTTCCCTCATTTTTGGAAAAAGACCTAGGATTTCGAAATATTGTGAAAGTTTTTCCATCAAATTTGAGAAATAAGACTGTTGAAATTGTTGTATTTTAGCAACAACTCAGTTAGGGTTGATCAAGAATATATTTTAATATAAATAATATTCAGTCTAGGATTACTTACTAGTGTATCAACAGAACCGTCGTTGCACACGGCATCGCTGCTTCTACACAGGTATTTTTTTCTGCCAGTTTCAGTACTCAGTATCAAAATATAAGATACCGAAATCAATATTGGTATGACCAAAATCCAAAAGACATATTCCACCATTTTCCTAGTTTTTTGTTTTTTGCGGCGTTTAAGTGAGTTTTTAATTTTTCGCGTTTGGTAATATTCACAACATGCAAATTATCTTCTTAAAGATTACAATTTTATTCAATGTGGTGTGAGTGAAATTGAACTGTTGAAAATCTTCCACTTCTACACCAGATTGTGTCTACTCTCATAACAGAATTGAAACAGAAAATTATTGTGAGGCCCCTGGTATACCAGAAAGATGTAGTTGACCGCACATGGCCCGTCATGTATATCAAATGAATTTGCACGCGATGCCAAGTACGCGTTTGACATCATAGTTTTTCTAAAAATAAATTTTCAGAGGTCCAGCTGTACTAGACTCATTATTTTAGTTTTTGCTCAAATTCAAAGGCAAGAGAATCTGGAGAATCGTTGAGTAGCAGTCTACATGACTCATGAAATAATACACTTTCTCTCTTCTGCTAATATATATATATATATATATATATATATATAGAGAGAGAGAGAGAGAGAGAGAGAGAGAGAGAGAGAGAGAGAGAGAGAGAGAGAGAGAGAGAGAGAGAGAAAGAAAGAAAGTCTTCCATCAGTGGTGACAGTGGAAAACTATGACAGCATTTGCTTAGAGTGTTACACCATAGGTGGTTCCACTTATGTATCGCTTGCCGTTAAGGCACTATTCATTTCAAATCCTCTGGGTTTCTATCACAATTTGTCTTCGATAGGAGGACCTTGCCAACCCACAGCTGATGAAGGCCAAAGCCAGAAACAGCTAGCTAGCTCCAAAATCGGAGCCGAAACGTCGAGAACAAAACTCCAGACGCGGTTCAACCCGAACTCAACAACAACATACAACTGACCGCGGAAACCTAGGAAACACAGCATCAGGACAGTTTTTACCGTTCAGCAAAAAACCTTCCACTTAAGATGCCTAGGAAACCCTGGTGTATCTAGTGATTCGATATTGTTTAGAATTTCTTGTCGAAAAACAATCGACGATTACAAAAGCTTTCTAATTTTTGTATAGGGGGCGTTATATCAGCATTTTCGAAAATCTGTCAAATGTCGGTTTTGTCAGATTGACGTAACTTTGATGTTTATTGTTGTCAATGAAAACTGAAATTATTTCTTCGCACTCAACAGTGTTTAAAAGTCTATATAAGTAGAATAAGTGTTGAAGTTATTACAAGTACTTTTTCACGATGTGTAGAAGATTTCGTATTTTGTGTGGTCAGTCAAAATCTGGGGATCCAAATATTCTTCTTTATTCAGTACCTAAGGTCAGTACAAAACAAATCGCCCTAAAATAATAACATGAATGTAGCGTTGTAGCTAATTTTATTCGTTTCAGCTTGAGCGAAAGTCTTATATCGAGGAGGAAACATCTGTAGCTCTCAATAATGAGATATTGAAAACAAAGTAAATAAATGAAATATCGATGTGATACGTATTTCGAACCGTTGCATAACTGATGTGTGTTTCCCCAATTCCAAGACAGTCTATTACTTTCAATACACTAGCATGAACTTTGTCGTACATTCTCAGGCGAATGGGCAAAGTAAATATTCTCGAAATCAAAGTCTAGTCTTACAAACTGATATAAAAACACTAAAAACTTGTAGAGGTAGCAGGTGACAGTGACAGTATTGACAGGTTGTTAACGGTAGGTTTCCACGTTACATGCACGTTTTCTGAAACGCATTTGATTGGCTGTCAGGGCTGTCAAAATCTCAGTAGGCAAATAATAAACAGTGGTAGAATATTTGGTTGCACATTCCTCTCTACTGAAAATTAAGCTTCATATGGTATATGACTGATCTCCATCTACAATAGCGATCTGGAGCTTTTGCGATCTCAGAAATCAAGCAATCGCTTTTCGCCAAGTTTATCCCAAAATTATTCAGGTATAAGTAGATACACCAGGGTTTCCTAGGCATCTTACTTTCATTTTACTTATATATATTTATATATATATATATATATATATATATATATATATATATATATATATATATATATATATATATATAATATATACACCTGAGGAGTAGGCAGATGGCGACTTCAGCCACATCAACTTTTTGAAAATGGCTCCTAAATCAGATCTGAAACGTCGAACACAAAACTCTATGCATCTGCTCGGATAGGTTTCCGCGGACGGATAGGTGATTACTTGAATTTCCGGTTGAATCGCGTCTGTAATCGTTATTCTGTCGACGTTACGGCTTCCACTTTGTAGTCATTATCAAGATTTTTCCGTAACTTGACGCCGGGGGTCTAAATCTCCTTAATCTCCAACTCTCATCCTAAGGTGAAAACTGAGGTTGTGTGGATAGAGGTATGGTGTTTATAACCATATGAGGTCCGACGATGTGAAAAATGGTATCGGACCAGATGTAGGGATGATTTGAGAAGGTTTAATTGAACCAATGGGACAGTAATGGAAATCTTTGTGAGTCGTCTCGTTTGTTACGGCATCCGGGACGTTTTTCAATTTATATTGCTTCACGAATGTTCTTTGTGTTGTTGAAGTCATTTTGTGTCCGGTTTCGTAGTTGTTCTAAAAAATTGTTGTTCTAAAATTGTTCGTTTCCGTTAACCAGCTGACGAACGTCAACCCTCAGAAGTCGAAACTTGTGCGAGCAATGGATCAACGAGGCCTTACCTTTTAACGTGCGATTACCCAGCACGGTGGCCCGGCGAGGATTCGAACCCCGGCCTTCCGCTTGATAGGCAGATATGCTAACCACTACACTACCGAGACCACGATAGTGATACCACAATCTGAAAAAATAAGAATTAATATCGGAATATATACGAGTGTAGATGGGCAGATTTTCAATCTATCTCGAGAAGTTTCTGTGATAATTCAAAAATAGATCCTTCTGAATGGCACAGGTTGAATTAGTCAGCAAATTTCTGACATTTACAAAAAGCGAACATAAAAACTATAAGAGAATATTTGTGAAATTTTTGGTTTTCGAAACGTCAACGATAGGTATTTTGATAAATATTTGTTCTTGTAAATTTCTGATAGGCAAAATTGAGAGTTACGAAAAGTTGCCGACCAGCTCAATAGTAATTCCTATTTTTTTAGATTGTGGTGAGTCGAGAACCCAAAATATCTAGAAAAAAGAAACCCCCCCACCCCCCAGAAATAATGACATTCAAACAGTGTCGAATTACATGGTACAAATTCGTGTTCGTATGACCTAATCGATACTCGTCTGTTCATCTGTCCTATGAATGTTCTCGGGCAGTTACGGCAAGGAAGTTTCTATGTTCTTATTGATTCGTCGAGTATCACATCTTTGGGTGGGCGCAGGACAGGGGATATTCGATGGTTTGCTGTGAAAACTGTCCTGATGCTGTGTTCTGTCAGAATTTGGCTTACTTTATCAATGACTTTTTGAATAAAAGGGGAAATCTTTCGGGCGTTCCATCGGATCTTTCGGTGGTCTGGGTTGCAAGAAACGGATTTGCTGGCGTTGAATGGTTTTCTGGACCCGGAGGTAGGAATAATCTTTTCGAAGAGGGGCGGACTTGAGCTTTTTCTGCTCACTGAGTCTATTGTGGTCATGTGCACTATTAATGGATCTGTTGAGGAGAGAGTTCAGTACGAAGCCTACTTGGGCTAGACGATGGTGGGAGTTAGCATTTAGGTATCTGTTGGTGTGCGTGGGTTTTCGGTAGACAGCGTTTGTGGAGAAACTGTTGGATTTTGTGATATGGACGTCTAAAAGTGACATAGAGTTGTTAGTCTTCATTTCCATTTATTTATGTATTTATTGTCGTTTAGCTGTAGCTTGATATTTTGATATCCTGTTTGCATATATTTTTTTACCAACACCTTTGTACATTTCCTGTAATTGGGTGAATACCTGTAGGAAATAAAGTGCTATCTATCTATCTAATATTGTCGAGGTGATTAGGGAAGGTGTGTAAGCTTTCGAATACATGAGGCCAGATAGCAAAGACATCATCCACGTAACGGAACAAACACGTCGGCTTCAATACAGATGTGTCAATGACTCTACACTCAAAATCTTCCATGTAGAGGTTTGCAAATACTGGCTAGAAAAAAGAACCTATGGGAGTGCCTTTTACTCGTTCATGAAATCTGCCCTGGAAAAGAAAGTATATCGATATTTAAAGTGCGAAAACCCCCATGTTCATTTCAAAAAATTTTACAGTAAACACGAAAAACACAATTTGATTGATTCTATCGATGATAATTTAATTTCTTCAACTTGATGTTATTTCGGAATGAAAAGTAATATATGTCTGCGTTTCATCGATATACTGGATATGCCATGACTAATAAGGTTGAGCTCATCTTGGGAGATTTGATGATTGTTTTCAAGGTGCTAAGTTTTCAAACTGATTAGTATTCTTTTGCAAAAACATTCCTCTAACAGATATATTTAGCACTTCGAAAACCAAACATCAAATCCCCCATAATACGCTCAACCTCATTTATCATTGCATGTCCAGTACATACTTTCCTTCCCAGGGCAAATTTCACCAACGAGTAAAAGGCGCCTCTGGGGGTTTTCCCTCTCCCCAGTACTCACAAATAACTACATGAAAATTTTTGAGTCAAAAGCCATTATTAACGCGACGAGTTGGCTCCGTTACGTGGATGATATCTTTGCATTGTGGCCTTATGAATCCGAAAGCGTACCGTCTTCCCTAATCACCTCAACAAAATTCAACAATGCCTGTCGTTGGCTTGACGTATAAAACACTGTTATTATGTCTATCACTTTTTACTCTATTGAGTATCATTCGAATATCACAATACCATAGTTCTTCACTCAGTTGACAAATGCTAACAAATTCTGATCTGCTCATAGCGGTTAATAAATAGATATGTTACATATAGAGCGGGCGCTGCGAAACATTCCGTTTGAAAAAACCGATGACCTCATTCTGATTGAAGATTTGAGTTTAGGAAGACCTAATAAATAATATTGTGGAGGTTGCCAGACAGGATTATGGTCCAAATTTTTTTTTCGGACCTTCAATAAGAGTTTTCGATTTCACTGATGTAGCTATGGAAAAAAAAAGTTGTATAGAATGCAAAAACCATTGACGGTTATTTCTCGACTGGAATGATTCTGTAAGATCCTCACATACCTGGAACTGAAGGTTGCCAGGCAAGTCAGTTGTTAGTTTTAATTTAAACTCCCTCCCCAGCGTCACATACTTACTCTCGAATTTTAGAGCGAGCCCCGCTTTTCTCAGACGTTTTTGACACTTCAGTTATAGCTAAATGTCATCGATTAGTATAACAAGTACATTTACCCATTTCAATAATAGCAGTGCTCCCAATTTTGTGATATATTTGGTTCTGAAAGTTGAAAAATGTCGCTACAATTAATTCATTTGAAAAAAACAACGGAAAATCATGTTTATTTTATGATTTACCATATAAAATGGTGAATAACCAAAAAAATAACGTTTCAAATTGCAGCAAGTCGACACAAAGACAAAATTTCAGACATGTTTGAGGAGTTGTTCGATCCGAATGCTGACGAACAACATTTCTCTTGACAAAAAAGTTGCATGGACAGCTATATCAGGAATGGAAAAAATTTGTCGTCGTAAAATAATATCACTGCATAGAGGGCTGAAAGAAAGTGCTTCGTTATGAGCTTAAGGCGTAGCTACTGCTACGGAAGAAAAATTTTAAAAACTCATATATTGGTCAAACAGCTAGGAATCTCAATAGTCACAAAATTCCACACAGAAGCGATTGTAGAAGGAACATCAATTCGTGTGCCTTTTCGGAACATGTGAATCGTTATAATCATCGAATGGATTATGAGAATACTGAAATCTTGGACACAGAGATGAATCTCAACATATGAATAAACGAACCGACTAGAATAACTTTAGTCAGATATATACTTATTTGTTACTCTTCAACGAAAAAAACTATAACACCTGTTGATCAAAATTTTCTCTCACGTAAATAAGTACTCCATATAGAAAATAATTTATGTATATTGTAATCAACCCTTTTTTTATAGTTGTCCCGAAGAACCAGAGAAGATATTGTAGGATGTTCAGCCATATTTTTCATGCTGTTCGTGGAGGAATTGAACAAGTAATTGAGAATTAGGCAGATACCGATATTTTGGTACTCAGCATCCACTTTTGACATGAGCTAAATATTGGTTGTCAAGGGATTTGGTTTGAATGATCGGTCGAGAAAAGACTTGTTCAAGTTGTCATTCAGTAGGTGAATTGTTTGCCAAAAAAAAGTAATATTTTACCCGCATTAGATGCTTGAACGGGTTGCAACACGACAAGCCGATTAGCGACTAAGAAACAATGTATAAGCGCTGCATCCGAGGAATTCGTCGATGCACTTTTTATTTTTGCAAATAACTCTGAAACTCCGATCCATTTGAATGACATTGAAAAAGTATGCACTTCTCAAGCTAATATCTTGTAATGAATCTGAAATCATATGCACTTCTGATGCTTTCTATCTACATTTCTTGAAGTCTGCAGCTCAAACAGATCTGTGGAAAAATATCTGAAAACAAATACATGAGCCTCTGAACTTTCTTCAATTCGGTTATGGAAGAGAAGATGGAAAGTTGTACCCGGTGCAAATGGCAAAACCACCTAAATCCTTTGATCCAGCCTTGCAAATATAATGCTGAATGCAGGACGATGTATTGCACTTGGAAAAAGCGGAATCAATTGTATTTTCATTTGCAAATGCATCGGAAATAATTGTCAAAACTCACGTGAATGAAAGCAAAGTTTTGTTATTTTTCATTGCATATCAATATGTAAACCACTTTTTTTATTATTGAATTTGTACTGTATTATGATCATGCCGTTTTTTTTAATACCTCACCCAAACAACATGTTAATAGTCAAAAATTATTTTTGTTTTTCACTGCTACAGCGATGGAATCGAAAACTCTTATTATAAGTCCGAAAAAAAAAACTGGACCATAATTCCGTCCGGCAACCTCCACAATGTCACTTATTGAGTCTTCCCTGACTCAAATCATCAATCAGAATGAGGTCATCGGTTTTTGCAAACAGAATGTTTCGCAGCGCTTGCACTAATAGAGGGGTGTGATTTCTTCTATCACAAATTGATGACGTATGGCTGAAGTTGAAATAATTGAACTGTAGATATGAGAGCTCTGGTCTGCAATACTATACACTGATAGGGGAATTTATGAGAAAAAATAAAGCTCTTCCTATCAATATCAGTTAGGATTGGGATATGAGTTCAATAATAACTAATTCGAAAACTCTAGAGGAACTCTGATCTCCAGTCCAATTTACGAGAACCAAATCTGCCTCAAATATTGTATTTAAAGCACGTTCTCAAGTGAATCATTAATCGTGTCTGCTTCTGTATTATTAGAAATTGTGAATTTAAATCGGACATGTTATGATGAGGTGCGTGAGATCAATGCCATAATCGATGAGTGGTTATGGTCAACCAGGCCGATTTTGGTTCACGACTGGGTTCGGCAAAAAAGAAAAAAGAGGTTGATATTACAATATTACACGTAATCAAGGGATTGACAAAAAATTTCTAGAAGATTATGTCATATCGACGAACGTCGGTTCATTATTCCAATAATAATATAAAATCTTGTGGGGAATTTTCCCACCGAACACATATTACCGCTGAATGGAAAAAAATGCTTGCTATATTGCCATGTCAATTTGTTCTAGAACTGAAGATATTGCTGTTTATTTTCCTTTCATCCTAGTGTAAAAAGTCATCAAGAACTAAATACGTGATATGATAAATCCAGTCTCTCTGAAAGAATTATTTCGTTCCAAAACACGAAGTTATTTTCCTGGGAGTGAAGGTTATTCCTTGGTAAACCTCTCTGGTTCTCCCTCCAATTCACTACCATTATGTTCATCAAAACATTTTTCGAGATCATTCTGTGGTAATTTGGGTAGGTCACTTAATTTAGAGCGGACATAGTGAAATGTGGAAAAGATCTCGCTCAAAGTGGGATATGTCCATTTATATCGATTATTCAGAATGATATCTACTCTCATTGGGGAGTTCCCCTACTCGGGCCATCAACCTGTATGCAACCACCTGAGCAGAACTTTACAACTCGTCTGGTAACATACCAATAGGAGCTAGTATCGAAAAAGTTCCTGATTTATTTCAAATGAAATAAAAACTGACTTTACTCCGTTTTGATTCTAACTGAACTTGAATTTCGCCATCACAATATTGAAACTTACCAATCAGTTCATCCGATATCACTAATGAAATATACAAAGGTGGCCTTGCACTTGATCTGTCTTGAGATCTATATAATATATATAGTAATTTCTTCTTCAACAATATTATTCCCAATAGACAAATATCCCCAGTTGAAATTTTCTGTTTGTAGCTTATACCAAACAAGTTGGCAATTTGATTTGTGTATGCTAAGTTCTCCTGTAGTTCTGCATCTAACGTAATTCGAATTACAGTTTTTATATCATATACCTACTGCTTCACTGAAAAATGATCAATTACGTTTTTACTATGTGCCTAGAATAGATTTACGACACAAAAGATGCAGAAAAAGGTAACAAATTTCAATGATAATCTCCTGATTTTATGCATGTTTTCAACACATGAAACATGTTTTGAAACTAATGGTCGTATAACGGAAAAATACATCTGATAATTTTAAAATAATGAGACGCAGACAGTTGATTCTGAAAACTGACATCGATATAAATGATATTCAATTTGAGAGAATCACGTTTTTCGTTTTGTTAACATACCATAGCTAACGTCAGTACATCTTGTTGAGTACTACGGAAAAAGTGAAGACAGACAAATTATCGTTGAATCATTATGCGCGGTCTGGAGAACGAAGTGTCAGTTTTTTTATTAATTGACTTTGATGAGTGGATGAGAACAAACCGTTGGCGGTTATTACCATTCAGGACGCTCGAATACAAGCCATCCTGCTGAGAAATACCACTGATGGACATTTTTCCCAGTAATATTGATGAGAAAGTTTTCTTCATCGTTTTTATTTTTTCAAATCAACTTGTCATTATTAAGAAACGATTGAAATTGAATCTACAATTGTGATGAGCTTATCCGGTTACATGGAAATATCAATTTGATGACTTGGGCAACTGAGCGAGATGGTGGTTTTTCATTAAAAAAAATTGTTATAAGCAGCTTGGATTGAGAAAGGAAAATCAGGAATTCCATCGGTTATCATATTAACATTGAATGTCATCCATCAATATCAAGTCTTTTTTCTAATTCATTGTTGTGTATTATTATTAGGGATGGACAAATGTGACCAAGAATTATGAGCTCATATACATATAACTATCGAAGTATAAGTCGATTATTTTCAAATTCTATGAATGCTTTTTTTTCTCCTTTCCATCGATATGTCAGTCCCATTTGAATTGAGGTCCGTATATTAATATGAATCTGGAATATAGTAATTTCAGTTCGAATCTACCTAATTCTTAACAATTCAATTCGTTATTTTTTTTCATCATATTTTCACCCAACTATAAAAAAAAACACGAAGTTTCATTTTCTCTTTTTGGGCTCTTTCACCTGCTCACTTGAAGAATCTTATACATTTCATTCCTATTTATACTAAACTTCCATAACAAACAATTTTTATCGACCTTTTTCCAAACAAGTACAGTGGTCTATTGTTACATAAAGGGTGTCTTATTCTGATGCATAACATTCCTCACTTCTATTCAAAAAATATATTCAGAACTCATAGACAATATAAATGAGAAGGATTTTTAATTTAGTGAATTGAATCTTTTCTAACAACGTTCTTTCAAAGTCTCAGAATTTAAGGAGTATTCAAATCACTATCTTCAGAGTGAGCAGAGTCGTCTTGTTGACTCCAATCTTCTGAGCTCTGCAGATACTATTAGTTTCAGTTAATGAGGCACTGGCATTGACTTACAAAAATAGGAATAGGGTTGTCGTCCAAAACTTTGTCCACTTTTGGTCCGTTGTATCGACCATAACCATTGCCGAAAACAGAAAGAAAAATTATTCATTTCACTCGTCTCAATACTGTCACTTCTATGATTCAAGTTATTCTCAATTTCAAATTTAATCATCAATAAATATATATATATATATATATATATATATATATATATATATATATATATATATATATATATATATATATATATATATATGTTGTTGTTGAGTTAGGGTTGAACCGCGTCTGGAGTTTTGTTCTCGACGTTTCGGCTCCGATATTGGAGCCATTTTCAAGAGGTAAATATGACTTCACGCTGAGGTCTCAATCTGCCTACTCCTCAGGTGTCACAGGGTGTAAGGGTTGGTATTTATAGCAGCGGGTGCTGCCAAAGCACCGTCGGATGACTTGGTGGGGACTGGGCATCTGGAAATTAGGGGTTTCCATGCAGTTGGAAGTCTCTGACCGTCGTCACGTTTATTTAAGCAGGACGGTCGCTTCTCGATTTCGATGCCCTCGCTAATTATACGAGCTTGTAGTATTTTTGCTGTGGCGATGGTCTTAGTGTTCTCAAAGTCTATATTGTGTCCTGTCTCTCGATGATGTTTGGACAGAGCTGAAGATGGGTCTGATTTTCGGACAGCAAGTTGATGTTCGTATACTCTTCTTGTCACACGTCTGTTGGTCTAGCCTACATATGTTCTATGGCAATCAGAACATGGTATTTCATATATACCCTGTGATTCGTTGACAATTTTGTCCTTGGGGGAGCGGAGGAATGTGAAGATTTTATTGTTGGCTGTAAATATCGTTTTTATGTCCTGTTTTTTGAGAATTCGTCTGATTTTGTCAGTAACACCTTTAATGTAGGGAAGAAAAGCTTTGTGGGGAACGTTGTTGTCTGTTGGGTCTCTGGGAATGGAAGGAGAAGTTTGATGGCGGCGGATGGATCTTTCAATTTGATGGTCTGTGAATCCATTTCGAAGAAGGGTTAGTTCGAGTTGGGCTAGTTCCTGTGGTTTGTTATGGAGGCCTGTGAGGTTGATAGATCTGTGGATGAGGAAATTTACAACGGAACTGGTTCGTGCTGGATGATGGTGGGAGTTTGCGATAAGGTATCGGTTTGTGTGTGTTGGTTTCCTGTAGACCGTGTGGGTGAAGGAGTCATTGGTTTTTGCGATGAGGACATCTAAGAATGTAGGGAAGTTATTGCTTTCGATTTCCATTGTGAATTTTATATTCGGGTGGAGGTCGTTGAGGTGATCAAGGAAATACCACTGATGGACATTTTTCCCAGTAATATTGATGAGAAAGTTTTTTTCATCGGATGAACGAGCGCATGCCTTTTAACCTTGATGTATAGCACAGCACATCATTGCTTGGCCTTATATATAGATGCGACCCCACTGAGCCTACTAACCATCTTCGTCTCAACATATTTCCATGAATGATGGAGATATTTCATCCCAACGAAGTTCTGGAACACTGTCTATCAACAATCTCACGATAAAAACAAACCACTCATAATGGGATCCAATCAGATTATTTGTGAGATTCTTAAGTGTTAAATTTTGAAAAATCGATACACCTATGTACTTATGTTATTACATGTTCGAAATCAACGTGAATTTTCGAATACAATGACACCCTGTAGTGACATTCCAACTACGGATTGAAGCATGGTTTCGTTAGTCTCTTCTGTTTGGGGTCACATTATCTACGCAACTTCTCTAACAATCTACGAGGATCTAGTAAGTAGTACGAGCACGACGAGTCATTGAGAGTCGCCTGAAAAATTGGCGGGTGTTAACCAAAATACCGCGAAACCACCTCGAAAATCTATGGATATTGACGGTATGCAATAGTATATTGAGTAAACGCAATGATTATAATGAGTGGTTTCTTTCTAATATCCTACTTCATTACGGAACGAAACTTTCTTTGAAATAAACAAATAAATATTTAGGGCTGTTCGAACTGTATACGTCAACATCCAGGAATTGTTGAGCGTGTTCAGCGGTATTTTGATTGGCACTGGCCAATTGTTGAAGTGTCATAATCTGAATGGCTTGTCATAGTTGTACTTCTTGGTTCTTGCAGATGTGAACTCGAATGAAAAATTCTGAAGGGGTTGAATCGGGTGCTCTTGCAGGCTACCTGGCAGAACCATCTATTCCAATCTTTTGTTCAAATATCAATTATGGGGTATCTCGGGATTACCTTATCAACTATCTCTGGGTTGAAACCGTTCACTTCAGCTACGTACCTAATCACTCTGATTTCATTGTCGTACTTATCTTTTTCCAAAGGAAAAGTTATTAACCTATGGACAAGAAAATGCATTGCCGCCATTTTATGTTGTGGACAATGATTTGAGTCATTTGGAATGTAACTGAATGTGTTCGTGTCTTTCCTGTAAATGTCAAATTCTATAATTAGAAAATGTAAATTTAGGAAAACACTTCGTGAATCTTCGACTCTTCAAAAAGATGAGAGAAACGAAAAGTTTATAGTAATCCCATATGAACCTCAACACACTAGAGGACTCCAACAAATATTTGGGAAGTCGGGAAATCACGAGATCAGTTGTCAAGATTGCAACAACAAGTACATCGGCCAGAGCCGACGAGCTATTAAAACCCGTTTCAAAGAGCATTTCACACACATAAAATACGAAAGGGTAGAAAAATCCAGTGTCGCCCAACATGCTCTAGACAATGACCACAAAATTGGTGAGAGCAAATTGAAACTGATCAAGCATGTTCATGACACAAGACTACTCAATGCATTTGAGAGTCTCGAAATAGCAAAATGTAAAAAGAGCATGAATGGTGACAAGGGACCTATCCCTTTCAGCCCACTTTTCAATTTATTGTTGAGGAAGTAATCAGAATAATCAGTACTAACAGATGAAGGAACTTGCAGGTAGTGAGTTCATTATCGAGAAATTTGTTCGTACCGTTAACCAGCTGACGAACGTCAACCCTCAGAAGTCGAAACTTGTGCGAGCAATGGATCAACGAGGCCTTACCTTTTAACGTGCGATTACCCAGCACGGTGGCCCGGCGAGGATTCGAACCCCGGCCTTCCGCTTGATAGGCAGATATGCTAACCACTACACTACCAAATTAATTAGAATAATTAACAATAACAAACAAAGTCCATATCGGACCAAAAAACTATGTATATTAACAAGTAACCCTAGCTTTAGTGTCAATTTTCTTCTCCTGAAGATGCTAACCTTGTTAGCGAAACGCGCGTCGAGTGCAAAAATATCAGTTTGGTGTCAGGGTAATTGATCTCTAGGAAAAGTTTTCAACTTTTACACTAAAGGTTCCAATCTCAGCAAGGCAGCAAAGCAAATAGCGCAGGTGAACCATTTCAGAACACGCCAAATTAGGGGAGCCATCGAGATAGAAAAACATGGAGAAATGAACAAAAGAGACGACTCTCAAAATATTCCAAATGTCTGGAGGGCCCTCATCAACAAAAATAAAAACAGTTCAGGAAATGGTCCTTCGGTGGATGCAGGTCTCCACAAACCAGACCGACCGTTACTACCTGAACAGTCATAAGGCAAAGATCCGACAACCACAATCAATCCGACGGCTGAGGGAGCAGATCATATCGGCTACAATTTAAGACCGAGAAATCATTTTGAAACTGGCAGAAGTTTTTCGAACAGTTGCTAGCACCAAGTAGGAGGAGTAACATTCTTGAAAATGCCAACTGAGATGTTGACGAAACGTCGAAAGTCAATACCGACAAATCAACGGATAAACTCCCAGAATACCAATTTCGCATATATGTATATATATATATATATATATATATATATATATATATATATATATATATATATATATATATATATATATATATATATATATATTGACATTGTTGAAATGAACTCCAGAATCACGGTCCGCAAAAAATTTCAGTAAAATCGCGTGTTTGGATCTGAGATGGAGATTAATATTCATGTGAATATAAAATATGAAATATCGCCGCTTTTTATTATAAAAGTGTCAGTGAATCAAGCTAAAACGAACACTTTTCCCATGGTTAACACATCTGATCGATAATAAAGGTGGTTATTAATTTTATTTTATGGACCACACCAAGTCATGATAAAGTACCTATCGCCCTTCGGGCCGAAAAATAACATTCAACTCGTTTAAACTTCGAGAACGGTGTCGGTTATCGCCAGGCCATAACCCAAATCTGATGCCCGAAAGACAATTGAATGCTTGGGATTCAGTTCGTTCCCAAACGAGGTGATATTATCGGATCATGTTTGGTTTGACATGTTCCATTGTATGCACAAAAATCTATAATTTATATTTGAACCAGGTATTGCGATACGGACAAGGTTGTCACGTTGTCGTTTACGCATTCATCAAGTGCAAGTAGTGCAATAACAACTACACTCATTGTTTGAACTCGAAGAACAACTGTCATAAATGCATCGTAGACACACTTCAACTAAGTATTCTTCAAAGGATCAACAGTGATCTCCTCACTTGGCTTCTTCGATGTCAACTGAATATCACTGGTTATTTGTCTTATTCTGAATTCCATAAAAATGGAATATTACATAGACCGAAATCCTACAGAACCTTGCTGAAGTAAAACAAAAGCAGGTATATGTTGATTTCTTAAGACTTTAATGAATGATCATGCAATAATTGAAGCTACGGAAGAGATGACTGATTCATCAGAACTCGTTTATGCTGATCCTCTTCCAAAGCTGTTTCTGAAAGTATTATCTCTGACTATCTCTATCTCTTTTCCCTTCCGCTGACGTAATCACAAGACGTTCATCAAACTTCAACACACTTTGTGGAATTAAAGTATTCTTATAGATTACGTATGAAAACACCAAATTTGATGCTATTTTGACATCTAAGTCAACAGCTAACTTCTCTGGTTACATTAAAAAATATGGGAGCAATCCTCCAGAAAATACAGGATACTTCTTGTGACTCAGCAATTTTTTGGCTGTCGATGTCGGAGATATTTCATCTCACCGCCTGACCATGAATACTAATGTAACGGAGAAATCCATTTTATCTACACTTTTATGTCTTCACTAAAAATGAACCGTATATTAATAAAAATATCAATTCTTGGGGATTTGTGAATATGATGATTTGGCCAAACGCGAAAACCACTCGTACCTTCCAACATGCACTCTATCGAAAAATCAGAATCATTTTGAACGCTTTCGACCAACGCTGACATCAATATCGCCATAGAATTTTCTCACTCTGAACGAGTCATTAACAGATTTTCCTTTCCAGTCAATCTACACAACAATAATAGCACAATGTAATTTTTTATACTCCCACCCGTAAATATTCTGATCATTTTATAGTTCACTTACCGGGATAAGTAGGCGACTCCAGTCAACTAAATGGATATGAGCTATAACCACGAATTCCAAGTTGTTTCATTTAAATGAGCACGATGCCTGCGGCATCTTGCCCAAACTTCGTCCTCGTGCGATATAGCCACCATATCCACTCTTGTTGTACAAACAGCTATTCTCCCTCCATCACCTGATCAACTGCTAACAAACAGATATACAGCTTATCCAATCCATCTTGGCACAAACCCAGATACTTCCCAGTTGTAAACTGGTGGTGTAGACACCACACAACTACACTGTAGACCATGACGACAGAAAAAACACCTGCTAGGAATAAATTTCAATACACTGAACACATATAATAGGTGCTTTTTTATCTTAGTGTACTTCACAGAAATTGCTGGGCATGTACGTTATTAGTTCTGTGCCAAGATGGATTGCACAAGCTGCACATACTTTGTAGGTAAACTTGCAAGAAATTGCTCGCAAGTTTTCAACGATTTCAGATAATGCCCAAATGAGGTGATGATGTCTGGAATAATTGTTTACTTGCAATGAGAAGTTCTCTAAGTCCAGTTGTGGAAAATTTCTTCAGGAAATCATTTGACAATGTATTCAGAACACACCCCGGTTCGATCCAGAGACATCAGCGTACAAGGCCAGTACAGTTGCTGCTGGTAAACTGACTCCATATTTTCAATTTCACACATCTGCAGAGACCATTGAAATTGTTGTTATTAGAAGGTTGAATCCATATTATAATTTTTGTTTCAGACCGGATATATTCGCACGTCAGACAGCAGTTATTACATCGAGCCTGCCGAGACATTCCACAATGGAACAACAGGTAGTTTGATACACAGAATGAAAAGAGTACCGCTTCCCACGAAAGATCCCAACGAAGTCAACTCGATGGAGTTTTACGAAAATTCTGGTGAGAATATATATTTTTTTATGAAATTGGAATTGGTGAGAATGTTAATTATTTCTAAACGTATTTTATATTTTAATTCATTTCGAATTATTGCGAATGAAAAAAATATGCAAATCCCAAAACAGTTGTAATACCCTCCTATCCTCTTGATCATTTCTGAAAGTCATTTTATTATTGGAACAAGTTCTTACCATGCCCTACGTGAGTGTTCTTCTGACATCCAACGGTATTTTAGTTTCTTCGATTGAGGTCTGGTTTTCAGTATTTTCTTTCTATTTTTCTATCCTCTCAATTCTTTCAGCTCGGAAAAGGGGATGATTGGTTTTTTGAAAGTGTCCCCTTTAGTGGCTCAATAGGAAGACTTGACAAATTGTCTCTGGTCTGGATTATTATAAGAAGTACTGGCTACCTGTACTGAAAGAAGAGTCTTATACTTCTGGCAAAATGTGACTGGATTGGCCCACTCCAAAGCATTTATGAATCCCTCGATGTTTGTTAGAGTGCAGTAAGGACCATCTATGCTATCTAAGAGGCTTTCCCTCAGGCCACTGTTGTCTGAATTATCACATGACGCGACTTTCGGAAGATACGACATGCCGTCCATGTTCAAAACATGATGAAACAGCATAGTATATAATTTGTGCCTGCCTCACCGCGGACCGAATCAGGTTTTCGATGTGTGAGCCACCATAAACCCTACAGGGTTGCAGTGGATGAGTCGTGTAAACCCCCCTCACGTCAAACCTAACCTGACCTCTTTAGGGGTTTTACGATTAATGCTGACCAATGTCTAATCCATTACTTTTTAGTAGACATTCTATCTCTGCGAATTGGGGATACTATCGGTCATGTGTATAATTATTGGGTGCGAAAGGGCTCACTTCAATAGCAGAAAATTAATTGCATTTTTGTTTGAACAGAGTGAATCTTTTTTCTCCGATTATAAAAAACTACAAGATTTTAGTTTTCCACTAATTGAAAAAGACGATAAACACACTTTCTCTAATAACTTCATTCCATCGACGAATATGTTCCATACGCATTGCATGTTTTCTCACATCTCGATAATATCATTGAAACTACTGATATTCAGTTATTTCAAATAAGTTATGAACCGTCTCAATGAAAATACTATACAATTCATAACTTCAAAAAAGTTCAGACTAATTTAGTTACGGACCTTGGGGTAATTCTTGACGAATCCCTAACCTTTAATCACCACATAACCTCCATTGTCAACAGGTCTACCAAAATGTTGGGTTTTATTAAGAGGACAACTCGTGACTTCACTAGTCTGAGTGCCATCAAAATCCTATATTGCACACTTGTTAGAACTCACCTCGATTATTGTTCCTCTATCTGGTCACCACATTATGTAACCCAGATTTCCAAGATTGATCGTGTTCAAAAAAGCTTTCTTAGATATGTTTCTTTCAAATCTAACTTCTTTGGTGAATATGCCTCAATTGAGAGTTATCTCAATATTCCATCTTTGGAGAATAGACGTAATCAGCGAGATCTATTGACTCTTTACAAGATATTAAATGGTGATTATGACTGTCCTGATCTACTTCCTCAAATCAGCTTAGAAGTCCCCACTCGCCTCACTAGACAGATAGCTACTTTTCATATTCCCTACCATCGTACCAACACTGCTTATTACAGCTACATCCCAAGATCCCTTAGAGCGGCAAATTCCCTCGATATTGAAATCTTCTCAACGCCTATTCATAAGTTTAAAAACCAACTGTGTCAGTGACCATCTTGTCATTTTATCTTCCACTTTTACACTGACTGTACTGTATTTTTACTTTCCATTGATCTTTTTAATGTCTTCAACATTATCTATACCATCTATGTTATGTCTGTTGTTGTATTACTCACATAATGTATATCTTGTAATAATTTTTTTAATTGGGCTTGCCCGTAATAAACTAAACTAAACTAAAAATAAAACGCTCGCAAATGTAAACTTTTAAAAAGTAACCTATATTACTGAACATTTCGCAATACAATTGTGCTAATAATAGTTTGTATATGGGTCAATTGATATTTCCAATGTCGGACAATAGTAATAACCACTGTGGGTCCGCAAATAGACTTCCAACGAATAATATCATAGTGAATTATGGTGAGAGCATTATGAGGAAAGGTGCTTTATACACGATTCTGGCAATGAGAATAAATGTTTAAAAGGAGGCTTCATTCAAAATGGATGGAGCATTTGAAGTGGGAGAAGTGATACGGCTAAGGGGCAGCTGTAAAAACTCCAGTGAACCGGGGTTCAAGGAAACCAATATCAATTGTTAAGCAGTAACAAACCATTCGATAATGGCGATAATGCTTAGCAACATTACCCAGTTCACTTGAACCATGGTTCACTAAGTGCCAATTGCACCGCTTTGCTTTAGTTGTGATTTATCTGAGCCAGGCTTTGTTGCTATGGATTTGCCAATCAGCTTCCTTGTTCCTTAACGATTAAGCCAAGCTTACTTGAATCTTTCTTGAGTTGAAGCGTTGCAATTGGCCCTGAGGGCCACTTGTACATACTCCAGTGAACTGCGGTTCAAATGAACCGAGTTCATTTGCTAAGCATTAGCCAATACAATCGTTTGTTGCTTGACAAGTTTGAGTCAGTTGAGTAAGATATGTTCTGTCAAAGGGGAAATATATCACCCCTTACCTGGAACTCTTCTATGAACTCTTAAAAAGCCAGTGGCGTAATTGAATAAATATGAGTAGTTTATAAATATATGTTTTTTATTTCTCACCTAGTTCTTGACACTATCTATGAATTCAAAACACTGCTCTATCGACAGGACCAGTATCTGATTTGATCTATCGTTATGAATGATAATGCTCCGTGAAAAATCTTTTGAAAATCTGTGAGAATGTTTTTGAAAACAAAAACATATTTATTTCTCTGCGATATTTCAAATCAATAGAGCAAAATGATGAACAACGTATCGACAATAAGATGAACGCATATTGAGGGCAAGTTTTTAAACCATCGAGTTTTCGAAAGAGAGACTGGTTCAACCAGTAGGGACCGTGCGCGACGACAGCTACATCCACTTTTGGAATTTTATCCATTGTGCTTCATGACAATTGACTTGACTTGATTGACAACTGATAATCAAGGTTGAGAAAGTTAGAATAAAGTATGATTGTGCGTCGTTGGGACGTGTCTAATAAAAGATCAATACACGCAGCCATCAAACAAAAAACGATCATTAATGAGCAGAAGAGAATTGATCAGCAATAATTGGTCAACGAATTAACATTGAACCTTATTCAACAATCATGCACGATTCTACATATTTAGCACAACATTGAAGCAATTCTAACTGAGTGCTTGTAATGACATTTTTATCACCTTAAAAATCATGAAAATATATTGTCAAGGATAAAGAACACTCTGGAAAAATATTTAATATAAATGATAATCAGCAAGAATACTTTCAGACAACAACTGTGCTATTTTTTGAAATAATCGTCTATTTTATAACTACTGTCTCGTCCTCTGCATTACAACAATTAGAAAATGTGTTCTTCAGTGAGATATTCCAGTGGCATGCTCAATTTTCCCAGGGAACAGGAATCTCTCCATTCAATTCGGAAGCAATATTATAAAGAACTGATTACACTATTCCGTTTATTGTAACTGGCGATAGCTTGACGCCTCCAAGAAGAATCTCCGACACTCATCTAGTGTCTGAAGCATGCACCAAATAACTAAATCATCTTCCAAACATGTCTCGTTCCGTTGTTGAATAAAATAACAGAGAAAAGTGTTATACAAACGTCAGTAAGGTCAAGAAATCATGCCTCACGGTACGTATGAAAATGACAGTTCCCACAAAAATTTGTTCACATAGATGGAAATATCGGAATATACGATGAAATTGAAAATTTGCTCTGTTCACATAGATGGAAATATCGGAATATACGATGAAATTGAAAATTTGCTCTGTTTCTGACGTTGGTGAATGAGAGGTATTTCTAGTAGCAAAAACGTATACATGAATGTCGCATTCGAAACTTGTTATAAATTTCGAAATTCTAGGTGATCCAAGAGATGTAGAAAAACTGTTGAGTTGGTGACTGTCTTTCCCAGTATCTTCTGGGGAAGACAGACAAACATGATAATGATTCGGCAACAAAATATGACTTTTTTCCATGGAAGGGATGTTCATAATTGTTACACCCATTTCCAGAAAATAGGAAATTATGATCGAATAATGTATAAAAAGATCGATAGTGGAATGCTGTGAAGGAAATATTCAAGATTACCAGAGCTCAACTGTTCTACTTATCTGTGTAAACGGGGATTTGAAGATAAAAGTGAATGAATCGAATTGCCTTATATTAGAGGTTTGTTTTTGATGATACAGGAAATTCAAATAACGTCACTTCGCTAGGTAATCTTCATTCTAAATTCCTTTTCAGTGCCACATCCCGAACATACATTGCAAATACTCCACTAATGGACAAGACAATGACCGGCATAGCTTACCGACAACCATTCCACAAATTGCCTTCTTCTAGCCGAAGGCGGTAGATGTTGCGAGCGAAAACTGAATAATGAAAAAATGGCATAATGAACTGAATAAATAACGACAAGACGGCTGGGTATACTTTGCACGGTTGATTATTAAATACCTGATTGTATAATGGTTTACAAGACAGGCGGGCTGAACCGCTTGCAGACTGCTCGGCTCCTTCAAGACTCGAGGACGGAATGAGAGACGAAAACCCGTTCCACCAACGGTTGCCTGCCAGTCAAAAACAAGGAGCATGTTGTTTCCATTAACTGATGAGGGTTATTTTTCCAGAAGCGGATAAACGACAACAAAGATGGTGGCGAGGTAGCCTTTCAAACGGTTTAATGGAATAATTGAGACTTTTCATGAACATTCGACTATGTTAATTTTTTTTACCAAGAAATAAGTACAAAACATTTTTGGAATCCAGCAAAAAATTACTTGGAAATGGAGCATTCAAGTATTCTTTCGCGGAACGAATGCGGCCTCTTACTTGCTTTTGTCGTTATTGGACCAGGTCAAGATCGTCGCATCTCGATTAACCTGATTGTTTTTTGAGTCACAGTATGAGTGTTAGTAAAGTGTTCAAATGGAATCGGCATAAACGTTGTTGCAATTAGATTTAATCAAGTCATGCCTGTTGTTCAAATGTTTTTTGAGAGTGTTGACATTATCAAGAACTCACAGTCATATCTCCATCAATATAGTCAATCAACACTCTTACGGATTGACCAGCCAAATTACAATACTAAATTCGACAGCCTGTTTCGTCTTCGAGTTATTGGTATGCAAAATGCTCCTCTCACAAAGAGGTCCAATAGCTGATAAAACTCCTTACAATTATATCAGTCAAACGGCATTGCTCGATCAGATCCCTCGCCTTCTCGTTCAGGTGTGATGCTGAAATTGATGTTTTCACGGACGCTAGAACATAGAAAATATTCCTTTTCAAGAAATTACAGACAGTAACGCAGTCTAACCAATCAACCCCCTTACGGATTGACCAGTCAAGTCACAATACTAACTTTGGCTGCCTGTTTTTCCTTTGGGTCACTGGTATTTAAAATACTCCCCTCACAATTGGGTTCGACAGCTGATAAAACTTCACAGTTCCATCATCATCGACATTGCTCGATCAGATCGCAAGCTTTCTTTTTTTCTCATGGTATCTTTTTATAGGGATCAATTACCCTAACACCAAACTGATATTATTCGCACTCGAGGTACGTTTCCTTAACAAGGTTAGCATCTTCAGGAGAAGCGTCAATAAAAATCTCATCGTTTATTATGATTTCTGTTTTTAGAGCAAATTGTAATATCGTATTTTTTATGAATTTGGAGAGTGATAGGAAGGAATATATTGAAGAAATGTATATACCTTTCTGAAAAGGCATCCAACATTGATATATACTCATTGAACAAGTAGCAATCTCTCCATTTCTCGTTTAACAAAATGCAAGTAGTATGTTCAGCTGTTCTTATTCCAAATGGTCTCGATTTTTCATCGGTATAAACACATGGGATTTCAAAAACGGCACTTTTTCAATTCTGTTCCGTATAAAAAGGTTTGCTTCGACTCAATTGGGATAAAATCGTTCTCTGTAGTTCTTTCATTGAATATTTTACCTATACGTTCGAATATTGGTTCGTATATGAACCCAATCCAAACTTTGCTTTGTCGCTGTAACATGCATCGGAAACGACTTGTGTGTCCCTTCCACCTACACGATTTCTAAATTGTTTTAAGTTCATATCAACCTTTCTTCTGAAAATTATCTGAACAGATATTGTTATGGTACACCCTGTGTTCGAAAATATTGAGTAGTTCGAAAAAAAAAAAAACTGACTAACCAAGATCATATGATTTGCTTACGGCTGGATCTGAAAGAGCTCCAGCAAATGAACAGTGCCTAGAGATGAGCTTCAAAATACTTAGCATGAGTCTTCACTTCATGATTCCTCATATAGAGCTCGATGTTGGCGAATTGTTCAGCCGCCTCAGAGATTCATACCAATTTGAAAGAGAGAGAGGTGTAATGATAGTACACCCTGTGTTTAATGTCACATATTTCTGATATATGTCATGGAAATTATGTTCTGAATTTGAAAAGAGTTGAATGACAAATAGATACAGAGAGAAACGTCTATCAGTGTATTCATATATTATTCTGAGATCTTAACAAGTCTTTCTATATAAAGAATACCATTACAGATATGACTCATATATTGAGAAAAAAAAACCAAAATGAGTACAATTCTATAGTTTTCAAAATATTAAAATTATCTCTTGAATGTAAATTTGAGATAAAATATCGCTACCGCAAGTCTTTGGATTTTGTAAAATCAACTTCAGATTTTTCAGAGTCAATAGAAAAAGTGTTCCCTTTTTACTTCATATAATACTGAGTATAGATCCAAAATTTTATCGATTATTCATTTTTTATTGGAACAAATGAGAGGGTAAATTCATCGTTCACGTACTACTCAAGTTCATATGTCTGAATCAAGTGAACCAAGGAAGGAAAATTGGTCAGGAACGGACTATTGTAGCCGGCAGCAATGTTCACTGGCGATATTGCAACGCATGTCGGTAAAACTTCGAAATATTTGTCAACATGATATCAATTTATTCAGATCAGATTTGCTCGAAATCGACTTATTATTGATGCATCTAGTTAGAAAGTTCAATGATTTATTGATATGCCCACTGATAAGCTCAATGGTAAGTTTTCTCTGAATTAAACAAGCTCGAATGGTTTGAGAATGAATTCTGATGCTTTTTCCACCCTGAAGTCCAACATTAGATCTATCTATTCTCACTCGGATGCTTTTGAAGAGAACTGTACTATAAAATTGGGTGTGATTGTTTTTTTTATGCCTTGATTTTATTGTGAAACTAAGTATACCTACGGATATATGGGAGAGATTTATTCAACAAAGAAAATATCTCATGAAGAGATTGCCATTTACGTAACATCGTGACCATATCAAGCTGTCTAATATCCATTCTTCTGTAGAATCTGGTTTATCGCAATATACCTTCGTTTTGGTTGCATTCAACTGTTTTATTGACAGAAATAATCGTTAAAACGTACAAAATTAGTCAGTCCCATGGTAGTTGTTAAAACTCGGAATTGAGAAACATTTCCAATATAGACCAAGAGCCCGTGTCACTATTTTTGGTAGTGATAAGTTTACGCCCATCGACCAGGGAAACTTGTATTATCGATGTCGACGATGCTACAGAGATTCTCGCCATACATGATTTCCGGGGCGAAGTTAGGGTAGAGGGCTGACCGATCTGTATAAAAAAAGTGAGCAAAATTTGTCGTAAGTTTACGACTGAGAACATTGGGAAAGCAAAGATTTCAGGAAAATAATCCGACGCTCGCTTATTGTCATTGCCTACATCGTGGCGTTCACCCGCTACAACCCTCGAAATATGAATAAAAAAAACAACAACAAAGAGAAACCAGTTTACAACTGACAATGGGGCAGATCTTACCATTAGCATTTTAATGACACAAATTTCGCAGGCCAGCCTTATTCAATGGGGCGGAAGGGCGCTGGGCCCACCTGTTTCGGAAGAATTTCTAAGTTATTTTTTATAATAAGCTCACGACTGATTCCTTCACAATAATGTTCAATTTCAACTGTCCAATTGAAAAATGCAATCAACAGTCATCAAACAAGGGGTGCAAATATTGCCGTTCGTAAAAACAAGTTCCTGGAATAGCGCTCTATAAAGCTTGGCTATATTTTTATCAAAAAAATCATATGTTTGTGACTGACAATCAAACATTTAGGTACAACGTAGGTACGTGAATATGAAAACACCTTTCTCAGCTGTTTATTGCATGGATAAAGCTCAACTGACAAGTTTCTTGCATTTGCGAAGTGCAGGTATAATATGACAATTATTGAAACATCGGCCCTAAATTTTTCAATACAGTAATTTGACGACTGACACTTCGAAACATACCTGAAGTTGACTCTGCTGGATCGATCAATTCACGTGTCAGTCATCTCATGTATCGGTGGAATGTTGTCAGTCAACAAATGCAGCGTCGCGCGAAGCACCCTGATCTGTATATTCAGAGATTACTTGCAATTTCCGAATGTCCGTACCCTCTATGCTGTGATTTTTATTTATATTTTTTTGACTATGCATTTCAAGAATAATTTCAGTTCATGATTCGTTTTTTTCCAAACGAAATTGGAACTCCAGTACGATCCTGTTGCCGACATCTGAGTTTATCGTCACAAAATAATAACTATCTGTATCACTGTACTTGATTCCCCACATTAAATTTCCACAGAAATTTAATCGTGTTATAACATATAGAAATGGCAGATTCCTCATTTCAAAATATAACAATTTGACCCATCTTGCTCATATAAAATGTTGCTAATGAGGGAGATAAAGTTCAAATTTTGAGTTTGTTTTTTTTAACTTCCAACGGTTTTGGATAATAATGAAATTATAATCTGGGAAATTTGTGGTATAAATGTACGCTTCTGTTTTTTGTTGTTAGCGCTATTCAGTTGTTATCAATTTTTTTTTCATTCGATATCGTTACTTCTGATGATTTAATCAAGCATTATTTCCAAATTGAACAAGAATACATTTTTGTGTAGAAAACTGTAGAATTCAATAATCTGCGATCGAAACCTCGAAAAAAATACATGCGAAAAAAGTTGGGGTTTGACCCACCCCTTAATGGAATCTTGAAAGGAATGTTAATACTTTTCATCCGTGATAAAAAGGATTATCAACTCTAGGAATTTAATTTTATTGTAGAGTACCGTTTCGGAGATTTCAGATTAAAACCATCCCGAAAGTTGCACATTCAAATGGCTGTAGCTCATTTAGGTACAATTTTAACATATTGGGCCTTCATCTTGGGCACGCCTTTAAATGGCCATAACTCCCTAAGGGACCATTTCTGGAAACATGTTTGTGTGTGAACTTTCTCAACTCTTCCTGTAGTTGAAATTTATCTATGTAATTTCAGGACACCTTTATACATACATACAATGCTTGAAGCGCATTTCCACTTAAATGACGCATGTTTTCAATTTTTATCGGGGCTTTGCCACACTTTACATGATTATAGGTGACAGGTTCTTGATGAAGGTGGTACAACTAACGTCGTGTGAATTTTTTGAGCATAAACTTATAATCTTGAAGTATACCTGAATATTTTTGCACATTTTCAAGGGCCCAGTTTCTTTTTGCCACGTGGTACGTGACTGACGGTAATAGATTCTCGATTTATGTATAATAGATTACTTGCCCCTAAATTTTGGAATGTGAGCTTATCATAAAAAAATACTCAAAAATTCTTCCGAAACAGGTGGGCCCAGCGCCCTTCCTTCCCATTGAATAAGGCTGGCATGCGAAATTTGTGTCATTAAAATGCTAATTGTAAGATCTGCCCCACTGTCAGTTTTAAACTGGTTTTTCTTTGTTGTTGTTTTTTTTATACATATTTCGAGGGTTGTAGCGGGTGAACGCCACGATGTAGGCGACTGACAATAAGCGAGCGTCGGATTATTTTCCTGAAATCTTTGCTTTCCCAATGTTCTCAGTCGTAAACTTACGACAAATTCTGCTCACTTTTTTCATACAGATCGGTCAGCCCCCTACCCCAACTTCGCCCCGGAAATCATGTATGGCGAGAATCTCTGTAGCATCGTCGACATCGATAATACAAATATCAGTGGTCGATGGGCGTAAACTTATCACTACCAAAAATAGTGACACGGGCTCTTGGTCTAATACTATTTAAGTAGACTGAAAATCTATCATTATCTAATTACCTTCGTTTATGCTCATCTGAAGAACTCTATAATTCCCACATCATATAGAGTTTATGCTCTATGCTCAGAAACATTACCTAAATAACCCCACTTGACTGTTACCATATATCTTCTTACACCACAGCGAACAACTTTTGTGCGATATTACACATAATAATAAACGGTCATAAAACAAACTTCTACGTTGCATTGACTGGCAAATTTACCGGTATTGTGTGGTACAATATACAGGTGTTGTGCCTCAGGGCGTTCATAAATATTGTTCCCAAATCGTAACGTAGATCTAAGATCTGCCCGTCACTTTGTTAGATCGTTACGATAATTATTAATTGGTTTTTCGAACAAGCGTCAACAGTTTAAGTTCATTTTGCCGATTAAGGACAAGGAATTTGAAAAATCATACGCGTGTAGGATACAGACTGATTCATTCCTAGCAATATGTTTGAGATATATAGCAAAAATATATCACAAGGTAGTGAAGATGTCGAACATTCTACTGTGATTGAGGCGAATTGGTGGCATATTGAAAATTATTATTAAAAAAACAATTTTACATAAACAAGAAATATGCCATATTTGGTGTTGTTTCCTAGCACATAATTGATTATAACTTGATTTTAATTCTCAATAATATAAATTAGGATAGTTTTTCAATTAACTGCAATAATTCTATGATAATAATGATATAATTAGTTCTGTTAATTCTTTACATGTTAACGCCACCTCAGGAAGGTCTATACAATGGAAGTTCGTGAGTATTTTTACATCTAATATGTTCGGACTTCACAATTTCCAAGGCAGGAAAAAATCGCTGATTACCTACAATCATGCAGAACATCGAATTAGCCGCGAACTTTCCACGCTGCAACCGCTTCAAGTGGGAAAGAATTTCGACTTTTTTTCTTCCTTATACATAAGCGTCAAGAGAGGGTACTTGCCCTTCGCGCCTCTGATTTGATTATCATGAGCTCAATGTATCTAAGCAAATCATTGTGAATACAAACTCTTTCAGATAATGACCTCATTGATTATTCTGTCTATGACACTTGAAATACTGAGATCGTGCAGTACCATTCTGGAATAGACTACAAAAAGTTGCCTTGGACGATGCCACTCAGTAAACTAATATGGAGTTTGAAGAAGACGGAAGAGGGATTGCTTACAGTCCAGGAGAATAGTAGGATATTGTTCAACTAGGTTCCACATATACACCTAATAGTTATCAGCACAACTAGGCAAGACTCTGATGTGTAATGAGGTGATTTCAAATAATTAGTAATTACTACTGGTCAGATGATAAATGACTGCATCAACCACAAAGAATTCCCTTCATCGTGACTGAGAAGATAAACAATTCGATCTATGAATTACACATGTCCCAGGGGCAAATCCTTGGTTGTACGCGTAGAGCGAGTTGTCACTTATATCGTACATGATCCTCACAAATGCCAACAGAAAGGGGTAGAAGGGGATAGCAAATTATGTTGAGCGAAATTCCTCAATGGACGGATACAATAATAACATGCTTGTTAAATGAATTAAATGCCTGAGCAAGGTCACGAGAACGTCCATCGGATAGTTGGATATCTACAAAGATTTCAAATAATGGCGGAGGCACTGGTATTAATGAAGTCGCCCGGTTCAAGTCTGAAAATATGCATAAGGAACTTTCTGCTAAGCACCTCTTAATTTCGCTAAGCATCTCTCAATTTCTCTTAGAACCAAAAAGAGAATGAAGAATGCAGTGCAGGACCCAGTCCCAGCACCTATAGTCCGGATCGTAATATGAAGCACCAGAATAGTTGAGAATTAGGTACTGTTTTTTGATGGATTATATTATATATTCTTATGGATCGTGACAATTATTCATGGAGGTATAAGTTCACTAATAAACCCGAACTAAAACTGAAATCCAGAAAATTAATAATATAAGAAAACTAATACTTGAATATTGAGTATCAGTTTTTTTTTTTCCTGATCTAACTGATTTCTACAAAAAGATTCAGAATAACTCATTGCAATTTTTTGCCAGAATATGATTCTTCTTATTAATATATTTTATCAAATACATGACAGTTATGGCTGCCATTATTAATGTGTTGTAAGATAAGTAAACTATCAAATAACACACTAGTGTGTTATAATCCATAACTCACTAATGAGGCCTGACGGCCTCGTGGTATATTTCTTTATCGCGTGACTTTTCTTCAACATAACACACTGATATCATAAATTATTATTCTGTACATATTTTTTTCGATAGATATCTACACTGCCTAACAAACATATTACATATATAAAGTTTGTCATAATAATTCATAAAATTCAAATCATACGAAACGTTGTATAATATGGAAACATCGAAGTAATTTGAAATAAGAATATATGGGAATATTTTCAAGGTTTATTTTTCTGATCATCAACGTAGAGACAAAAAATGCTATCCTCATGCCTAAATTCACTGCAACAAATATCTTAATTCTATTCCAACCAGTTAATTTCGGCAGTTACTGGTGGGCGGAAGGTTACATCCAGAACATAAAACGGAGCATCATAATCATGAAAAAATTTTTCCCCTTCTTGAGAAAAACGACAAGCGGTTATGGACCAACTGAAAGCGTTATTCGTGATATAGGCCAAGAGCCAGGTACTTTTTTTGTGCAATCTTCTACAGAATTAACCTGTGGTAGAAGTCCATTGTATCTCAAAGTGGAGTGTAGTAGATTTACGATGCAGAAAAACTCAAAGTCGTCTCCACAATTTAATATTCGAAAGATGTCAGTACGGTGATTCAGTACATGTTTCGAACCTACATCATCAGCTGAATTTACATTGAATTATGGAGATGAAAAAATAGTAAAATCACATGGTGAAATTCAAAAGGACATAAAAAAATTTTTAATGACAAATATGATTGAGTTGATATTAGGGGAATTTGGGAATTTTAGGGATGTCCCAAATTCCCCTATTATCAACTTAATCATATTTGTCATTAAAAAATGTTTTATGTCCTTTTGAATTTCACCATGTGATTTTACTATTTTTTCATCTCCATAATTCAATGTAAATTCAGCTGATGATGAACCTATGTAGGTTCTAAACATGTACTGAATCACCGTACTGACATCTTTCGAATATTAAATTGTGGAGACGACTTTGAGTTTTTCTGCATCGTAAATTCTACAGAATTGATATTCTTGTTGGAAAATGTTCGGGGGTGTCCCCTGAATGTAAATTCAAGTTGGCGGGACGGGACGGGGGTTGAGCTTCAGCCGCCATCTTGGAAAACACGTTTTATCGAATATCTCGTGAACCGTGCATCGTACGATAAAAACAGTGAGGATCGTTTTTGTAGATAATAATTCTCTGCAACTTTCATTTGAAACTTTTTTTTGTATAAAGCATAGGTTTTTATTTATGGCGCGCCAAAATACTGCCATTTATACTGTTTCATCAACCGTTAACTATATATTTAGCAATAACCATGCTGGGAACAGTTTGGCGCGCTATAAATGAAAACCTATGCACTATACGGAAAAAAGTTTCGAATAAAAGTTGAAGAGAATTTTATTATCTACGAAAATGATCCCTACTGTTTTTGTCGTACGATGCACGGTTCACGAGATATTTGATAAAACGTGTTTTCCAAGATGGCGGCTGAAGCTCAACCCCCCCTGTCCCGCCAACTTGAATTTATATTCAGGGTACACCCCCAAACATTTTCCAACAAGAAAATCAATTCTGTAGAAGATTACATTATGAACCTACTTTTTTTGCTCTGGCTCTTGGCCTAATAGACAATATCGTGGAAAGTAGGCGCGCTTCCTTCTTTTGTTCGTTTTGCCCCACAACGAACTGTTTTGTTTTGAGACACCGTGGACTGTGATTAGAAATTCACCCCGCCAACAGTTTCGCTTCACGGCGAATGTGCCATTGATGTCTGATTTCGACATGCTCAGTTACGGAAGATAGCTGGTGGTTGGGTTATACGGTCGCTTTTTTTTGTTTTTTTTTTGTGGAACTAACGTTATTCGGTCTCCTCTACAAAAAAATCTTCATCACATTTTTGGCGGTCTTGTATATTTTCGGAGATACTGCTAAAAATGTTGAAAACGAGTAAAAAAGTACTTTTGTAATGTTTTGCTAAAAAGGGCAAATTTTGTGTGTTCAAACAATAGAAAATTGATGTAAAAAATTGTGAAGTTTGACAACAAAATGAACCTGTATGTCCGAAAATATATGAGACCGCCAAAAATGTGATAAGGATTTTTTGTAGAGAAGACCGAATTACGTAAGTTCTACAAAAAAAATCCAAAAAATAAGAGGTGCTCATAACGACCGAAGTATTACCGATGGTTGTAATGGTTATTGACGTAAAGGTCACAGACTGAAATTCTATAATAGGTATTATCATCAGTTCAGTGACTGTATGCAGCGAAACCAAACCTACGCTATTCGTTTCATACACTAGTAAGAAACCTCCAAGCACGTTCATCAGGTTACTATTTGTTTCACAATTAATTTCATGATAGCATCATGACAGAAATTCTGACTGTGATGAATCATAGCCGAAGCTTCATAGGGAACTTGAAGTATATGTGGGTATAGTATTTTTCACAGTAAATGGTATTGGCTTATTAACTGCAATAAACTACTCGATTCTATATCTATATTTAGTTCAGTGTCGCTATCGCTATCCTCATCTAAATTAATTATAATTGGCGCAATTGATTTTACAGAAAGGTACGAGTTTTCAACATTTATAACATGACTAACAGAACTTTTCCAACTTTCAGTAGGAATGTCATTCATACAGTTCTTAATTTATTCTACCACACTACCACTTAAAGTCGGAGAAGTATTTTTTCCGCGCACGCTCGAGTTAAGTTGGTGCCACATATAAGCTCTATGGGATTGAGCACGCAGTAGTAGGGAGGTAGTCGTAACACTGTATGTCCCAATTATTCTGCAATTGTATCACAAACATACGTTTTTTTTTTAAAATGACTGCAGCACTTGTAAAAGTTCTTTTTTTGTATAATTTTCCTCAAAATATATGTCATTTGCAGCCATGAAGTTATGAATCTCCAATTTCGTATTCTTTGAGCCAGGAATTTTTTGCAATTGTCTACTATGATAGCTTGCGTTGTCCATTACTATAACGCTGTTTGGCGGAATGTTGGGTAACAGACAATTTTTGAACCAATCTTCAAAAAGCTCTGCTGTCGTATCTTCGTGATAATCAACACAAGAGTTTGGGATCCAACCATTTTCTGATCCTGCGTGTAATATTGTGATTCTCTTCCCTTTATTTGATGGTGCTTTTGTTTTACACTTATCAGAGGAATCAGACCATCCTTTGGAAGGGGTGTCATGCGTGTCAAACCACGTCTCGTCGAGGTAGAGTATTGGCCGATTTTCAGACCGCTATTTTCTTATTGACGTTATATATTCAGAACGCCAGTTTATTAAACGTGTGGATTCCATTATTACTTGTCTCTTGTCAATTTTGCGATATTAAAAGCCCCTTGCAGACAGAGCTCGCCAAAGAGTAGTGAGGCCACAGTTGATGTGAGTTTCGTCATTGATGAGCCGCTGTTTCAGACTTCTGATTGTAGGGACACGCTGCTCATCGTACATAGTGTAGATTTTTCGCCTCATCAAATCTTTTTCCCAGTCGTCTAGACTTTTTGTGACACCGGAATCTTTACGATTTTTTCTTGATTCCATGGAATTTTCAACAATTCGTCCAACTGAAGTAAGAGGCACCTTCGTCAAATTACTGGTTATTTTTGCTGCAGCACCCGCGTTATATCCTTGCTGAAGTAAGGAACTATACACATTTTTTATAATGATTTTCGCGACACAAGATAAGTGATTTTTCTTTAAAGAACCACCGGAAGAAGCACTATTACTTTTTTATCCACGGACGCCACATACTGCCTATTCTGTACGTTGGAGTATAAA
Organism: Zygogramma bicolorata; assembly: GCA_032362365.1. NCBI lineage: Eukaryota > Metazoa > Arthropoda > Insecta > Coleoptera > Chrysomelidae > Zygogramma > Zygogramma bicolorata. The sequence goes on along the minus strand of JAVJAQ010001277.1, from coordinate 426,093 downwards.
ATCTTTGCCATTAATGTCTGTAATAACAAATAAATGTTATAAAATTATTGCACGCCGTAACACAAGTGAACACTCCCAATGAAATACAAAGACTAAAATGAACAAGAAGTGTAAGCTGTAATCCTCTACAATCCCTCTCTGAGAAACAAAATCACCTGAATCCGGTCCTTTTACATTTGTGATGTGCATCTCGGATTTTACAGCTTAAGGGTCTAATTGATTAAAATCCTTCAGTCAATACCATTTATTGTGAAAACTACTATACCGACAATACTTTACCGTGTTAGTGCGATATCTCACTATGTGTTTGTGCCGCATGCGTTGGAAGCCCAAAGAACAGGAACCATACAGAAGTAAACACACGTATAATCACTCGAAACCAATGTTCTGACACATTTTGTCCCTCGCTCTTGCTCCCAAACGTATATATGCAATAGCATATGAGTGGTCTCGGTAGAGTAGAGGTTAGCACATCCGCCTATCAAGCGGAAGGCCGGGATTCAAATCTCCCCCAGACCACCGTGCTGGGTAATCGCACGCTAGAAGTTAAGGCCTCATTAATTAATTGATCGCACAAGTTTCGACTTCTGAGGGTTGACATTCGTAAGCTGGTTAACTATCAACAATAGCATAGCAAACTTTTCAACATGGTTTGTTCTGGTTTTTAGTTGTACTGTTTCGGATATTCTCAGCGTGCCTTGAAACCGGAGCGTTTTCACCGCATGCGCTTAGTGTGACTTGGAAATCTTCGGACGAATAGATGGAGCAAATAATTGATATGATTCACAGTTTCCCCGATTTTCTGATCGAATGGTTCAATCGAAATCGTATCTTAATCAAAATTGGAAGATGAAAAGTTTTGTCGTTCACCGAAAAGTTGCATTTTGTGACTTAAAACTACGAACTCGGTAAATTCAACTAAAGAGATGTGGCACAATGAAAGACTTCGGGTATTTATGACTCCAAACTCACTTCTCCCGATCAAATTATGAAAACACTTTCATTATATCACAAGGTTAACATCTCCAGGAAGAGAAAATTGAGGTATTAATTTTGTACCCCAAATTGGTATTTTTTCGTGGTTATGGCGATAATTTTTATTTGCGTAATAATATCCGATAATCTATTTAAACATGCTCTTTCTAAGTATTTTCTGATTGTTATAAGAAATATCAAATGATAAAAACATGCCATTCAGTATTTTAAGGTGTTCAAAGTGGATGGGGTATAAAAATACCCCAGTTAGTAATGTGAAGGTATTGAAATTGATCAGTATTACAAAGGTTGAATCAACGCAGCCACTTTTATAGATAGATGAGAAATCTGCCTTCTTCATTTGCATATAATTCAATATTGATTCTTATTTTTTTTTTCAGATTGTGGTACAGTTTAAAATACGAACGAAAATATATATTTTTATTTATAAAAAAAACTTTTGATACAGTTCCTTTATTAACCTGGACGAATATTCGATACAAATGTTAAGTAGAAAAAACCCATTTCAGTAGTAGTAGTAGTATTAGTCTTTATTCATTGCCAAATTTTACACAGGAATGCAAGAAACTTACCTATTGCATAAAACATATCCAACTAGTCAAGTCATCGGGGAGGGGAAAGATATAGGTATAAGTATATAAAAACGTGCAGTAAAAACACATCTGAAGTTAAATGGAAAATAGTTGAAAATGGTTAAAGAATTTGTTAAAAAGAACCATTTCAATCATCGACAGCCAACTGTGTCGAGTTGAGGAATTCATCAATATGGTAGTACGTGTTATTACACAAGAACCCGTATAAATCAGATTTGAAAGACGATCTGTTTGTGGTTACATCAATTAGTGATTTTATTTTATTGAAGCATTTAGCTCCAATATACTTGGGAGAGTTATGGCCTAGGCAAAGTCGTAAAAAGGGTGCGTGCATATCTTCTCTATATCGAGTATTGTATTCGTGAATATCGCAGTTTCTGGAAAACTCTTGTCCATTATCTTTCACGAACATTATCAAATGAAAAATATACAGGCTTGGTAAAGTTAATACTGGGAGCTTTTTGAAAAGTGGCTTACAGCTTTCCAATGGGTGGGCACCGTGGATGCATCTCAGTATTTTCTTCTGGGCTTCAAATGCTACGTCAAAATATGGCGATGAACCCCAAAATATCAAACCATATCTCAAGATGGACTCAGCCAATCCAAAGTAGAGGGTTCTCGAAACCTCTAAAGAAACAGTGTCTCTAATAGTTCTTATTACATAAAGAATACTACTCAATTTTGAACTAATTTCAGTTATGTGTGATTCCCAATTCAGTTTACGGTCAGTGCTTATTCCCAAGAATCTCATGACTTCCTTACATTGGATTGATTCGCCATTTAAAGTCAAATATAGATCGTAGTCAGGACAGATATTTTTTGGCAAGAGGCGCATAAAATAGGTTTTATATGTGTTGAGGGCAAGACCATTGTCACTACAGTAGTTGTTTAGTTCACAAGATGCAACGTTACCATACTCAATGAGACTGTCTATCTTGTTATGAGACATAAGAAAGTTTGTATCGTCAGCGTATAATATTATTTGATTAGTTGTTTTGCAAGAGTAACTGAGGTCATTGACAAAGATTATAAAAAACAGTGGCCCCAGAATTGATCCTTGAGGAACCCCTGTGATGGCCTGCTTCGCTTCCGATTTAATTCCATCAACTATGGTAATTTGTTGGCGGTATTTCAGGTAAGACAATGTCCAGTTATTCGGTGTACCACGCACTCCTATCGCATACAGTTTCATCAACAGGAGCTCATAATCAACCGTATCAAAGGCACGACTCAGATCATAAAACAAACCACACACATGATCCTTGTTGTTGAGGGCATTATATATGAATTCAATACAGTTGAATATAGCTGAGTTTGTTGATTTTTTTTGCCTAAATCCATGTTGTGAATCAGAAAATATATCAAAAGATTCCAGATAATTAGTTAATCTTATAGAATAGGCAGATTCAAAAATCTTTGCTATTTGACTTTGAACACATATTGACCTGTAATTTTTCAAATCAATTCTGGGACCCTTGTTTTTGTAAATAGGAGTACACTCTGATATTTTCAAATTTGGAAATATTCCTTGAATGAAAGATTCATTAATCAAATGAGATAGTGGTTCTGCAATGACACAATCAACATATCTGAGAGCTTTACCGTTTATATCAGTAATCCATTCTACTGTTTTCAATTTCTCGCCCTATTTATGATGACCTTCTCGTCCACTGTATGGGAATAATTAGGGAGCGTGTTCTTCAGTGAGGGATTCCAGTTACTTTCTCGATTTAACTCTCTTGAGCAATATCATATTGAACTACTACTATTCATAATTTGGCGGATTTCCACGTGAAATTGCGTTGGTTACTGACGGAAGCTTAACGCCTCCAAGTGAAATCTCGTACATTCATTTAGTGCACTAAAGTGCACTAAAATGCATTATCATCAATTGATTATTTGTGGAAAAACGGTTCGTTGTTCGTGTGGCTCTACTCCTTCCATCAATCGAACACTGCAAGCAAACAAAACTGGATCATCTTTTAAACATATGTATCGTCTCTCGTTTATGGCTTCGACGCGCCACATTCAAGAGTACTCCAAGTAATCTGCACCGGCACCACTTTGACAACTATTGCTAATTATGGTTAGGACTTTGGCGTTGTTTGAATATTCCAAAGCGAAAAATTTCCTGAGCAACTATTACAGTTTTTTTCGCTTTTTATGTGAAAGTTAACAATAAATTGTGCTCGACGAACATTAGTAATAAGTGTAATCATAAAGCAAAATTTCATATTAATATCGCAGCATCACTTTCGACAATACTTTGATATTGTTTGAGACTTTTCACCAGAGGGCGTACGCTCATCTTGAAATCCCAATCAGACAAACGTTAAGCCCCCCACAGACCTCGTGATTTCTTGTCGGTTATCGGTGAACGCGACAGGCCATCGTGACAACACCGAAGTCTGTGGGGCAAGAACTGTCACGTCGAACTGTCACGATGGATATCTGCCGACGCTTGATTTTCTTCGCGACGGTTCGTCGGTTGACGGGAAAAACTGAGGTGTGTGGGTATTTCGTTCCAACGTGACAGTTTAAATTCATTGTCGTTTCACATGACGTTTTCACTCAATAATAATCACACATTCTCGAATTGAGGTGAAGAAATGGATAATATTGAACGCATCAATAAGGAGTTTTTTATACAATTAATCGACGCCTACAGGGGATATCCTTGTTTGTGGCGCATAAAATCAAGTGAATTTTAAAACAGAAACAAAAAAAATAAAGCTCAAAGTCGGTCAATAAATTTATGTGTGAAAATGTTCTTTCTTTGAGCAACTATTCCTTCGTCCAAGTCCGACGACTTTTTTTTTGTTTTGCTTTCACTCAAAACTGCGGCTGCTGCCGCCACTGCCAGAAGTTGTGTCTTGTTCATCACGAAAACTGCTACTAATCACGAGGTCTGGGGCTTCATCGAGCGCGACGGTCGATCACGATGGCCTGTCGCGTTCACCGATAACCGACAAACAGTCACGAGGTGTGTGGGGGGCTTTAGTAAAGTCGAAACTTCACGGTTCACGGTAGATATGGCCTTCCAACTTCCTTGCCTAAAGCGTTGCCGAGAATGACGATCCCACAAAAATGCTCGATTTGTCCACATCTCGTGCTGCAGTCGATTTTATCACCCCTACCACGTACTAAACGGATTAAAACTCTGTATCGTAATGAAATAGTAGTTTGTACAATAAGAGTGGATATGGTGGCCTTATCGCACGAGGACGAAGTTTGAGCACGATGCCATCGGTATTGGTGAGACTTGAACCAACGACCATAAAGTGGATCATTTCAAAAAAAAGGCGTACGCCGTAACTAGGCCATTTGGATTGTACAGTTTTAGTAAATTATTGTTGTAAAGAGTAGATGTTAATCCTTCAATTCAACAAAAAAAAACATCAATTGTGGCAAATCAAACTTGACCTAATAAACTAGGGAATATGAGTATAGCTTATCCAATCCATCTTGGCACAAACTCAGATACTTTTCCAGTTACACACTGGTAGTGTAGACCACGATGAAAGAAAAAACTTCTTCTAGGATTGAATTTCAACACAGTGAACGCATATAATAGGTGTTTTTTGATTTTAGTATACTTTACAGAGATTGCTGGGCATATACATTATTGGGTCTGTGCCAAGATGGATTGGATAAGCTGTACATCTATTAATGCTTAAATGAAACAAACAACTCGCATAAACCATACGAAACATACCTTCGGCTTGTTTCGTATCCCGGTTGATGCTCGTGTATTAATAACCACCATTACATGATCGTTGCATAATATACCATCATTTAATGGCAGACACTTAGATCTGTCTATCTCAATTCAGACTCTCATATAGGTGAGTGCCCAAAAATGTTGTTTACGCCAAGTCTGGATGTTGTAGATTACGAAAGATTAATTTGGTGACGTATTACAATGAAAACATTTTACGATTATCGATTTTGAAGTAATAATGAAAGCTAATAATTATAACGCAGAGCACAAAATATAAGTGGTAAATTATTGTTGATTGAAGTCGATTTGTGATAGTTTGTTTGTTGAAAGCAATCAAAGCAATGTTATTAAAGGATTTTTATGAAATGTAATCTTTCGTTATTTTTTCCAAATATACAGATACACACAAAAGGTTCCTGAACAAGAGATGTTTGACAGGTCTTCAATCTCACAAAAAAGGAATGAATAGAATCAAGAAGAAATATATTTCAAGATAGGCCGTATCTTTACCTCGTAAATCATTAGCAATTCAAGCTTCTGGGAAGCACTTTTAGCGATCGATCTCACATGGTTTTCCCATGAGAGATTATCACTGATCGTAATTCCTAGCATCGAGATACTTGACTTCTCACTAGTTACTCCTGACTTCCGAAAATTGAAGTAGGATAAATCAGCTTTCTTTGAGAAGATACATATTTGTGTTTTTCCAGCATTAAATTCCACCAAGTTGATCTTACCCCATTCTGTTGTTCTCCTAAGAAACGATTTTATTTCGCTCTCATGTAAATATCTTCTGCAATATAATGTTAGTAAGGATAATACGAGCAGGATGTGCAGTAGTCAGGAAATGTTCCAGGTTGATGTGTGAAGTAAATGCCTATTCGATAAATTATTGAACAGATCTTTCATTCGCAGCTTCATCACATTATTCATAGCTTTACTATTTTTGAAATGAATGATGATCGATCAGTACAGGAAGGAATATTCATCAAAAGCCACCCAATTCGCTGGAAAATAAGTAGTTTTGTTTATGTAATTTCAGACTGTTATACAAAATTCGAGTGATCTACACCGTATTGTTACTGCGAAACGATGCAATGAAAAATTGTTCTACGTCATAATTGACACTGCACTTGAATAATGAAACAAGACAGACTGATAATGAAGCTTGAGCCAGAGAAGAGATAGTGGAGTAGGTAATCTCTTTTTTAGATTACTCTCGATTGTTAATGAACGAACAACTTGGCATAGTTTTTTGCCTTACTTTGAATTGTGCTCACGAATAAAATATTTTCATGTGTCAGCTTTCATTACCAGATGTTTCAACGATATATTCGAAGCAGTAGGTGGCTAAATTCATTATTAGTTCAATCGTTACGATTGGAAAATAACATTAATTATAGGCGCACCTGCGTGTGATATTAAAATGATGATTGAAAGAAAAAATGTAATCTGCAAGCCGCTGTCCATTCTTTCTCATGGTCAGTTGTTACTAAGATCAAAATGGTGTTGCTTTTTTTCATTTGAATATTTTTCGTATTCCCATTCAATGTCAGAATGTACCAATTAGTTCTAAAGCCGACACCTTGAATGCAAGGGTCCATGTAGAGCCTGTATTATTCGTTTGTTACGAATTGATGAGTGTGAACAATTACTAACCGAAGGTTCTGATAATGTTTTTTTTTTGAAAATTAAACAGAAATAACTTGCCTCTACTGTCTACATTCGGAAAATCATGTTCGGAATGTCACCAATTTTGGACCATAACATTAATATTTCACGTTTCACGTTGACAGTTGTTGAAATTATTGACAGTGCTTGCTTCATATGCTAAAGCTTAGCCATGCGAGGAAAACCTCAGCAACAACCTGCCATTGCAAGAGCGAAGAACTTTTAAGTGAGAAATGTTATTTTTTTATAAGATCATGACATTTCCTGAAAAACTATATTCCAGTCGGATTCTGACTCATGCCCGACCTTGCTGTTCATCATGATATGAAATGAGTTATAAATAAAAACAAAATTAAAAAGGAGTTTGTGAAATATCCATGGACTCTATGTTGAGAATAGGTTATAATCCATGACCACAGTATTTATTATTATATAGGTACAACATATGAATGTATTATAGAAAAACAATCCGAAGCCACCGAATCTCTAAAGCATTTCATAATCGATGCTTACTCTTTACTTTCATCATAATACTACATAAAATAATTAGTCATTATACTTACGGTTTGTGTCACATCGAACTTTCATTGGAAGTTAGAGAGAATGGAATGTCCGAGAAATGTTCGATTCAGAAGTTATGCCCAACAAAATTTAAAAAATCAGACGTTTTCAATTGTTTCCATTTTTGCCAAAAGGCCTGATATTATTTTTTTTTCCATGAAGTTTAAATTTTTTTTCTCACTGTCGAATAATGATTCACGCAGAATTAAGCTTCCATATAATAATACTGAGTGAATCAGAAGAGGGAAAAAAAAATTGCTTTGAATTTTCCAGATGGAACACCCCATGTAATATTTTATGTGTGGGCTCGTTTACACCAAATGGTACAATAGTTGAACCAAAACAAATTGTAATAAACTCTTCCTCTATAGAACTCTTTGTCATTGATATTGAGTCGACAACTAGAATACAAAAAGATAGCTTTTTTTCATGTTTTTTGAGTTGAAAACCTACCACAATCTGAATGAATTGAGAATAAATTTGAAATCTATAACTGGAACAAGGTCAGATTTCTGATCGATCCTGAGAAGTTTCTGCGATAATTAACAGCAGTTCCTTCTAATGAATGAATAAGCAACTTTTTGTATAACGTATAATTGACTATTCCAAAAGTTATATATATATATATATATATATATATATATATATATATATATATATATATATATATATATATATATATATATATATATATATATATATATATATATATGTGTGTGTGTGTATTCATCATCTGTTTTGGGTTTATATATCTGAGATTTCACATTCTGTCATAAAAGAGGGGTAGCCAGTTGCGATTGATATCAAATTAACTCGTTGAGATGCAACATTCCTCAGATAGCATGATGCAAGTAGATTCCTTCAATATTCGATATTTATGATCACATCTAAGAAAGGGAGTTCATCGTTATTTTCTATTTCCAATTCAAATGTTGGTTTTCGTAAAACAATTGTTTGCTTCATGGATATTGTTCTGAAATTGTTCGTTTCCTTTAACCAGCTGTCGAACGTCAACCCTCAGAAGTCGAAACTTGTGCTAGCAATGGATTAACGAGGCCTTACCTCGAACCTTGATCTTCCGCTTGAAAGACGAACGTGCTAACCGCTACACCACCGAGAATAACTAGATACAGTTCACAAACTGTTGAATAATACATCAAAATTGAAGCTAAGAATTATAACTTGTGGAATATCGAGTTGATAACGAACAAATATATGTAAATCGTTTGGAGAAAAAAAATTAAAGTAAAAATCAGCATGACAATTACATGGAACAAATAATGGGAGAACTGAGAAAGTGATAAATTGTTATGGAGAAAAATATCTAAATTGAGTTTCAATTTGAGAGCTATATGTTCAGTTCTATGTGAGTGGGTCTCTTCAACCCTCAACTGCAACCGGCTGGGGTTTATTGTGGCTCAGCACAATTCAAACACGATTATAGTCGAAGTCGATCAGATCCTTTTTTGGGTGATATTTCAGGTCCGAACGATAGAGTGACACCCTGACAAACACATAATACCTGATCCGCGATATGGCGAGGCCATTTAGTATGTGCTCTACAGTTTCATCATTTCCTGATAAAACGGCATGTCGGATCTTCAGAGAGCCGAATCTGTTCTTATGATGATTCAAGTGACAATAACGGTGAGTGTCCAGTTAGACGCCGCAGATCATTCCTGCTGTTGTCTAACAATTGTCTGGATACATATTCTTCGGTAGTAAGAAGGCTTGCAATGTGCCAATCCTGGTATTGCCAGAAGTCCAGAACTGTTCTTGCCGTTGTATTCAGTGTTTGTTTAACAAAGTCCAACCCAATGCCAATGACAGGTTTTGGCGCGATGAAGTTGCTTGCAGCGTCCTCCCTTGCGAGAGAGTCAGCAGCTTCATTTCCCTCCACACCAGTATGGCCAGGCATCCACTCCAGAGACAATTTGTTGAGATGATGAGAGTCTTTTTGGCAGTTAAATACCAACTTAGACGTTATCCGGTACCCCAAATGCTTCTAGAGCCCCCTGACTGTCCTAGAATATTTTTGTTGATTTTTAAGTCGGTTGCTTCCAACCTCTCTCAACACAGATCGGTAACGTAAATTTTCGTTAGAATTATTTCTGAAGTTGAGGGTACTCACAACGTATCAGCAGAAACGACTATTTAAAAAGTACTCCTTTGATATCCTTTCTGGGATTTGTTACTCCATTCATTGAGGATTCAGAGTGCAGCATTTGAAAAAACGTGTAAGAACAATTCAATAGACCATAGCTAATTTCCAAAATATTTTTGAAATCGTTGACGAAATGTCATCCAACCAACAAAGTTAACATATTTTATGAAATATTCGAGGCATTCAGAAAAATTAGAATTCAAGACGAATGAACTCTCTCGGGCGAGAATTGAACCTACATCATCCATTCAATATGGATGCTCTAACCACCGAGCTACTGGGGATACTGAGTTATCCATCGCATATTCGGAAGTCAGTCCTCTCAAATTCTAGTGTTAGTTGTTATCATACAATCGAGAACCTTCGGCGGTTTTCGACTGACGGAAATGATGGAGAAGGATACCCATTCATTATCAACTGGTCCTAGTACCAAATCGTACTTTTCAAACGAAGCATTGTCGAATAGGACGACTTCAGCAGGGTATCAGATGTAGATCCCAACCAGATGATTTCAATCCGGACATGTAAACGCTATTTGGGTGTTAAGTGTCTCTATAATTATATATCTATAACAATTTGAATGAAATATTTGCGGCATTTTAGTTGAATTCCCATTTGTTTGAATTCGGCAAATATTTCTCAAAATTTTTAATTATACAGACACTAAACATCCAAATTGCGTTTACATCTTGTTACTATCACTAACCCACTTCATATACGGGCAGAGAGAGAGAGAGAAATTTGGGTGTTTTTTTTTTCAAATCACTCTCGATTGATAAAGAACAAACTTGGCATAGTTCCTCCTCCTATACTGAAATGTATTCTAAAATAACATATTTTTATGTGTCAACTTTCATTGATTAATGATATTTCAACGATATAATTGATATAGAAGGTCGCTGTTTCGTTTTCAAATTTATGATTGGTTTGGCTACATCGACAGAAATTTAACAAACGCACCCTCATGGTATTTAAATGAATATTTGACGAATAAATGAAATCCCTAAACCGCTGATGATTCATTCCCATGAGGTGTTTTCTGGCGCTCATGTATTTGAAACGTATTCGTCTGTCTTCTTCTCTCTCACTTACGGCTAGCCAAGTAGTAAGAGAGAGATGGAGCGACGAATACGTTTTAAATACAAGAGCGCCAGAAAACGCCTATGGTCAGGGTTTCACTAATAATAGATTTGAAGCGGTTGAAGCGCTGAACAAGATTTTCACCATAGAAAACTGTCAAATTTTGTTAAGCGGCTTCAAGCGTTGTAAGCTCGTTGACGAAAGGATTGATTTTGCTTTCATTTTCAGAAAAAAAAAACAAATTATATTTACTGTTGAAAGTCATTATTTTTTGGTGGATAAATCTTCTTTTCATAGTTTTCTGGAATTCCTACCTAAAACAATCTGAACAAATGAGAATTAATATTGGAATATATACATGTGTAGAAGGTTAAACTTCTATCTACCCCGAGTAAAAAAACGCCACCTTTTAGAAAGTATAGGCAACGTCAAACAATGTTTATCTCAAAATGGAAATCTATAAAAAACTATCGTTCAATCGCATTTTAAATATTGTACGACATCTGAAAGAATATAAAATTTTCCGTGATAAGCTGTGAGTGATTGGTTATTTTTTCACCTATAATCGTTTTCTTGGTTTATTCGATTTCGTTGTGAATTTCAGATTTCGGTTTTGTCTGTCCCAGAGATATCCTTCTCGCTACGTCCATGACGACTACTCTCGTGTGCGACTCTGCGGCTCTACAACATTTTCGCAACGAATGCTCTGAAAGGCGGAAATATATTTCATCTGTGTCCGTTTTAATAATGATATTGTAGCAGTGGCAACGATTTAATTATATTCGACTCGAATATGGAGCCGTTTGGCTAGCCAATGAAATATATTATCACTCCTTATTTCTACAACTGAGTAAAATAATTGACCTTATTGAAAAATAATGTCAACCAATAAGGTTAACGTTTGCTCATTTTCTAAACTTGGGTAGATTGTGATTGAAAAATTCGAATAAAAAATTCAGGAGAAAATTAACTCATTCACTTTTTCAGAAAATCTGACAATCATCGAAGACGATTTCTACCAAGAAACGGTTCACGTTCCGAAGGAGCATCTGCTACAAAAACGAGACATCAAATCGAATACGTTGAACCAGGATCGCATCGAAGGGACGTGCGACGCTGTTGAAGAAAAAGACTGGAAAAGATCTGAAGGTTATACGAGGAATACTCGAAACGCTGAATGGAGCAGCATGTTCAGGATGAGTAACGAATCATTCGTGAAGGTTCTCGTGGTGGCGGATGAGAGCATGGTGAAATATCATCTGAATGATGATGAATTAACCCATTACATCTTGACGTTGATGTCTCATGTATGTAGTTTCAAATGAGAAAGATATATCGTCTCTCATTAATTTTATTTATTCAACTGTCGCCACGCATGTGATCTTTAATTACTGCTTTTCAGAAGATTCGGCTGTTATAATCTGGCACAATTGTCGCGAACTTGTCGATGACATATGTTTATACTACCAAATTTTGTTAGCAAAGTTCTGACACTGTTTACAGGGCCTAAAATATGCACGTGCACTATGTAATTTAATTTGAGTGCCAAATTTATAATATTCTATCAGAGTCAAAATTTTGATGCTGTGAGGCTGTGTGATTAGAGAAGTCATAATCAATTGAAAAGTACAAGGTGGTTACGAATACTAGATATATACGTTTTCAACCTATAGCCGTTTTGGCGAAGGTGATGTGTTGGAACCTGAGCATCAGCATTGCAGAGATCAAACAACAGGGGGTAGTCGATTAATTCACAAAAAAAAATGTTATAAAAATAAACTCATCTTCAGTATGACTCTGGAACAAATCTGCTTCATTTGCCGTTTCTCCTTTTGTTTCACAGGTCTCTTATTTGTTCAAAGACGAAACAATTGGAAATGCCATTTCAGTATCTGTTGTCCAGATCATGGTCCTAAGAAATGTCGATTTTTCCAATACTAATTCCTCAGGTAATTGAAGAGAAAACATTGCAACTGCTCAAATGTCACCAAAATAATTTCATTGTAGGTATGCTGCTCAAGTTTTGCAATTGGACGAAGCAAAACATCCGAGATAAATCCCATAATGTTGCAGTGCTACTTACAAGGTACCGTATCACCAATAACAACATTGAGTGTCCCATTTGCGAGTATACTATTACCGTCAATTTTTTTAGTACAAGTGAGGTGATTTCAAATGACCATCCACCAAAAAAATGGATCAATGATATATCTATTATAATCCACTTCAATTTTTTTTTTCAAAAATCTATACCGAATTGTTGTAAATTCCAGTCATATAAGTATATGAATCTCAAAGCAACAAACACCTACTTTCGATTGATGATTTTGGAATTTTATTAATTTTTTTTTCATCATATATTATCATTCAGTACATTATAATTATAATGAACAGTTAAAATAAAAAATGAAGAAACAGAACGTTTCCTTATTTTTCTGATTTGGAAATTTTGTTAGAATTATAATGTTAAAGGACATTAGATTCGTTCGGAAGTTGATCTTGTTTGACGTTCACTAAAGACTGGTAGACACTTCTCTGGCAGATATACTATGAAGGACATGTTTCAGAGACATCTTGTCTTTCTTCCTCAAGGGGTATATACCAGGTGCTTTTGTCATGTTTATGTCTAGTGATGTGATGTAGCCGGTCTGACTTTTTTCGGCGAAAAAACAACAACCTCTAACAAGGGCAAACTACTATGCAACTAGTTTATATGTGGTGAATTTGTTGAACCAAAATCAATATTCTGGTCTATGAATAACGACAAAGAATGGCACGGGTATCCATAAGATATGTGCCAAGAAAGACACACGAGATCGGTTAGTGGAACACCTCCCGACGGTGATATTATCCACACCTCACTACTGTTCGTTTTTTCTATTGAATCAAAGTCTGACCTTTTTCCTTATACCGATAGTAATAGAATAGAAATAGCGAAGTTATTGAATTGTGACAATACAAAGTACTACAGCAAAAAATCGCAGTTTATTTCTGTGACAAATTGTTCACTGATGGAGGTATCAAAATGATGAGAAAGGCATATGAGTCCATCCGATTCTCAGAAAGTTTCGATTTTTCAATTTCAAGAGGGACTATCTCCATGCACTCAAGTTGTAAAAACAAGGTACAGAATCGTCTAATCACGTCACTACTACATGTTATATGATGAAGTAATTCTAAGACTAAACTCAATTGCGTGTTTTTATAAAACCAGATTTTGAATTTTAGTTTCAATTGAAAAGCATAAGTTTTGGAATGATCGTAAAAATGTCCATGAATCAATGAATTTGAAATATTAATATTTTTCAAATGAATTCAAATTTCATGAAGCCACACATTTGACGCTCATCTCGGGTTTTACCAGAAAATGTACCAGTAGTGACGTGATTAGACAAATTCGATAGCTAGTTTCTGGTAATACACAGGAATTCATTTGACTTTCATCTTCGTGGAAAACTTAACTTAATTATCTCATATTCTACAGCTTATTTAGGCGATTTCGGTAGACCGGTATAAATAATATTTAAAAAATGTCATACCTACTCATGGAATTTTTGTTGTGCTTACAATATAATTACAAATCTTTCAACGATCTCTTAATGAATGAAAAAGCGTACAGCCTAATATCGTTTTCATAAAAATGGGTCACTGCTATAGTATATACATTAGTATAGTAAACGTCTAGTTGTTTTTATTGTTTTTATAACTTCCACAATGAGGTCTTGCCACATTCCATTTTTTTCGAAAATTCAACATAACTTCGCATAATATTTTCAAAACAAATATTTCTCATATTATTTCATTTATTTTAGAGATACCATATGTCGAAATGAGTCGGTTCCACAGCATTGTACGACTCTAGGGGTAGCTGAAGTTGATTCCGTGTGCCAGTCAGGTTGTGCCATTGTTAGGGATAAAGGATTAGCTTCTTCGTACACGATAGCTCATGAAATGGGGCATATTCTGAGGTAGGTATTTTTCATCTCCAAATAAATAATTATATTTCAACAATACAAATAATCTTCAGTGCGCCAAAACAGTGAAAATGTCATTCATGCACAAGTGATTTATTGTTTTTTTCAAACTTCTCTTCCAAAAATGAATATCGAAATGATTAGCTGTAACAAAAAAAATGTTCGAAATGTTTTTTTACTAGATATGTGATATTTTTTATCGCATTTTTCTTCACTGAAGTTTATATGTATTGAAAACTGAATTATTATCAATGTTCAATCTAAAAGGGAGCCTATTGTTGCAAACTAAGCAACTCCTATCAATCAGTCCTCATTTTCGCACTGTCTCTATGCTTAGGTCAAAAAACTATTAACCTAATGAAACAATTAACGTGTTGCACATTATTTCATCAAATGAATTTCAAATAAACATAATTATTTTCAGTATGCCCCATGATGAAGACAAAAAGTGCCAGCAGCTCAATAAAGACATCAGTATTACCAATATTATGAGTAAAGTTATTAAAAAAGACACCAAGCCATTCACGTGGTCGCCATGCTCCAGATATTTTATTACAGAGTTGTTAGAGTGAGTATCTAATGAAAATTCTGAAGTATCCACATGTCAAACATTATAAATGTTTGAAACTTGATTATACTTTCGGAAATAAGGGAATATATATGTATATATATATATATATATATATATATATATATATATATATATATATATATATATATATATATAACAACTTTTCACAACCCAATCTCTGAGCGTCCGTCATGTAGTTCTCAAGAAACCTGTAGTTGTACAGATGAATATTTTCAAGATTCATACACGACGTGTCATGGAAACTGTTTGGACTTTGTTTTTCGACTATAAATAATTGGAATTTTCATTTGTCCATTCCTTAGCGTCCTTTCATGGAGCCCCCTCTCAGCGTCCAATATCTTCAAGAATTTCCGCTAGCTGGTGTCCGCTTTATATATTTTATTTTCGTCCTTCCGATTCGTAAGCGCCCGGCGATGATGCCAGATTAAACCATAACGGCAATAGGTAACTTTAAGATGCTACTCGTGGGTTGACTTTCTGAGCTCTGATATTTTGCTTTGATACTTTTTTAATTTCACTATGTACTCGTTATTTTTATCTATACACTCATATGTGATTTGTTAAATATATACAATTTATGTAAAACTGACTTTTTCCACAGCTTATAAACATCAGTATTAATTGCCACACTACCTGTGGTCATGTTGTTCGTTATTTAGCTTTGTATTAAGCTTACTCAATACCAGTCCCTACAAGAAATTATATATTTTTCTTCAAACATTACTAAATCATGACATGACCACATATCTGAAAAATGGCCCTAAGAATCACATTCCAACTCATAAAAAATAAAAATATATTAAGAAAACTTTATTTGTGGAGATACTCTGTTATAAAAGGGTACACGGCAAAGTGTTCACTTGTGTTTGTAATGAGCAGCCAAAATATATGTTGAGAGGGGGGCCAAACATATACAGTGTCATCCCCAAAGTATGCACCATATGGGAAACTTATTTATTGAGGGTTTTTCGACAAAAAGTTATTCCTGATAAGAGTTTGTGTATCCCCTAAAACTAAACATGCACCAACAAAATACAGTACCTAAAACACACGTGATATACGAGGAGCCTTCAAATATTTGATTTTGAGACAAGAGTATTTTGAAAAATCTCGGAAAATTTTGTTTGGAAAAGTTATTCAGCATCAAAAAATACATCCAGATTCGAAGGCATGGCCATCTTAGTGAAGTTTTACTTTTTTACCCATTTTTTCATAACTATTTTGGACAAGAAAATCTCCAGAAAATCAATGAGTTTTTTCCAAAATACCTATTTTATTTTGACGTTTTGTGACTTGATATTATCGAATATTAAGTTATTTTTAGAATACTGTATAATTTTCAGTAACATTCGGTGTCAACAAAAAATAAAAATAACCTTGAACCAAAAACTTAGAAAATTATTTAACTCTTCAAAAAAATTGACCGTGGTTGACACCTTACTTGTGTGATTTGTAATATTACAGCCTTCTAAAATAAACCGTGGTATACAGGATGCTGTCTATTTATCGTTTTAACAAATTTTTGTTTTTGTAGTCCCCATTTGAGAAAAGTGGGTAAAAAATTAAAATTCACTCAGATGGCCATGCTTTCAAACCTGGATGTATTTTTTGATGCTGAACAACTTTTCCAAATAACATTTCCCGAGATTTTTCAGATCAAGATTAATTTACTATTGTCTCAAAATCAAATATTTGAAGGCTCCTCGTATATAACGTCTATTTTACCGTATTTTGTTGGTGCATATTCGGTTTCAGGGGATGCACAAACTGTTATCAGGAATACCTTTTGTCGAAAGACCCTTAATAAATGAGTTTCCCATATGGTGCATACTTTGGGGATGACACTGTATCGGGCTAGAATTGGTAGTCTTTTTTAATTAAAAAAGGTTACTACAGTTGCCACTGTACGGATGGATATAATAATGACTGCAAAAAAATTTTCATGATTCCACGCCAATATTTTTATAAGAAAATACGAAGTTCTGAGACACTGAATGATATTAAATATTTTTTGTGGCCCAACACATCTCAAAAACAGACGTAGCAACTTATCGCACCAAAAAAAAAATCGTGCAACTCGAAAAACCTGCATGAATACATGCAATTTTCTGGAGTTTTAGGTGTGAGTTTTACAACAACAGCAACAGAAGCATAACCAAACCTTCCCCTAAGTGGAGCGTTAGGCGTTAGCACTCGAATCATTCAGAAAGAAGTAAATGAAGTGATAACTCTTCAAATAAGATATTTCTCGTTCAGAAAATATCGAATTTCAAAATTTCAACACTACCTTTGACGAAAAAAGCAAGAACCGATTTTATTTCACCTAAATACTGACCGTTTTATTCCAATAAATTTATTCGAGAGGTTCCTTTGTTTTTTAATGCTGTGCATATCCTTCGCATATTTTTTTTTAATTTTTAGAATGATGTAAATTTGCTACTGTTATCGCAGACTTCCATTGTCTGAGTTGTTAGTATCAGCACGACGCGACGTTTCAATCGATTCAGAATTTCCGATCGTTATTGAGTATACTGACTGACCACCTGAGGTAATAAGACAACATTCATAGGGCTTGAGATTATTGGCAGAACTACCTATTTTTCTGATGGGACCCTACCTAGCTTGGTATTATTCAATAACAGGTAATTTTCATCGTGTGTCCTGTATCTGGATTCTCTACAAATTGCCATCGACTCATTTATAACAAATGTCATAGAGAATGATCCTGCATGTGATGCACAAGAAATATTTTTTTACAAAATGGAGCTCTCCCCCATTACTTGCTGAATGTACGCGATTACAAATATCATATAGAATGACAAATATCATAGAGAATGACCCTGCATGTGATGCACAAGAAATATTTTTCCACAAAACGGAGCTCCCCCCATTACTTGCTGAATGTACGCAATTACTCGAATGGCACGTTTCCAGGTCCCTGGGTAAACGAAGGGGTGCAACTGAGTGGCCCTCTTGGTCGCCCGACTTGAGTCTTTTAGTATTTTTTGATGAATGATCTATTACACAATCCATAGAGGTTGTAAATAACGAATTGAAATTAATTTTTTGTTCTCCCTGTTGTGAGGTTCAAACCAAATAGTTGTGAAGGATATTGGACACACACGACATCCTATCACCACTCTGGCATGATATCCTTGAAGGAAAAGCCATCTGTATCACTACTTTTGTTCGGGTTTGGAGGTCGTCGTTTTTTGGAATTTCTTCCTGATGTTTTGCTGGCGCGAGTGGCTAGCCTTTGAAGGAGCTAGGAATGGTGTGGTTTCTCGCGAAAAGCTTAGTTCGCCTTGAAAAACCCCCTACTCTAGGTCTGTGCGTTGATGAACTCAAGCAGAAACAGCTAAAGAATACAAAGTAGTCATGAGTGTGCGTCAACACCTCATTTGATTCATAACCTGCCTGAAATCGGTTTATCAAATATCACTCACTCTTCACTCAACGAATGTTTGTCAACAAATACTGCACTTTTTAAAACACGCTGCCTTCTGAAATCAGCCCCTATTCAGCGTTGCCTCTTCTTCAAAAATTGAAAGACGCTTGGAAATCGACGGTCCGAAAGTGATATATACCTTTCAATGAATATTCAGAAATGCTCCTCGCGTCGCTGGCGGCAAACCTGATGAACTAATAATATACAAAAGTATTCGAAAAATTTGCACAACTATCAAGAAGGCGTCCAACGAATTTTCAAATATGTGAACTACTCTGGTGCTCTGAGTTCAGATTCTACACAGTTTCTTCAGAGCGTCCATATATGGACGCTCTGTTGGAGCCGGACGCTTGGAAGATAGTAATTTGTTAATGTACGGACGCTCGGTAGATAGTGGTATGCTTATATATATATATATATATATATATATATTATATATATATATATATATGTATATATATATATATATATATATATATATCACAATGTGTGATGTATCAAAAAATGATAAGGAGTATTCTCATACTGATTTATAATCCACATTAAGTTATTATCGAATTCCAACGTATTCTAAATATCAAATACAACCGACTCTTCCACAAAATCAAAAAAAACAACACCGTATATATATATATATATATATATATATATATATTCTATTAGAAGGATGGGGTTTCACCAGGATATCCATCGACAATATGGAGCGACTAACGTAAGTCTTCTTAAACGCTTGGCTAAAACGAACAAAATGCAGACAAATGGACCTATTTCCTTAACATATATCAAATTATTGACGACTTGGTAAAAATAATAGAATGGGGTAACAAGAATTTGGTGGAATTTAATGCTACGAAAACCCAGGCATGTCTCTTCTCAAGAAAAGCCGATCTATCATATCGACCTAAATGCTTCAAGTATTTGATTTTTTGTCATATCACCCAATATTTATAAAGGTTGATTTTGGTCTCTGTCTGAAAATAGTTCATGTGACGAAATATTAACTTTGCTGGCCACCCGTACACACACTTTTCTCATCTGTGTCATCGAATAGCAATTCGAGAAGACAGAGTAACGGTAGACTCGGATTATTTCGTCGAGTCGTGGAACCTGAAAAAAAAACGTCCATTCATTCACGTCTCGCGAAGGACGTTGACATAAAAACAAAGGAGGAACTGCACCGATCCCAGCCACCTGTTTGGCCGACGACAAAGGTATTTTCATTGATATCCCTAAAAGGAAGTTTAGTGTCGACCTAGATTTTTTCGCAATTTCTACAATAATTACGCACAAAACTATGTCAATTAAATACAATAATAAAAAAATGATGCAGACTTGGACTAGACTGTCAGTTGAGGTCTGACCATTAAAAAATACCAGTTTTTGTCTACAAGGTGTCTTTAGGTAATATTTTTTAATTGGATATTTTTATCGTCGATGTCCTATAATGTTATTGGTTATGCAAGAAATAGACAGATTTACTAGATAATTGTGGAACAAACATAAATTCGATTTATATAACCAGTGCGTTCGTTGAAAAAACTTATCTTATTACATCGATAAGATATAGATAAAATGAATTTTAAAATTTATAAAACCTTGACGGGCCGCTCTATATCCCTTGGAGTTAAGTTTCGAGTCTACTCGGTTCACGGTAACCAATCCTCATTTTTTTTCTAATCCACAAAAAATATCGATTCGACAAAAGTCATTAGATCATTGAAACGGCCAATGACTGAAAACGGATCTGACGGTGATCTTTGTATCAAATCGAAATTAATTTCAATCATAATATCACTTTCTGTGGATTATCGTGCATAGGGGGTGGCGGAATATCGCATTTTTTTTAATTTTTTTAGGTAACATGCGATATATTTCCTGTTTTTCTCCACACATTTATTTCAATATTTTCCTCATTCCCATAATTGTCTTGCTTTCTCCTATCTTTTAGTAGGTTCCTTGGTACTTCTCCATAGTTATATTAATTATAATACCAATCGGTGATGTTTTCTTTCATGAATTTTTGGTTCGTGACAATTGCTGTTTAAAAATTCATATATTTCAGTTCTAACAGAGCTACCTGCCTTCAGAAACCGCCCATCAATAATTATATAAGCTACACCTACACCGAACTACTTCCAGGGGACAAGTTCGATTTGGATGCCCAGTGTGAGCTAGAGTTCGGCCCTGGACGTAAAGTTTGTCTCACAGGAGTGAGTATTATACTTATTCACGAACTCTCACCACATGATTAGATCATTTTCTTACATTTCAGAAACCCTGTGAACATTTGTACTGTTCTACCGATAACTCGGAATTCCCTTGCATATCTACTTTTTCTCCATGGGCGGATGGAACCAAGTGCGGAGAGGGAAGGTAAAAGAAAGTACATATTATTTTTTCTGATTTCAAATATTATATTCTGAAAGCCAACTCAACCCAGCATTCATTCGCGAAGTCAGGTGGTGGAAAACCTTGCCGGCGGCTCGATATCCGCACTTCGAGCGACCGCTGACCGCTTTTGTTCTAGCAAACAGAGGTCTGACAGTCTTTTCTCCAATTATACATGATAAATACTTTTTGAACGAATCTCCAGCTATTTTACAACTCTTGTACCAAACTCAATTTCAATAACTTATGGGATCTGCTGACTTGCCACGTTCTATCGTAGTTGTCTGACCAGTTTCATACTTTTCTGATACTACTATCTAGTCCAGTACTAGTGTTCAGTCATTACAAAATCATTTCAGACCATTTATAACAGTTCAGAATACTTCAAACTGCGCCGTCGCCAGGTGTTCCACCACTTAACCTCTCGAGTGAGCTTATGACTCATGTACGCCCTCAATACTATATTATTTCAAAAAATCAGTCATGAGTAAACTAGTCGATTTTGGCCGCCAGCAATTCGTCTAATTGCTCCATTGAGATATTCTACAAATATCTCTCCAAGAACAAGAAATTGCATTCTGTTATATCTGAATCATATAAATTGTCATTGTTATAAAAAACTGTCGAATAATCAATCATCAGTACATTGAATATGTTATCGAGAGAAAACTTGATTTCTTGTGGGACGAGCGTGGAGATTGTCCGACGACCGTGGGGAAATTCTCCACCACACAATACTTCTGAAGAACAACATTTGCTATTTTCTCTTCACTTGGAAAATACAAATTTCTTAGAGGATCAATTCTATTAAAAGTGAAAATAGCAGAAGCAGTTAGTAAGTAAAATTTGAATGTGATAGAAAAAATGCCAACTTTCATACAGAAATATGTCCCAAAATATAATACATTCATGACTTTTAGAAGGGAAGTTGCAAATCTGAAGATTCAATCTAACTTTTTCGCCTTCACTACCTACACAGGAAATCAATTACTTCCAGTATCAGCAGCATGCAAGGTTGGACGTCAACTTAAATGTTTAATGTCAGTTACAAAACGTGATACCTACATTTCTAAAGCAAAAACAATTTGTTTACATAAAAGGTGAAAATCGACTCACTCGTTAATGGCTTTTAGAACTGAACGTAATTCTTCATCGAACTTGTTATTTTTTATAGGAATAAGACGAATATTTTTTGTTTCTTTTAATAGAAATGAATTTTTATTTCCTAATTGCAGTATAGTTCTATTTTTCGCTCGCACAATATATTAAGACGAATTAACTTATTTCTGGAAATAGAA
Source organism: Zygogramma bicolorata (assembly GCA_032362365.1). Taxonomy (NCBI): domain Eukaryota; kingdom Metazoa; phylum Arthropoda; class Insecta; order Coleoptera; family Chrysomelidae; genus Zygogramma; species Zygogramma bicolorata. Next base: position 403,607 of record JAVJAQ010001277.1, on the reverse strand, counting down.
ACAAATAACAGCCGCAATCATAATCGTTCGCCGAGAGAGACACCAGAAAAAATTTTGTTGGTTATGAAAGTACTGAAAATACATGTCGAATGATTTTTTCAGAGTATGCTTCAACGGAGAATGTAGATTTGAACAAGAATATATACCAGTTGACGGCGGATGGGGTCCTTGGCAAGAGTGAGTGTAAAGCAGATCGATTATTTTTCGAAAATAAACGGGAGTTATCAAAATTTTCAGGTATGGCCCATGCAGTAGAACATGTGGGGGTGGCGTCAGAGAATCTCAAAGATATTGCACTTCGCCTAAACCTGCTAATGGAGGTTCATATTGTATCGGCGAAAATGTGCGCTACGAGTCTTGCAACACCATGGAGTGTGATGCCAAAAGTGTAGAATTCAGGTTGGTCAAGCCGTGAAATTTTAATGTTATTACAATCCCGCCACCAACAAAATACTTCTCAAAATTAATCAGAGAAGCACCTGCTGATCATGGTGCAGCATTTACCACAACATTCGAATATATCTCCCAACAGTGCTGTTCAGCTGAGAAATAACGCGATGCATGCGCAGCGAGTACACAAACAGCCGCCATAAAGAGAGGACGAAAATCATTCCTTATATACCTAGTTCTGTATATGAATTTGATTCCACTAGCTGTTATTTCAACCGCAATTTATATCTGCTCTGGTAACGGTCTGCACTTCTGGACAGTTTCACTGAGTACCAAGTGCGGTGTCGATTCAGACGCTCAGTTGTGTTTGTAGAGATGTATTCGATTATGAAGTCAAATTTGGATGCTGATGCAGATGACAATCCATCTTGAAGATCAAATTTGGTTTCATTAGAATCGGAAACATTCATATTTGGTGAAAAATGATTCTCAAGATTTTCATAAACGACTCCATTTAGGTGATAACCACTTACATAAAAAGCTGCAACCCCCGACAGAAATCAGAATTTTGATACTCGAAATGATCGCAAATGATATCAGTTTGGTGTTAGGGTAATTGATCTCTACAAAAAAAATTCTCAAAACATTTCTGGGTTTGATCTGTGATATCCGGGGTTGATGGTCGTGGGATCGGATTTTGATATCCGTGCTTTAGACTGCAACTGCAACAGCCATCCTCAGCGGTGTGGCAGTTGAAATGATACAACTGCGATGAATTATTGCACATTACTATGGAGGTTGTGCGCTGTACGTTTCATCGGACGTCCGATTGATTGTGTTGGACTGGCAGTTTTGTGCACTACCTGATTTTATTCGTGATGTTTTCAAATTAGGAAGCCAAATTTTGTTCAATTTCAGTCCCTCCACTTCTCTGTTGGAATTATCCCTGTGCTCGTAGATCTGGAATCTGGATAGCGTCTCTATATAATCGGGTGGAATAATGGAATGTTGTCGATCCGGATGTCATGAGTATCTTGAGCAAGGAATTCTGTAGGTACACCCTAGCATTGGATAGAAGGTCTCTCGAATTTTTTGCCAATCTAAGGTGTTCCTTATTTTCCTCCTAGATTTTTAGATAATTTCAATGGTGTTTCCTCAAAATTTTTTCCATGCGTTCTGTGGTACCAATTTTGTAGGACAGAGAAGCAAGTTCTGAGGTGAGTATGTCTGGTATTTTTAGGTATTTCCCGCCTATCTCTTTCTCATCGTAACCATTAGCCTGTGAAGCGTTGAGATGGTCGAGTTACTCTTTTAGATATTTTGGTTGACAGATTCGTGTTGCCCTGTCAACCAGACTTTTTATAATGCCCTCTTTTTGCTTCGGATGGTGGTTGGAGTTTTTATGCGAATATCTGTGTGAGTTGCCTTGCGATAAATTTTGTGACCAAGTCTCCCGTCTTCTATTTTAGAAGCGAGTTGCTCATTGTTTTTCACTACTATTGTGGATTGTATTCTAGAATTCATGCTGTTAAAATGGCTGAGGAATTCATTCAATGTCTCCTCACCATAACTCCAGATAACAATCGAAATATCTTCGAACTTCTCCATGGAAAAGTTGGAAATCACAAGGCGTAATGGGTTTCCCATCGCTACTCTATCTTTTTGTTCCTAAAAATTCCACCGAACTGGAAGTACGTCGTTGTCAGAGTGTGGCGAATAAGCATCACTATGTCTTCTGCATATATGCCCTCCAGCTACGGACATAACAACCCAAAACCACGGCCATCAAGCCCGGATATCACCAAAATAATATCAACTCTGACAGAAAAGCCTAGAGATGAGAATCCTCATCCCCTCTTCATTAAAATCATTTTTCTTCTGCGCAATCAAGCATTCGAAAGAGCAATACATGTTTGAAATAGATAGATTATCCGAACCCTTCTCTCTAATGAAACTCCAACTTTGAGGCCCATAATATTTCAACAAATGTGTTTTCAGGGCAATGCAGTGCAGCGACTTCGACGGAAACACGAAGGATTTTCCCAACCTCAACAGTGCGGTTCAATGGTATCCGGAATACAATCTAGGTCAGTATCCTCCTATATCTGTGGTTACTACGTAAACCAAATAGGTCTATAAATTAACCGGATTCCTTTTCAGAAAGACCTGAAGATTATTGCAGGTTATACTGTCTTCCAAACAATGTTAAACCCAGTTACCGGCTAAAGGATAAGGTACTCGACGGCACCAAATGTGGTCCGTCGAGATTTGGCATTTGCGTTAACGGTATTTGCAAGCCCGGTGGTTGTGACAATATACTCGATTCGACAGTGGTTTTAGGTAAGGATGCAACACCTAAAACGCACACGAACACTGGTGTTCAGACCACTGTCCTTACGTATAACCTACTGACAATACTGACAGCGATATTCAGTTTCAAAAAAAATGTTTCGAGAAGAAAATTTGTTCTCCAGTTGGTGAAAAATTATCGATTACAAAAGTTTCTTCGTAATCACTTTACCCAATCCGTTTTGAACCAATCCTAACTGTGTCATATAGGTATATCACAATATTTTGGAAAATTATAATTCATTCGAGGGTACAATCGATACTTCAAGTGATGAAACAAATATATCATCAACACATTCCAAGTTATAAAAACAGTGCCAAATCAAAAATCCGACACATCGACGGTAGATAGTTATAGAATTGGTATAACCTAACCTAGGTAAATCATGCTAAGGAGAGCTCATACTAAATGACAGACTCTAGGCCTATTCCTTCAGGGCTTCACCTGTAATGCGAACCTTTATGAAAGGTATTCGATAAAAGCATGCAACAATGTGAGAAAGTTTTTCTCCATTATCATTGAGGTGGTTAGAATTTATATTAGAAGTAATGCTTTTGAAAGAAGCTCTATCTTTCTTTCTATGTGCGAGATGTTTTGGTGTTCGACGTTTTGACTCCCATGCTAAAATTAATTTCCTAGTTCGAATCTATCCCTCCATTGAGGCAGTGAACTTGAAACCACCAACTTTGAAATTGGAGAAGTCTCACAGTAATTTTATCGAACAAAATACTCATTTATTTTATATAAAAGCATGCTCGAATTTCATTCACAATTTGTTATTTTTTTTTTCGTCCAGGCAAATATTCAACGGCGGCTGGTCTTCTTCATTCACTTGGGAAACATCCACTAATTACCTGAGCTCAATTGGGGCTGTTCTATAATATAATTAAATAAAGACTATATGAAAACTGCATTTTAGAAAGATATCTGGAGATTATTTTATAGCACAAATTCATTTGATGAAAAATTTCTATGAAATGAAAAAAACTAATGATGCATTGTCATGTAATCGTTTCTATAGATGTTTCACCTATAATTGGATCATCGCCTCCTTACCTGACGTTGACATCACCCTTCTCAAGGGATATTATCTACAAAATCGTAAAATTTATTCCTTCTATGGCAATATATATGTCTAAAACTAAAAAACTGGGATGTTCGATCTAAATCTTCAATTTTTTCATTATTTTTCCGGGAATGAACTTATTTGGAATCTAGAACTCACACAAACTAAAGAATCGATAGTAGTAAAAGAATCATACATGTTTCACAGTGTAGCATCTAGGCCAGCACATGCAATATTTCAACGAGGCATTACTCGAACCAAATCATTAATTTCACTGCGCTAATTATGGACTACCAGAAAATGATCCGAACTGAAGAAATATTTGACAAAATCTGTGAAAAAGTTTTAATTTATTTTCCATATAGGTTGATACCTTGAAGTGAAATCTGTCGTTCGGATATTTCTGAGGTGAAGAAATACATATACTTCTTCACAAAACCACGTAGAATTTTTCATAATTGTATATCTACTAAAATTAGCTAACACAAGCTAACATCCACACCAACATGTAGTGCACATACTTCCACTAATACACTTGCTTGCGAACTTCTGAATGTCAACAAATCTGGAATACAGATTTCAGTTAGATGGCATTCCTGTTTAGTGTGGCTGTGAAAGGAGTGATCCTCATTTTTCAGATGACTGCGGCATTTGCGGTGGAGACAATAGTCGTTGTCAGGAAATTAGTGGTACTTACAACAAGCCGGCAGATGTCTCTGGGTACAACAAAGTCGTAAGGATTCCAAAAGGCAGCTCAAATCTGAACATCACCCAAAACTCATATCCTTATGTCGTCGATGAGAACTATCTTGGTGAGTTTTAATCGATATCTATAACATTACTAAAATTTACAGGCTATATAGAATCCTCTTCAAAAAATCTTCAAATCTCTATACACAGTCTGGTTGTGGAGAGTACCATCCCTTAACTTTCAAACGGAATGGGATATTAAGGTGTTCCACAGGTTTCAGTTCTAGCACCTACTTTGTTTCTGCTGCATATCAATGATTTGCTCGAGAAAACATCTTGTTCAATACATAGTTATGTATTTCATGAACAAAATAAAAAAGAAGGGTTGAGGAACTTTTCATTCGAATGTATCTTATTGTTGAAATATATAACATGTTAGTCTCTATCCGAACAAAAGCCGTTGATTCCAGATAACATCAACTGTAATATGCTACTTCGCTATTGTCCTCTCATCATTACCTATTCAACACATCTTTGATATTTTACTCTCGAAAAATACCTACCCGGAGAATTGGAAGAAATCTCTAGTCATTCCCCTCATGAAAATGTCATCACCGAATGATTTCACGAATTTACGCATGTCATTTCTATCGAAGGTCTCTGGAAAAAATAACGACAAACAGATCCGTAACTATCTGAACAACCATTTTCCTTTTCTTCATAGTTTTCTGGGTTTCTAACTCACCGTGCTCAATCTGAAAAAATAAATATTAATATTGGAATCTATACAAGGGTAGAAGGGTAGGCTTCTATCTACACGTTTCTGCGTAAATCAAAATTTTTCTTTTTGGATAAAACGGAAATTGAAGAAATTTGCTTTCATCATGCTGTCTGGGGAAGGTTGCATATCTATGAGTTTGCTTGATATGGATCGCGGCTGGCTGCCCCTCCTGAAGGACAAAATGTTATGTCAAGTCTGAAATTCTTTTAGAAATGTCAATAACGAAAATTGTCAAATAGGGAAGAATATCGACCGATGAGGGCGCTGGTGGTGGTTGAACTAGATCCACCATCTTGAAATAGTTACCTTGTTTACATTTGTGAAATAACGCGCCAAACTGAAATCCAGTCATCAGTTGCCCTCGCTAGACAAGATTTTGGTGTTTTTTTTTGCTATATTTTCATTGTACGAAATTTTTCTCGTGAAGAGGTTAATATAACTGTGTTCATGATGCTTTGAATAGCCGCACAACACCATTCATTGGAGGTGAACAAGAAATGCATTGTGTTTTAAAATCTAATGATATTTGTTCCAGGACATTTTTTAAGTTTTAGTGTAGTGTTAGTGAACCAAAGAGGCTTTTATTACGTGGATGATGAAATGCGCCATAACTTTGCCTAAAAATAGACAAACAGACTCATCAGGTAACAAGAAATCATCTCTCTTGAAATGCTAGTAACACACTGCAGCCGCTCTAGGTGGTGATTTATGCAGTTTCAGTTTAATTTTTCAAGCCTTGTACCTGTCTATTTTCTCTTTCAATCCACTTTCCGTAATGTTTCCCACCAAAGATGTATTTCTCTTTCGAAACGTGTGGAAAGACAACTTTGTATTTCGGTTCCTAGAGTTGCGGCAACTTGGCACCAAACACTTTATACGGCTCACTGAGCGATCTGCATCCATGATTGTTTGATATTATCAATCAAAAAAACCACAACTTTAGATGAGATTTCCTAAATGAACACCAAAGAACTCAATAAATTCACACACATAAAATGGAAGCCGTTTGTTTGTGAAATTATAGCAGTGCGTTATATTTCCGCCAGACGTCGCATAAAATTTATGAACTTCCCAATAAGAAATATTCGATTTGAGAAGGAATTCGCATATGAGTTTTGAGAACGGATTTGGTTTCCGGAACATAACGATGTATTTTCATGTATCTAGTTCTTGTAATTTTTATGGCAGTCAAAATTTAGTCATCCGAGGAGTTGATGACTGATTGGATTTGTTTTATCCAAAAGGAACTGTTTTAAATTACCTACATGTAGGGGTAGATAGAAGTCTACCCTTCTACACTAGTATAGATTCAAATATTAATGATAGATGTATTAGTTCTGTATTATTAACTGATTAATGAAATGATAGCGACATTCAGACAAATTAGAGTTCAAGAAAAATAAACCCCTTCAAGCGGAATTCTAATTTGTCTGAATACCGCTATCATTTCAATAATTTCTTTATTATACAGACACTAATACATATATGGTTTATATTTCCGGCTTGGAATCATCTGGTTGGTATCTACACCTTATACCTGTTGAAGTCGACAATACATCGACGACGCATTGATTAAGAGGTACGTTTGCTTCTAAGGCCAGTTGATAATGAATGAGTATCCTTTCTTTTTTAACACCTCTGTCAGCCGAAAACCTCCGAAGGTTCTCGATTGAATAATAACAACTAATACTAGAATTTGAGAGGAATGACTTGCGAAATATGCGATCAAGAACTCAGTGTCTTCGATCTCAATCTGTCATTGATAATGATGAACATCTTTCTCACTGCATACATCTTCAGGTGTTTTCCAGGGCTCAAGCCTGGGCCCATCATTTTGTTGTCCTTCACGTATCCCAACTTCCATTGCCAATACGCCACGCAAATATACACAGCTTCGCTGATAACTCCCAACTACCTCCTTCGAAGAAATGGGTATAAACAATGACACCGGCTTCCTGAATGAGGATCTAAACTCCCATCTGTTATCAGAAAAATACTGCCTCAAACTGAATCCATCTTAATCGAAGGTACTGCTGTTTGATGGAACTACAACGAAAAAAGGTGTCCACTTGAACTGAATATTCGCATTAGTGGAGAATTGCTTTCAATAGTAAGTAGTGCAATTATTTGGGAATTGTCATTGACGACTGTTTGCGATTGTATTCACACTTATCACTCATCGCATAGCAATTTGAAATTCTTACACCAGCGTAGGAATTTGTCGAATAAAAAAAATTAAACGATTCTGTGAATCTATTGCGCTTTCCCACGCTAATTACGTTGATATAGTTTACGGTCCTGTTTATTGAAATCTGATGAAGACAGACTTCAAAATGCAAAACTCCTGTGTTCTTCACATATTTGATCTTCGTAGAAGAGATGTGTAAAATCAATTGACTACTCTAGGATTGCCTAATATGGTGGAAAGAAGAATGGTGCATGCTTCCAGCCTCAACAGAAAAATTATCTAAAAAAAGCGTCCCTCTCACCTTCTTAAGAAAATAAGATTTTGAACGTATGTCCAGGGTATCGAGATTCGCTACAAAACAGCGTCAACCCCTACCAATCCATGGAACAAGATGTTTTCAGAGTTTTTTCTCATACAATGTTTGTTGGCTTATGAATGAGATGCCTACCGATTTATCTCAGAAGTTGGTCTCTCAGCCGGTTTAAGAAACTTATGAAAGAAGCATCGTTGGACAAAAATTCACTTCTCATAATTGAAAGAGTATGGAAATGTATGGTCCACAAGATTCATATGTATATGTTTGATGAACTATTTTTTTGGCTTTCTTCATCGAATAAAAAAATAGCAATTACAACTTCTAGGATAGAAGTGAAATAAAAAAATTACAAACACTTCGTTGATATGTACGTGTATATAATTCAAAGACCTTTAATTCATTCACAAAAAGGAGAAAAAGTCCATCTGAAACGGCTACTCCCCTGCCATATGGGCTCTCAACAGAGAGTGTTGACTGCAATTTCTATTTTTTGATACGGGGAAGTAGAAAACAAAAAAATAGTTCATATAACTCCATTCTCTCCACACAAACACCCAAGTTCCTAATTTTCATTATGTATATGTATGCTCTTTACACAGGGCGCACTTTTATGGATTGAGTGGAAGAACAAATCCTTTCCTCGAAAAGGAATTGAACTCTGCCCTTTGGCGTAATAGGATTCTTAATATTGTTGTATAATTTATTCGTATTGATTTCACGTCAAGAAAACGTTAAGAGAAATAGATGAATATTAACAAATTTTTCCAATAGTTCTTATTGACGGTGAAACTGGAGACTCGATTCTCAATGGCAACTACATGGCCAACACAGACGGTTTAGAAGTAAAATTTGGCAACATCGAACTCAATTACAGTGGTGCCAGCTCTCCAATTGAGTGGATAACAAGTCCAAAAAACAGAAAACTTCCCAAGGATTTGGTTGTAAGTGTGCTGTCAGTTGGAAAATTATCCCCACCTGACATCCGTTACAGATATGTGATTGATATCAAGGAAGCACCCAGGTACATATATTTTGAATATCGAGGTCACTGTAACAACGTGGTTTGAAGAGTGAGAAAAGAGTTTTTTTCACTCTCAGTTGACGTTGTTTATTTCAATTCGTTTGAGATATAGTTGTTTTTGAATGTATGACTGTACTAAATATCCTCTAACGTAATGTCTGATTTCTTGTAGAGAATCAGTAATGTTCAAAAAATATCCTGCATATTGTACAAAAGAAAAAAAAAATAAAACCTTTAAAAATTTTGGGGGCACCCCCCCGCCCCCAAGAACCCCGAAGGCCACTCATCGAGTATTCATAGAATAGGATGTAAATTATTTTATATCGTTTTGAAAAAATCAACCATTTCACGTTTTTAAGTGACCTTTTATTAATTAGTGTTGGTGTAAACCAATAGGTAATTAATTTTCAATCTTTACGCTCAGGTATCCAAGATATTATTTGAGTAACTACCGGGGATTTGTAAGAAGGTATTTTTTCATCAGTTTTATAATGCTTTATATGTATCTCTGTCTACTTTTCGTTGGTGATTGGCTCTTCGTGATACATAAAAAAATCGTACCTTTGTATAACAAATTGCGAAAATTTGCTTTGTCTCGCCTTTTCTAAAATTTCAAGGTATTTGGTGTAAAAATTTGTCTTTTGTAATTTGTTCGTTACTTCAGAATGTGAAGCTAGTTCGCTCGCATTTTTCTCCATGCAGGTAGGTGGAAATCGATGTAAACTATTTAACAAAAAAATCTAACTCTGGAATCGGCTGAAAATTAAGCAATCATATATGCAATAATCTCGCTATTTTCAAAAAATCTGAAATATACTTCTAATCATAAACAGATTTGTTACTCTGGTATTCAAATACTTCAATGAAGTCCAATGATGCTATATTTTTTCCTGCATTTTTCTCCTTTTCAGTCCTATATTTACAATTGGATTATAATGAATGCATTTCTTGAAAATTTTCGAATACGACGATGATATGATATAGGTATGATCATAATGATATGTTTATGAAAATCTAGTTTTCTAGGTATAAACCCAGCATTTATACAAGCCCTCCAGAATCAAATCATACAATCATCGATATCAATTTGAATACCATATGACAAGTTTTGTTGACACTTCATTCCCTCGATGAATTCTTACAAAACATTTATAACATTTCCAGATATGGATGGCGCTTATACCAAAAACAATGGTCGAAATGCAACTCTATATGTGAGGGTAAGCAATACAGAAAACCATCCTGTGTAGAACTGATCACTGGTGAAGAAGTACCTAAAAGCTACTGTGATAATATGGAGGACAGCTTGACTCAAAAACAGGAATGTAATACTCATTGCGAATTAACTTGGAATATAGCGTCGAAGAGTGCTTGTTCACCACAGTGTGGTAAAGGGTAAGTGATTTCAACTTATTATTTTTTATTTTTATTTATTTATTTATTTTTTTCCCAAGAAACATATATAAGTTCATGATAGGGAAAAAAAACAATACATCTTTCAATAAAACTAAACATCAATTATTTATCCTGACCAATTATATCTAAAACATTTCTCAGAAATATATCAATATACATTAGTGATTGTATACCAATAGTTCACCACTCAAATTTTTGGACACCGATGCTTGCATGGAATAACGGGCTGACACAAATATCGCCAACCAATATTGTGTATTATTCATAAAACAAAGTCAAAACCAATAATTGTGTACATCGTAATCAATTGTAATCATCATAATAATTCTGTTCCAGGAATTAGGTAATTTCAAATCAATTGAAACAGCTTGCAAATTCTAATATTTTTACTGAACAGAAAATTAAAGGCAAAGAATCCCCTTTTTTGTAGGAAAAGAGATACACGTTACTGAAATGATATATGAAGAATTCTGGAAAAATTGTAGTGAAAAACAAATAAAAATTCGAAAACTAAGGAAGCAATAATGAGGATGTTCTAATATTTTTCATTTCTTAAAAAAAATTCCCCAATAAATTTACAGCTTGAAAACGGTAGAGATCTGACGTCACGCGTACTCCACTACCACACAGAGTACTTGAAAGTGGATCAGTTGATGAAAGTATAGTATATAAGATGATAACCTTGAGCAACTGCCAGTGGAAAATGTGGAATTTTGAAATCGATTAAAAATTGTTAAAAATTGAAGAAAAAGCTCTGATAGAATACACTATTATAATAGTAAGGTTTATTCATCAGAAAATAAAAGAAATGGTTGTAATTACATGCATGTGTGAATGAACAGACAAAATCACAGAAACAGTTAATTCTGTATGTATGTGGATTGTAGTAAGTTTAAATCATCATTAAATCATAATTCCATTTTAATTTTACGCAGTTTTCCTTTCAAGCCTCAATCAAGTAATAGTCGAGTAATTTTTGTCACAATTGAGTAGTTTACATAAAAAAATATGGTGTTTTACCTTACTTCAGATACACGGACATATAATATCAAAGTCTTTTGATACTCATGGAAACTCAAAATATTTTTAATTTCTCCCGGAATGGCAGCGTATATACGGGGTGCCTAATAATTCACGGTTCTCATACCGATGGTTTTATCGCTGCGAGGAAAGAATACTCTATCATTTCTTCTTATGTGTTACACATATATTTCATTCATTGCTGTGAAGCTAAAAAAATCGATCTGATTCTTTGTGGTATTCACAGGCCATCTGTATCAAAAATCAATGAATTTGTTCATCTCCTTAACAAGACACTTTCTAATTTGAGTGCATTGAAAAAAAACTTATTTATTTGAAGAAATGAATATGAATATTTTGAATCACAATCCAAACCCTTATTGACAATTCCAACAGTAAAATTGAAGTATCCATCCATCATCAATTCTCCAATTACAGACCATCACCTCTAAATTATTAACCAGTCTCCAAAGAAACAAATAAAACATTAATGTAAAATCATTTGTCTATTTGATATCGAAAAATTAACGAATTCAATTAATTATCTGGATAAAAATGGTTGAATTAATGTTTCATTTAATAATCTACTCAACATTTCTGAAAGCTCCTCCTATACTGAAAAAATATCATATATATTATCGATTCAAGAAAATTGTAACGCTTATAGAGGAACAATAAGAAATCTACAAATATCGATATAAACATAAGTAATATTAACATCATCAAGAAATGAATGCGATAATCAAATCAGAGTTGTATATAAAAAAAATGTTGACACGAAAAAACAGAAAATAAGTCACTTCGTTTGATAAATATCTTTTCAGTTCAATTTTGAATTCGGCCAAGGAATTAGTTGATCTAATCTTATGAGGATACACTTATTGTAAATAGTTATTCCATAAGAATATAATGATATTCTTCCGAATTAAGTTTCAATTTCTTGTTCACATTATGATTTATAAAGGTTATCAGAATCGTTTTCAGCGTTGCCAATTTTTTTTCAATCTAGGTGAAGTGTGAGCAATCCGAAAAACTTGAACCCAGAAACTTGATCAAATATAATCATTCTGTTACAGTATATAAAATTCAAATTCTGTTTCATTCAGGTAATGGAATTTGATTAACATTTCCTTGAAATAGTAAAACTTAGAACTCTGGAAAATTCCACTCGTAAAATTTGTAACGGCGGAAATTGGTGGCCAAAACGCTATTGTTCAAATGTTTCAAGAAATTGGATAGTTTTCGAACAGGGTTTATTTGAGAATTGTTAAGTGTTCATTAGAAACCAAACACATTTTGCCTTTTGTGCCCTAACTCATTCAGATGTTTGGCAATAGTTCCATTGATGACGTTATAGTGACGCAATAATTCAAAAAAAAAATAGCTGTAATCAAATACTCTGAAAAATATACAGATGAGTTTCATATAAAATTGTTGACTTCGGTCCACTTCCGGGCAAATCGGAACAGTTTATGCATTTGTTGTACTGATTGAATTATTGGCCTCAATGAACTAGGTTTGGAACTCAAATATCTTTTTTTTTCTCGTTTGATGATTTCGTTGTTAACAGTTAAACTGGTGAAGGTGATGAGGGTTTCTGTAAAATATGTTGTTGAATTCAATAAAAGCCCGTTAATATTTTCATTATAAACTTGAATTGTGGAAACTCTACTTGTGAAATTAAATATTTTTAATGTCCATTACTATCTTCCTGATTTCCTGTAATCTGTAACCAGTTTCTATCGACAGAATCCGTCGTATATACTATGACTGCATGAAGGTGTACAAAAAGAAGCCTAACCGAAGTGAAATCGTTAATGAGAAACATTGCACGATATTGGCGAAACCTCCTGCATTAGAAACTTGTAATACACTTTGCAACTCTACTAGATGGCATTACTCGCCTTGGTCAGAGGTAAGAAAAAAAACATTTTCATTTCACCCATCAATATACATATTTATTCATTCACATTTTACATATATTTTTACAATCTAAAACATCTACCAATAAGAATAGTTTCAAATATAAATGTTGGTGTTTCGTTTGAATATCAGTCTGTTGTACTTATAGAACTTGAAGATGAACTGGAAATGGTTGGCGAAGTACCTAATAATAAATTAAATAATTTTTGAAGTCAACAATCACAATTCATCCTTACAACTGCAGTTTTAGATCTTTCAATTCAGAAGACGATACAATGTTTTCATTTCAAACACAATATATGATATTTCGTGGAGTTAGGCTGAGTAAATCATTAAGTATGACGAATTTTATGAAAATTTGTGGCGTTAAACCTCCTCATGAATTATCTCATCTTTATTGGCAACTATATTGAATAGTTGAATAGTATATTGAATTTTCAAATAAATTTGTACTTTATGGTCCTCAACACCGTTAATCCGAAACTAATAGAAATATTGTTTAAAAAAGGCAATTTATTTCCTAATATGACTTCTTTCTAACAACACCATCTGTATTTTTCAGTGAGAGGACGGGAAAGAGCTTATTCAGCTTATCTGTACTAAGTTAGGGTCATTATTCTTCCTCCTGTCCATCTGTTCGACTATAACTGAAAAGATTTAGGAGTACCTAATCAATAAGCTACACCAAATGCAGAATCTTTTATGAAAGACACATTTTTGGATACTTTTCATCTGGAAAAACAGTTTAGAGCATCAAGAGGTTTATCGACAGTCATCCGTTCATAGTGCGCGAATCAATGCTTCGTCGATAGTCATCTCTCCAGACCGCGGACTGAGCCCAGATTCTATTTCACGAATTCGATTATCGAATTGTTTAGAATATGCGTATATAATCGGTACAGCGTATGCTACAGTCACAGTCTGAGCTACTCGACAATCGAATTCGTGAAATAGAATCTGGGGGCTGTTCTTGATGCGACGTCGACTATGAATAATAGGTTCGTCGGTGCAACGATTAGCTTCCCACCAACACCACCTCATTGATTTTTTTTTATATTCATGTACTCAAACAAGTTAAAATAGGAACAGCATACTTGTTAAACTAAAAACTATTGCGCCACATTCCTGCAGCGATTGTTGACCTCAACTATACAACAAACTTTGATGCATCAGAGAAAACTGTACAAAATGCAGGTTTTTGTATTATCGACGAGAGGCAGATTTTCCTTACTTGGATCTTTCGATACCAACCAACCTTTAATAAAAATCTATCTCGCCACCAAAATTACAACACATCTGTGCAAAAAGCGGATTTTATTTCGGAATATATGGCGTCAGGTAACCTAAGACGACTCAAATTATATGACGTAATTCAAAAGAATTCATTTTATAAGTTACCTAGAATTTTAGCGAAATGAGAGTGTTATGTGAGTCCTCTTTCAGTAGTGCTGTCGTGAATTCCGAAGAAGTATGTACTTCAAACACAAAATGTGGGTTGGAAATTCGGTTCCGAGGGGGATTTTTGGTGGTTTTATTCTTTACATACAAGTAAAATCACTGGGTTTATTTTTGGAAATAACGATGACTTTTCCGCGCATTTTTTGGGTAAACATATTGTCCTCATTCATTACAGCTCATAACTCACAGAAAACTATTGGGTCAAAATAAATCCTTGTACTTCACGGTATTGAAAATTTCAATATCATGTGTGTGTGCTCCCGAATTGACACCTGTACTTTGTGAATCGTTCAACCTTTTGTATAGCTCAGGTTTTTTACTAAGTCCTAGAAAACAGCCAGAGTTCAGCCTGTTCCCCAAAAACAAATTCACCTTGTGATTATAGATCAAATGCATTGTTTTCTATCATTTCCAGAGTTATGGAAAAAGCAATAAAAATGAATCTAATCAAATATCTGGAGAAACCAGGAATTAATGATCGACAACACAGATTTCACCATCGAAGATCAACCAGTGACTTATTGTCACATATTCGCAGCATTCCATCGAAGATACGTTAGCTACTGGCGTTCGATCGAGTTTGGCATCTCCTTTCTAAACTGTCATCTTATGGTTCACCTTCTTAATAGGTCACGTGAAACAAAATGCAGAGGCATTAGCGTCAACAGTATTATATATAAAGATGACTTGGAGTAAATAATAGAATGGGGTAACATCAACTTGATGGAATTTAATGCTAGGCGAATCCAGGCATGACTCTTCTCAAAGAAAACCGATCTTTCTTTATCGATTATCCAGATGTCAGGAGTAACTATTCCTACAAAGTCAAGTATCTCGATGCCAGGAGTTGCAATCAGTAATAATCTCTCACGGGATCTGAGATCAATCGCTGAAGGTGCTTCCCAGAAGCTTGAATTTCTATTTCGAGCGAAGAAATACTTCACTTCTCGTCAGCTTCTAATGATCTACACTGCACAGGTATGGCCTGGCCTGTCTTTGAATATAGTTCTTATGTGTAGGGCTCGGCACCAAAACATTCATTGAAAATTTCTATTCAGAAAATCGGTCACTTCGTTGGAACATCGTAGAAGGGTCGGAGACTTGTCTCTCTTCTTATAGATATTTCGAAGCTGGTGCTTTTCTGAATTGTCGATCGTTCCACCCTTGGCAGTATGAACACGGCTGACCCGACAAGTGCAGAACACTCGCACCTTCGTCGTTAGCTTGGAAAATTATCGAACCTCTCTTCCTCAGGAATATTCTTCCAATAGAACAGCTAAACTTTGGAACTCCTTACCGAAGGAAGTATTCCTGAGGCTTACAAACTTCACTAATTTAACTTTAATGTTAATTCGTCTCTTGTCTCTTCATTCCACGCGGTATTCTCTGAACATTACTGGGCTTTCCTTTGGTGTACGTTTATAAAAAAAATCACCTGCGTTCAAATATCTCCATTGTCAGTTGGGATGAAATAATCACCCTCAGAGCCTTCGGTGGTTGATGACCCTGAGTTTGCAAACTCTACGCAGGAAGGCGGCTGTTACAATTCTAAATTTATCTCTATATTCTGTGGTTGGATATTTCATTCAATCGTATTCCCCTTATAAAACACTCTCAAAAAAGCATTCGGAAAACAGAGCCTCGTGAGAGTAAGGGACGACTTGTTGGAATATCTGGTACACCAGTCTCTAAGTTTTTACTACGTATTGACTCGGTCTTTACCAACCGAAAAGCTCCAGTGTCATGTTTCAATCAACTTCATGTCTTTTTATTGAATAACTGGAATAACCAGAGGTGGGACTGTCATCAGGTGACAAGTAGTTCATAAGGATATTTCTTGGATACTTAGGTATGCTGAATGAAATTATCTGAGAATAATGAAACTGACATCAAGAAATTCATGAGGGTCGCATTTTATACTACGCCACAATAATTTTCTATTGCCGAGATGAGAACCATCAAGCGTCAAGACAAAATCTAAAACAATATGAAAAATTATCAAAATATTCATTAAATTGATCCGAAAGATCACATAATCTATTTAGTGAAAAAAATACTATTCTTTTGTTTCCTTGAACATCCTGAGCTGGTCAATATAAAATACTGATTCTGTTTTTCACTGAATATATGATTAAGACATACCTGATTCGTCAAATTAGTTTCCTGTTACCTGTGTAAATACTAGGTCGATTTACAGTGCAGTAAAACATGCGGAGGTGGCATACAGAGAAGAACGGCCAAATGCATCGATGACAGATATACACCTATGGACGATTCTTATTGCAACGATAGCGAGATGATTACACAACAGATATGTAACACTGAAAACTGCCCTACATGGACTGTGGCTGATACCTCACCTGTAAGTTAAAATATTTATACTGAAAGATGCATTGTTTTTGAGAGTAAACACAACTTTTTTTATTATTTTCGAAAATATTTTGAATATTCTACGGAACTTAAAAAGATATAATTTAGTTTATAAATAAGAATGTGTCTTCTAAGACTGGCAAAAAAAATGTTCGATTGAAAATCGTTCAGTGTACAGTCCTGAGTCCAACTATTGTATTTGGGTTGTTTCAAATCAATATTTGTCCATTTTGTCATAGAAATTTCCGTCGAAAGCATCTCATGAGAAATCTATATTTCAGCTCCTAAATTTCCTATACAAAAGTCACCACACAATATTGTCGAATATTTCCATCGTATGTTAAAAATCCAATATGAAGCGGGACATTTTCGATCAATTACAGCGATAAATTCCCGGCCGGACATTTTCGGGCTGGTAAATACCCGATAGGTATCGAAAAATACCCGCTCGGTCCGTGTATCTATAGTAACGATTGTTAAAATGTACATTTGTCATCTTGACAGGCATAAATACTGAATTTTAAACGTCGTTGTTTTAACTCCGGAAATATTCTACCGAATTACACTCGTGCATCAAAATAAACCTGATAATTTTCCATTCAAGCATGTTGTGAGTAAAAAAAACTGCATTCGGTTATTTTCATATTTTGCTAAAAGAGCCCTCCTCCTTCGGAGTCGGGCTCTTTCGACAAAATATGAAAATAAACTCATGCAGTTTTTAGACAACATGCTTTCATGGAAAATTATCGGTAATTTTGAAGCATTTGTGTAATTACTCCCGATAATTCGGCAATGTTTGAAAATGTTTTAGGTTGAAATGGCAGGAGGTAATTGTGATAGTTCTGACTATAAAACACACTTTTTATAGTCCAGGAAATTATTGATAGGTAGAGGCAATACAGTATTTTACTATAATCGAAAGACAATAATGTACTTTAATGACCTGGAAGGAGAATTAAATAAATATAAATGAGCTGCGAGTTGTGATTGAAAATATTTATATAATGTGACTCGAATGAAATAATTCTTATTTTTTCCGATATGAACTTAACGAAGGAGTATCTTTCTATTTTGACTGACAATAATTTTTTCAGTGTTCTGTACCTTGTGGCGGTGGCTACAGAAACATATCATACTACTGTGTTCTGGACGGCAGAATTTTCGACCACGAAGCCTGCAATTTCGATACAAAACCTCCAGAAAGAGAAACTTGCAACGAGCAGGCCTGTGGAAAGTGGGCACCGCTTAATAGTTACCATTCTTGTTCTGTTTCTTGTGGGGAAGGGGTTGAAAGAAGAAAATTCATTTGCACAAAGTACGATTCCAAGGATGTTCTGGATAACGAATATTGTAAAGATCAGCCAATGCCAAATGAGAGCCGTGTATGCTACAGACCAGATTGTGAGGTAAGATTGTATTTTTTATAAATGATTCCATATATATATATATATATGATGTATTCATTTATATAAAAAATGTATGTTTCGATTATTGGTAATTATTTGGGCACACAAAACTGTAGACCCAATTACTTATTAAAATCTCTCACAGGAAAGGAAACTAAGAATCCATGATGATTATAACAAGATCATCGATCCTGAAGCATACAACATGAGGAACAAAGGTTATCAATGGATTCCTGATGATTGGTCTGCGGTAAGTTATAGAATGTATTAATAATATATATTATTAGTTAGATATATTCCGAAAATATACTAGGGACTGCTCGTATAAATATTTTCAATGTACTATAAAAATACAAATGCATTTGATATAAACAAATAAACCTGTTAAGTAAGGCAAGGCAAGGTTGCTTGCCCTTTTTTGGCCGTTCTTTCGGTGAACTGCTATCTAATGCTATCCATCCTGTTTTCATGCAATACATTTTTAGAAGAAAAAACGAAATGTTCAGTAGGTGCAAACTCAATAAGCAGTAACGAGAGAAATATTTCAATGAGACTCAATGAAGTGATGTTGGAGATTTTTTAATTTTTGGAAATAAAAAATGTCCATGGTTCAAGGATCCATTATTTTTGTAGGCCACTAGACTTCCCCGTTTATTTTTTCAAGATCGTAATCACCCATCTTTCGGTGGAAAATTTTATTTTATTTGGTATTCAATTGCACATATTTCGACTGAAAATCTTACAGGAAACCATATTAGGAGGAAGCTATTGCTTAGCAAAACAAGTATCGCAATTTTGTAAACCCAATGTTAGTGAGAATTGTTCAGGAAACTTTGATTTTTTTGTTATATCAGTATTTTTAGAATTTCCAAATTCCAATGCATCACAAAAAATATTGAGGTACATTCATATTCAAGAAATATTTTATTAACTATTAACATTTACAAATATTGTTAGGTACTTGATATAAGAATTGAATTACGGATTACGAATCATGATCGTTTGGTTTGAATTTATTGTATATTTTTCAGTGTTCCCAATCTTGTGGTACCGGAGGAAGAAGTAAACAGCTTTTTCGATGTGTCAATGAAATGGGAAATCAAAATGATTTGAAGTGCAATACCAATCTTAGACCAAATAATGTCGTACAATGCAACAACTTGCCCTGTCCAAAATGGAAAACAGGAGAATGGAGTTCCAGTTGTGATACAAATTGTGAAAAATACCGTCAAGTCGGATGCATCGATCATTCAGGTATAGTAGTCATCAGATTTGAAAATATTGCAATTATGAGCAATGTCGTTCTCTCTCTTGTTGGGATTTCGGAAAAAACGACACGCCTTCTGCATAAAAAGCTTCAGTCAATGTCTCAAAGTTGTGAAATTCAGATAGTGTCACATGAAAACACTCGAAATTATAATAATCGCTTACCAAAATTACGGTTTATGAATTTTCAATGTCAAAATTCAAACCTTGATTATGAATAATTGTCACAGAGGTGCAAATCAGTTGAAGTTTTTTCCAAACTGGCGGTGCGATCTCAATTTGAAATCCCAATTACTGACGAGAGACTCAGTTAGTTATCTTTTATGTGTCTCAAGTTAGGCAATGTCGGTTATTTGTATGAATACACTTCTGTCATTAACTTTTGGAATGTCATTTTTGAACCCATTAGTAAATTTTTTATTATGTTGGAATAATATATTTTAGGAATAATATTGAATGACAATCGGTGCGATCAATCTCACAAACCTGAGAATAACACGAAATGTAAACTAGCAGAATGCCCAGATATTTCGAATACCATATCTGGGCGATACTTCGATTCTAAAGAAACAGGAGATAAGCGCTACAGATGGAAAGTAGGGCCTTGGAAGAAGGTATGTCTTCAAAATCATACGAGTTTTTTTTCTTCATATTTTTCTGGATTTCTAACCTACCGCAATCTGAAAAAGTGAGCATCATCAATTATCTCATATATATATATATATATATATATATATATATATATATATATATATATATATATATATATAAAAGGTCAAATTCTCGATATTTTGCTTCGCGTTGAAGATACCGAAATAAGTTATTTGAAAAAGTTGTAAGTTCCAACAATCGTACAGGGTGGCCCATTAGTGTGTACATTATCTCGCCTATAAGGAGGAATATGATGGAATGTTTCAGATGAAAGTTTAATGGTTTACTTTGTTGCTTATCAAAAAAATATTTTGGAATAATCAGACTGTTCCTTCGAAGCGGGGCAATTAAAATCATCATTTCTTCAAATGGACCCCCCAGTAATTTTTTTAGTGTTGCACCGAGCAAAAAGTTTCACAAGGTATTTCATTTTTTAGAAAACTGCTGAAAGAAAGAAAATCTTCGGAAAAACAGACCACCGTGAATGCAATCATGAAAGATTTATGAATAGGGTTCAAGCAGAAATAATTGAGTTGAAATGTTGGTATCGACTGAAAGTTATATTTCTCAAACAGGAGATTTTAACATTTCGAAAACTAAATCCTCTTCCGTTCCCAAAAATCATTCGCAAATTCTATTTGAAATCAAATACCTATTTGTTAGCGACAATTGTCGTTTTTGACATTTTTCAGATTGTGGTAGGCTTCAAACAGAACATAAATGAGTTCTTGGACGACATTTCAATTTACAACTACCATCTGACTTGAGGCGGTAAAATCTTTTTCTGGAATATTTTTTGTTTCAAAACTTCCTCGCTAATTGAATAAGAATTATTCTTCAAGTTAAAGATTTGCAATAACAGCTTTTCAATGTTGTTTCACACAAAGCATGCTATAGATAATATCACAGTCTTTCTTTCATTGCGAAGTTACCAAGATAATTTTTTTTCATTTGATTATTTTCAAGTTACCTGGAGTAACATATCCCCGAACCTATGTCCAAGAGCCAACGATCTTGATTACAGCAGGAACTGCAGTTTTTCGCATACATTAAAAAATTGCAGCAGTTTTTATAACATATAAGCACTCTTCAAGTAATGACATACTTGAAAATGAAAAATCTTGGGTACTATATCGAATGTTTCAAAAATGTTGGACAAATATTCTGAAAAATCAATTTTTTCCACCTCAACATTTTGCATAAATGCCACTGAATTGCTTCAACACTAACTCTCCCGCCATGCCATAAACTGCTCACACATTTTTTTTCATCGAAGTGCTCCAACTCTTGTGGCAAAGGTACACGAAGGCGCCATATCGGGTGCGAGGACGCTCTCAATGAAATCATGGTGGTTGATTGGTACTGCAAGAATTCAAAAAGACCAAAGACAACAAAACCCTGTGAAAAGTACGTCTGCAAGTATGCCTGGATAGAGAGCTATTGGTCGGATGTAAGTTTTAGATGTCAACATACTTCTTATTTTTACCAATGCAGATGTTTGGACCGGTAAAAGGATTTCTACTGAAAGGACAGAATTAAATAGGAAATGGTTATTGCTAAAGCACCATCTGAATGCAATTCTGGTCATTTAAAGTTTTGATGATAGAAAGCTTATTTGCAAATTCACCTCCAGCAGCAATATCGTAGAGAGGTAAACACAAGTTAATCTACTTCCCATTATTTCAGCTGGTGATGATTCTATTTTTTGTCGCTTTCGTCAGATTCTAGTATCGAGGCTATCGAGATACACTCTGTTAAAAGCTAGCTGTTCTATTGGATACATGTTTGTGAAGGAGCAAGCGAAAGGGAACCGGTACCACAACAATGGCGTCAAATGATTCTTCTTGTGTTTACTTCTTTATAGTGGCTATAAGCATCCTCATTTTCATAAATCAAATTTGATCAACAAAAAATAAGTTACTAAACTGAATATTGTGCTCTAGTATTCTAAAATTGTCTCAAGAAAAACCTTCATTTGCAAGGAAGGAACACAATTCCCACTTGAATCTTTTAACTAACCGAAAAAATGAATATCACAAGAGTTTTCAAATCATCAACTAACCAAATTCCTCTGCTTCAGTGTTCAGCATCTTGTGGTACAGGCATAAAAGAACGAAGTGTCACATGTCACAGAGTACACCATGGAGGGGTGGTGGACCCCATCCCGTTACCCGACCTATATCAGAATAAAATTCATCATCAGAAATATTGCTCAGTATACAATAAACCGCCAATAACTGCAAAATGTATCCTGAGCTATTGTGATGACCAATATGTCTGGCAGCCAGGACCATGGAGAGAGGTATGAGTCTACAACCTTAACATATATTTTATCATTAATATGAAACTCGCACGCAAAATTAACAATTGGATTTTCAGTGTTCCCAAAAATGTGGGAGGAAGGGTAGACAGACTCGTATTATAAGTTGTGTCAACGTCAAAACAAAGCAGAAGGTTCATCGAAAATTCTGCCGTAAAAACTTAAAACCTCGTAGAAAGCGTAAATGTAACCAATGGAGATGTAAGTATCCAACCTCATTATTTAAAATTTATAAAACAAATGTGTTCCGAAGGTCTTTACAAAAGCTGCAGGGAAGTGAAATACTACACAAAAGCAAGGATGAATAACGATTATGTGATATCAATTGATGGAAGGCCTGTGCAAATCTATTGCTATAAAATGGACACGCCAGAACCACAAGAGTACATCAGTTTACATTCTGATAAATCGAATTTTGCGGAAATATATGACAAAAGGTTAGTTAGGAGGTAATACAAATATACTCCAGTTATTCAGCGAGCGGTAGAAGATAACCAAGATGCATGAACACCCTGGTTATACTAGAAAAATCGTAAGACCAAATTCTCGATCTCTCGCATTCTTGATTTTGAAAAATTTGAACCAAAGAAATCCTTTCGAGAGACTGCCAAAAGTTCCAATACTTCAAATCGAAGTATAAAACTGTCAAAATTGTCTGTAAGGACTTAGCTCTCTATAAGGTGGCCTGATACACAAATTCTGTGTACTAATGATTCCATGGTGAACGAAAGATCACGCCAGAGTTTATGCAGTGAGACCGTTGGTTTCAAAATTTACTGGTGAGCTGTCGCTTGACTGTAATTGCAGCTTTGAAAAATCGCATTTGAATCATCAACCGTCAAAAAACATAAGAAATTGATTGAACAAAAGCATATCAGTCAACGCACCAGGGTTTTTATGCATGTTGAAGATAACATTAGCAATGGATATGAGCCTAAACGAACATCCTTTGTGAAATAAAAGGATTACCTGTATTATTTATAATTGAAGAAATATCAAGTGATTAGAAATAACATTTTTTTGTCAGGTTGATTGATACGAGGTCTTGTCCTTATAACGGCCAAAGGAGAGATAATTGCCACTGCGACAAAGTTGGCCCAAGATCTGGTTTTACGAAATTTTGGAAAGTTAGACTCAATATAACGTCAATGCAAATTATAGGTACGGTATGGCATCTCGTAGAATTGTATTTTAATTCAATTTATGTCCAGGAAACGACTTTACATTCTCTAAACAACTGAAGGGTACACAAATTCCTTTCGGAACAGCAGGGGACTGCTATAGCTCCGTTCAAGGATGCGCACAGGGAAGGTTCAGTATAGATTTGACTCACACTTCTTTTAAACTATCTAGCAGAGTCAGATGGGAGAAACTGGGATCATATGCCTCGGCAGATATTCAAAAAACAGTAAGTATTTCATCACTTAATCTGTTATATTATACTGGTACCATAGTGTATTCCTATATGTATGGTATAATCTGAAAAATCAAATTTCCGTCCTTTCATTAGGTCAATGGGGAATGTACATATTCAAGGCCAATATGACGAATGACATCACTTCAGATATTCCAAAGTTTTGAAGTTTTCAACTTTCCATAGAATCCCCTAGAGAGTTATACATACTTGCTGAGAACACGCTTAATTGAAATACAGAATGAAAAGAGATAGTTTCCAGATTCAATCATATCCATATTTCCTATTATTTTTATTCGAGAAATAACATCCACCAAAAATTGACTGAGCGAATCAATTCACCTATATTTATCCTTGCATTGAGAAACTAACCATTAGAAGGATATGCTTATCCTATGGACTGCGCCATTTTTAATGGATAGTAATAATGAAGATTATTCATAATTGCTGAAATACATCAATACAAGTCTCTCATATCAAATGTCTACCTCACGAAGTAAATCAACTTGTAAAATATTCACAAAATATAGAAAACATCCTCGAAATAAATGAAATATAAAAAAAAATTGTTTCCATAATTATCACTAAAAATAATAATGAGATGAATATTTTTGGGATGTTCATAAAACTACATTTTTGTCTATATTATCACATATTATTGAATGATCTGATACAAAAAAGACTAGAGAAAATTTATTTAGCGATACCATTTTCATTTCAGGAAACCTCAACATCTGGTAAATGTGGAGGTTACTGCGGAAATTGTATGCCAGATCCAAATATAGGCCTAGCAGTGGAAATAACTTAAAAAACTCAGCAGGAAAACAGTTGTGTTGAAAAGAGGCATGAAACCAAAAAATGAGTTGACTGTACAAGGGCCTGAGAGGGTTGTAATTATGAGAAACTTCATTAGGTTTCAAACTTGTAGAATTTTGGAAAAAAGAAGAAAATATTGACGACATTTGCGCCAAGTTTCTCACGAATTACAATTTGAAATATAAAAAAAAATAACTTCCTGCACTGCAAATGTTGTGTCGTCACAAACTAACAATTTTCTCCACTAGTGATAACCATGCTAATTAATGCAGTCTTCCTTTTCATCTTGAGTGATTCGAATCAATCAACTCTTACGTTTATTAAAAAAAAATGCAAATCTATTATCCATAGACAACTTCAAATACCTCAACCTGATACCTCTATCCAAAAAAATTATGACTGAACCCAAACGGTGAAACAAAAGCCTGTCAATCCCGTCAATCCGCCAATCATTCTTTCCATATCAACTATTTTACCGTTTGCTCCCATTATCGATGTAAATTCCTAAAGCATATCTGGGAATTCCTTTTTGTTATGCTACTTTAATTCAATGATTTTTGTTGAATATTTCGTTTTTGACATTACCTGTCTATTGAAGTGAATTAAATCTGAAGGAAGACATCCAGAGTGTAAATATTTGAAATTTGATTGGTCAGTATGGATTTTCTCGATAGCTTTCAATTCTTTTGAACATATATACCCAAAAAACTTTTTTATTGAATTATTTGAAATATATATTTTTCACCTCATTAAACAGTCACGAATACGCCCAGAAAGCACGACCTTGTGCAGGCAAGAAAGGAAGATTGATATCTGAGTAACCCACATTACACACTAGCTGAGAGCATGTCATTTGCATTTTTTCACGTCACCCGATCAGAAAGTCAGAGACTTATCTGTCTCCGCCGGGTCGAAAATCAGCGACAGTTCCGAGTTCCGAAAGCTCGGACATCCATGTATTTATCACATGACACCTATAATTATTTGTATTTTCGCCGAAAAAGCGACCTTTTATTGTCCGCATTATTCAATTATTATTGATATACGAGTCAAAAATATTTGTTATGAAAGACCGCCAAAAACGAAGACTGCATTCGCAAATTTACCGTTCTCCGTTAGAAATGACCTTCCCTGGCGAAACTGAATGCACTTGTAGCTTTCCCCTTACTAACAAGATCTTGACAAATATTAATCAAGAAGACTTCTATTGTATTATAAGATAAAACTGCCCAGTATTTTAGTGTTAAACTTTTGCATGAATTACTTTTTAAGTAGGTTTTAAAGAACTGCCATACTACCAAATTTTAGAAAAATTGTTTTACAATTGAATGCCAATCTTTATTTTAATCAATGAGTTTGTTGATGCCTTGAAAAAAATTTTGCGCCGATCTATTACCTATATTTGTGTATTGATTTAATAGAATCTATTGATTCAGGATTGAAACTTTGCAGGTAATAATTACATGACAAAATTGTGATTTGGTCGCAAAAAAATCACTGCCAGAAAATACTAATATGGTCACCAGAAGATGATGGAACAAATGTCCCTTGAGGAATTTCTGAAATCATAATTTCGATTAATAGATTCATAGAACAATGTACACCAATGATTTCGTCAAAATCAGGCTAATTACGATAAAAGATACACAAATCACTATAAAGGGTTGGGTTTAAAATGGGGTTTTCAGTTAACCAGCTGACGCCCACGAACATCAACTCTATAATGAGGCCTTACATTTTAACGTGTGAATTCAAACACAGCTTCCTCTTCTGAATATTTTGTCCTTTATTCTACTGATATATCTCACGAGTCTTTTCTGTATGAACTACGATATAATGATTGAATTGAGCATATTAATATTTTGAAAAAAAAAGGCTTGCTAAGCACTGGATGAATTGAGTGCAATATTTCAAATTTATTTATAATTTCTAGCAAATTTCGTGAGAGAAATTTTGATCAAATTAATCTTCTAAAAAATAATTCTTCGAGAAATCACTTCATGTATCACATTATAAACATTAAATGTGCGACGTCCTTCAACATCGATCTGAAGAAAAGAGCTAGTTTTTTGATATTTGATTACAGTACTGATTACATGCATATACTCAAGTCCGTCAAGCATTCATAAGGACAAGTTCCTCCGGTGAGCGACTGTAATTTTCGTGAAAATTTTCAGTCAACAACATTTATTTTATATCAAGAAATTTCAGTGAACATTTTTTTATTTAGTTATGTTAATGAAGTTTCAAGGAATGCTTGACCAGAAATTATTGCAAGAAACTCATTTGTGCTGTTGATATACAAACAATTAGATTGTCACCTTTGGTGTAAATGTGAAAACTTTCTCTAGATATCAGTTACCCTAACACCAAAACTGATATTTTTACGCTAAACGCGCGTTTCGCAAAAAAGGTTAGTATCTTCAGGCGTCGAGTGCAAACAACAGTTTATCTGATAATCAAATATTGTCGATACTTTCTGAAATATTGAACTGATACTCAAAATCTCTTGATATAAAATGAAAGTTGCCCAGTAAAAAGTCGGATGACACTCTGAGTAAAAGATTCGTGAACATATTAAAAGCCCATTAAAAGTGTCTGCAAATTAGGAAATTTTCAATATTTCGGCTTCTCCGAGATCTCCATGCACAGGCTCTATTTCGAAACGCCCCGTATATAAAATCCAAATTCTAACCCTCAATTAAGATGTCTAGAAGGATGGTGTACTGAGTTATACCTGGGAATGTTTGGGGTATACTTGGCGACACATGCCTACTATGATAATAAGCATCGTGGCTTTTCGACATCAAATCAGTTCAGATGGCGTTTGCAACGAAAGGAGTTACAAATTTCGTAGGAAATGTATAAACGGCCGACCTGACGGCTGGCTATACTATTACTTTTGGACAAAAATATATTACAGTTTCCTGTATGATTTTCACTTAAGTAAGTGAAAATCATACAGGAACTGTAATATATTTTTGTTAATATGGATTTTCATCAAGTATCGGCCAGTTCAATTCAATTACTTTTGGACGATGACTGATCAACAACCTATATTATTTGTTAAGAATACTGGCCAAATTCCCTATAATTGTGTTCCTTTCATTGGATTTTGTTTTTTTATGAGTATGACATTAGATTTTGCTCATTTTGTTGACTGCTCGAATCAAAGAATATAGTTTGTCGATCGATCGGTTGACTATGCACTTCCAATTAGCGTCAACTAGCGATGAAATTGAGAAACACACCACGATACGTAAAACTGACACTAATGACAGAAAAGTGTCGCCATAAAAATTCTAAACAATATCGCATCAGTCCCAGCACCATCCTTCTAGACATCTTACCCTCAATACATACTACCCAAAGAAACTCTCGCAAAATTGTATGAAGTTGCATACTTTATTAATCCTTTGTGATTAGGTGTGATTCTTTTGGTGCTTTAGTTGAGTTTATTTAATTTTCTCAATTTGAATGTAGATGAAACTGAAATGTGAAGTGTTGGGAAATTGAAGAATACAATGAGGAATATTTTACATTCACTAGTTAGGGATGCATATATACATATCCAGACTTACTTTTATTACTAGTATGACCGTTTGCAATACTGAATTTTGACAGTAATGACATCAGATAAGAAACTCATTGCAGGATTATCTTCAATGCATTTTTATAGCGAGAGACATGGTGACCATTGAAAATGTATTTTCCAAAATCACAGTCAAGCTCATTTCTACGTACCTCATATTGAGGTGTTTTACCATATAGGTTATGAATACTTATGAATGAAAAATACTTCGAAGTTTATTTAGTAGACCCACATTCAGGTGAATTTCAATCAAACATTATATATGTATTTATTAGTTTAAGAGCTTCAGGTATTTCAAGACAAATATTACTGCCAATAATACATTTTTGTCTCGTATTGTTCGATCTTTCAAAAGGTGAGTCTCGAGTCCACTAGTCCTAGAAACCGCACCGGATTTTGTATAATCGTCTTTTTAATTTATTTATGCTACTGCCAGTGTTGTATATATATTTGTATTTATTTAATTTGTATGTTTAATTCAAAGGCGTCTTTTTGTTTGTCACGTAGTTTTTTTATAATTTTTCAAGTTCTACCCAAGACTGTAAAAATACTCAAGAATGTTATGAAGGTTGAATAATGAAACTATTTTCTGTTTTCCTCAAGTCGATAATGCTGTATTTTGATATAAATATAAGTATCAATTCTTAACTTTGTCTAAATTTTACCTTCAGCTTTAATCGAACATTAAATGTTTACCATTATTATGGTCATTTTATTTTTAACCTATTTCAAAGTAAATACATATCCGATACTGAATGTTGATGGAGTTGATGTTTGTAACTGTTTGAATTCTGTGGCAATTTTGTAAGTGTCCAATATCATCGATTTTCGTTGCAACCATATTGATAAAAAACCATTCAACTTCATCATGCATGCCATGAAAGAGCTTGTTATGGTAACAAACCATTATTACTACTACTACATTCAAGCTAACTATTATTCTCTGAATATGATTTACCTGTATAGCAACATTCATATAGCTATCAATCCAGTATTCTCAATGCAAGTTATTCATGATATCCTTAAGAGAACCAGAAGTCTAAAATTATTTGCCATATCAAGTCTATTGACATTTGTGAGAGAAAAAAATTATTAGGTCTCGTGCAAAAACATATTTCATAAATCAAACTTGGATATTGTGTTGCACATGCGATTTTTAAACTCCATAAACCGATTCTTGTTGAAATTATAATTTTGCAACCATATACCCAGGATTTGAGAAAGTTCTGCTCAATTAACTTGAATCTGTTCCTCATCAGAGAACATACCTCCGAAGCATCGCTTCACTCTTCTAGAGCCCTTTTACTGCCCTCATGCTCCAATCCAGGAGCGTTATTTCCCAGTACGCCTCTAATCATTTCAACGCTTGTATCCCACAGAGCTTGGGCAAGCTGATCATCTCTTGCTGCTGCACTCTCTTGGCACTGATAGCAGTTGTTGAAATAGACACCTGAAATTAGTTTGAAAAAATTATTGTTACTTTTTCTATAGGTTGGGTAATAAATGACACTCGCTATAACAAAAGCAGAAAGAATTCGTTCACTCAATAGTATATTACAAAGAATAAAATACAAATTTTGCACTCGTCGTTAAAAACTGCCTTTTTAATCACCTTGGCAACGTCGTCAGATATTTATTCTAACTCTAGGAGGTCGAACTGAAATTATTATTATATCAGGAAATTATTCCTGTCTAGCTCAGGAAAATAAAATATATAAATTATGTACACTCAGTATGAATGGAAAACTCTATTGGAAAGAAAGTTCTGCCTGCAACAAGTCCGGAATGAGCCTCTCATTATCTTCAGCAGATGTCCACGTAACCTATCATTGTTCGCTAGTTGAAAAATATGACGGATTTTTAAGGGCATGGTAAGTGGCTATTAGATCACCTCTTATTCGTCTATCGTTTAATGTCGGAAGGTGGTAGTATGACAGACGATTTCCATTTGAAAAACAATCTTTGTTATACGGTATTTGAGTGGCTCGTCTTAGAACATTTTCCAAACAATTTTTATCTCGCATCAGTATAAGACAGCACACACTATTTCCGAATTCAAGAACCGGCCTGACAAACGTTTGGTGAGGTTTCGCAAGTAGAATTAACATTCTCAAAACATTTGCTCAGAAAAGATACTTTAGTATTAGATTTCTTCTCTCTCTTTGTTATATGCGCGCTCCAAGATAGGTCTGATGTAAGTGTCAATCCAAAGTCGCTAACAATATCAGTCTGAGATAATACTATCATATCGGGCAGGTACGGCAATCGAGGGTTATATTTTCCTATATGAAGAACGACGCACTTGGAGATGTTTAAAGGTAACTGCCATTTCAGTGTCCATTGGTAAATTTGTTCAAGGTCATTTTGAAGTTGTATGTTTACGGGATTGTAAAAAAATGCTGTCATCGGCGTACAGTATGCAGGAGGATGATATTATCGAGCACAGATCAGCAATATATATGATGAAGAGCAGTGGGCCCAACACAGAACCTTAAGGTACCTCGCTTATAACCGACTCCTCTTCACTAGTACATGCACCGACGGTCACTTCGAATTTTCGGTCGGTTAGGAACGATCAAATCCAGTCTACAAGTTTTCAAAAAGATATCATAATTAGCGCCAGCGCAGTCGAGCAACAATTTGTCTCACTGAAATGAAGTGATAGCAAATTTGTTGGCAGCGCGGTCTATATTCCTCTGAATTCAAATATGCGAGTCTATCAAACACATGCAGAAACTGTATTCGAACTAGCTGTCACCTATCCAGATTCAGAGCTGATCATCTCAAGCGACTACAATATTCCTGATTCTACTTGGATGCCTTCTGATCGGATGAACCTCATTTGCCCTGATTCCTATGAAGAGCACTTTTCGAATTTCTTTATTTTCATAAATTATTTTGACATCAACCGTGTGATAATGCAAATAAAAAGCGAAAAACGTCAATAAAGTCAAGTAGTTGTAGGGACACAATAAAAAAAGGTAGGTATATACGAATAAAATGACAAGAACGTTTAAATATATCTCTGGATGTATATAGGACCATTATATCCACGTCACAAACAATTATCACGAATAATATCAGGAATATATTAAAAATAACTATTCTAGGTGTATGCGAATGAAAAAAGGTGTATAAAAAATAAATTTGTACATTTCCTGAATGACTATGTGCATGTCTCAAGTATTTATTTATATTCCTGCATCTGTTAATATTTTCAACTTCTGAAATGCTCCCCTACAAGAATCCCTAAATCATAACCTAGCAATGCTCCTTACAGCATGCCCAAACTCCATACTTCTGTATCATGAACACTCGATCTACAGTCTCTACAGAGGAGCTTTTGTCCCATTTTCGTATGCCATACCTGAGGTGAGAATTAAAATTCGCGTAAAAAAGCGTAAGTAGAATCTCTTTATTGAAATGAGTGGAGAGATACCTGAGAGAATAACATGAATTTCTGAGATTTTTACAGAAATTATATACTTATGGCTTCCATTGCAAATTGATCCAATGATAATTTAGTATTCTGGTATAGTATGGTGTTGACGTCGTACCATGAATTGTAAGATACTAGTTTTTTTATTCATTTGCAAGTTGTTTATTTTAGACAAAGTGATAACTCTATTGAAAGTGCTTTCAGCTATATTTATAATTCTCTAGTAGTAAGTCCAAGTAATAGTAATAATCTTTATTTCCATTTGACATAAAATCATATTTAGGAAACGTCAGTAAGCAGTACGGTGAACCTACAAATCAAGAACAGTAATAAGAGAGTAACAAAGCTATTATACTTAAGCAACCATAGTCCAATTATGAAGAGAACTCCTTCAGATTATAGCATTCCGAATCAATAAGATATCTTTTGAGGTTCATTTCGAATCTACCATAATGTCTGATGTTTTTATATGTATGGGCAGTTCATTAAAATTGATTTCCCTGCATTTTGATGAAAATCTCTTCCGAGGTTGTTTATTTACAGTATATAGTTTTGAATTCATTTTTGTTCCTAGAAAGCATCAATCCAGTATGTTTGAAGAGAGAATATCAGATGATACTCCATCAACAACCACATACAGGTACCTATCAGACAAGAAATTCTTCAACAAAGCACATAACTGAGGAGGCAAACCATAAGACGGTAAAGAAGGTAAAGTTTTCTTTCCTTTTTTAGGAACTGGCTGAACTCTTGCTGTCGTCCAGGACTTAGGAAAAACTTCCAAGTTATATGGAAGGTTGAATAATTCGCGAAGTACTGGTGTCAATTCGGAAGCGCATGCTTTCAGAACAAATGATGGGATTCCATCAGATCCGCAAGCCTTATTCGTATTCAGGTCCATTAAAATATTTCATACATTTTCTTGGTGAAAAATCATCTCAGGCATATGACTGTCGACAAGAGTGATATTCTGGGGATCTTCTCCCGATGAGTCCATAGTAGAATTTCCAGCAAATATATTTGCTTTCTGTTGGGCAGTTGTGACTTGTGATCCATCTTCTTTGGTTAAAGGGAGAAATGAACTGAAAGTGAAATTTTTTGGCGACAGCTTTAGCAAATAACCAAAACGAACGAGAACCGTTTGGACATTCAACAAGTTTTGAACGAATTTTATGATTATGTGCTTCTTTAGCAGCTCCAATTGTTGCACTACACTTATTTCTTGCGTTTACATACTCAGATCTCGTCTCCAAACTGGGGTCATGGCATCAGCGATTGACTGCCGTTTGTTTGGATGTGACAGCTGTAGAGCAGCTTTTTTTGAATCATGATTTCTCAAACTGTGGTTTCTTTGTACCACTTGGAATGAATGTGTCCATTTCCAGAATAATGGTATCAGAGCTGGGCAGTACTCGAGTAAATTGTACTCAAAATTGTACTCGAGTACTCAAAGTACTCAGTAATTGGTACTTGTGAGTATCTTTATTCTAACGAACTCAGTACTCGAAAAATTTTAAGTACTTTACATTTCAGAGTACTGAGTACTTCTGATTCATACATCTGACGAGTAACGAGTACGAGTACGGACGCGCGCGCACCTGCACAGAATCGTAAGTGATACCGCTAAGAAAACTTGCAAATCTGGCATAGACATCAATTACATTCAAAAGATGGTTATTGATGAAGGTACAAAATTCCTTGGTCCATCCGAAAGTTTGGCTGACAACGATTCCCAATGCGATGTTTTTTTTATTTTGTTAGTGTAATAAATGTGTAATAAGCGTGAGCCCAAGTCACTCTCAGCAGTCTCAGTTTCAGCCTTTGAACTCCGTTGTTGTGAGTGTGGGGACGAACATGAAGAGAAAAACACAATAGAACTTGAGTTCCTGCGATATCTTGATGATCCAAGGAACACTTTTTCAATGCTGGAAGACTATCCAGTAATGAAGAAAATTTTTATGGATACAAATACACCATTACTGTCTCCTGCACCGGTTGAAAGACTGTTCTCTTATGCAACGATAATAAATGCTCCAAGGCGTAATGCATTAAGCGATAGGAATTTTGAAAACTTGGTTCTCCTACCTTTAATAATTTGTTGATCAACCAAGTGGTACCGATTTACTGATATGCGAGAAAAAGTACCAGAAATCTCTTATTACCATTTTGTGTTCGTTTTTCATTTTGTAATGTTTGTTTTGTTAATTTGTTTACTTGAGGAAAGTTATAATATTTTGTTATTTTCTCTTATAAAAATTTTATTTTGGGAGTGGCCTGTTGTATTATTAAATATTATATACACATTTCTGAAATATACCTATACATAACCCCATGAGTGTTCTTTTGACCATCCTCTACCTGTGGCTGTACCTCTGCACCTAATACCTGCTTTCAGTGCTTTCCAGCTTATATGAAAATCAAAATGCAAAACTTGGGCGTACAAATTGATGGTAATTGCGAAATGATACATCTCCTGTCTGTCACTCTAATACTGACTGTATCTGACAGCCTGACAAGGATACATTCAACGTTCTTTTTTTGAAATACCCAATACTCGTTACTCATTTTTCACGAGTACTCTGTAAATTTTGTAAAAGTACTCATTTGCTTTGAGTACTTCTCATATAAGTACTCATACTCGAACACTTATGAGTACTATTTGAAGTTACTCATAGTGAAGTACTCACGAGTACCTAATTGCAGTACTCTGCCCAGCTCTGAATGGTATCATAGATTTCTTGGGCACATAGGGTGGGATCACCAGATGAAAAAAAAGCCCCTTCTCCAAGGATAATCAGAGAAGAACATTCGAAGACCGTCCCAGTCTGCTGACTTGTAATGCCAGACACGACGTGCGGGTAACTTACCATTCATTGGAGCCAAACACGAACAAGTTGTTGAAATTAAAGTGTGATCAGAATTACCCAAGGGGGAGAGAATTTCGATCTGATAAATATCAGTAGTAATGATGATGAGTAGTAAGAAACAGGTCCAGTTTATTGGCAAATTGGTTATTCGTATCAGGAATACGAGTGGGTTGATCTTTGAGTTGTTCCAGATCATTAGTAATCTGTTTTATTCGAGAATTTGAGCCTTGAAGAATTATGTACATTAAAATCACCCAATATGGTGACCTCAGTAGTTGGATGGTTTTCTCTGATGAAGTCGATTTTTTCTGATAGAAATTCGAATAGTCTGTCAAGACTCATTTTTAGATGATGAATAAAGACAACAGACAAATTTAGTTTGTTGGTGATTGACAAGCTCAAATCACATCACGTCAAAATCTTTCTGTTCCAGCCTTTCCTCGTGTTGGCACGATAAATCATTCCTAGAGTATAGACAAACACCACCTTTGAAACGAAAGCGAGAATAAAATTCATAACCTGGACAAAGCATTGTACATTATTTGTATATGAACTGACCTGAGTTTCAGTTGGAATAAGAATGTTATTCATACCACGAATATTACAATAATCGATTCTCAATACTCTTCGATGAAGGTTTCCCCCCAAGTACCTCCCACCCGGAAATCCGATTGGGGAGGTATTTTACTTCCAGAGTTTTTTACTCTGGAAGACCTTATCATCATTTTTCAAATTCAATAGATGCGAAAAACCGGAAATATCAACCATCTTCTTCTTCTAGAAAAGCTATCCAAGTAGTGTACCCCACTTTGAGGAACAATGACAATAATTATAGAATTTTAACTCATTCAGGACCTGCTACGGAAAAAATAGCTTCATTTTTGCATAAACAAAATTTAAGAGTAGCATATAGAACAGATAACACGTTGGGAAGGTTTATCAAGAATAACAAAGATAAAAAATGAAAGATGAAAAATCGGGAGTTTATAAATTGAATTGTGGATCTTGTTCCAAAATATATATTGGCCAGACAGGTAGACCACTCAAAAGCCGCATACGTGAACATCGTATGAATTATGAAAAGAAAACAACTCATTCATCATATGCCAATCACATTTTGGAGGAAGGCCATGACTTCGATAAAAATTTCGAAATTCTGCATGTTGAAAATAAGGGCATTAGACTCAATTATTTAGAATTTTTGGAAATCAATAAACTGAAAAATTCAAATGGTTTGCTAAATGATCAATTGGATCTCAATAGTTCCCCTTTGTTGAACTTATTCAATTGATAAGTAGTAACTATGTTCAGATATCATAATCATTATCAGTTGTAATTCTAGGAATTACTATTATTGTAATTATTGTATAATTTCAGGAATCAGCATCAGTTCATAAGTTTAGGAATCATCATCAGTATCAGTTGTATTATTCTAGGAATCAGGGATAATCAGAGTAGGCCCTGATGTATTTAAGGAGCTTTTAACAAAGAATAATTTAGTGTTTATAATACATTCGCTTGAAAAAGATACAGTGTATCGAAACATGTCGCGAAGACAATAAATTTTGTGGAAATTTTATCGTGTTCTACCTTATAGCGTAATGGTGGTATCTCACCGGGCGATGGTAAGACCATCTTCCACCTAGGTTATCCTTTCAGTCGCCTTCTACGACAGGCAGAATCTACTCCAGGGTTATTCTAATCCGACCCCAAACAGAGACATTCTCGAAGATGAAAAATATGAATGGGAGAAAGGAGAAAACATACAGTGAATTAAAATAATAGAAAAGGAAGTATTTGAGATTACGGTCAACTTCGGAGCGTTGCAAAACTCTGATAGATGAGCGAAATTAAAAATCTATAGTGAAAATTATTCGTTGATAAAAATGTGGTCATTTCATTGTGAAATGACTACAAAAAAAATTATTCGTCGAAAAAAAACTATTACAAAATTTTCAAATATATTCGTTCATAACCTTGATTATTTTCGATTTTACGATAAAGAATAAGGGAATTGAAATTGCTGAGAATTTAATTTGCAACAAGAAATATCGCCACGAATGTTCTGTAGGACAAATTGATAAAGCGCTAGAACCATTTGCAGACATATGTATCCTAAGGAATATTTGAGAATACGGTCAACTTCGGAGCGCTGTAAAACTCTTATTAATGAACGAAATCGCAAGAATTCATAGTGGTAATTATTCGTTGAAACCCCCTCTATAAAAATATTGTGATGTCGTTCCATTAAAAAATGATTAGAGAAAATATTATTGCGCCGAAAAGAGAATTCGTTTTAAAATTTTCAACAATTTTTGTTAATAACTTTTTCATTTCCTATTTATCATGGAAAAGTGATGGATCCATAGTTATGAAAAATTAAATTTTCAACAAAAGATGTTTCTATGATTTTTCTGTAGGATGGATAGTTTGGTAGATGAAGCACGAAAACTATTTGCACTTTTTTTTCAAGATGGAGGACAAGGGTTGCAGACCATCAATGTAACATTGGACTATAGGGGTGAGAATTTCTAAAAAATGGCTCTATTCGGCTCAGAAAGCAGTGTTCCATCATTTTTGCAAAAACAGGTTAATACTACCGATCTCTAATTGTCAACTTTATCATTCTCCTCCTTTTCAAAAACAGGTACCTGTTTGTTTGTTTCGAATTTATAGTTCACCTATATTCCTCCATTCGAAACTTCTGATATTGATGACTCTTCAACGACAATTGATTTTCATCGTAATTTTTATTCTTGAAATAAAACTTGTGCAGTGAAATTGATCATTTGAAGTTTGTTTGAAAAAAAATTATATTGTTGGTATTGATTTTTTGGCCTTGTTGACTGGTCTGTTATGTACAACAAGAAATATGTCAATCTTGAATTAAAATCCTTCTATGGTGTTCTATACCAAGTCATTGAATTATTTATGGCAGTGAGAAGAGTCAAATAGTCCAACATTCCAATACGGTTCATATCAAAATTTAAAAATGGTGATTGAAAAAGTTCACAAACGTTTTGAAGAGACTGATAATAACGGTATTTTCATTCTATATAACCAATTTATTATTTATTCAATTTGAACTCTGAAACATGCACATTTCCTGATTGCTAGAGAAATAGTTTAGTACGATTATTTTCCAGTCTGGTGCGAGTCTAATCATAAAAAAAGGAACTGTATTCAATCTACTATACCCAAATTATTTCATAAACTAGTCAATAATCATTTGACTTCTTGCAGAAACTTTATAAATCATCAGCAACATGGTTTTTGTACTGACAGGTCTACCTCTATAAAATAATTGACCCGTCAGAATTACTTGTGTGATGCCTTGGGACTG
This sequence comes from Zygogramma bicolorata, assembly GCA_032362365.1. Taxonomy (NCBI): domain Eukaryota; kingdom Metazoa; phylum Arthropoda; class Insecta; order Coleoptera; family Chrysomelidae; genus Zygogramma; species Zygogramma bicolorata. The sequence continues at coordinate 365,504 of JAVJAQ010001277.1, read as the reverse complement.
TATTTAGAGTTTTTTAAGGCATTCGACAGAGTGAATCTATATATATATATATATATATATATATATATATATATATATATATATATATATATATATATATATATATATATATATATATATATATATATATATATATATATATATATATATATATATATACATATATATATATGTGTGTGTGTGTGTGTGTGTGTGTGAATCAAATATGTCAATTTATTAACATGAATTAATTAATTTTGAAATATTCTATCGAATAACAGACATTTGTGGAATCACAATGTGTTTTTTCGTTGAGCAGCTGGCTTCCCCCTACGAACATCACACCGAAAATGGATACTTATTGGATTCAAGGTTTAATAGGGTTTTCTCACCTTTTATCGTGCAATTCACACAGGCTTAGGTTACCTTTCTCACATCTTCATAAGTGATTAGCAATCAATGTAATGAACATTTCTCACCTGTCACGCCCGCTAACTCTAAGGCTGTGGCGCAATAAACAGTCGTGCTCGCAGCCTGTTGTAAACTTTTTGTGAATGGCCTTACGATCGCAAACAATATCCTGTACAACCACCAGTTCCTTGCCAACTTTGAAGATACCATATTACCGGGATGCAAACTGTATACTGATATGCCATCAGAACGCAATATCTTAGCCAACTGTCGAGCAAACAGAACGTTGCACAACTTCGAATTATTGTAGGCCATCATGTCCCAGTACTTTGCTCCAGATTCAGGCGAAAGAGTCAGTGGAGATATATTTTCCATTGTGATATTGGCAAACCTATAACATCACAATTAATAATTACACTATGATTTTTTTTCTATATATATATATATATATATATAGAGAGAGAGAGAGAGAGAGAGATAGAGAGAGAGAGAGAGAGAGAGGAGAGAGAGAATATATATAGAGAATATAGAATTTTTTGAACAAGCGATATCTCCGTTATTGGACGAGTTCAAAAATCATTCAAAAAATCATTTTCTTGAAAAATCTTATTGCCTGAAACCTGATAGCGACACAGTATTAGTTTTCTTCTCCTGAAGATGCTAACCTTGCAGTGAAACGCGCGTAGAGTGCAAATAATATCAGTTTGGTGATAGGATAATTGATCTTTGAAAAAGTGAAAAACATGTTGAGTGAATCATAAGATATATCAACAAGAAGAATTTTCATAAGGCGTCTTCTGAAAACCATTTTTTCTACAAACGAAAAGTACTATTACCAACCATCACCAACTTCAAGAGAACAACGAGCGAGTAATGAATCTTCAGAATGAGTATATCCCCAGATAAACAATGATGTAAAGATTATCTTTCTGTGAATAAAATGGATGGTGCCATTTGAAAAGATGGGGATGGGGTGAATTCTTAGGGGTATTAACATGAACAGATCATTTTGAGTGCTTCATATGGAAGGCAATTCGAGGTTGGAAAAAATGATTTTCAGATTTCTTTTCTTACTCTCTCAGTAATTGAGACATCGCTCTTTCAAAAGTTCTGGGACACCCTGGTATATATATATATATATATATATATATATATATATATATATATATATATATATATATATGCAAGATGAATTTTTCTGGGTTTTTATCCGTTAGGTATCTTCTGATTTGTTCGACGTTTCGAATTCCATTTTGAATTCATTCTCAAGAACTGTGAGACGAATATCTGTCCATACCGTCCTGGTCAATCACTCCCCTTACGAAGTAACCAAGCAAGAGTAAGCAAAGACTTCAATTGTCTGTTCTCCATGGAAACTGGTATTTATAATGATTCTCCTCAGTTATTATCCGACTGGGTCCGATATTAAGGTTGTATCCTGCCCATCCAGGTATTATGTAGAAATTGATGTTTTCACGGATCTTCGATATGCAAGATGAATTTTTCTGGGTTTTTATCCGTTAGGTATCTTCTGATTTGTTCGACGTTTCGAATTCCATTTTGAATTCATTCTCAAGAACTGTGAGACGAATATCTGTCCATACCGTCCTGGTCCTGGAATTCGAAACGTCGAACAAATCAGAAGATACCTAACGGATAAAAACCCAGAAAAATTCATCTTGCATATCGAAGATCCGTGAAAACATCAATTTCTACATAATACCTGGATGGGCAGGATACAACCTTAATATCGGACCCAGTCGGATAATAACTGAGGAGAATCATTATAAATACCAGTTTCCATGGAGAACAGACAATTGAAGTCTTTGCTTACTCTTGCTTGGTTACTTCGTAAGGGGAGTGATTGACCAGGACGGTATGGACAGATATTCGTCTCACAGTTCTTGAGAATGAATTCAAAATGGAATTCGAAACGTCGAACAAATCAGAAGATACCTAACGGATAAAAACCCAGAAAAATGGGGACGTGTATCACAACACCACAACAATGCGGGGTTATTTCCTTTGTTTTCCCTCAGTTATGTAATGACATCTGGTGGCCTGGGACACGCTTCTCTCATTTTTAACTTCAAACTATTACACACACCATAATTATTGAGCAACCGATATTATTTGTTGAAACACATCCTAATCGGCGAAATAAGAACACTCACAAACCCTATGGTACAAACTAGTTTCAGAATATATTATGATATCAAATAAATGCTTTATCTATCTATAATGAAATTGTTATCAATCTTTCTCACCCAGTGGGAACACGCATTAACTTCCACAGAAGCTACATAGGAAGAAGAAAAAACATACTGTAACTGTAAGTTGGTATAGAGTTAATTGATTAATCGAAATGTACACTTGGTGCAGATATTACATGAAAAATACTGTGTGATTTCGGAAAGAATATAAACATTTCAAGTAGTTCAAAAATATATCAAATGATATTCTCATCCGTTTGAATTAAGGAGTCAATATTTATTTATTACAGAAATAATAATTCTCATGGACTTGGCGCCTTTATTCATTGGAATAACTGATCGAAGCAAAGATCATTCGGTCCGTGGCGATCAAAAGTGAAATATTTACATAACATATAATGAGTGCCACCTGAAAAGCATTTAATTCAGATCTGAAGCTTCTCACTCCATTTTCAGTACTGGATACTATCGAGTCGGAGAAAATTCGAAAAAAACTTCTAACTGTTTCAGAGATATTATTGGAAAACAAGTCAAATGACCAAAATTTCGTAGCCGTATGTGACAAAATTGAAGAAAAAGTACCTGTGAGACTCAGAAGAAAGAATAACAACTCTAGATCCAGTGTCCAACAGAGGTCTCAGCAAAATGGTCAAATAGAAATGGGACAAGTGATTTACTTGGAATGTAGTTTCGAATCCATCCGGCGTTTTGCTATAAGGAAGTCCAAAAACTCCGGCATTCAGAATCAACATATCTATTCTATCATATTTGCTTTTAACAGTATTTGCAAATTGTACCTGAAAAATTATATAGCTATGTTCTCGAAAGTCAATCATTACAGGCTTGTATTATTTTTAACTCACCACTGAAGAAAGGGAAGTCAAGTCCAAGTGAATTGCAATACAGTTATCACCCGCAGCAGGTTTCTCCTCCCTTATTTGATTGATAGTTTCCTCGGCAGCCGAGAGGTTTCGACAGGCAAGTATAACCAGGCAGCCATGTTTTGCCAAAGATTTTGTAGTTTCAGAACCTATTCCTGCATTTGCACCTGTTACTAAAGCAATTTTCCCGTTCAGATCTCTTCCATGAAGAACCTTCAACAAACATGAAATGTAAAATATTTCACCATATTATGGAAAGCCCTCACTTTACAGTTGTTGAACAATCATATATAAAGATGAAGTTGGGTCTGTCGTATACACGATCATGTTATTGGATAATTACTCGTATTCTCAGATTCAACGAGCAAAGTGCATACAGGAATTTTGTGACAAAACAGCTTTATCGGGAACTGTTCATATTGGTATCTACTCTTGAATCGTATTGCGGTCACATAAGTACCGAAATTGGAGAAACATTGGTTGCCTTGCCCTTTTCACGTCGCGACATATCTATCGCCTTGCTTTTTACCGTATTCGAAGCGCAAAAAGATAGATTTTATCTGTGAATAACGTAGGCGTTAGTATCTTTTTTTTTAATTTTTCAGTTGTTGAACTTCTTGATTAAGATTTCGACACTTTAACTTGAACCTATTGGTTTTTACGCAATTGTGGAACTTATTTATTAATATTTTCTAATTTACCGCCTGTGTGTGTTAGATGATTTGTAAAATGGCGTTGCCATTTTTTTGAATGTTCGTTATGGTATGTTATCTTTTTGTGGTGGAACACCGAATGAAACACATTTTTCCTGCGAGTTCGGCACAATTTCTAATAAAACATTTACCGCAATAACGTATCCAGGGATATTGATGTTATCCAAATAGTTGATATATAATGTAGATTTTATATTCATACCATTTCTGCCATATTTTTTGCCAACTGAGATTTCACAATAGTTATCATGAATTGATATTCTTAAACTGAAGAAAAGTCATTACTTCCATCAGTAACCGATAAAATTTAATTAGATTATGAAATGAAAACAAAAACAAATTGAGATATCACCACCATTATTGCTTCAATTGCCCATAGTATGTCAACAGACAATAACTATAGCTCATACAATTTGAAAACTGCTGCATGATATCGATGAGGACATGAATTCAACGCAGTGGCACCAATCCACTGATTTGAATGCATTGGAAGGATTACATGCAGTGGCGGATCCAGGCTCAGTTCAAGGGGGTCTATAACTCAAAATTTATATATATCTTAATATATATAAATCTCGTGTCACAATGTTTGACCTCAATGGACTCCTAAACCACTTAACCGATTATAATAAAATTCGCACACCATGTGCAGTTCGATCCAACTTGAGAGATAGGATAGTTTAAATCTCAAATTATAGTCGCAATTTTAATTTATTGCTAATTATTTGTCTGTTATTATTTGACAGTCACAATTATCTGTTAACTCCAAATGATTCTAACAGATGTCGATACCTTTCGACTGGGTTGAGTAAGTAATCAATAGATGGCGCTGCTGAGCCCATCAGTTGGCAGAACAAATTGAATCAAGATGTCGATACCTTTCGACTGGGTTGAGTAAGTAATCAATAGATGGCGCTGCTGAGCCCATCAGTTGGCAGAACAAATTGAATCAAGAAATCCAGCTCAAAGAATCAGGACAGCAGAAGGTCATGCACAACCACAAATGGTTTAGATTTGGAAAATCCATGTTTTTCTCATGGGCAACTATATGTTGCGTGTTCACGTGTTGGGAAACCGTCGAATCTATTTGTGTTAGCTGAAGACAGGTTAACCAAAAACATTGTGCACCGATTGGTGTTAAATTAAATTGAAATTGATAGTATTTATAATTCAAAAAAATAGATATTAATGTTTAAAAGTTAAAGACTGTCTGCCTTGCCTACCTCATTCATGAGTTTAAGCGTCACATGTTATTTACTGTATTATACTGTAATATACTTATATTTGTTATAAAATTAAATGGAAATAATAAATCTGATAAATTTTTATTTTGTACCTATTGATTTCTGCTTAATATCAAGTGTAAGAACATTTTAATTAATTGTGTTCAACGTACTTCCCCTTCAAATCTCAATCCAGTGAATTTGTATACCAACATCAACATTTTCGTCTTTGTTCGTAAATAATTTCATTGTACTGAAGGGTTATAGTAGTAGAAAGTCAAATAAGGAGATCACCATATTTTTTTTCAAATACCATCTGTGTGAAAAAGCATAGTGGACTCCGTGACTGATGTTCTCTTATTGTTCCTCTTAGATTGTTTACTATAATGTAATATAACAAAAACTTTAGCCACAGCAACGCGTGGCCGGGTCAGCTAGTATATATATATATATATATATATAACAGAAAATTATGAGCTACCGTATAGGTAAAGTAGGATCGAAACTTTCCTTTTTTTTTAATCGAATCGAGTTGATTTAACCTAATCAACAGCATATTCTACTCTTACATAGTATATTCAAATCGTTACCGGCATACACAATACTCATCACAAATGTAACAAGTCTAATTTTTCAAATACTTCGCCAAAAAGGATACATAATGGCAGCACTGTCAGAAATTTCTCAAACTTTTCCTCGATAAACCTGACAAGTGTCAATTTTCTTTAAAGTGTCATCGAGAAAAATTGCAATTTGATAGTTAAAAAAAAAAGCATTTTATTTTGAACCCAAAACATGAAGAGGACTCTATTGTCATATTTTACTCGGTTTGATCCAGCGTCTGAACGGACTGAACCAGAAAAAAAAAGAACAATCGGTGAGTCCAAAAATTTTTAAAAACTAATGTTTAAATGTAGCCTGCTCTTTAGTTTTCAATGGAATTTAATTATAATTATTAAAGTTCTTCAATTTTAGATTGGAAAAATTTATTCTATTTTATTTTTTGTCTTTCTCAGGTGACATTTTTTCGTTCCCTAACAAAATTTGGAAATTAGGAGCCGATAAAAATTGAAAAAAAAATCTCTTATTTTCCCAATGGGAGGGGCCGGACCCGAACCCACTGATTGCATGTATTTAAATTTCCCGTCTGTTATTCTTTGGTAGAACAGAAATAGAAATCAGGAAACTGATAAGTATATATCGTTCGTTCCACTTATGTGTCGCTAGGTTTTGAGGCAGGATTCAGATCAAATCATCTGATCACCTATCACAATTTGTCTTCGATACTAGGACCTTGCGAACTATCAGCTGACGAGGGCCAAGCTAGAAACAGCTGTCTTGTGGTGAGCATTTCGAATTGAAAGCAAACTGTGGAGGACCAAAGAATTTAATAATGTACTAACCAGTTCCCTGGTGTCCATGTTTCATAGCAAATAATCCTTTTTCTATTTGTATCATTTCAGATACATTTGTGGATTCGATTTTCTCGATAACACTCTGATAGTGCTTGTCATTATTTCTGCAAATGCAGTTGTCAGGTGATGTGACAAACTGTCACTACTGACGGAAAATTATGATAGAATTTTCTTGGAATGAAACTTGGTTCCACTTATGTGCCGCTTGATTTCGAGGCAGGATTCATATCAAATCCTTTGGTCATCTATCACAGTTTGTTTTCGATACGAGTACCTACCTTGCCAACCCACAGCTGACGAGGGCCAAAGCCCGAAACAGCTACCTGTCTTGTGGGGGGCATTTCGAATTGAATGCAAATTGTAGTGGACCAGAGAATTTGATAATGTAATCAAATTGTAGTAGGTTACTAAGGAAAGAACTACGATAATGAGTTCATTAATCCACAAGTGTAAATGAATAATACCCTTGGCTTGCAGAGGTATCAATTATCGCATTCAATGAATCATTGAATATAGTAAGCACCTCCATTATCCGAAGTTGGCAGATCCAAGAAGTGTGTTTCTCTTGAAAAAATAAAAATTAGTCAGTCAGTTATATTTTGAAAGTCTTCAGTAAGTAACTGGTTGAGGATCATTCTATTGAAATTTTTAAAACCTTTAAATTCTTCGTCAAGAAAAAATGACCTATCTCCTAAGCTTTAGATTGAACAGAATGCTACCATAATTCATATCAATTTCAGAAGAGAATAAAGTAAAGAAATCACTTGACTTGGTATTCGATTACTTGAATATGAGACAAAACCCTGGACATTTTGTTGAAATTACATACATAGTAACTTGATTTTAAAAACACTGTGATTTTCATGAGACAGTTCACAAAACCACTACACGTGTTTCGCTATACAAAAGCTCCCTCGGGAGTGTTATGGTACTACCATATACTACAACAATACAATAGCTTCTTCAGTGGTAGTATATGGGTAGTACCATAACTCGCCTGAAGAAGGTAGTGAATAGTGAGGCACCTGCAGTGTTTTTCAACAGTGCCGCTCGCACAGCACTTGGGAATTTGCAAATCTGGTTTTTCAATTTTGGTTTAGGTCCTAACAATGTACAAAGAAATTCAGAATGACCGGACCTTCTGCAAGCACGGACGTACATCTTTACTGAATTACAAATGAAATCCATCATCAGATGTTTTCTCCTATCTCAAGAAACTTTTCGATAAATCCTGTTCTAAAAAAATGATTCTTTCAGAATTAGCTAGAGTTTATGACCACCAGATTTCTCACGCCAGTATTTATTTTTTGGATATTCTTTTGCAGAATTTGTGGACGTCTGAATTAGACTGGGATAGTTCTCCACATCACAACATAGTTTCCCTTTGGTGCAGTTTTGAAAGGGAAGATAAATTTGTATCGAACCTTATGAGTGCCAAAGCGAGAGTGGTACCTATCAAGTTTATCTCTATTCCACATCTTGAGTTGGGTGCAGCTCTGCTCCTCTCTCATTCAGTCATATCCCATCTCAATGCAACCATTACTTTTACGAACACTATGTTGGTGTTTGTATGGTTGAAGACCTCACCTTATAGGTGGAACACCTTTGTGGGCAATATAATCGCTCAAATTCACATATGTCTTCAGGAAATAACCCAGGTGATCCTGGTTCTAAGGGGTTCCTCCCTATAGACATCGTCACCAACTCTTTATGGCGATCGGGACCACCTTGGTTAAGCCTCTCCTCAGAACTATGGTCAAATGAGGTAATAGATCATTCAACTCTATATAGTATTTTGGAATAACAACGGAAAACTATTCTTACTACAACAGTGAAGAGCAACTCTCTTCATCTTTTATTGTTGCGTACTTCTGTGTTTTACGTTTCATCGGAGCTCATGAAATGGTAGAGAAAATGAGTAATGACGATTTCCCTGAAAATTCACGTTCCATTTCAATATTCGATATGAAATCTTCTCTCAATGTTCTCATCCAGATTACCGAGAGGATTACATAAAAATATCCGTTTGCATCCGAATTAACGCTCATACGCCAAAAAAAAACTATTGCGAAAATACCTCCGTAAGCTTAGCGTTTTCCTGTAATTTTGAAAGTGGGTTCTCGTTTATGTTACTCTAATATCCCATATGAACAGGAATTTCTCTTTCTCTTACCTAGTTCCCACGTTTTCACATCTCTCATTATAGAATACACATTTAAAATAAATTTTGTCATACTGGCACTCCGAAATCGCATTTCCTCAGTCCAAACCCTATTCAGCAACCGATGGTTAATATTCCAAAACGTCGAGTTTTTCGAGTCAATTTCCTTTCTTATGTTGGCGTTGATTTTTACGGTGTCCTCAAGACCAGTGCTACTCGATTACGAGGTTCAAAGGTATTGAAGTCGTATATTTACATTATTTTACATTTTGCATATTTCTCTGCATGGCTTCGAAAGCTATCCACCAGGAACTTGCATTCGATTTGTCGACCGAAACTTTTCTTGCAGGCCTTAGACGATTTGTGTCTCATAGAGGCATTCTTTCTGACATCTATTTCGATTGACGATCAAACTCTTACTTTTGAAGATAGAGTTTTCCAATCTATGGGTGGTGAGTAAATTTTTAGTAGGCCCTATCTGTAGAACGACGGACTAACCGACCAAGCCAAAAATTGTATTTAAACTTTATTTTTTATTTCGAAAATACCTTTATTTTTATTGGTAACGGTTGAATATATTAGAAAAGGAGGGTCCCGAGTCTGATATCTTAAATTAGATAGATAGATAGAGTTTTTTTTTTGGATTAAGGTGGCCTTTACTTGATGGAAATCCATAGCTATTACGCTATAAGGTAGAACACGATTAAATTTCCACAGAATTGAAAAATTCAAATTGTTTGCTAAATGATCAATTGGATCCCAATAGTTCCCCTTTGTTGAACTTATTCAATTTATAAGTAGTAACTATGTTCAGATATCATAATCATTATCAGTTGTATAATTCTAGGAATCAGTATCAGTTGTATTATTCTAGGAATCAGGGATAATTAGAGTAGGCCCTGATGTATTTAAGGAGCTTTCAACAAAGAATAATTTAGTGTTTATAATACATTCGCTTGACAAAGACACAGTGTATAGAAACATGTCGCGAAGACAATAAATTTTGTGGAAATTTAATCGTGTTCTACCTTATAGCGTAATAAATTAGATAGGTCTTAGTCAAGACAACTTTGGGAACCACTGATCTAGAGTCCTACTATTCTTTCATATATAAAGACCACATTAGTTAGGTTATGATATCAGTTTTGGTGCGAGGCCAACTTCAAAAAATTTTACATGGGGAACTTATGGAGGTGTGAATTCAATGTGGAACAAATACCCTCATCATTTTTCAATGCATCAATGTCAAAATATCATTGGAATTTTTTTTATATTGAAATGGAACTAGTGATGTTCAAGAAATTTTCTATAGACCGCGGGCATATCTGACAGACGACAGTAAAATGATAGTTGTAAATCTAGCCTGCTGGACAAACAAACGGATCTGCAAATGTTTATTGTTCATTTGTGTCATATTTAAAAATATTTTTTCTCGATAATAACTCAATTTTGAGCGATTGTGATGTTTCAATCCATCGATTCTCTCCTATTTTCGACAAAAGAAAGAATATTAATCCGTTTGCTGTCAAGAGACGTGAATTGTGGATTCAAGCAACTAGAAGAGCAGATTTATTTACTGATAATTTGAAATGGGCAATGTTATATTCATGCATTTTGTATCTCAGAATTGCAATTATAATCTCATTGAATTACCATTGTCGTTTATGGAAATACGATTTGTTTGTCCAGCAGGCTGATATTACCATTCACCCACTGATCATAAAACATATATGGAAATCTATTTATAATCGCGTGTTTGATTTCTATTCATTCAATTGTTGATGATTTGTATTTCAATTGGAAGGAAATTTTTCATATAATGTACCGTTTAAAATAACATAACATGGCGCCAAAGATTTTGGAAAGATACATGTAAAGCTTAATACTCACTCAGGCGAAATTCGCGTTTTTTTGACATAATGTGTCAAATCCATATTTAAAAATATTCGCGGCGGGAAATTTTAACTTTTCTGCGATTTTTACAAGTATCGTTTGTCATAATTGAAGGGAAATAATATAACCTACAATTTTTATTATTAGTTGTTGGAATTGTTGGTGTTTGTGCAATTTTTAGGAAAAGAAAATAATTATGGATGCTCGTCATTACAACAATTATTTACAAAGATATTATTATTTAATGCTTTGTATTCATATCTATAATAATGACAGATGACAGAAATTCGCAAAATAGTTAAAATCATTTCAACTTTTTTGCGATTTATCCGCACTTTCGCATAGGAAAGTTTCGCATTTGTGAGTATGGATGAAATACGCGAATGTGCGGTAACAATCTAGATTTGACACATTATGTCAAAAAACGCGAATTTCGCCTGAGTGAGTATTAAGCTTAATACAGGGACGTCTCTCAAAACTTTCGTTGCGAAGTGTGTGGGGAAAGGCGTAGCTCACATATTTCAACGTGCAACACCATGCACTACAAACATGGTGTGTCGATGCAAGTGTCATTTTGATATATGACACAAGGCTAACTTAAGACCAATATATCACGATTACTCTTCTCCGAAAGAGGTATCTGCATAGCTTCTATTTCATAGATGGCGCGCCGTGTCTGATGGAGCCCTAATATTTTTGCGTGCGATGCCAGGCGTTTGACACTTTTCGTGAATCGAATAGCAAGCTGTCGTACAAGGCATCCAATTGATTAATGTTGATTTCAATAATGTCATTGTTGCGGAATGATTTGACATAAGGATAGTAGGTTCGCCACTTTAACTTTTTATAGATTTATCGTTTTGAGGCTTTCGGAAAATGTTGAACAACATGATAGCCAAGAAATTCCAAAAATGATTGATATTCCACCGTCAATATTTGGCGCTCCTGCTGCTGCTGTTGGTTGAAGGTCTTGCTGGAGACTGAGGTGGGGTATGGCAGCGAGTTGTTCTTATAGGTAAGTAACACCAGGAATCTACCACCTATCAATCTAAGACATGTGTGCCATAAATTTTGCAACGCATTATTGAATTTAAAAAATTATGGAAAATATACCATTTCTTTTAATTTTTTTGCATCAGACAGATGAAGGAAACTCTATTCCAATCTTTTTCATGCAAAAGCAGTTCTAAGGAGTGAGACTGAATACCTGAAAAAAAAGCGACGAAGTGGAAGAATTTTTAGTCCCATAAGTACATTACATGGGAAATTGAAAGACAGGTTTCCGTAATGGACCTGAACTCGAATTTCGCGCTCGTAAAATCCTAACCTAACTAAAATGGTCAATAGTACCGATGGGGGCATCGCGTGTTTGAATTATATTTATTCAATTGTTGGTGATTTGTATTTTAATTGGAAGGAAATTTTTCATATGAAGTACCGTTACGTTTTGAAAATATATTTCGATGTGAAGGTTACAAATACAAAATTCAAACACACGGCGCTCTTTTTGGTAGGGAAGTTATTACCCTCCACAGTATGGAAAAAGTAATATGATATATTCCATGCACTATAAAGCCAATGAAACACTCACCACCTTCACAGCTCATTCTACCTCCAATCTTATTTTCCCGCAAATATTATCATTTTATATTGAATGTGTGTGTATAGGTGGACTGCGTCTAAATGAACAGGGGTTCAGCCCTTGGGAAGGCGCAAGTCTCGTCGCGTTGGAGGGTAGCGACATTCCGAAGCCATGCGCCTGCACTGTCTTCGTGTCAGACGGGGTCGACGGGAACACTTATATAAAGAGAAACCTCTTAAATGGGTCCTATGGAATTTTAATTTGGTTCTGATAACGGACCAGGTATGTCAAAAGTCTGTTTCTGTGGATAAAACAGATCACCTACAATGGAACTTTAATTTGGTTCTGATAACGGACCAGGTATGTCAAAAGTCTGTTTCTGTGGATAAAACAGATCACCTACTATCCGATTATCTTATTAAGGGTCAAACGTCAACAAAATCATTATTATGACTGCTCGTCACTTGTCAGCCACAATGTATTGAGGATCAACAAACAAAACCATCAACACTTCCCAATTTTGTAAAGCGGCTTTGAGCGCTGTAGGTTGTTAGACGCAGCCATTGACACTTCTTGTAAGATCTTCAAATAATTTTAAGACATGACTCAGCTCTTCATGTTGACTGACAATCATTCGATATCTGAAGTTAAGCAGCTCCGAGCGCGGTTAGTACTTGGATGGGTGACCTCATGGAAGGATAGACCGCGTCGAAAGCCCATACAACTGCAGCAAAATAGCACATCACAGCTCGCAGGCAATATATCAATGAGCAAAAGATATATTGAGGATATGCTTTCCTTAGGAGGGGACGTAAAGCTGGCGGTCCCGAGTCCATGCATGGATGTTGGGCTCATAGAAAATCCCTATCTCTGGTTGGAATAACAGAGAGGATGACAAAATTTTCGGTTGGGGGAAGTGTGCTCACCGGCGTCGGTGATTGGCCTTGGTAGCGGAAATAGGCCGAAGTTAAATAACGAATTAAAGAAAAATTAAAAGTTTTTACAAATCAGTGCGAACGAAACTGGCACATTTTTAATGGAATGCATTCAGGAGGTTTTAACGAAAGTGAGAACATACGAAATATGGTAATATATGCTCTCCTCCATTTGGCAAATAGGGTTGAAAGTAACTATTCCTGTGAGTCGGCCTTGAAAAAAAGCATTTGTGTAAAGTGGAGGAGCGATATCAATTAAAGAAAAATCTTAACATTCTTGTTGCCTTAAAAAGAAAATTTGAAACAATTGATTGGAAAATTCTAAAAGAAATGTCAACTTCATATAGTGTCATTGATATATTATGATGTTGAGGTAGATTCATGCAGCGATCGTAGCTTTCTTAGATGGTCGATTTTTTGTTTATGTCATAATGGCCCAAGTTACACATTTGAGGATCTAATTCAAAGTATACAATGCATGCGCAGTTCAAACAATCGGAAGTCGTAACTCGTAAGAGTGAAAGTTGGTCAACTTTTCTTACGATCTATACGTATACGACTTACGATATATTTTTGAACGCTCTCATTGAAAGTCATTGAATCAATTTCTTCCGACTTATTTGATTGGAATGGCTCAAGATAATTTACGTAATAGGTTGACAAGGATAACGGTGGATAATAGAGTATTAGACAAAATGAAAAGCAGATTAGGCGTACCACAGAAGTTTTGTTTTATGAGCCATTAACTATCAACTTGTGTATGCGAGATGTACCTTCAGTGTAACATAAATTTATTTTCAGAAGATACTGTGGTGTGCAGTATATATTTACAGCGCAGAAATAAATTAAATAATCAGTTGTCATTATGGACCCACAGCAAAAATTTTTATTTCATATTCATTGCTCGTTGAAAGTTAGTAATTTTTTTCATAATTCTCTCGGATCACCAAGTGTTCATCCTTATAAACGAAATTAGTATTCAATACTATCATTTTGATGCATATAGAATAATGTTAGTATCACGATGACACAATGTATGCTCTTTAGTTTAATCTAGTCACCAAATCATTTTTATTCAAGTTTTTCAATGAAAAATGTTTGTAAGGTGGAATGAATTGTGAAAGGCATCCTGCACCTTGACTAATACAAATGGATTTGTTCCGAACGCTTTTTTTGGTGGAAAAAGAATATACCTTTTTTCTGAAATTTGAAGGGCCATAACTTCCGACCGAAGAAAGAACGCCACATCTTCAACTCGGATTCAACACTTTTTCAAAAAGCCCCAGTGACCAGATAACAGAATATAACCTTTCATTATTGAAAAACCTAATTCCAGCTGCACTGCCTATTCAACTGCATATACAAATTTCTTTCAATCAGTAGTAATCAAACACAGGCACACTGTTTCTGAACAATATTTTTGTAACTCACTTGAAGAGCAGTACTGGAAGCATCAAATCTTTGCCTGAAGTCGTTAACATGTTCTTTTTCTTCTACAGCAAAAGCCAGTCTAGGATCTGTATAGGTAGTTCTTCGATTTTCATGGTCTACATAAATAACTTTTCCAGTATTTTTATCAATACATCTTTCCCATCCGAAAGGAAGTTGTCCTGATACCTAGGGAGTCGAATAAAACCTAATAGTACTCCACACAGATTACATTCATTCGAAGACCGAATAAGATTTTTCAATGGATTTTGTATGGACATTTAGTGAAAAACCGGTACTACTTAGAATAGGGCAATAGAAAATCATAAATAATTGGTTTTCTCTGTAGTTTTTTTTGGTAACTGACCTACCGCAATTTGAAAAATCAATAAATAATATTGAAATCTATACAAACTACCCCGAAAAGTTGCAGCATTGATAAAAACAGTTCCTTCTGGAAGTAAAGTTGATCTCTTCATAAAATCAATTAGATTATACCTCATGTCACTCGACTGTATGAAAAGATAACATGGATCGAAAACAGGTATAATGTAAAAACAACATTCAAAGAAAAAATACTTTACCTTCAATACTGACACACACTAAACCAATTACTCAACAAAGCATAAAACACACAGAATACTTTTCATCAAATTCCTTGTTCGTGCGGTCAAAAATATAAAGGTGAAACATCAAGATGTACATCAAAGACAGACAGTTTGATAATTGAAAATCATCAGAACACATTCTCACTGCAGATGGAGATCACACAGGTGAATGGAATGACACTCGAATGATTGCAAGAGACAGAGGGCAATAGCAGGAAACTGAAATTGAAAGAATCTGCTTTAATCCTGCTGCCTAGGGATATTTACATCTCAATGAGTTGATTTGATATGAACCGCACCTGGCTACCCCTTTTGAATGACAGAATGCTATGTCAAATCTCACATCTTTGATAATTTTTTCAAAAACTTTCAGAGAAGAGTATGGTAAAATTACGGTTATTGTATACAAAGATAAAAAAAAAAGAAGTTCATGACCGATGTTTCACTTAGAAGGAACTGTTTTAATTAACTTAGCAACTTCTCAGGTTAGATTAGAAATATGCCCTTCTACACTGCTAACCCAAAAAAAACACCAATAAAACAATCATCCACCAGAAAATGACCTTCATAAAGTAAAGGTGGATTCATGCAGCTTCAATTATCAAGGAACAATTAACAAGTAGCAAGTAACAATTATCAATGATGAGTTAAAGTGCCTAATTTACTGTAGATGATTCATGCAACCAAATTATCAACTATCAATTAACAAGTAAGAGTTGGCCAAATTTTAACTTTCTTACTTTAATTGTAAAATGTGCAGATTGTGATGGATTATATGAACATAACCAAATTTTTCTTCGAATAATTTGTTATTCAAGATTGTTTGTCTGTTCATGGAATGTGAGTGAGTTGAAATTGAAACTGTAGATGCGATTCTGGTGGAGTTTCTCAGGAAAACCAAGATATTTCATTTTCGATCTTCAACTCTCCAAAACGAAGCAAGGGTATATAAAAATGAATGAAAAATGCTACTCAAAGTTTATGTAAGGTTAAAGTTGATCCACTTCCACAAGCTTTGATCATTGTTGAATTTAGGTGCATGAATGCCTTCTTTTTCATTACTTTCTACTTGATAATTAATTGTTAATCGCTACTGGTTCATTGTTACTTGATAATTGAAGCTGCATGAATCCACCTTAAATGATTGGTATACTCGCAAGAGCTCTGTTTCATGATACACCAACAAAAATAAATATGCTCAACTAATTGCAAATTGCTAGGAACTTTGCGGCAAATATTAGTAGGTATAGGTACCCTTTTCTTCTTTCCTGTTCTCGGATGAGTCCATTGAGTATTTTTAGTTAAATGGTTGGCATAAAAAACACTTCCATCTACAGTAACCCTCTCCTCCCAACCTGGTGGTAGCTCATCCTCACTGTCAGAATCAGGAAGATTCATAACTTATAATCAGATGATTGTAGTGAAACACAGACTTCCTTATTCAAATGGCTTTTGGCAATATCTTCCAAAAAGATTTTTTCATTCTTCATTCAATTCAATTCTTTACTAGTGCTTGAGTGAACATAAAACTTGATCAACATTCAACAACGATCTGACTAGTATTATTAAAACGAAATCAGCTGATCAGCTCTTAAGTTGGAATTGGAAACGTCAGATCACAGAACACCCTGTCTACAGTGTTCTATGGTCAGATGTCAGAACTTCCCAAGTGAATAAGGCGAGTTCTGAAATTCAACAGTATTCCATCACTGATGCAGTGACATCATTAGACAGATTGAATAGCGCTTTCCAAGCTAAGTTCGAAATATTGTTCCTATAGTGGAGTGGAAATGGAAAGGTTTTTCCTTCCATTACTCGCGCCAAATCATAGTACTTAGTAACTCGCGCACGGTCCAGCAGACCGGCTAGTAAATTATGATATTTCTGAGTGTAATTGATAAGTTGTGAAAAATTCAATAATTATTACATGATTTTGGGCAGAATAAAAGTTAATTCAAAGATTTTTTTACCAAAGAAATATATTAACCACAAAAACAGAAGTGAAAAATTTCACTGTACTTGAAAGAGAAAATGCCGAATGTGCGTGCAGTTTCAATAGAAGAACCGGAACAACGATTTGGCACAGCGAATAGCTCAGTCGAGAAGGTTCTGGAAGAAATCAAATTAATGATAAGTGGAATTAGCACCCAGAAGAAGAGGACATGCTATATATGTGGAAAACCCGGACATCTCATCAAAGACTGTAGGGTGCGAGAATGCCATCAAGACCTAGCTCACCTGCAAGGGTTCCATCTCGTACGCAATCACCTGTGAGGACAAGGTCATCCAGCGAGTCCTCAAATTGGCGGCAGGAAAACGAGAATTAGCCAGCATATCGGGGCGCATGCTGGCTAGCAATAAGAGAGTCCCCAGGGTCATCCATGTTAACAGACTAAAAAGAACATCTGAGAGCCTTACCATTCCAGGAAAATTGCCGACAGCAGAATTTTTAGTACAGAGAGTTTTGGTACCGAGCATTGGAAAGTTATCGGAGCGATTTAAGTGATTGTGTTGTATTGTGATAGAGAGTTATAATAAAAGAAGTTTAGTGTTGTTTGGTGTTTCAATCATCGAACCCAAGGATATATCGTAACAGTATAACCTCAAGTTCATTTAGATTCATATCGGGTATGGAAAAAGTGTTTTCTATATATGTATTGCTCACTGCTCAGATATGTTGGTAGGACTGTAGAAGGAGTTAAATTACTAGTAAGTTATTTTTTTGGCGTTTCTAATCACTTTTGTATATAAGCTTTTGTATTTATTGAAAAAGTCATGCGAGTGAACGTCATTAGTGAATTTACGGATGTAATGCAGTGATCTTAAA
Organism: Zygogramma bicolorata; assembly: GCA_032362365.1. Lineage (NCBI taxonomy): Eukaryota > Metazoa > Arthropoda > Insecta > Coleoptera > Chrysomelidae > Zygogramma > Zygogramma bicolorata. The sequence continues at coordinate 347,235 of JAVJAQ010001277.1, read as the reverse complement.
TTTTTTGAAGATATTTTTATACCTTTAGTTAACCATGGGTTTTGTTTTTTTCTTATTGATTTCATTGTTTCGCAGAATTGTTGTTGATCGTCGAATTCGTGAGAGTAGTTTATAAATTTAAAGAAAAATCCAACATGTGCGATGTAATGCTGAGCATTTTAAGTGAACTCAATATAAGTATTCGCACCTTGTATATGAAAGCTTCATATACAATGTATCAGAATTCATTTGAGAATTCCTCTCACGAAACACCTAATGAAAGAAGTCTTTGTTTCAGTCTAGACGAGATATGAGATTTCAATGTGTAAATTTTTTGATAGACAAAACATCGCCTTCGCGTGTGATCAGCCGACGGACAGCGCTGTGTGGGCGGCAGGCTCGAGAAAATTGTTATATTATTATCTCGAAGGGCACTTGATCCGGAGACACGGTTAGGAGTCGAACAAGAAAGGTTCGAAGGGAAAAAAACTCGCGAACGCGAGCGGACGGCCTTTCGAAGTTTGTCCCCTGCCAAAATGATGGGGGCGCGTTTCGTTACGAGAATCTAATTACGGTCGGAAAAATCGGAAAAATAAATAACGTCAAATTGTTTCGTGTGCAAAGTGCCATATCTTGGAATACCAAGAAATCTATGTGATGGAATAGAAACAGCCTTGCAAGATAGACAGAAGACTTGGTATGTCAATTTTGATGTGTGTTAACGTAAATAACCATCTTATTCGCTTTTGGGAAGAGAGGCCATCATTTAATTTTAAATCTGTTGTTTGAATCACAAGTTGAGAAATCTTTCTGACTCTCTCTGACATCGAGTAGTTATTGGGATTGGCCGTAGGGCGGCCTATAATATACATTTAGCCAGTAGGGCAAATTTAGAGACATTTATAGATATAAGTACATCAGATTTTTGTGATCTGAGTACACATTTTTCTTTTTGTGGAATTTTCATTATTCTCATGCCTAGAGAAGACCATTGCCGGTCTCAGTTCATTTTTCAATATTTGATTGAACTAAATAGTACGGTAAATGTCATTTTTTGTTTTAAATTGTTTTCACTGCATATTTATTTTGTTATATATATATATATATATATATATATATATATATATATATATATATATTTTCTAATCTATTTTGTAAGTTCCTATTTTTATTTCGTTGGTAATATATTTGCTTGAAGTTATCAGAGGATTTCATTTCCTACAAGCCGCCCTATTTTCAGATTTCAGAGTATATGTGGAAGCAGAAACTAAACCCTAGGTTTCTCACTAAAGACCCTTTCTTCGTGCAAAGGGTCGAATTCATGTCTTTTTCGGAAATAGCCTTGACATCCAAAATTTGACGTGGAATTACCCTCCTCGTCTGGTGACAGCGACTGCCTCAATGAATTCAAAATAATACAAAAATAATACCCTTTCAGCAATTACCACACTAGTAACAGAGCGGTGTTGTCTATTCTGTAAACATAAACTGATACAGCTAGGATGAAATAGAGGTACAGTGTTAGAAAGAAAATATAGAGGGATTATTGTGGGTACCTAGAAGAGCAATAAAAGTAAAACAACAATTTTAAACCCTACCGTTCGTTAAAAACTACTTTTTCAAATATAATTTACAACTATAAAGACATTGTAGAAAATAAGAAAACCGATGGAGTATCTAGCATCCAAAAAAAGAAAATTTGGGATACAATTGCCACTGAATTCAATGCTGCTTGTCCAGATGGAAACTGTAGGGAAGCAGCAGTATTGAGAAAATTCTATGAAAATAAAAAGAAAGAAGTAAGGAAAGTGGTTGCAAATGAAAAAACAGAAATGAATAGAACAGGAGGTGGCCCTGCCCCAGTAATAAAAAAGGACGATACTTTTGATTTGAAATTATCCATTGTAAATCATAAGACTGTGTTTGGTTTAGAAAATAAGTATTCAAATCTAACAGATCCACCATGCACCATCTTCATCCACAGTAAATATTGAGGAAATTGAATATGTATTCTCAGACAACCCTACTACAATGAGGTAACGAAAGAGCCGCATCTTATACTGGACAGTGATGCAGGGATAAGCAATGTAAGTAATATAGAATTTAAAAATTTACAAATTTTTCTAAAATTAATGAAAATAAATAGTAGGTATGTGCAATATCACCTACTGTGACCATTATTGAATTATTTTATGAACTAAATATGTTTTATAATAACACAAAATATTTTATTTTGTTAGGTGGAAGTCATTAATGAAAAAGACGAACATCTTTCAGTTAATCAGAGTGAGGTATTGGACATAAACCAGAATGAGACGGAACAGTCTGAAAATGTAAGTTGTAGAAACTTTTTTATATCTTAATTAAAGGTCCTCTTCTTTTTAGGCATCTGATTACACTTGGAAGAAATATACACCGACAAAATTAAAAGAAAACATTTCTTCTGAGTTAACAAGAAAATTAACCAAAAATAAATGTAATGCACAGGTACCATTTTTTAGCAAAGTGAAATTCAGGTTTTACTTATGAAGTATTCAAGTTTTTAATGTAAATTGCTCATTTCATTTAAGAGATTGTAAGATAAAATTTATGTCAAAATGGCTTAAATATAGAGATATAGTTTCAAAAATGTTTTGTGTTTTATAGGTAAGGACCACTTCAAGTTCCCGCAAAAACAATGGTATAAAACGTCCTGCAACCGTAGTAAGAGCTCCGACATCTTCCACTGTGGCAGAAAAATATGATCTGTTGCTGGAAAAGAGATTAAAAATTGTTACAATTCAGCAACAATTATTGGAGAAGGAGTTATATACTTAAAAGAACAGGAGGTGGAGCAAAAAAATGAAGAACATTTAAAAAGGATGCATTTGTTAGATTTAGAAATAAAAAAACATAAATAATTATATTGTTTTATTTTTTGATTAAATACAAAGAATATTTTATAAATTTGCAAAATAATTAATAATATGTTGCTGCACATGTTGAGGTGGATTAATATTATTGTGTACATCTAAATGATCTGGCATTTCCCTCATGTCAATAAGATAATTTAGTTCATTAATGTCTAATTCATCGCCATGTGGTGGTTCTGGTTCATTCATATCCCTTGCAATGTTGTGTAATACTGCAGTTGCAATAATTACTGTGAGAGTGGTAGTTTCTTTCAATCGTGATCCATATGCTAGAATAGGAAAACGTCTCTTCCATATTCCTATTGTTCGTTCAATTGAAATTCTGGTTCGAATTAAGGACTCATTATACAGTTGTTGTCCTCGACCATGTGGCTCTGCCAAGGGTGTTAAAAAATAATCTCGAAGCGGGTAGCCACTGTCGCCTGAAAATAATTAATGAATATATTAACATTAGTACTGAAAGAATATTGAATTTTGAAAATTTTTTATTGAAAATATCACTGATATATATTAAATATTTATTACTGGTTGTATACATTAATTTATTATTAAAAGCAAGCATAGAAACTACATCATATTTCTACATTACCTAACAAAAAACAATTGGGAAATTCTCTTCGTTCAAATCTTCTTCGCAGATTACTGTTGTTAAAAACTGTGGAATTATGTGTAGAACCAGGCCACGAAGCAACAATATTAATGAATTTTAAATCAGCATTACATGTTACTTGTGTATTTATTGAAAAATAGGATTTTCTATTTCGACATACTTCAGCATCAGCTCCACCTACAATACATAAACAGTATTATACTTGATATTTTGAAATTGATACTTTTGAAAATAATCTTGATGATAAAATCCAAGTTTTCTTAAACCTCGCTAGTTACAGCATTCAGAAATATTTAAATTTACAATCTTATGCAGAAGGTGATATATTTGCTTAGAGACAAGCATTTAATATTATGTCCTTATTAATTGTATTAAAATTATTGTTTTTTTAACATTAGAGCTATAAATTTAAAATAGCTAAAAAGCGATGAGTCTTTATGCAACTTACCTGGTGACTGTATTCGAATCTGGGTTCCATCCACCACCCCTACAACTCTAGGAAATCTAGCAATAATGTAAAATTTCGTTTGCTCCCTTAAAATATTGTTTGGGGCTGGCATATGAATATATCTGGGGGCTAATTGTGCCAAAGCTTCAGAAACTCTAACAACGATTCTGGAAACAGTTGAAGGATACATTTGAAGACAATCAGCAACTGAACTCAAATGCCCTCCAGTTGCAAATATCCGAAGGCATGTTAATAACTGATTGATTGGAGAAACACAGTTATTTCTGCAACAATAAAAATATCTTATTATTGAATTTTTAATTCGAATAGGTACTCCAAAGACATATTTTACTTACAGTTCGTTTGGGTACTCTAATTCCTGTATAATCAATGGAAGAATTTGTCTTACTGTGTCTTTATAAAGCCGAAATCTTTTAAAAAATGTTAATTCATCTAAATCTACAAGGGGATTATTTCTAACATATACTTTTTTTGGAAATCCGAAATCAATGACTTCCAGAATATCTAGATCATAAGATCATCATTAAAAATATCATAGTCATTTTCCATATCCATTATTCCAATTTTGACTTATAAATAAGAAAAAACAATTTAACAAACGATGATATAACAGTATATTATATATATATATATATATATATATTATTATATTATTATATTATTATATTATTATATATATATATATATATATATATATATATATATATATATATATATATTATATACTACATATTTTGATATAGATAAGGCAGCTGACATGAGAACGGAATAATTAATACCCAAAAAAATCAAGAAAAATTTATGAACAGTAATATGAAGGCTTTGTTAATTGGTGTAAGGAGAAAAAAGTGGAAAACTACAATGAAAACGCTTTGTTGGTTTATTTCAACGAAAAATCAAATAAGTTTTGTGCGTCTACACTTTGGTCGTACTACTCAATGCTGAGAGCAATGATTAATATCTTACTTTATGTCCCTAAGGATTTGAAATGCAACTTTATCTCCCTAGGGACTAAAAGATACAGTTTAGTCCCTGTTATACGGGACTAAAGTTGTCACTTCAGTCCCGGAAGTACAAAAAGAACTAAAAATAATAACAAAAATCTTAGGTTACAGATACTAAAGTGAAGTTAGCCGAGATGTCAATTTAGTTCATTTGAACTAAATTCTGGGTTTAACTAAGCTCTACTAAAAATGCACCGGTGCATTAAGAACAATTTTAAGCCAAGCTTTCAATTTAAGAAGAGCTTAAAGAAGCTAAGCTTAAAATCGTATTGGTGCAAACGGCCCTAAAACTCACAATTGGAGTGATTCTTCACCGGATCACAATCCAAGTATGAAGTAATTTCTGCTTATGAAAGCTGGATATATTATTATATGTATTCAAAATGAGTTTCAACTGCTACACGCTGCGCACTAGTGCATCCGAGAGTTGCATGGCCACTTGACCAACTGTATCGATTATCTCCAACTCCAAAAAAACTCTGATGACGACAGTTTTCATTTTTACAATCAATGAAATGAAATGTCATTTTTCAATTGCAATCAGTGAAACATGAAATATTCTCTTATAGAAAAATGTGAATATTTCCAGAAAAATGCATATTGACTATTTTGATAGTCCTGGTATTGAAATTTTGTTGAATATTTCCCTCATATATAAAATATCCCATAAGAGCAATGCAATTATCGAAAACTTACAGCGGTAATTGCATTTGTATCAAGTCACCATAACAACACATTTGAAACCGTATCGCTAGAAGTCAGTAAACAACACAAATAAATGTCAGATAGACTTCGAAAATAGAATACATTTCGCGTTTAGGTAAGTACTCCATGCAATCTATAAAGTATAAATTAACAAAAAATAACATTTCCTTGATAATTTCTTTATTCGTGAAATATTCTAATGAATTACATTCGTGCATAAAAATGACCAGATAATTTTGCATTCAAGCATGATATCTTATACAAATTGCATTCGGTTATTTTCATATTTTGTAAAAGAGCCCTTGTCCTTCGGACTCGGGCACTCTCCCAAAATATGAAAATAAACTCTTGCAATTTTTAGATATCACGCTTTCTTGCAAAATTATCGGTAATTTTTATGCACTCGTGCAATTATAACCGAAAATTTCACACAGTTTTCGAACAATGAAATCCGTATTTTGTTTCGCGTTACCATGACAACTCAGGTATTTATGGGAATTTTTTTCCTGCAAGAGTAACCTACAGCGAATTTTTTGACATAAGCAGAGAATAAGATTCTGTTTGACATGTCTATAATATCTCGAACTATTGGGTATTTTTATATTTGAATGAATTTGTAGACTGAAGTTATGTTTCAAGTTATTTTATTATGACAACGCAAAAACAACATTCCATCAAATTACTTGATTGTCAATGTATATATCATTTAAAGGGTGTTTAATAAAATTAAATTAATATGTAACACGCCCTTTCTCTCTTCATTGAACAAATAAAACTATAAATCGAAAATCTTCTTAGGCTGAACTCTTCTTCCACTTCTAGTCGTAAAGTTTTCTTGTCTGGGTTGAATAGATTCTTGAATATCTGGGCTTTGATCAGAACTGCTAGGAAAACCATGGTCGAAATTACAAAAAAGGGTTGAAGTAACTGGTTGAATTTTGTTGTGATGTCTGGAATCTATAGGGTTTCAAATGTTCTCTGTTTCTTCTATAAATTATTCCTTCTTCCTCCTCTTTCACCTCTTAGTCATTTTCGCGATTTTTCTTCACCACTTCTGCTAATTTCCATTCGTTGTTCAGTCGAAACAATACTTTTTGACCAATAACGAAGTCACTCAGCTTTCTGGCATTCCTGTCAAAAAACTGCTTTTGTTCCAACTGTTTCATCTGCATTTTATCACGAACTTCTTCCATTTCTAAAACAGGCATCAGTTGGTTTCGAGGAACGGGTATCAGTGTACGTAATCTTCTTCCCATCAGAAGTTCAGATGGTGAGGGCAACCCATTTTTAGGAGTGTTATTATAGTAAAGGATAGCCAATAATGGATCATCAATACTTTCATCCATTACTTTGACGAATAGATTTTTTTACAATTTGAATATGGCGTTCTATCATACCAGTGAGTGAGGACTGGATGTACTTAGTTTTATAGTATATTTTTCGGCAAAATTCTTAAATTCAGTTGAACTGAAGGGTTGACCATTATTAAAATTGCAGATTTGTTTGCTATCTTATTAACTAAGAGGAATTTACTGAAGTAATCAACGAGTACAAGGAAATCAGTTCCTGCTAAATGTTTGAAATCAATTCCAATTTTTTGCCATGGATAATCTGGAATTTTCTGTGGAATGAGAGGTTGTTTGGTGTTATTTCTTGAATGTCTCACACAAATATCACATGAAAGAATGAAATTTTCGATATCTCGCATAATACCTGGCCAATATAAACCATCTCTAGCTAAATTTTGGCAAGCTGTTACTCCTTGATGAACTTTATGTATCACAGATAGAAATTCATTTCGTAATACTTTGGGAATTATCAACCTTATAAAATAAAACATTTTCGTGCATATTTATATATCATCTCGAATAGACCAATAATGTTTGACATCGGTATGTAAATTGACTTTATGATGAGGCCAGCCATTTTTCAAGTAAAATATTATTTGTTTCAGTACAGAATCTTCAGCTGTTGCATCAGTTGTTATTGTTTTCACTTTATCATCCGATGTGATAACAATTGAAAAAACATGTGCTCCATCATCTATATAACTCGCGTTGAATATTATTTTACTAGGGTCTCGACTCAAAGTACCAGCGATTTGCAATTTTTTTCCTGGTATGAATACTAAACGAACGTCATATCGCAAGAGACGAATCATAAGTCTTGTAGTCGTGGTGATAAATCATCAATAGGTTTTTTAATAATACCTAGTAACGGACGATGATCTGATTGAACTTCAAAAGTTCTTCCAAATAAATAATAATGAAATCTCTCACAGCCATAAACAATTGCAAGAAGTTCTTTTTCAATTCGACTATATCGTTGCCGGGTTGGAGTCAAAGAAACTGGGGCATACTCAATAGGCAATCCTTCTTGTAATATAACAGTTCCCAGACCATAACTACTCGCATCTACAGATAGTACAGTATGTTTATTGTTATCGAAATAATTCAAAACAGGTGTAGCTGTAACAATAGTTTTCAAATCTAGGCAACATCTTTCCTGTTCCTTGACCCACAGCCATTAATTTTTTTCACTCAGTAATTTTCTAAGAACAAAAGTTTTTTGTGATAAATTCAGCAAAAACTTTGCCAAATATGTAAACATACCAAGATATCGTTGCAAATCTTTTTTGTTGTTTGGAATAGACATATTTTTGATCGTTTCAACTTTCTCATTATCTGATTTGATTCCCTCACCATTAATTACATGTCCCAAAAACTTAACTTGTGTGAGAGCAAACTTCGACTTTTCCTTATTTAATGTCAAACCAGAATCACGTATTTTTTGTAAGACTCGCAATAAATTATTATTGTGTTCTTCAATAATAGCCCCAGATACTAAAATATCATCAAATGATGACACCTGAAAGCCCTTCCAATATATTCGATATTATTCTTTGAAATATTTCAGGAGCACAAGAAATCCCATACGGCATTCTCAAGTACCTATATCTTCCGAAAGGTGTCGCTATTGTGCAGAGTTTCGAACTACTTTCATCTGAAGGAACTTGTAAAAATGCTGATGATGCACCTAAAAGTGAATATATTTTTGATCCAGCTAACTGTGAAAATAGATTCTCAAAATTTGGAATGCAAAAATGCTCTCTTTTCATATATTGATTTGAGCTCGAGGATCCATACATATTCTAACATCTCCGTTAGGTTTGTTTACTACAACAATGGGATGAACCCATTCTGTCGGTTCTTGTATTTTTTTAATTAAACCATTATTTTCCATTTCTGTGAGTTTCAAAAATACTTTTTCTTTAATTGCCAATGGTATTTTTCGCGCTAGAGAAATTTTTGGAATAGCATTTTCCTTTAAATATATTTTGCAACTATGAATATTTAGTTTTCCAATTCCTTCAAAAACAGATGAGAAAGATAATATCATATTATCTGTTGAGTCTACAACGTCTACCACTATATTTTTATCAAATTTTATGACTTTCAAATCAATGGACCCTTGTAAGCCCAGAATCGATTGGGATAAACATGATTCAGTTATATGAAAGAGTAGTTCTTTTCTGCTATTTCTGTATTCACATTCCAACAATGCAACACCTTTTGTTGGGATTTTGTGCCCTGAATATGAAGTTAAAGAAATTTTACTTTTCGATAATTGTTTTTTACAGCCTATCTTCAAAAATTCATTTTCATTAAGAATATTCACATCACTTCCTGTATCAATTTTCATTTTGACATCAATCCCTTGTATTCTGATGGATTCATTCCATTCTACAACATTAATATTATTTTCTGTAATAGACCAAACAATATTCTCAGTACTAGATTTTACATATGAAGTTTAATTTCATTTTCTTGTACTTCTTGGACCCTCTCCTCATACACTTGTTACACGTTTTGAGAAATGCAGGACAACTATTTGGCTTATGTGTATAACCACACTTAAAACATCGCTCAACTTTACTATATGAATCTTTTGACTTTTCTATATTTTTCTTGTGATTTTGATTGTTCTCAAATGGTTTTGAAATCCAATCCACTTGAGAACTATCACCAATATACGGTTCATTTTTCATTTCACCATTAATGATTTTTTGAGTATTACCACTAAATTCCAAACTACGACAAATATCAATTGCTTCATTTGAAGTTAAATCTGGTTTTTGCAAATAATTTTCTTGTATTCGTTCATTATTGATTCCAAAAACAATTCTGTCTCTCAGTAAAACATCTTTATCTATGAATTCACAAGACAGAATCAAACTTTTAATATTAGTAATTGATCGAAGTTTTCATTAGATTTCTGATATCTACTGAAAAATGTATAGTGAAGAAGAACAAAATTTCTTATTGGATTGCAATATTTCTCAAATTTTTTTAAGATTATGTCATATTTCTCTTTATCTTCGCCATCACTATATTCAAAAGTATTGAAAATTCGAAGTCCTTCATCACCTATCAAATTATATAATATGGCTATCCTTACTTTCTCCTCTTTTTTGGTTGCTCCACTTGCGATCATGTATAAGTTCAATTTCTGCTTCCACAGCTTCCAATTTTCTGAGACGTTACCATTGAAATTCATTTCTGACGGAGCCCTCGCTGATGAATCCATTCTTATTTGACTCAGTTTACCGCTGCCACCATATAATATCTCGTAGTATTGGGTATTTTTATATTTGAAAGAATTTGTAGACTAAAGTTATGTTTCAAGTTATTTTATTATGACAACGCAAAAACAACATTCCATCAAATTACTTGATTGACAATGTATATATCATTTAAAGGGTGTTTAATAAAATTAAATCAATATGTAACAATGTCAGTTACCCGTTACCCTCTTCGAGAAAAAGTAAACAAAATGTAACGTTCAAATTCGGCACTAAAGTGATTCAGCAATTAAGACTATAGTGTAGCCGCTGAAAAGATAGAATGATCACGTGAACGGCACGCACTCTTTGAATGTTCCTCTCCCCAATGATACAAGTCCGATTTACACCACTCAACAAAAACGTCGCCGCGTCGTTCTCCCATCAACTCTTGAGATGCTTTTTTATAAGTGTTCATCATTACACCTTTTTCCTCTACAGTTAAATGTCTTTTTTTTGATCTTTTTCTTGGAGGTGAAAGAGTGTTTCCATCCATATTATTTAATCAACGTACCTAACACACGTAAATACAAAGCACAAATGAGTACAGTACAGTGTAAACAGTTCTTCATTTATTTCAGTTTAGAAGGCGTGGCTATGCAGGCATTCCCTTTTCACGCGTCCTTGAATTCTATCTTTTGAACAGCCCGACTATAATGAAAATACAATTTTGAGCCACATCTTTGATTACGACAATTGACACTTCACTATCTCTACTACTGTGTTTAAAAAAAGCATAAATATGTATTCTTTGTTGCTCCCATGAGTACGGATCTTGCGAAGCCCTGTTGTTTCATTCATTAGAGCGTTGATATATTCCCGTGATACTCATGTTTGCAGATAATTTGTTATTTTTCGAATCAGGTGAACCTGAAATAAATAGAAATTTGGGGTTATATTCATTTTGAGGGAACTGGAAGACACTTGCCAGATTTCCGATTTGTCATTGTGATAAGATTTAATGATTGGTTTGTTAAAACTGGATCTCTTTTTAACGAACATGATAATTGAATTGTCTGACAAGAATACCCGGACCCGGTGCCAGGCGGTAGCCTTGCATTGTTACCAACGTACGCACCGATATAAAACTAAGTAGGTAGGGTGTGGCGATTGTTTTTATTAATTCGAAAACAAATATATTGGGTATAAAATAACTACCCACTTTTCAATACAGCTGACATTTATTTCTCAGTTTATAATGATCTGAAAAACCATATCATGAATTTTGACACAGTACAGAATCACTTGATTTGCACTTTTTTCGCATAATTGTCACATGGTTTTCCCCTCAGCTCCCTCTCCACTGGAGTTGTTGATGATCAAATCTGTTATGTACAGCTTCTCCAATCGATGTTGGCACAAACTCAGCTACTTTTCCAGTTGCACACCAATATGCCTTGAGCTGCCATCTCAGCTTCATTTACTTATAATAACATTTACGACGAGAAATTAATTATCAATAATATGAATTAGGGTTCAAATGGGAGGAAATATTTTTGTTTCATCTTCTTATCACCTTCACTTAATGTTTTATTATTTGAGTTTATAAACGTTAAAAAGAAGATTGGATTTTACCGTACCATTGGCAGTCGGATCGATGACGGTTATCTGAACTGAATGTGCTAATTTGAGCTATTCGGATATGTCGCGAAGCAAGTTTTTTTTTTCATGCGGCCAGATAACATCGTCTCTTCCATAGCATCGGTTTCTGTTGAGCATTTCGTAGTCCTTTTTCTTCGAAGTTCATCATGAACAAGTTTGCTACTACTGGGGAAAGGAAAGAGCAAATGGGGGCTCCTTCTATCTGTTTGTAGAATCTGCTGTTGAAGATGAAATCAGTATTCATCATACAGTGTTCCGTCAGTTCTGTCACGTGGTATGGAAAATCCCATCTTTCTTCGATCATTGACAGAGCTTTTTAAATGGGGATGCTCGGATAAAGTGATTTGATTTGATATCCAGGCTGGCAAGGAGGTCGTTTCGGTTCAGCGGATATCGTCGCATATATATATATATATATATATATATATATATATATATATATATATATATATATATGCAGGATGAATTTTTCTGGGTTTTTATCCGTTAGGTATCTTCTGATTTGTTCGACGTTTCGAATTCCATTTTGAATTCATTCTCAAGAACTGTGAGACGAATATCTGTCCATACCGTCCTGGTCAATCACTCCCCTTACGAAGCAACCAAGCAAGAGCAAGCAAAGACTTCAATTGTCTGTTCTCCACGGAAACTGGTATTTATAATGACTCTCCTCAGTCATTATCCGACTAGGTCCGATATTAAGGCTGCATCCTGCCCATCCAGGTATTATGTAGAAATTGATGTTTTCACGGATCTTCGATATGCAAGATGAATTTTTCTGGGTTTTTATCCGTTAGGTATCTTCTGATTTGTTCGACGTTTCGAATTCCATTTTGAATTCATTCTCAAGAACTGTGAGACGAATATCTGTCCATACCGTCCTGGTCAATCACTCCCCTTACGAAGCAACCAAGCAAGAGCAAGCAAAATTCATCTTGCATATCGAAGATCCGTGAAAACATCAATTTCTACATAATACCTGGATGGGCAGGATGCAGCCTTAATATCGGACCTAGTCGGATAATGACTGAGGAGAGTCATTATAAATACCAGTTTCCGTGGAGAACAGACAATTGAAGTCTTTGCTTGCTCTTGCTTGGTTGCTTCGTAAGGGGAGTGATTGACCAGGACGGTATGGACAGATATTCGTCTCACAGTTCTTGAGAATGAATTCGAAATGGAATTCGAAACGTCGAACAAATCAGAAGATACCTAACGGATAAAAACCCAGAAAAATTCATCTTGCATATCGAAGATCCGTGAAAACATCAATTTCTACATAATACCTGGATGGGCAGGATGCAGCCTCAATATCGGACCTAGTCGGATAATGACTGAGGATAGTCATTATAAATACCAGTTTCCGTGGAGAACAGACAATTGAAGTCTTTGCTTGCTCTTGCTTGGTTGCTTCGTAAGGGGAGTGATTGACCAGGACGGTATGGACAGATATTCGTCTCACAGTTCTTGAGAATGAATTCGAAATGGAATTCGAAACGTCGAACAAATCAGAAGATACCTAACGGATAAAAACCCAGAAAAATTCATCTTGCATATCGAAGATCCGTGAAAACATCAATTTCTACATATATATATATACATATATATATATATATATATATATATATATATATATATATATATATATATATATATATATATATATATATATATATATATATATATATTCCCTAACAGGGGAATTGCACAATTGCACAACAAATATTTTGACCGTATCTTATGATAAAAACAGCAATTACTTTGTTGAAGATTCCTTTGGATTTTGTGAATTCATCAATGAGTTCCTATTACTTGAAAACTATGTAATCATCAGTCTCGATGTTAAAGCTCTATTCAACAATATATCTATACAACAAACAAAAAACAGCATAACTAAACATTGGCATAACATTTCAAAATTTTGTAAATTTGATTTTTGATTTGTTAAAATGTTGTGCATTCTTCAAATTGATACAGTTTCTTTTTGATACAACAGTATTTTCTTATTCAGGGACTTGTTACAAACAAATTCTTGGCATGCCAATATTGCCAATGGGTGGCCCAGTATCACCTATCCTTGCAAAATTTGTGATGGATGATCTAGCTTCGACTTCTTTGAGAAAATTAACGATGAAAAATTGAGTATTCAAAACAACCCATCCTACCATGAGAATGTAAAATTTGAAGAAATTAAGTCATCTTTTCATGAGTTTTGGTTACCCTCCTTGTTTAATAAACAGTTTAATTTTCAACAGGTCGTCCATCATGACTACCATACAAACTGCCGTGCTAAGCTTAAAGGTTACACATGAGTTGTAACGGAGAAAATCGATTTTGAAGGTAACTTCATTTTCCAACCTCCTCCACTTAACGAAGTATTAAACTGTAGTGATTTATTGTCAATTCAGGGGATAACTTGATAACTCAAATGTTATGATGAAGAAATGTGTTTATTCTGATAACTTCGGATGAAAGGGCAGATACCACTTTTAAGAAACCATTTATTTTGTAACGGTTACTGACAAAGTGGTAAATCATTCAGGGATAGTAAGTATAACTTTGTTTTGTTTAAATAAAATACATATGCTTCAGTTACATCGAGTGCTGATTAAATATAAAATAATAATTTGAAATTAGAAAAAAGCGACACACCACACCGACTTTTTCTCATGAGACAATTAACAAATAGTCCAATCAAATAAACTTTTTTCGTAAAATTTTCGCCTACCCGAAAAGTAGCTGTGAATTCCGGCAGACACAGGTGTCCTTATTATCCCCTAAAGCGCCAGATTCTGTCCGTGCGTTTAGCAACAATTAGCGGTTGAATGCCGGAAATCATTTTTTTTTGTTTTTTGCTTATATGATGGAAACTATTGGTCGAATCGAATAAAAGTTCAATTGAAAGTTCTGGATAATTGAAAAATCTATCGATTAGCGTTGGCCCAATGTCAGTACTCTAATTTGTTGCTCAACTACTGCGCTCGGAATTTAAAAAAGGCGTTTTTTCCATTATTCTATTAAAAAATGTTGAAATGCATTTGGGAGTTGCAACTGTGAATTTGGAAAGCTTCCAACTAGTAGAAGCCAGTTTCAATTTGGTTGAAAAACAATTTATAGGTTAGCAACAATCTAATTTGTTACTAAAAAAAAGTGTTCCACTAGATTGTTATTTCTTGCCCTACGGATAATCGTAGAGCAATAATCGAAACGGTTTTGGATAGTCGAAAAGGGGCTACAAATTATCATTTTTGGAAAAATGATTCATGCAATGTGATACCTTCAAAAATGCCGTCAAAAAAACAACGTTATTCAAACTATAAAACAATGAAGAAATAATGGCCAGCATTATTAATGAGCAGATTTTCCAAAATTGCAACAATGTGCATATACATATACCTATACAAGTAGGACACATACACACACATTCACACTTATACATAAATTGCAAACCGATAACAATACAAAAACGAGATTTCAAGCTATCAGTTGACTAGAAAATGTTTTTTGATATCTATAATCCGGAAACTGCAGATATCTAAAACACAGTTAGCAGAATTGCAGGTGTCGCACATAAAATTTACTGGGGATTTTTTCATTACATTTGTCCGTGGGGAATTTAAATAAAATGTGATATTACTTCTGGATGTCATTCTAGGAACACGAAAGTTCAACATTTCTAGTAATTGAGAGCAGGTGATGATATTGTTGATGATTTTAAATAAAAATGAGAAGTATTTACGCCTTACCTCGAGACTGCAAAAATTATGCCTTTTAAATAAATCGCTGTTGGATACTTCCACAGTAGGATACCTACCATCGTGTTTGAATGACAAGTTTTTCAAGAAATGCCTTTGGACGGCTTCCACTTGACCTATATGAATCTGATAAAAGGGGCTCTACACAATGGAAGCGTATTCCAACTTAGACCGAACAAAAGTATAAAATACAGACAGACAGAAAAATTATATTTCCCAAGAAACTTCATGAACTCCTAAAAATACATATTTAAATTGACAATGATAAGTTCCGCTCGAAAGAGCATGAGAGAAAGATACGATGATTTCCAAGAAAATGATATTGAACCATGGTATATTATTTAAGAGTAGGTACCTAGCAGGTTTTTCCTTGAAGATAGGAACTATTGAAATGAGTCATCGAAAAATTCGGTGAGGGTATAGTATACTTTGGATTAGAGAAATTTCCTCTATAATTTTTTGAATTTGTTCGATGAAGTTATATTTTCGAAAGAGCTAGAGTTTGTTTAATATTTTTATTCCCATGTATAATGGTCCTTTTCGATTCACTTCGTAATTGAACGATGGTATCAAGAAATTATTTTTGTTACGTGTGTTGTGATTGTGAATGTCAGAAAATTTCGTAAAATTTTGTTTTCTTTTGAAAGCAGCTATGGAAACTTTGAATATTTACATATTGGTCAATGTGAATATTTTCAAATTAAAGAATAGTTATTTACGTAATCAGTTATGAAAAGACCCATATTGTTCGATGAGTGTAATATTTGCCAAAACGAGCGAAGCGAGTTTTGCAAATTACGCGAGTCGAACAAATAAGTCTTTTCATAACGTATTTCGTACAAAATTTTATCTAATGATATCATTTCATGACAATATATCTCCTTGCTTAACAACCAATCAGTCTATTTCAAATTTTGAAATTCAGCCGATAGAATCCGAATTACAGTCAAAATATAGCTTGTCGCTGTATTTTCACGGTGATAAACCTGCTTAATTTTTGTTTTACTAGCTGTCAAGTGAAAATAATGATTTAAATTATAAACGTCAAATCTATGTGTTTTGATTAGTTATAATCAATATGAGCGATCGTTGGGGACAAATGGCGATTGGTATCATAGATGAAGCAGTGGAAAAGAGAATTCCCTTGAATACGGCCAGATATAAAGAATCAATTACCAGGCAATTCAACAATTTTTGCTCGAACAGGGGTTATATTGTCGTCCTAAATATAATTCGTGGTATGATTAATAACCTATAATTTTTTGGAATATCAATTCATTGGCAATTCCAATGCAAGAAAATACAACTCGTCCTGCGGACTCGTTGTATTTTCAGCTTTGGGATTGCAATTCATTAATATTCCAAAAAATTATCGGTTATAATCATACCACTTATTATATTACCCCTGAATATAATATAATGGTTTTCTCGTGATATGGGACATTGGCGTTGGCGCTTGTCAAAATGAATATTTAATAAGCAATGTCAAACGTGTCAGACTTATGTCAAACGTATCAGACTTATTTCAAAAATGAGTAGTTGTTCCGACGAAACTGCGTCTGATATAGAAGTATCGGCAAATAAAGCATTAAATGAATTGATACCTCAAAAATCAAAAGCTAGATATGACGCAGCTTACCAAAAGTTTGAAGAATGGTGCCAAACGAAGAAAGTTACAGTTATAACTGAAAAAGTAATGTTGGCATATTTCGAAACTATAAAAGCTATGAAAGCTTCAACGATGTGGACGA
The DNA here is from genome assembly GCA_032362365.1 of Zygogramma bicolorata. Classification (NCBI taxonomy): domain Eukaryota; kingdom Metazoa; phylum Arthropoda; class Insecta; order Coleoptera; family Chrysomelidae; genus Zygogramma; species Zygogramma bicolorata. The sequence continues at coordinate 329,827 of JAVJAQ010001277.1, read as the reverse complement.
CATATTCCATGTTGAAGAGTGAACTAAAAGTTAAAAAAGATGTTAATATCCAAACTTACACCACATTGATTGGGATAGGGAACAATTCGAAACTTTCATAAAGGAAGCTGATGACAAACATTTTTTATTTGCGAAGGTATTCATTCATTAATTTTTATATCAAAATGAAATATTGATTTGAACTATCCTTCTAGGTTGCAATCATAATTGGAATTGCGGGTGCTTGTAGAAAAGCTGAATTGACATTTCTGCGTGTCAAAGACGTCATAGATGAAAAAAGTTTCTTCAGAATAACCATTCCAGAAACAAAAACTCATGTAATACGAGAATTCATAGTCAACAGTGGAAATATTTCTGGTATAAATATGTTGGATATTATCAGGAAGTATATTTGCCTAAGACCCCAAATAACTAAGCATGAACGTTTCTTCGTGGGTTACAGAGAGAGTAAGTGCAGTGTTCAGCCTGTCGGAATTAATACGTTCGGAAAATTGCCTAGAACGATTGCACAATTTCTTGGCTTGCCAAATCTTACTGAGTATACTGGGCATTGTTTTAGACGTACTTCTGCTTCATTGCTCGCAGATTCAGGAGCTGATATTCTCGGAATAAAACAGCACGCGGGCTGGAAGTCCAATACTGTTGCGGAGGGTTATATTGAGAATTCTTTAGGCAATGAGAAAAGAATTGCTCAGGATATCATGAATGGAGAATCTGAGCTTGAGTCAGCTTCGAAAAGAATGTTTAGAGAAGAAACGAAAGAGATCAGAACAGAAAAAGTTATAGCAGAATTAGGAGAAACATCGGGTTCTGCTTTGAATTTTGTTAATTGTACTTTGAATAATCCTGTTTTCAATATTTTCAAAGAATAAAATTAGTAGTTTCTTGTTCTATTATTACACAACTAGTTGCGTAATGAATATTACACAACTCTCATTCACTTGTCTCAAGTGACAGTTTTGAAAAAACTGACGTTTCAAAATTCACAAACGTCATGTAATACCTGACTTTTCGAAACTGAATTAGATAAATGTTCTTTACATGACTGTGATCTTCGTAGGCCCAAAAGAGTACGAATCGCTCTTTTCTGTATAATGAATGTGGAGGTGCTCTCTACTGAATTTCCCAAAAATTCGATACCGTAAGAAATTGTGCTCTGAAAATAACTGTAATATACTGTCTTTGCTACGTTGAAACTCACTTCGTTTTTGATAGTTTTTATTGAATATATGACACTAGCTAGCTTTTCATTCATCGCTGCTATATGCATCCTCCAGTCCAACTTCTCATCAAGAACTTATCCCAAGAATTTTGTGTCTGTGGTTGGCTTCAATGCTCCCTCTTTTGTAACAATTTCAGGTTGTTCACAAGACTTATTTGGGTGTATAATCATGCTAAATGTTTTATTGAAATTGATCAGGAGTTTATTTGCTGTGAACCAGTCTAGAATGTCATTCATCATACTTTCTGAGCTTGATATCAATTCCTCAATATCTTTGTTTGAATTAAGAATACTCGTGTCATCCGCAAAAAGAAAGAAAGAGATTGTTGAAAAGCTCTGTACCAGGTCATTTATATATATCAAGAATAGTGTAGGTCCTAATATTGATCCCTGAGGTACACCATATTTTGAAATTCCGAATTCTGATCGAATTTTCCAGAGAGAAGTATGGTTCAGTGTTTGCACTTCCACGCACACCTTGCGATTTTCCAGATAAGATTTTATCCATTGGTATGATGTGCCACGAATACCATAATGGAGCAATTTCTCCAAAAGGATTGCGTGATCAACACAATCGAACGCTTTCGATAAATCGCAGAAAATGGCAAGTGGTATTGATTTTTCCTCAATGATATTATTTATATTATTGATTAGATCAAATGTAGCGTCGCCTGTGCTTCTCTCAGATTGAAAGCCGTATTGTTTTCTCATTATTATGTTGTGTAAGTCAAGATATTTTGTTAATTGGTCTTTCATTATTGATTCAAGAATTTTTGATAATGCTGGTAATAAAGTTACAGGTCTATAATTGGTTATTTCATTTTCATTTCCTTTTTTGAATAGCGGTTTAATAATGCCTATTTTCAGACTATCTGGAAAAATACCTGTTGCCAATGACAAGTTGATCAGATGAGTGAGAACTGTTTTCAAAATTTCAATACCATTTTTGAACAGCGTGATCGGAATTTCATCGTACCCGGAATATTCTTTATTTTTCAATCTCTTAACTACGACTTCCACGTCTGATTCACAAACAGGTCTCAGAAAAAGTGAACCATTATGAGAGACGCGTATATTTCTCATGAAGTGTGATGGGGTATAAGTACATTCGCGATTTATGTTCATTTCACTTGCAGCATTGAGAAAATAGGAATTAAAATAATTAGCAACCTCATGGGGTTGATCGGTCATCTGATCATTCATCTTCAGTGATATTGGATCTGGAATATTCATATCATTTTTTGGTTTGAGATTATTATTTATAATGTTCCACGTAGTTTTTATTTTATTATCAGTTTTTTCCATCAGACACAGAAAGTGCAATTCTTTGGAGTTTTTTTTATGACTTTATTTAATATTCTGCAATAATCTGAGATATATTTCAATATATTTTTATTTTTTGTAAACTTTATTTTATGTATAGAAAATCACGGGTATTTCTAACTAAGAACCCGTGCATACGATAAGCCTTGTTGAGAGTCTTACTAATGTGTTCATTGAAGGAGAGAGATGGATCAAATATCACACCCAGATCAGTAATAGACTCAGGTCTTTCCAGAACTTGATTGTCTATGGTCTAATTGTGTAATATCGGATTGCTTTTCAGTGAATAAGACATTACCTTACACTTAGAGATGTTAAGAGATAAATTATTTTTTTGACACCATACAGCAACACGATTCAAATTTGAAGCCAGGCGTTCGGAATCTTCTAGACCAGTTATGTAGTGGAAGAGTTTCATGTCATCTGAATATAAGAGAAAGTCAACATCAATTTCATTCGCAATATCATCAATAAAGATATTGAATAGTAGCGGTCCCAGATTTGACCCTTGCGGCACACCAGATGTGGCTAAATATTCGACAGACTTGAGGCCATTGAGTTGGACGTACTGCTTTCGATTTCCAAAATAAGACTTGAAGAGGTTAACAAGGTTACTGGATAAACCAGAAACTGAAAGCTTGTTAAGCAAGATATTATGGTCAAGTCTGTCGAAGGCTTTAGAAAAGTCAGTGTAGATTATATCAGTCTGAGACCGACGGTCAATACCATTGGAAATAAACTGTGTAACTGACAAGATTGGTGACAGTTGATCGTCCTTTCATAAATCCATGTTGATTTGGACTTATAATATTGCATACATGATGGTAAATTAGTTTTTCCAGGAGCATCTCAAACACTTTACAAAAATTACATATAATAGAAATTGGTCTGAAGTTTTGATCTCACTTTTATCGCCTTTTTTGAAAATGGGACAGACTTTCGACATTTTCCATATTGAGGGCACAGTTGACGTTTTCAGGCACAAATTTATTAAAGTAGCCAACGGTTCGGCTAGTGCTGAAGCACAATCTTTTATAATGAATGCTGGAATATGATCGGGCCCTGCGGTGAATTTAGGCTTTAATTTCCTTGAGGTTTGATAGACATCTTCAGTATTGATATTTTCAATATTTAGACAGGGGGTATCACTAGTGTTGTTCACATGATGATTTGATGTTGATACTGTATAAGAACTACTGAAGAAGTCTGCAAAGCCATTAAGAATATCTGGAGGATTATTAAGTAGTTTATCTTTATATACCATTTTATCTCCAATTCCATGATATTTTCTTCGGTTGCTTATAAAAGACCAGAATTTATTCGGACTTTATGCTATCTCACCTTCAGTTTTACGAATAAATTTCCCAAAAGCTATTTCAATGTCTTTTTTGATTTCCGCCCTAAGACGTTTGAATTCGTGAAAGGAGTGAATGTCGTTGTATCTTTTGTATTTATTCCAAAATTTTGCTTCAGTGCGAATTTTCTTGATCAATGCAGTATCGAACCAGGTTGGGTATTTATTTTTCGATTGTATAGAAAATTTTGGTACGCAACGATCAAAAATATTGTACAATTTTCCGTAGAAGTATGTACAGGCATCTTCTGCATTGCCGAATACGTTCAAAAAATTTCAATCAACATTAGATGGAAAGTTAGCTTTTTTAAAATTGTAGGCATCTTGAAAACATAATTCAAAGTTCTTTTTCGAGCTAGATTTAAAGTTCAATTCACACGTAATATCCAAAGCAGGATGATGACTGTCCTCTTTTACTAGTGGGTCTAAAGATCTTTCCACAAGGCAAAAGTGATTGTGATACACCAAGTCTAAAAGTCTATTATTATCGTTGTAAACAAAGTGTTTTTATGACAGACCAAAGAACTCCGACATATTATTTAGGGCCAGTTGCAGCGCTTCAACCCAGCAGAGATTCAATTAAGCTTGGCTCAATCGTTAAGGAACAAGGAAGCTGATTGGCAAATCCATAGCAACAAAGCCTGGCTTAGATAAAGCACAACTCAAGAAAAGCGGTGCAACTGGCCCTCAATGAAGTAATTTGTGGGCTACTTCGATCGCTTTCTAAATAGGATGCATATTCGGGTATGTTGAAGTCGCCAACCATATATATATATATATATATATATATATATATATATATATATATATATGTTACAGTGAAGGTTTTCACGGATGCTGCCACCTCACTATATCAGGAGCTACACTCGAACCAGTCACGGAATCGTTATATATATATATATATATATATATACATATATATATATATATATATGTTGGCATGAAGATTCTCACGGACGAAGTATGATGAGTTGTTTTTTCAGGTTTCATTCCGTGTTCTGTGGTTTTGATCCCCTGAAGGATAATTGTCACAACGTTTCGGCAAAGTCTCATTTGCCCGAAAAACCCGAAAAAACAACTCATCATATATATATATATAAGCTGATCCCACTATTGCTATCTCGTAAATGGTACGACCTACAAGGTCGGTTAAATTGGAAAAAATACAATAATAATATTTTTTTCAGATCGTTAAATCAATGGTTGTTTTTGAGATAATCGCCAAAAACTAAAATAGTCGACTTTCGTTTTTTCGCTCTACCGACTTCATTTCGAATGTTTTAAAAATAACTTTCGATACTGTTTCATGTTTGTTATGATCTGATATGAACCAATTTTTAATGCGACGTTTTGTTCATTAGACTCAGGGGCGCCCATACAAACCTTTTCAGATGAGGGCCTGGAAGTATCCAGGCCTACACACACCTTTCATTTTTTCAAGGTAACAGATTTTGTTGGGAAATTCTAAGGAAAGCATAAGTATTATACTCAGTTCTAACAACTTTTTATTTAAATCAGTAAAACGTACAAGAATGACTTCCCTATACGAGCAAATCTTATTTAGGACTGGACACAATTGAATTTCAAATTTGACTGTGAAAACTGTAAGAAGTATTAGAGAGTTGGAGTGATTGCAATACGTAAACCTCAACGTAGACGTTAACGTTATGAAATATAACGTTTACGGGTTTTCATGAAATTGAGTTGAAGTCGCTATCATACATGACGTTACTGTTAGCCGTTACCCAGTGTTGCCGTTTTGTGAGTTCATTTGTGAGCATTTTCATTGCTGCGAAATAACCGCGGATTTATAGGACGTTTTTGAGGATTTTGCGCAGATTCCGAGATTTTGAGACCATTGATTCCTGAACAAAAATGTTATTCGAAACAAAAAGTCTGAGATTAGTACCTTTATTAGGATCAGGATGTTTTTATTTTTCAATGAACAAAATATTGTTTTTTTAATTTTATATTAATGTATTTGAATGAACACACTTCAGTTTGGAAGGTGGTACCTTCCAAGCTTCAAGGTACTATACAAACATCGCTATGGATTGAATAGCGATTTAGAGTAGTAATGTAATAGAACTCCACTGAGATAAACAATTCAGGTAATCCAATTATACTTGAATTATGTGGATCTTCCATATCATTATATTCAGGTCTATTCTGGTGAATCTTGAATAACTTTCAATATTGAATATTGCAATGGTTATTGAAAATAATCAACAATTGTTATAGAAGAATATGAATATACACCATAAAGATTTTTGAAATATCTTCGAGAAATATTGTCTATTGAAAAATTTTGATTTGCACCATAATTGGGTAATTGGGTTTTTGTATAGTTTCTGGAAATCATAATCGAATACCAATAAATATTTTACTATTTATATTGAATTTCTTTCTCTAGATAATGAAAGTTGATTCCTGCTGATGGAAACAGTAGATACTCGAATCTAGAATATTCTCAATCATTATTTAGATAGATAGATAGATAGCACTTTATTTCCAACAGGTGTACATCCAATTACAGAAAATGTTAAAGAAAATATGCTGAAAAATGACAAAATTTGTTGCAATTGACATATTATAAATGAATTGATCTTCACAATGTTGATGTAAAACAATTGAAAATTATAAAAAAAATTATAAATGAAAGGTTCTATGTAAGATACAATCTTTGATGAAATTCAAAGAACTTCCATTAATATATCACACATGTTACATACTAAATTAAAATTATAACACATTATATTTACTTGTTCTACAACTCTGACAATAAAATGTTTTCTCGTATCTTGAGTTGAGGCGTGGTAGGTACATGAAAATTAATTTTTTGTAGGCGTGGAGCACAAGAGATATTATTATTCATTAAATTATATAAAAATACGTCTGCGATGAAGAGTCTACGTGTATTCAATGATAAGATATCGAATTGGTTCAAAAGAATAGAATAATCAATACCTCTTTGGGGGTAAGTATTTATTTATTCAGTCTGAGCTGAATATTTCTTCAACAAATTTCAAATCATCCCTTTCTAATGCTGACACTTATTCACGAATTTGGATCATGTTGATCTGAATTAGAGTTCATCTCTTCGGATCTCCATAGGGATAATGGAGTTTCAAAATTCGGTCATTCGCAACTCATCGGTTTGTTTTCTTATATATTCTTCGGATTAAGTACGTTGATCTTTAACGTATCCGTGAGCGCCCGCAAGATAACGTAGGCCCGTAAACAAGTTCTCGACGTAAACGTAAACAAGGCAAAACTACGCATGCGTAGCTGTCAATTTGTACGTTAACGTTCATGGCAGCACTTCAACTCTCTTTTTATTTCAATGAATGGTATCTTTCACCCTTAGACTGTGGGGGGGCGAACCTCCCTGCTCATAGGTATGGTCGCTCATTATTAAATTCCGTTTCGTTCATTAAATTCCATCGTCAACTTTATTTTTTCGAATATGGGCCTCTTGTTTTTTTCATCAATTTTGGTAGCCACTGTTTCAACGATTTCAGCTATTGATTACAATACACGAATTTCTCGACGTTTTTCTCCTAGAAAACATGATCAATATTTTGTCAAACAATTTCCGTTGTCTGAAAAAGGTGAAAACCAAAATCTTAGAACTCAAAGATACATCAACTACACACATGTTATGAAAATTCCAGGGCTATTGTATTTTCAATTATATTGATTCAGTTCAATTCAAATACATTAACTCATATATAAGTACATATTCGAGGCCCTTGTTTTGAGCAAGCCTTTGGAATTATTCAGGATTTTCATAAGGTAATTAAAATGAATGGTAAGCATATCATACGCCTCAATGTACTGATGTCAGTGAAAATGATTGAAGACATTAATATCGATAAGTAGAATTCTTGAGGGATTTGATAAAATTTCAAATAATTATTCTTTTTTCTGAGATTATTTTCTAATCCCCGCTTCATCTCCAATTTTTATCTTATTTTCTCATCCTGCAATCCAATTCCCCGAGCGGTCGACGGCAGGATCCATATCATATTGACATATTAAACGATGAGGTTCGTTCGTATAAACTTATATGTACATAGACACGCATAAACATATGTCTATCTTCATCCAGAGACACAACTGTTTCATAATTAGCCATAAACATTTTTCATTTCAACTTCACTAGTGTGAGAGAGTTAAGGTTAATGAATTGTTTCATACTAGTTTTATGTTTTTTAAATGGAAGGTTTCCTTTTAAACTGCGATCTGGTATATTGTTAAATTTAGGAGCGAAATAGAAAAATGTACGTTTTGTATGAGTTTTTTAAAAGATGGGAATCTTTACATTCAAATTTTCAGTGCATCTAGTATTTTTTATCTTTTTGCTATAGTAAAGGTATTTATTATTATACATCCATATAAGACAATGATAAATAAAAATGAATCTTATGTTATACAACTTGGTTTCTTTATAGAGCTGCTCTCTTGGGTAAAGTTTTTTTAAATTATTTTGATTATAGTATATTGCATGGCTTGGAGACTGTACAGGTTGCAGTCAAGTATGTCACCCCACCCGGAGATACAATATCTAATAACTGATTCTGTTGAAGATCTGAGATCTGTATACCGTCATTACATTTTTTATATTCAGAATTTCTCTCAAAATGTACATTTTGCTGGCGGAGTCACTTTGTAACATATAGGGCATGTTCGTCCCATCTCATATGATGATCCAGAACTCCCCGAGTTATTTCAACTTTGCTGCTGTTTGATATACAATACTATTCATGTGAACTGAAAATAAAATCGACCCCAATACTGTGCCTTGTGGAACACCAATTGTGATTTCATTTGAAGAACTTAGTTCACTGCCAATTTTTCCTGTGCGATGAATAATCTTGCAATATGTTTAACGCTGGACCACGAATACCATAACTATATAGTTTATCATTAGTTCGTCTCGTGCCACCGTGTCGAAAGATTTAGCTAGGTCTAAAAAAACTGCAATGCACTGATCGGAATTTTTCAATGAGTTAGTTATACTTTTCCTGAAATGAATGACAGCTTTTTCAGTATTCGAGTTACTAATGAAACCAAATTACTTTTTTGTTATTACATGATGGAATTCGAAAAATTTAACTTTTTTTAAGGTGTGTAGAATTCTTATCGATTTTTAAGGTATGCAGAATTTTTTTTGCTTATTACGGATACGGGTCGGTAAATCTGTAATTTGTTTTTACTCCCTGCCCTATGAACTGGAGTTACTACTGAATCCTTCCATTGTACTGGAATAGTAACCGTTTTGAATATTGTATTTAAAATTTTACCAATTTTTATTAGCTTTGCTGGCATCTCGTCTGGCCCTGTAGCACAATCACTTTTCATGTTGGAGACAATGTTGAATATTTCGATTTCTGTTACTGGTTCTGAAAGTATCGTAGGCCCTACAGATTTGTCATTCAAGAACTTTTCTGGAAGGTAATCAGGTTTATTGATAGTTTCAGCCATTTCTTTTCCGACGTATACAAAATAATCATTGAATGCATTGGCTTTCGTTTTGTTTGTTAGATAAAACTTCCCCATTTGAACCCAACATATTAATAGAGCTGATTGTTTCTTTTATTACCATTTTAATCGATATTTCATTCATTATTTCCCACGTTTTTTATGATCATTTGAGTTTTCATCCAACCTCTGTTTATAATATTGATTTTTCGTTGTTTTGAATAATTTATTTAATTTATTTCTATATTGAGTTAATTCTTTTTACTGTTATGTCTCTCTTTTTTATCGAGTTCATTAAACCCCGAGTTATCCACGGTTTAAGTTTCTAATTTCTATTCCTTGATACGAGTTGATGTTTAGTTGCTTGGCTCATATATTGCTTAAATTTTTCTATAAAATTATCATATTAACTTTGGGAATATTCGCATTGTGAAACATCGGTCCAAGTTTTATTAGTTAGGATGTCCTTTAAATTTCCATAGTCAATTTTTTAATAGTGATGTTTTCACGTTTGGTTCTGAAAGCTATACTGTTTTGAATAGATTTTGGATGCATAATGAGGTTGTGTAATGATCAGATAGACTGGTTTCAATAATTGACGAGTTGAAAGAATAATTTTGTTGGTTTTTACAGTTCCTCACAAAAATGTGATCCAGGGATACTCTCTGATTCATTGGTTATTCTACTTGATTCATTTATGTATGAAAGAAAACCATTTTCTGTAAATATGTTGACATAATTATTGACTTCGTTTGATAGCTTCTTTTTTTCAAATCTACATTAATATCTCCTATGAAAATTTCAATTTCACACTTTTTTAAAGTTGTGAAGTTTCCAAACCGTCTTAAAACAACTGAAAATTCCTTGATGGTGGTCGATATGACAAAGACAATGATACATTTTCACATAAATATAATCTAGGTACTCTATTTTATGTGGTAGTTTATAAGGATTACATCGGGAAGACCGGCAGGCTTCTCAAAGATAGAATTACTTCACATAAGAGTGATGTCAGATTTAATGAAATAGTCACGATCAATACCATGATTCCAATTTCAATAATGTTACAATTTTGGATTCACGAAAAAAAACAATATTCAGAAATGAATAATATTTCAAAACATTCCAATTGCATCAATTCAAGAAAAGTTCCCAAGGTCATATACACATACTTGCTTCATCTGGGTAAAAACAACAGATTTCAAATCATTCATTAAATATAGTACGAATTTATTTCATCAAACATCAAATTTCAGTTTCATAAAAATCAGCAAGGTGCATGTAATATTCCCAACTTCCCCTTTCTTTAACCTATTCGAAAACGAGCTGTTTCATGTCAGTGTTTCAATCCATGTCAATTATAATTCTATTGTCACATTTATCATTCATACTAACTTGTGAGAATCTCGAACTCTTTTTCTCAATTTTATATATGTTCCTAATAGTTTTTCAGATACATTTTCACCAGATATGTACAAGTGTGATGAATAGAAATATATTTTGCAGCTTCATATTTCAATTAATATGTATATATACTGTTCTACGTATGATGGTGTTTCACCACAATTATCCATTGAATTGGCTATTACCACAGGCAGGAGATTATTCTTTGTCCTATCTCAGATACCTGATTTTCTTCAATCCAATTAACGCAGTGCATTCGAAGTGTAAACTCATATATTACCCATTTTTTCTTCACACTTGGTACAGATAATATTTTGAATGGTTCCACTGAAATGACTTTCAAGTCAAAATCTAGTCGGTTGTTTCATCATTCAAAGCAACATCATATTGTGCAACATGTTGAAATCTATGAAATGGAGTGAACTTCCCCAAAGGAAGCACATTTTCAAATAATGAAGACATTTTTGATGTTTTTGAGAAAAGGTGTTTGCTATCAAAATAACGAGATGAGGGCCTTTAATCATAGATGATCTCTATAATGGATGGACAGAACGATAGGCCGAGTATCGTTTCTCCCGGCGATGCCACCAATTTCCTCGAGAATCAATGAAAGATAGGACTTCCGACCGTGGGGCGAAGATTGCCGAACGAATCAAATATATTATTCGGCGGCTTCTCGTTAGGTTAGTGGAATACGCGACTTGTTTTCATTTTAGTCGATAATGTTACATAGCACGGGATCTGAGTTTGTTATGTAATAGTCAATTTAAACTAATGTCATGCTGTAATCTCGCAAATTCAACGTAAAAAGGTAACCTCAAAACACAATGTGATTTTTTGTGATAAAAAATTCTATATTGCTACACGCGGGTAGGAATTTCGCCAAATGTTCAATTCGTGACTGGAAAATTCTCCGTTGGCTTTTTTATATCTCGTTGAGATTCGGGAAGTCGGTTCAACTAGAGAAAAAAAAATCTTGTAGATTCGAAACCATATATCAGAGTCAACGTTTATCTTATTGTGCAACAGAGGCTATATTCATAAGAAAATTGAAAAAATGGTGCGGGCATAAGCCGGAAAAATTTTCCGTCGTATCCAATGGTAGGAGGGCATTTTTGGAAAATTGGAGTGTTTTGAGAAAATGGGAAAGAAGGCAAGGAAAACTAGGTGGCGGACATTACCAATTGCTGGTGAGTCGAAACTTTTCCATAAAACATTTACTTTCTTTTATTATTCACTGGTATTTCATTAGTATGGACGTTTCCACATTAAGCAAATGACTTCGCTCGATATTGAGAAAAAAATATTCAATCCAGTTTTATAAATATTCTGTTATAAAAATCCAAAATTTTATTGAAAAAAGTGCTGGGTGTGTCCTGAAAACTACCCCGGCACATTATGTGATTATGTAACAGTGATTGGTTTTGGGAAAAAGTTATTTTAAAATAGAACTAATTACTTATCTCTGAAAACCAATGTCCTTAAATGACCTGATATTGATTTCGAAACTCGCTGTTTTTCTAGAAGGTTAGATAAGAGATGCAAGTTCTTCCATCAAATATAATAATGAATCAACATACTAGGTTCCTGATTGATCCATACGAAACCAGTTTCTATTCGTGACCAATTTTTGAATGTATCCGTGTTGCGATAGAGAGAGAAATAAAAGATTGTGACTATGACCATTCATTCGACTAGTGGAGAATATAAACAAGTTATATCTTTGATAATTGACAGTCAGAATCCAAATTGTTTTCAAAATCAGATTGTTGACAGTTATATGAAGCGCCTTATGCAATAAGCTGCACCAAAAATTGAAATTTATTTACGTTTTGAGATTATTTTTCTCTTTACAATTTTGATGAATCGGGAGGTAATAAAGCCAAGATTTTGGATTTTTTTGGGTACAGGATATAAATCGATTTTGTCACATTTTATGAATAATTTTGATCCATAACGAACGATTCCGCATGGATTTTTCAACTATAAAATGTATTTCCAAGGAAATATCGAAACAGTTATGAGTATTTCAGTCAGATGGAAAAAAAAACCTTTCAATTTTATGTGGAGATACCGATTGGACTTATTTATTTTTTCATCAACTTCATTTACGTAACGGAATGTTCTTTGTAGGTACTACATTGAAATCTGTAGACAAAAATACTAAATCTGAGTTTTGATGACCGAGCAACTCCAGTGATGCTATTCTATATGGGTGAATTAATGAAATAAATTATTGATATGATAATCTTGAATACCTACATTGGGGTGATTTTTATCATATTTATTTCTCTGCTAAAAGATGGAGGAAGTATTCATTCAGTAAATGTTTGTTAGCGATATTCTATTTCTATTGGTATTTTTTTAATCCATTTCTTTGATTTGAATTTATTTGTCAAAACAAATCTGCCAATAATAAATATTCTCCTTTTCAAACACTCTACGAATGTGCCCAGAGGCAGAGCTATTTGCTGACAAGGGTCGGCTAAAGTCCCCTAGCGTTTCGAGGCGTTTTACTGATTTTTTGCCGAGGGGGAAACATCTTCTTTCAATCTTGTACACCTGAAAATTTTAAGTCATTTAAGTCATGCGTTTAAGTCTTTAAGTCATGCATTTAAGTCTTTAAGTCATGCGTTCAAGTCTTTGAAAGATTTTAAATCTTGTACAGATTTTAGCTAGTTGTTTCCCCCTCGTTTTTTGCTATCACGTTTTTCTATTCTACCGAAACCAGAAACGAAAGCTACCAAGTTTGGAATCCAAGCAACTATGCATTGCATATCGTATAAAGCCAGTCAGAAAAATTTCTGCCGTGATTGGGAAGCCTAGCCCGCTCGGATACCAAGGAAATGAATTCTTTTTTTTTATCCCGGCATTGATTATGTATAGGCTGTTTTTTGCAGTTGTTTATAAAGTATGTAATAGTATGTATATAAGGTTAGCAAGACACTTTTAGAACTATGGAAAACTAATGACTCCATAATTTCATAAAGCTAACTTGACCGCGAGACATCATGTATTTTTTCGAAAGAAGGAGAGAAAAAAACATCACATTCCACAACTGATTAGCAACTAAATAGCACCTAATTATAAAGTAATTGTTTTTCCATATTTCTCAAATTATTTTGCTAAATTGATAAACATTTGAGAAATAATAATAGCTACCATGCATCCAAGAGATGTATATTTCTGAAATGAAAAATAAGATTTGAAACTTGATTTATGAAACTCACGATTATTTCAGAGTGCATTTCTGTAGCTCGCGTGTTTATTGTTAATAGGGGTGTATCGATGTTTCTTGTGAGCCCTCTCTCCGTTGATGGTATTGATTTGAACAAGGGCGCACCAAATGTTTCTGATAAAGGCACAAGATCGTATCTTTCATTCACGTATTTGGGGTATCCCGAGGTGTCTTCATATCATCATTCGCAATCTCACAAGGGGCAGAGGACTCACAAGGGACAAATCCAACGTTTCCTGGAATACCAACTGTTTTCGATATGAAGTTTAGTACCGAAACATCTCGACTCCATTCAAGAGAAAGCCATTCGTCTTGTTGGCAGAGCCTCGAACTCGCTCTCTCTGGGATTCGATGAATCATTAAAGGTTGACTTCATGACTGCAGATATCCAGGATAATCCTGTTCGGGATTTTTTTTAATGTGTTTTTGAAAGATTCTCTTTCTCCTGAGTCTTGTCCTGAGTAAAATGATGCGTGCACACAGCTTGACAATTTTCACTTCAATCCATAATTATTTTGACAGAATTGTTGTTACTAAAAATTGTTCTGAAATTGTTCGTTCCGTTAACCAGCTGACGAACGTCAACCCTCAGAAGTCGAAACTTGTGCGAGCAATGGATTGCCTGGTATTTAGGAATGATGAAACATGTAATTCATTTAAGGAAATCAACCACGCGAGGTTATTTTCCAGACTATACTCCAAACAAATGATGTCATCTATAATTGACCTGAAGGGAAAAAAATTAAATCATTTTCGAACTCCATTATCTTGCGGTGCTGAACCTGAAGTTTCTCAACCAAATTTGTTGTTGCTTTTCGAGATATTAGCGGAAAATGACGAAATTTTGGCACCTTTTTGAATTTGGTATAATTTGAGAATAGCTAGAGAATTGACACGTGTACGTGCCCTTGATGGCTAAGCTGTGTTTTTTCAGGAGTTGCGGCCAGTTGAGGGAGACCTGTTCCAGTAAAGCGCAATTCTAAGGTGTAACACAAACGATTCCACCTATCACGTGTCATGCATTATATTCATTGAGTGTATGGGCGACTAGCATTGTCAAATACCAGGCGGAGCCCATGCGTTTTGTCGAGTAATATAACTGATTCTGCAATGAAATAATCATGGCAACTGCCAATTTAATGGAAATGACTATACTACAAATTGTCGGTGATGAAACGGTTGCAATCTTTGAAAAATACTTCAAAAATGTAATTATGACCAACGCTGGTGAGAATGGCACCACTTCAGATGATTTTTATGATATGATCTGCCTTATCTTCTTGTTCCTGAACTGATATCAACCCAAAATGAGATAAGACTGGAAGTTTGTTTGAAGAGTTTCCTACTTTTCATGTTCCATGTTCTTTCAGTAATCGTAATGTTTGAAGAAAGATAACGACAGCGATTAGACAGGTAAACATAATTTGATAAATCCTTTGACCTTTTCTTGGGAACATATCCCACACTCTGGGGGAAATTAAATAAGTTCATAATCTACTGAGGTTTGTTTGATTTAGTCTCAGCTGAAATGATTTGTGCTTGTTGCTAGATCATTTATCCCTTCACGCGTTGCCCTGTTCACAGTATGAGTCATCACCATCAGAAAATTTGGACGTTGAGAATAGATTTCAATTGTTCACACCTCGTAAACCATTATATCTTCGACAAAATGTGATGTGTCGTCACATTACAACTGGGCTGGTGTGAAACACAACAGCACTGAAAACGATAGTTGAATTGGGAAAGAAGACTTACTTCTGTTTCGGTTGAAATATTTTTTTTCTTCGCGGTAAAACCCTTTCTGTTGTTTTGTTTCTGTACTCTGCATTCAGTGCATCGACTTTGGAAAAAAAGGACAAATGAATTGCAATCTTTTAATTCTGCATTCGAAATTACCTATGTTCTTATGGCTATTCAATAATGATTTGAGAGTATGAGGTACAAGGTACCTCCCAAAAACCCTTGAAAGTTATATCATCCGACCAAATAAAGAGAAATGTCGGATTTATCCCTATCTTGGAAGCGGAAACCATCTAAAATGAGACAAACATTCGATTACCTCAATGATTCCGTTTCCCGAAGTTCCTAAATAGCCACCCTGCAGTTTTTGCCCTCAGTAATATCGATATTCGTTTTCCTGAAATAATAACATATTGAGTATCGAAGAGAATTATTTTGCATTTGAGTAATATATTGAAGCACCCTTCTAATTGAGTTGTCATCCAACACCTCGGTTTGAATATTTCGGAAGGGTTGCTGACCCTCGTTTTCTATAAAAAGAATTGGAAAATGATACATCAATCTGTTTCGATGATTTGCTTCACAATAACACGGTAACGTGTTAGGAGGCGGATAACACCTAAAGTCCGCCAGCCCTTATTTATGTATATCACTGAATACGTTCTATCTTGCAAAATTTGCACGACACCTTGCAAATCCAGTTTTATGAAGCTAATCCTCTTTCCAAAGGATTTCACGTTACTACCAATTTGATAAAAGGCTCGATTAAAGATAATGACCCGACGTGACATTTATCACCAGAAGCAGTAGTAACTTCACGGGTATGTGCCTCATCTCAAAATAAGTATTTTTAATTCTCGGGTCCATACGTTTGTTCACAATTTCAATGGAGTTATGAAAGTGTGAAATACTATCATTCAGCAGAAAATAATGGTGTTTACATGAACATTAACGTTGGTTTCAGTAGCATTATAGTGGATAGTATAATCCTCGAGAGGTCGTAAACATGATTATTGTTGAATGTGGAATATCAAGACCAATATATTCACTCCAATTACAGGAGAATGTAAGAACCATTCAATGATGGTTGGTTTTTTATTAAATACTTCACTAGTTAGTGTATCGTAGGGAATTGTGGCGTGACTGAATACTGATACTTGTAGCTTCAAATATCAAGTGACAATCAACAACTGCAAATCTGAATTTTTCATCAATCAGAATCCAAATATTCTATAATGTTATCATTTTACCTCATATCGGAATGCGCTTCAACAAGTTCAACAATTTGCTTTCAATGGTTTGGTTTTATTCAAGGTTTCGTTCAATAAGGTTTCGTTTCATAATAACATTCAAAATATTAAACTTGGTTGGTTTGTCAGCTGAACAATATTGTGAATATTCGAATCTTTGCAAAGGAATTCTAATAAAAGAAAACTAAGTTCAATCAGGTACCATTCCGAAAATATCAGAAGATAATTTCAAAATAATAATTACGTAACAAGTCCGGAAAATGCTTTGTTCGCGAATCCAAACAAAAAACTGTTTTCGGACATGATACTTACACCATTCTTTCGGACACCATGTACAGTAACAAATCATAGATTTATACGACCTTGCTCACTTATTGTGTAGTTCTTAGTAATAATTTTTATCACGTAAAAATTGTTCCTTTTGGATAGAATGAGGCCGATTAGTCAGCAACTTCTCGTATAACTCGTATTGAACTTGTTGTATTCGAAAGGAACTGTTTTTTAATTAACACAGCAACTTGTCGGGGTAAATAGAAGTCTACCCCTCTACACTTGTTCCAATATTATGCAAAATTTGAAGTAGATTGGACCTAGAAATCACGTTTTCCCATACAAATTTTGCCCCCGTTGTTCGCCCCCTTAGGGTTGAAATTTCCGAAAATCGTTCCTTATCAGATGTCTACGTCATACATAAGAACACACCCTTGAAATTACATCTACCATCAGAGGGTTAGGCTGTGCATTGATTCACCCCAAAATAACGTTTTACCACTTTTGAACGCCGTTAGGCGATAAATTTCATAAAAATACGAAACACTTTTTTCTTCGATACTGTTTTTATGCAAAATTTGAAAAAGATTGGACCTAGGAATCACACTGTCTCATACAAGTTTTATTTCCGTTTTTCAACCTCTTCGGGGTGGAAATTTTGAAAAAATTCTTTCTTATCGGATCTTCACGTCATACAAAGAACACACTACCATCAACTATTGAGGCTGTGCGTTAATTCATCCTTAAAATAACTTTTTACATCTTTCTGTTGAAGAATGTTTATGCAAAATTCAGAGTTAGTATATTTGACCAAGGCATTACGTTCTCCGATACAAAATCTGGCCCAGTTTTTGAAGCCTTTAGGGGTGGAACTTGGGAAAACCCATTCGTATCGGATACCTATGTTCCAGAAATAACACATCCTCCAAGTTTCAGATCTCCCGACTAGCGATCGGCATCATTTTGATACTGATAGATCATAAAATACATCTGTATCCAAAAAAAGTTCATACTTAGCGAACGGCAGTTTTTAGGTTCATTTTCTTGAACCCTTCTTTAAAGTTCTGAAATCACTTGAGAGGGTTTATCTCGGTGCACTCAAGTCGTAAAAACAAGTTATCGGATTTGTTTGATCACGTCACTTTTAGTATATTTCGTGGCAAAATGTATTGTTAACCCCCAAGATGAGAGTCTCTCGCATGCATGGCTGTATGAAACCAAATTTTGAAATTTCAGGTTGAAATGAAAATATTGAAATAAAAGTAAAAATGCCGTGTAAATGATGCATTTGAAATATTCATATTTTTGATAAATCTGGTTTTATAAAGACACGCAACTGACTTTCTTCTTGGAGGATAACCATGAATTTCACCAAAAAAATATACTACTACTATAGTGAGGTGTTTAGACAAATTCGATACCTCGTTTCGAATCCAGTGATAGCAGAAATTACTTTTATTTTTCAATTCGAATGTAAATTTCGAATTCTGGCAAGACACATGCATTCCATTGCCTTTCATCTTCGTGAATAACTATGATTTTCAGAAAAAATAGCCTAGTTAGATCTAATCGAAAGCGGGGCAACCGTTGATCTGTAGAAGCGTATCGATTGAGCAAATCTGTTTTTATACCAAAGTTCACAATCATTAATATTGAATTACCGGGTACTAACAAATTACATTCCAAATAGTCACGACAGGATTTTCGCAACAGCACATCTTCCAAATTGCCACTGACCTTCACAATGTTTTCATATTTCACTATACGAACATGATTTGGAAAATTGCATTGGATCAAATTTCATCTCGCACGAATGAAGTTTCAAAATCATAAAAATCCTCTTCCGTTTTTTCTGTCTCTCGTAAACAGTGTGTTTTTCCTACACAATGTTTAAAGACGATCTAGACCTAAAATGCAACAAGATATTTTACGTTCTTTCATGAGCAGGTTTTATTGTAACTCATTTGAATAGACAACTAATTTCCTAGAAATGAAAATTTCAATGAAGTTTACTCGAACCGAACGGTTTAGGAAATATTTGAAAAATGTTTGAACTTGGCGATTATTCATCAATCGTGTTCAAGCTCGGACGTGTAGAAAGGTCATTCCTGGCTAACTGAGGAAGCTATTGTATAGCGAAACACGACTCACGGTTTTGAAAACCCGTTTTTATCTAGAATCGTACGGGAAACTGTATAGGTAGAATTTTTCAACAAAAGTTTTCATCAAGTCTCGGCCAGTTTAATTCAGTCAACCAAATAAAATAATGACCCAAAGAACTAACTTGTGTGATAATTGGTATCGGTCAAATATGCCGATTTTCATGTTTTTTATTCATTTCAGCCTTGTGAAAACTAGGGAAATTTATTCGTTTCAGGTTTGGGGAATCATACTGGAAATAAGAAAGTTGTTGCCAAAAATATTTTGAATGAAAAGATCATGACGAGTTACTTTCTTCAATACGACTGGCTAATCCTGTCAGATCCTTTTATATCATTGTTAATTACATTCAATGTAATCATTCAATGTTTGATTTGAGGTAAATTTCATGGGAATGAAAATAACTACTTTTAAACAGAGCATATAGGTTATTAAAATTAGTTATAAATGTTATCATTAGTAATAATTTGATGTAATTAGTATATACTTTTTTGTAATATTTTGAATAATCATTCTGAGAGTTTCTGAATATAATTTTGTTAAGGGAGCCAGATCACAAGGAAAGAGAACAACGCCCCTTTCTCATGTAGGGCCAAAACCCTTCTGTCAGCTCACAAATAGCAACGTGATGAACTCGATCAATTCAGATCTTACTGGAATGAAGAACAAGGAGAGATATAAGCAGAAATATTCGTTAGCCTTTCGCAGAAGGAATCTGATTAGCTTCTGGGCTGTATTGAGGAAATTTCAAACTGAAAACAGGAATACTCGCAGAACACTATCAACTGAAGTACTACCTTACTCTGCCAGACAGATGTTTTTCTGGCTGAGGTAAGATGGGTAAACAACATAACACGCGTCTGTGTCTGTTCTGAATTGAAATATATGCAGAGAAAATCACATATCAATCCTCAAAATGGTGCGATTATCCCGATTCATTCCAGACATTTGATTATCTGGACATATCAAGGAAGTGAGTATCAATAATATTTTTGCAAATACTTCCACAGGGCTAAACTGGCAGAACGCTGCTGTATGCACTAGTTATTCAATTTCTTATAATTTTGTGATTCAGACAAAACTGTCGATTTCACTGAAGCGGCATTTGCTGTAATGGCAGTAATAACAATTATTCATGCTTATCACATCTTCACTTGTAGCACACGTGAGCTTGAATTGCTGTGCAAATTTTTTTGGTAATGAATTCATCGATTTTTACGACTCATTGTTTCGTTATTTTTCTCTGGTCTGAAGGATATTCTATCACTTGCCCCACCTATGAGTAATTTTGCATATATCGACTTATTTAATATATAATTTGTCTCAAATATTTTTTATAGAATCTTTATTTTCATATTATCATATCATATTATGATTAAGGAAGTATTTTTTTCATTCAGCTATTATTTAATTTTGAACCCATGAAACATCATTTGAAAATCAAAGAATCAGGAAGGGAAATTCAAACTTACAAAATGCGTCACCAATGGTCGAAAGAAAATGTGACATCGACAAAACAGTGGATGTATCGACGTCGATATTCATACTGTGTTAGTGGTAAAATATTTCAAACCTGTATGTATTCCTGTTTAGATTTCCAGTGAATCTAGAACAACGACTGAAAGTTGTGTTATCCAAACACGATCGGAAATTCACTAAAAATAAATACATTAATGAAAACAGCATTTGTATGAAATCTGGCAGAGATCAAATGAGTGAAAGCTGCGAGGTGAACATTATGTTATATCATGTATTTGAGCCCATAACATAAATTGGTATCCATAAATGCCCATAGCACATACTTATGTATATTATAAATCTGTATTCCGATGTTTGTAAACTAGGTTAGGTGAGTTTGAATCCGAATTTTCCACTGCTAAATAGCTAATGAAAAGCTTACTTCTGACTAATTCACACTGAGCTGTATATAAATATATAGCACACTTTCGTTTAAAGGTTCTTTACAATAATATAAACACCATTTTGGAGTTACATTATCCCTTCTCATTATCCTACATCATTGTCATCGTAATTTACCATCGTTTGAAGTATCAAAAAACACTTTATCGGATGTATTTCTGAACTGTTTCTGAACTTCAATACCATACAATACAAAGAGTAAGAGGTTGTTTTAGCTTCTTTCATGATCTGTATAGCACTTGAAACTGAAACGCGTAGAGAAAATAATATTGGAAACGTCACCTGACATCATCTGAATGGTCGAACGGCTCAAATTTATTCAATGTTTTGAATTTCACTTTGAAAAATAGTTTGAATGTAATCAAGCCTATTTATATTTTTTCTACGTCATGATTAATTTATGACATAACAAAAAATCATACATATTCCCTATCACTCAGACTAGGAATTTTCTTCGACTAATTCAAAGAAGGTATTTATCATTTCCATCTCATTTACTTCTCCTAGAATACCACAAGTAGCGAGTGACGAGCAGAGATCTATCTGTCTATTGTGAAAAACCGTTAATCAACATCATAATGATATAATGTATTCTGTTCGCATTTGTTCGAAACGAAATGTCACACGTGTCCAACTCATTTACTTTCCCATTCTTTGAGGCATTGCGTGAGACGAATGTTTTTTCAAAGCAAACATGATATTTTCTAAGCCTTGGTCTAGGACTGTCATTCTTTGATTGATTGCTCTCATCTGGCACGTGAAAGCTCTCGGTTCCTACTTCAGATTTGGATGAAAATAGACAAAGTATTACTCTGACTGCCCTATTAGTCAGAGAGCCAGTGTATCAGTGTATTTTTTCATCTGGTATGTTTGTAAGTTTTCCTATAGTTAATTCATTCACATAATTCACCCTGAAGAGTTCGAGAATTAATGACTAGCACAAGCCGTATATATATATATGAATAGAAATAATTCCATGTACCAGTCCTCTTGATAGATACGCCTGAAAAGTATGCAGATCTAACGAATTGAAATGATTATGAAAGCACAAGAAAAATATATTAGAACATACCTCAAAATATTCAATTGTGGTGAATCTTCGAGTTGATGATGATAACTACTTTGAACTGATGAGAGGCCGAATAGCCAAGTGTGGCCGTCCCAGTTATTGAAGGTTGGTTCCGGCAAAAGCTTATGCAAGAATTTATTCTGCGAATAATCTTGCACTGATGCGTATCGAATATGATTCAACGCCCCTCATGGTATTAGTCAGGAAAAGTTGTTTTCTGACAGGTGTAATTCACCTAACCTAACCTACTGTGTAGGTGATTTGGGATTGGTTTGAACGAATTGTTCCTTTTGATGATTTAAAAAAAACAATCTTTTTATAAATAATCCCGAAAAGGAAATTGACCCATTTATTACCTATGGGTACTATTCGAATTAATTTCTCGAAATGAAGTTTTTGTCCTTCCTCAGTTCACATCCTTACTTAACCGTAACATAGGAAACCACATCAATACGATTATATATGTGATAAATTATGTAATATTGATAAACAATACAAGTCGCTATTACTTATCGTGATGATTTGTTTCCTTTTGTCGCCCTTGCTAATAGTCAAGCTATGTAATGCTGTTTATTATATATGGTGCGTTTATTGATTAAATGAATAACTAATCACGTCAAATTCATCTCAGAAATGATTCGAACAGCAGAAATCATTTAGAATTGTTTTCAAGGCAATCAAAAATATGGCGTTTTTTCTATTTCCGAGGACATATTTTTCCATTTTCTATAAACCTGAGGATTTAGTGAATTTATCGCTGAATATAAACATTTTTCAAATAACATCATCACTCAGTGAAATAACACTACATCAACTATATTTGCTGTGAAGTTACCGCCCCTCCTTTTCTCATATATCCGAATTTTTTATGTTCAAAATGGATAATTCTAATAAAGTTTTTTCAAGTGAAATACGAAATACTCCGAATATAGAATCCCCTCTCAATTCGATTTTCGAAAAGGAAATAACTGGAGAAGCCCATCATCGCTGTATCCACATAAAGATTCGATTTCGGACTTATATTGTCTTTTTTTTTCGAAACAGGTTTCAGAATGCTGAAATGTGGAGGATCACTTCACAGCAAATATAGTTGATGTGGTATTATTTCAAGGGGTGAACTACTCATGTCTATAGAGAATAATAAAATGTGTCATCGGAAATGGAAAAACCACCATATTTTGGATCGCCTCAAAACATAATTCTAAATAAATTCTGCTGTTCGAACGGTTTCTGAGAATTTGGCATGATTAGTTTTTCATTTAATCTATGGACGACACCTTATATAATAAAGAGCATTACAAAGCTTGATCATTAGTAAAATCGACAAAAGGAAATAAATCATTACGATAGATAAAAATTACTTGTATTGTTTATCGGCATTACAGAGAATTTATCAAATATATAATCGTATTGATGTGGTTTCCCATGTAACGGTTAAGTAGAAGGTGAAGAGAGGAATGACAGAAACTTTTTTCCGGGTATTATTTCGAATAGTACCTATGTCCCTTCGTCGGGATTATTCGAAATATTCTTAAGGGGCAGTTCATAAAATACGTCACACTAAAATCAGCTTTTTTTGACCCCCTCCCCCCCATTGTCACGCTGTGTCACACTTTTTGTGACTCCCCTAGAAATATTTCGTCACAAAAACTAAGACCTGTTGAGTATGATAAATTCTAAATGATAGTACACAAATTCTGAAAATTAAAAATATTTTGGTTATGGATGGCCACAAATAATATACATATTTTACATAATCAGAAGATTCAATGCTCAATAACACAATGAAACAGTAAAAAATCGCTTTATTTTGTTTCATTTGTCTAGTGAAATACAGTGTACTGTAACAAGATTAATTCGCATTCTCAATTGAAAATTCATTTGCAAAGATGGAGTCACTATAGATTTGATTAAAAAATCTGACGAGTTTAGGAATTCGTTAGAAGATGTCGCACATGTAGATTTCTACCAAAATCTACTGGAGATTTCTTTCATACCAAAATTTTTCAATTTTCGTCAGAAATCTACTAAAAAGTATATTTCTACCAAAAGTGGTCACGCTGGCTTCTAGCGCTCATGTCAAAAAATGATAAACGGCGAACGTCACGTTGCCTTATACCCCCCCGTTCCCCCTTGTCACATCTTGTCACACTCAGCCGACCCCTCCCCCCCCCTATATGCGAACGTATTTTATGAACGGGCCCTAAACTGAAATCATCAGAAAGAATTAGAGTTGAAACGGATAGTGGTTTGGCCGGATACCGGATATTCGGCAAGCTACGAGGCCAGAGCGCCGGATATCCGTATACCGGATATTACTGGTGAACAAGATCGGCAATATTCGGATGCGTTCGGGTGTTATTGCACATGAGCAGAGATCGCCTCTTACCAACAAATGCGGAATATTTTGTATCCATTCACCACAATTTGCACTTTGTTAATTTTGAGAACTAATCAATAAAACAAAACAAAAAATTTCATGTGCGATTATAAAAAGTAACGGGGTCCAGAACCTATTGTGGTGAGATTTGCCTTGTGTGAAATAATGAGAATTTTTGGAATTTCACTATCCGGAATCCTGCCGCATACTGAATACTATCCGGTATCCGGCCGGATAGTGGAAATGAGGCCGGAAAGGCTGGATACCGGATAGTTGCCGGATATCCGTTTCATCTACAGTGTGGTCCACTAAGTCTGCAACAAATGGGAAACTTTTATATTATCGATTTCTCAGAAAATTTTATTCTTGACAAAAGTTGGTGCATGTTCCAAAACTAAGTGTACCTGAGATGGCTTTATGACAATCACCATACAGGATAGGCCAAAAAATATAAATTTCGTTCAAGAGTAAAGTAATATGAAAATATAGAAATATGTGGAGGAGAATGTCGCTTGGAATTAAAAGTAATGCTCAGATACGAAGTCATGGCCTGCTATTCGAATTTTTTTTTCTTTTGGAAAATTTTGAATTACCCCCGTATGATACATATTTTTACTATTTTGATTCAATATGTATTTGAAGTAGCTACAATCAAATCGGTTTGGAGTATTTCTTATCAAATTAAAGTGAATTTGTACAATTTACATGGATTTGTATTTTTTTAGGTGACCGTCAACTTCTTGTTTGTTGCAACGATATTTAACAGAACTCTAAAATAACACAAATACTTTTTTTTACGAGGCAAATTCTTTACTAACTACATAAAAATATTTGTGTTATTTTAGAGTTCTGTTAAATATCGTTGCAACAAACAAGAAGTTGACGGTCACCTAAAAAAATACAAATCCATTTAAATTATACAAATTCACTTTAATTTGATGAGAAATACTCCAAACCGATTTGATTGTAGCTACTTCAAATACATATTGAATCAAAATAGTAAAAATATGTATCATACGGGGGCAATTCAAAATTTTCCAAAAGAAAAAAAAATTCGAATAGCAGGCTATGACTTCGTATCTGAACATAACTTTCAATTCTGAGCAACTTTTCTCCTCAACATTTCTATATTTTCTGAAATAAGGTAAAGTACCCTTACCTTGAACGAAATTTATATTTTTTGGCCTATCCTGTATGGTGATTGTCATAAAGCCATTTCAGGTACACTTGGTATAGTTTTGGAACATGCACCAACTTTTGTCAAGAATAAAATTTTCTGAGAAATCGATAATAAAAAAGTTTCCCATTTGTTGCAGACTTAGTGGACCACACTGTATAATAAGAATAATTCGTTCAGACCAGTCTGAAATAACCTACACAGTAAGTAAATGAAGTTACACTTGACAAAAAACAACTTTCACCCTGACTAATACCACGAAGGGTGTTGGATTATATTCGACAGGTCCCAGTGCAAAATTCCTCACAGAAGTAATTCCTGTAATGTTTTCGGCAGTACATCTGCCGGAATTGACCTTCATTAATTGGGCCAGGCACACTTGGCTAATTTGCCTCTCATCACCACAAGGTAGTTCTCATAATTCAATCGAAGATTCTCCACAAATAATAAAAATACATTTCTTCCATAGTATCATATACCTCGAACAAGCTTGAAGCTAACGAGAAGCAAAATATAACATTCAATCTATGAATTCAATGGCTTCTGATGTGATCAACATAATGAGTATTTTTCGATACGCCAAGGTATTTTGCAATACGCATTCATAATCATTTCATTTCGTTAGATCTGCATTAATAGTTCAGGCGTATCTGTCAAGAGGACAGGCATATGAAATTATTTTGAACAAAACTTCGTATTCTGGTTGACAATAACTCTAAGAGAAATGATTCAATTTCGAAGAAAAACTTTGTTCACTACCCCCGTCTGTGCTTCTGATTGCTTTTTTCTCGAATACAATCATGGAATCTCATATAAGTTCTTTTTTCTGTTAATATAAATTCATAATTTGTTGATATCGAAGTGAATATATTCACCTTTCATATATCGATGGAATTGTGAGTATATCTGTTACAAGTCCCTCTGTTATCGAGTTTGATGAAACACATAGATATAAATACTTGGAGATCCTCTGCATAGAGTTTCGAATAATATCTAAATTCGATCAGCAAAGACAAATAATCTCGAGTCGGATCATAAAATACTTGAAGGTGATGGAGAACTTTTCAATGTGAACATCTCCATAATCCATTGTTAGTTCATGCTTTAGATCGCGTAAATGAACAATTTTTCGAAAGGATGTAATTGTCGGGTAATCATTATCCAGGATTATATATAATTTCGTGGATGATATGAGGGGACAACAGAGTTCGATTATGTTGATGAATGGAAACTGTTCAGTGAATCCCACCAATCAGTATATCACACAAAAATTTGGTTAATTTATGATATAACTATGTTTGCGCACCTATTACCCATTTCTCATAGTCGGTATATAAATCAAAATCAACTAATCAAGTATCAGGTGCACTAAACCTGGATTCATTCATCTGTCAGGCCAGTTCAGCCAGTTTATTAAGCAGTGAAGGGTAATCAAATAGGTCAATTTCGTGTAAACACTCGATTTTTTATAAATGTAAGTTCCAAAGCTATGGACAATCTCATGTCGCCTGTTTCCCTTCCTGAGTTTCAGAGATGCCTGCACCCTACAATTGAACAATAATAATATTTCACAATGACTTTGTTTCGTTTTTATCATTCTCTTCATAGAAAACGCTGAACAGAACATAAACTTCGATTCATTCGTCGAAGTTGAGGTATGAGAAGTATTTCCAGAATATTCCTGGCTGATACCCTGAACAGAATCCAAACTGAAAGATATCCTACTAGTGAATGAACTTAGATGACCTGCATGTAGAGGACACTGAGGTGGCACCTTTTTCAATTTGCTGCCACAAAATAATTAAACTAGTATACAGAAGCGAATCGGTAACCTAACAAAATTGTCCCAAAAATATTTGACCTTGATCGAACTTTGCCACTTTCATCGACAATCAGAAATCTGACAATATATACCAACAATAGGAAACTACACTGAGAAAATTCAAGTGACAGGCGTCCAATTTATAACCTCTTGTTATTTCACTCACTGAAGCAAAAGCCATAGAATATTTTAGTACGCTCTCAATGATGCACTTTGGGAATATGTCATTGGATTCGCTTCTGTATAATAGTTTCATTATTCTGTGTTGCTGCTTAGTCACGCTTTCGTGAAATTACAAAATTAATATCGACCATCAGTTTCTTCAGAGTAGATTCAAAATCTATCAAAACGGACTGAAATTTGGAGAGAAACTGATAAATCTGTGCCTACTTATCGATATTACCGTAAACTTGAACTTTTCTCTGTAAAAAAAATCATACGGTGGAAACAGTGGAAGCTCTGGAGTACCCCCTTCGGTAAGGTTCACAGATTGACCGTTCTGTTGAAAAATCATACGGTGGAAACAGTGGAAGCTCTGGAGTACCCCCTTCGGTAAGGTTCACAGATTGACCGTTCTGTTGAAAAATTATCAATTTCCTAAAAAAGAGAGAGAGGTTCAGAATTTGTGATATGATAGCCAAAACGTAGAGGAATAATGTATTATTCGGCAACCACGGACGTGGGACTGTCAAAGTTGGAACGACTGGGGATATTTCATAATAACAGCAGTGATGTAAATATTTCATAGAAAGTGTATCATTAGTGGATTCCGCGAACAGATTTATAAGAACTCTGCAAGATATATCACTACAGACACTGTAGTTAGTTCGCAGTGCTATGCACCGAACAATTAGTTATCAGCAAATCGTTGATGTGGAGTAGAGAATCGATTAGAAAGATCTACAAAGTAGAAAATATCAAGCACAGAACTGACAGCAGTTTGGTGAATCGTTAGTGCTTTGGTGTGGATTCATTTTCAAGATGTCCGAGAATACACCCATCGAAATTGACAATTTTTACAAAATCGGTAATCTGGTTCGATCTGATCGGTTGAGTATTCGTGAGATTGCTGAAGTTGTAGGTTTTGACAAAGAATCCGTACGATTGGAAGGAAAAGTTATGAATTCTCTAGCAAAAAAATGCGCCGACTTATTTCGTATTTCGCCAAGAGATTTCTACTCAACTACGTCATTCAAGTAAAGGATTGTTCGCCGGTTCCTGCG
Source organism: Zygogramma bicolorata (assembly GCA_032362365.1). Taxonomy (NCBI): domain Eukaryota; kingdom Metazoa; phylum Arthropoda; class Insecta; order Coleoptera; family Chrysomelidae; genus Zygogramma; species Zygogramma bicolorata. Next base: position 300,791 of record JAVJAQ010001277.1, on the reverse strand, counting down.
CCGTGCAGCTTCTATGTCCTGAGATTGAAAGGAACAAAATATGAAATCGTTGAAGGTGTGGAGAGGAAGCTGCACGCAATTTGAAATATCTGACAAAAGAGATTCGCACGGAGCGTTATAGGGATAAAGGGGTCTTATCGAAGACGATGAAAATCAAATATAAATGATATAGAATTATCTAACTACCTCGCCTCGAATGTTGTTAGAACAATATGATCAGACCTTTCTAGCCTTCATACTACGTATTCAAATCCATCGGAATATTTATAATAATATATATTTTTTAGCGGGACACAACATAATTGTCCGAATATTCGGAAATGACTTGCAACATATTTCACAAGGGACCTTCGGTGTCCTCTACCATGAGAGAAAGGAACGTGATCATCTTCGAAACTAGTGATTATGAAAATTACGCGATCGTGTCGTTGAATTTATGCAAATATCCGATACATATTATTAAAATTTGATGTGTTATCGAATTATACTCAGAGTGAAGTTGAATAATTATTGGATATACTTATGAAGAAAAAATAGATCATCCCTAGGAGTTGAATTCGTGTAGTCTTTTTCAATTGAAAATATAGATAAACAAATATTTGCGAAATTATAGCAACTCATCTCTTAAAGACTATAAAAGAAAAGAAACCTGATAGCACAATAATTATGAATCTTTTTCCGTTAAGGCTATTGATTCTATAGCTTTATTCGGAAGAACGCATGAACATTTTTGGTTTAAAGATCAAACATTGAATGGTGAGAGATTTCTTCTCGTCCGATCTGCAAAACTATCTGCCGAAATAATCTAACTTGAGAATTCGGTCCAGGGCCGATTATTCTCCTTCTATCAACTTGTTGCAAGGGAGATTCATACCTTTCAATGAACAATTTTATAATATTTGAAAATAAACCCAATTAAAAATACTACTGGTAACATTTCAATATTATAATGTGAAATTTGAAAAAGTATGTCTTGCATATACAAGCTGGTAGCTTTATCAATGCAGAGGTAAATGTAACTGGTAGTTCCATCTTTGCCACTGCCATACTTTATTTAAGCGCATCACCTGACTTTTATGTGTCCTCTGAAGAGATACGGGTATCAATAATTTTCCTGAAGATGCGATATACATTGACGAAACACGCATCAGGTGCGAGCGGTTTCAGTTCAGTATTCGGTTAAAAGAACTATCTTGAACGAAGGTTACAAACATGCATATGTTTATGCTCAGTTGAACCGGTGATGGATTGAAAATTTGATTTACAGCTCCTTGGTTACAAATCCCATTATTTGAACCACAAAAACCAGTGTGATAGTACTAAACTTAAGTAGCATAATAAATCTGCTAGATATTGAAATACTATACAATTAATTAAGACAGTAGTAAAACCCACGCAAACTTTTCAGGTTTGCATCACAAGTTCCTGATTTATTTTCAGTTCAAGAGGGACGTTGAAGTGCTCAAATACGAATGTATTATTAATATAATAGTAATTTTTACGTCGTAGTAATCGAAATGAACACTGTGACTCAGATTTGATACGAATTGTAACTCGTAACAAATCTCAGTCTTGATGTATGTACAATGTTCAAAATGATCACCTATTCAGTGCTTAATAATAAAGTGGCCATGGTTTAGCTTTCATACAAAAGTATAATATGTTACCAATGTACAGTGACGATGGCTTCATGAAATGGATAAGGATGGAATAATTATTAATAGGTAATAGATGAGTTTTATGAAATTTGTACTTCTCATTTTATTGGTTTGTGGTTTCTAGAGCTGTCGTAGAATATACAGAGAATAAAAAAAGAGTTTGGAGAGAGTGTTGTTGATAAAACTGTGTACTGAAAAAATAAATTGTATAGGTGTTAGGTCAATCCGTGTGAGGGTTGTGTTGACGTGGTAATTACAAACACTTCAATTACCTTCCATGTGTCTGTCAACTATGCGATGTTTGTAAGCTGACTTCTGCACTCCAGGCTAATCTTATTGATAATGCATTCATCGCATTCGTTATATCCATTCTTGACAAGTGAAATCGGACACTTCTTATATAAACCCAGCTCCAAACTGAAATGACCCGACGCACCTCTCGCCAACCAACAATTTTTACTTCAATATATCAGAGCCGATTGGTACTTCAATATCAGTATGTTTACCATAAATGTAAATGCCAACTAGTTTGGCGAAACGCGCGTCGATTTCGAGTGATTTTAATTCAGTGTTAGGGTATATTGAGCTCTAAGGTGTTACTGTAGCATGTATCTAAACTTAATTCACCAAGGATTTTGTATCTTAGGTGTATTCTGAAACGTCAAAAAGAAATTATTTATGAAATGGCGTACTTACTGTGCTACCCTTCTTAGTAAATAACTCAACACCACTTCAGCACAGAAATTAATTTATTATAACAATAACTTGAACAACATAAACACTAATATTGTTTAGCACAAAAATAATCAATTCGCCCGCTTTCTCTCACGTATCACCACCAACTCCTTGCTTATTCAACGTAGAACCGAGAACCGATAAGATGGTGAATCATCCCGATTTCTTCTATTCGTCGAGGATACGTTTCCACATTCCCTCCATCTTCTTCAGCTTCAAAGGTGGGAGTTTCGATGATGTTTTGGCAACATCCTGTTCCATCATTTCGGGCACTAGGGGTCGTACTGCTGATGCTCTATCGTGGGTGTTTGTGGCATCATCTGGAATTAAATTATCCTTCAATGTTTCAGGTGTGGTTGGATGATTCGTATTTGGAGCTTCTGGTTCTGGGATCCTTTTAACATGACTGATATGACGCTTCAATATTTGTCCATCACCTCTTAGGACTGTAACTTCATTTCCTTTTCTCTGGGTAACTGTATACTCCTCGTTATTGAAACGGCTAACAAGTTTATGTGGAAAAATCATATTTTGTAATAGAACTTTATCACCTTCCTTCATTTCATTTTCTTTGGCATTTCTTGCACTGTCTTCCCTTTCCTTCCCTTTATTTTTGTTAATGATATCATTGTCGAGTGATTCTTCGTCTTCAGGTCTACTGACTAAATCATTAATAGAGGGGATTTTATCACGAATATTTCTATTGAAAAGCAATTCTGTTGGGGACTTGCCTGTTGTCCCATGGGGTGTAACATTGTACATCATTGTGAACTTTTGAAGGTCGGTTCGGTAATCCATTCCATTTGCATGAGAAATTTTCAATCTTTTTAATATAGCACGATTCATATTTTCCACCTCTCCGTTTGCTTGTGGCCAATACGGTGGAGTATGTAGCAGTGAAATGTCGTGCTCTTGACAAAAGTCTTTAAATTCTTGGCTAATGAACTGTGGACCATTGTCGGCTCTGATTGATTTTGGTATTCCCAGGCGAGAGAATATTTCCATTAGGTGACTGATGATTATTTTAGACGTAGTAGACTTCAGGAACTTTATTTCTTGATATCTTGAGTAGTAGTCCACTATGACGAATAACTGTTCGTGATTCGGTAATGGCCCCATGAGGTCCACGGCGACACACTGCCATGGACCATCCGGAAATCTGTGGCGTTTCATCGGAGGGGGTTTGTTTGGTAATGAGACTAGCAAACAATCGCGGCACTCCTTCACGGATTTTTCTACTTGTCTGTCTATAAGGGGCCACCACACTTTCGCTCTCAGTCTCCTCTTCATAAGGGTTTCTCCTGGGTGACCTTCATGAGCTAACTGCAGTGTTTGAACTCGTAAACTCTCAGGTATCACGATTTTATTACCCCGTAGTAGGACTGGGCCCATAGTTGTTAGTTCTAATCGAAATGGAAAAAATGGATTTTTGTCCATACTTTCCCAGGATTCTTGCCTCAGTTTTTCAACAGCATTTGAAATGTGTGTGTCCCGTTCGCTTTCCAGGATAATTTGCGATATATTCATAGCCCTTGGTGAACTTCGTTCTACGACCATAAAAATGTGGTGTTCGTTTTCTTTGTCGAATGATGGCTCTTGATTTACCTTGCAAAGTCTTGACACCGAATCAGCTATGTTGAGTTTTCCTGCTTGGTAAATTATTTTAAACTTGAATGATTGGAGCCTCAGAACCCACCGTTCTATTCTTGCTGGAGGTTTTGAGGTTGGTTTGAATATTGCCTCCAGCGGTTTATGATCGGTAACCAGTTAGAACTCAAGTCCTGAAAGGTAGTAATAAAATCTTTCCACAGACCAAACTAGAGCTAAACTTTCTTTCTCTGTTTGAGAGTATCGTCGCTCAACATTGCTCAGACTTTTGCTTGCGAAAGATATCACTTGTGGATTTTCATGCTCATCAAATTGTAGTAGAACTGCCCCTAAAGCAACTGGGCTAGCATCTGCTATCAGGCGTGTTCTCCTTTTGGGATCAAAGTAGGCCAGTGATGTAACACTTGCTAGAGATTGTTTCAGCTTGTTGAAGTTCTCTTGATGTTCATCTGTCCATTGGAATTTTGTACCCTGTTTGGCTAGTTGACGAAATGGTTCTGTAATAGTACCTAAATCCGGTATAAACTTACCTAGGTAAGTGACTAATCCTAAGAAACTCCTCAGTTCCTCTTTTGTCTTAGGTGCTCGGAATTCAAGAACTGTTCTGATTTTGTTTTCGTCAGCATTAATACCGCTGCTAGATAGCTTGTGTCCCAAAAATTGCAGTTCCTTCACTTTTGTCACGCATTTCGTCCGGTTCAGAAGTACATTATTTTCTTCGAATATTTCCATTACATGCCTAAGACATTCATCGTGTTCTTCTCCGCTACTTCCAAAAACAATAACGTCATCAAGCTCATTCAAACAGTTTTTACATGGAGCAAGCATTTCTTCAAGTACTCTTTGGAATATCTCCGGAGCGGAGTTTACTCCGAACATGAGACGTTTGTACCGAAACATCCCTTTATGAGTGATGAAAGTGGTTATTGGGCGGCTCTCCTCATCTAGTTCTAATTGGTGGTATGCATTAGCTAAGTCCAAACGGGAAAAATACTTGCTATTTCTCAGTTTTGTCATGAATGAATCAAATGTGGACAGGGGGTAATTTTCTCTCAGTATGGCTTCGTTTGCTCGGCGCATATCTACACAAATGCGTATCTCATCATTTGGCTTGAAAACCACAACGATTGGTGAGATCCAAAGGCTTGGTTGTGTAACTTTTTCTATGATGTCTGAATCTAGGGCCTCCTGCAATTTTTCATCAACTTGTGTTTCAATCGAAATGGGTACTCGTCTCACCGGTTGTCGCACAGGTTTAACCTGGGGGTCAATCGTTAATTTAACTTTCACGTTTTTAATCTTTGGGAATGGCATTTTGGCTTCGATGTTGTTAATGTTGAGTCCTAATTTCAATATACCCAGTCGCTTAGCGGTATCTTTTCCCAAAATACACACTTCTCCTTGTTCGACGACGTAAAAAGTTGTTATGATCTCATCTTGTCCATGTAGGCTGATTGTGGTTTGAAATTGGTGACTCACTTCTAAAGCCTTTCCTGCTGCATAACCTCTCAGACTATGAAGAGGTTGTGAATTAGTATCCCATATTGCTGCAGAATGTTCCTTGAGCCACTTCCATGCATTTCCATTCACTATATTTACCCTCGAACCCGAGTCGATCAGAAGGGTTACAGGTACTCCTCCTACCATACATTCTATAACGTCGTCGTTTTCACCTTGGACATTGTTGGAAATTTTGAAGCACTCAAGATTTTTTATTTCTTCTGGGTTCTCAACTTCATCATTTTCCGAATTCTGACCTCCAATGAAATGTACTCTAGAATTTGGCCTTTTTCGCTTGTTCTGCCTATCAAAATGTGTTGACGGGATATCAGCTACGCGTTTTCCACGTACTGTTCTACAAAGTACTGAATAATGTCCTAGGAATCCACATTTATGACATTTTACTTGTTTTGCCGGACAATTTTTGAAGTCAGACAAATGTCCTGATCTTCCACACCTGGAACAATTTATTCCACCTTGTGTTGTGTCCTTTCTATGACGCGATTGGATTTTATTAACGCCTAGTGATGTTGTTGTACTTGGTCCGGCTCCCATATCATCCATAATTTTGGACTGTGATCCAATTTGCTCGTGTATTTGACACAACTCAATTACCTCTTCCAGTGATCTTTCTTTTTCCAACAGCTTTTTCTTGAGCTCCAAAGGTGCCCAGTTGTCAATCAATTTGTCTTTGATATTTATTTCCTTTGCTTCTGGAAGAGAGTTTCCAAAATAATATTTGTTGGCTTGATGTCTAATCTTCAGCAGAAATTTATTAAATGATTCGTTTTCTTCTGGCTTGAGGTTTATGAAGATGTGCCGTTCAAAAGTTGAGTTTTGCTTCGGAGAAAAATACTGTGACAGCTTATCGGTAAGTGTTTTGAATATATCATTATTGAGGTTCGGATCGAATACTTCTATGGCGCCTGGAATATTATATGCTACTTCCTGTAATTGACTCCCTCCGTAGTGTAGAAGCTTATTTCTCTTCTTTATGGGGTCTGTTATATCTTCGGCAGCTAGGTATAGTTCTAGTGATCGAAGCCACCTCTCCCATTGTCCTCTGAGTAAGCTTTTGTCGATATCATCGCATAAAAACGGCCTCATACCATTGTCCGCCATTTTCTGCAATCAGAAGGATTGCTATGAATTTTTTTTTTAAATACAACTGAAATGTGTTATAAAATGCCCAAAATAGTCCACCTTTATGAGAAATTATTATTATTATTTATGATTTACTATGTTTGAAAAATGCGACACTGATTGCCCCCAACCAGGGTTGCCATAGCCGACTGGTACGGGAGACGATAGTGATCCAAAAACACACAGACAATTTCAACAGAATATGAAATCCCATCTCAATAAAAATAAGAATAACTGATAATAAAATCACGGCCGGTAGTGTTTCAACTGATAATTATTCTCCAATAATCCGACCGAAGTAATTAACACTCCAGACTACCTGCATCAATATAAATACACATAACGTAGTCGAAATATTTAGTCATCGGAAAAACAGTCAAGATGAATGAGTTTTTTTTTGAAGAACTTACAGTAATCTGGAATGTAACTTCCAACTGCTTTGTATACTCTCTGTCCTTCCGAAGATTGAGTTCTAGCTCTTGTTTGACTCAACGTACAGTTTTCTTTGATAGGGCCCAGCCCTTTCTTCGACTCCAGGCCGTTGAATTTCTTCGGGTCCCAGCCCTCTCTTCGGCTCCAAGCCGTTATGATTTTTTTTCAGTTGGGTCCCAGCCCGTTTCCACGACTCCAAGCCGTTCGGCTGCCCTATAAGAAGGGTAACAGCATTTCTAATATATATATATACATATATACACATATACATACATACATATATAATAGTACAATTTGTTTCTTTTGCTTTTAGCAATATTATTGCTTATGTTATTTTTCTTTGACTCACCTTTTTCTTCCAAGTTCGAAATCCTCGTCGCCAATTTGTGCTACCCTTCTTAGTAAATAACTCAACATCACTTCAGCACAGAAATTAATTTATTATAACAATAACTTGAACAACATAAACACTAATATTGTTTAGCACAAAAATAATCAATTCGCCCGCTTTCTCTCACGTATCACCACCAACTCCTTGCTTATTCAACGTAGAACCGAGAACCGATAAGATGGTGAATCATCCCGATTTCTTCTATTCGTCGAGGATACGTTTCCACACTTACCACGTTTCACCTATAGCACTCTGCAGCCTGCACTTACGAACATAGTTCCATTCATTAGATTTCAATTGGCAATGTTACAGTAATTAGAAAACATACCCAAGAATTCAATGAAATTAGTTTTCAATATGTGGCTAGATAATAGGCAGTGCCAGAGAGACGATTCGTTACTTTATTACAAACTATCTGTTGCCCGAGACTTCATCCGCATAACAACCGAACCGTTTAATCAGCGCACGCCGATAAACCATCATATCTCGCCCGCTTTTCTCCGATTTATTCACATATACTTACTATTATTTTTCACTGAATTTTCTGTTGAATCATAATGACATATAGCCCTATAGTACCCCTGAATTGTGTAGTTTTCCGTTAGTGAAATAATTTTGATGATTGGATCTGTATTTCCGAAGATTGCCCCCTACAAAAAAGTTAAAAACTTTACCTCTTTTCAAGGTAATATCTCGATAGAATATTCAAAATCTTCCGTGCGATACTATCTCCTATTTTTTCTTTGCAAACCATTCCACAATCTTCGCCTAAGTGGAAGATGGGATATATGTTTTTGTAGAAGAAAAAACATGAGTAGGTAGCAATTTTCATCTAAGACTGGATTGTGGGCTACGAACGAAATTTGAAAAAAAGGACTGAGAAAAGGTTAATCTACAATTTCAGAATTGCATATCATGTCCGTTGTGCAACCTTCTATTCAATGATATCCAGTATAACTCGCACCTTCTTCATGAGCCTCAATTTCCATTACTTCACGATGGATGAAAGCATACCTCGTGGAACATCTTGTGTTTTGAATAAGAATTTTGTTTTTGTTTATGTGTAAACATGAGATAAGATCGTATTGAACCCTGCACTATGATGTTTAGTCAAAAGGTTGTTTTAGACTCAAAAGTCACTAAGTAGGTTCGTGGTTCGAAAGGTTATTGAAACAAGAGAGTGAAAATGTTCACGGCGTGTGCAATAATAATACTTCTCAACATCTGCGCCTAAAGCGAAAATAATTTCATACATTCGATATATTCCTAGCCAGACAACACATCGCTTTACTACCAATATATTTGATTTATTCTGTGACATTGACTTCGGCAGGCCCCTGAAAAAGTGAGAATTAGGAAATGCAATTTTGAGGACATTATGAGTGAAATTCAGCCCTTATTGGTGAATAATCATATCAAGCTTCATTGTGAGTATATCCTGGTGCTAATTTTTTATGTTTATGATTTGAAATGTGCCTTCACAAATATAATCAATCTTCAAATTTTTGCATCGGTTAAACTATAATTGATTAAATAATAATTAGGAAATGGAAATGCAGTGCCTGTACCCATATATAATATTTTTATTCCAGTGTTATAATCAAACATTCGAAATTTGTGAAAAGATGATGAGATGCCATGTTAAGTTTAAATTTTCACCTGCGTCAATATTTTTTTCTCGTCATGTCTCGAACAGGTCAAAAGCATAATTTGCTCAAGGCAGTATAATATGAGATTGAATAATTCCACTGGATGAATCTTTCATTATTCCCCTTTACGTGTGCGCCCATATTGTAGAGCCTTGTGCGGGCAATGGACGGATGTTGTTCATGAGTGCCGTAGCGCTCTGGGGCGACTCAGTGTGTTTTTAACTGTAGGGTCGATTGCTCTATTTGATAAGCAGGCTACACGAACTGGAAACAGTATTTAGGAGAAACTACAAGTGCACAGAACCAGCTAGAAAAATGTATATGGCGACCCGGGCGTGACCTGCTAATGAGAAAAGTTAATGGGATACAAGCGAGACCTTTGCTCACTCGACCACAAGTCGGAAATGAATGACATGGTTTCAAATAATGGGTGAAGGGTGTCGTGAAATAAATGAGGATTAAGAACCAGGGGCCCAAAAGGGTGAAGTGCTTCCCAGAAACTTTAAAGGAATGACCAATGAGACGGCACAAATGTAAAGTAAAAACAGAAAGTTCATCAATAACTACAATGCATTTACTAGGTTGACGAAATTGATTATTCTGATCATTTTTTTCACTTGTCAAAATGTGACGTTTTTGGTATTTCGACCAATAATAGCGGGTTATTCTATAATTATTCTAGCCAATCATTGGATATTATACCGATGAAACTGCCTGGTCCTTTCGATTGTTTCAATAAAACGTTGTTTACCTTTGAACTGTCAAAACTATAAGGTTTACCGCGTCGATTCTATTGAACTGGCTCATATTTATATAAATCATCACGAATGAGGAGTTACCTGTGTATTAATAGTCATTCATTTTTCACCTTTTCAGCATAATAATAACATAACACATTTCAATGAACACTCAAACACGTAAATAGCTCATAACCCCAACTTTATGACAGATATAGCGAACGACCGATTCAAATATTTAAGGTTCCCTTAACTCAAATGAAGATGGCGTACAATTAGTTTTTATTGAATACAATTCATTTTTTGTTGTATGAGAAGAAATCGTTGTATGAAGATTTTGATACAACGACATAACGAATGATTTTATGTTCCTTCTGGCGCAATTTTCATTTCATAAGAAATTTTCAATTATCAACCTTGTACAATGATATGTGTGACGCCATCTCTTGGTATCGTCGGCAAGCATTATAATATTCACTGCGTAAGCATCACCTCTTCTGGATCAGAGAGGGCATACATCGTTTGACATTTCAAATTTGTAAAATTTTTACCTATTTTCCTTTCCTTCTTATGTAAATGAAATACTGATCAATTAAATTGTTCTTTCTTCTATTTGTTCAAAAAATAATCCCTCCAAATACAACTCGTTCTTCAAATTTGATAAGATGAATCTTCATTTTCGAAACACTCAAACTTTTTTATTTTGAGGCAAAAGCATTCAAACAAACCGAATTAGATAAAATCACTCGTCCTTCGGACTCGTGATTTTATCAATCGCTTTGTTTTCATACTCGGCCAAATAAAAAAGTTTTTGTGGAAAATGAAAATTTATCGATTAAATTTGAAGAACTCGTGGTATTACCTTTGATAATTGGTGGAAATTGATTCTTATAACAAGTACCACTTGCTATCATCGTAAAATTTGGTATATTTCCCGTGTTGAGCAGGCAGAACAAATTTATTACATCAATAATCATGTTTCTATTAATTATTCATGTACCTACATTTTTATCCCCCTATAAACAGAAATGTTTCTGGGTATCAATAAATCAATCGATATATTTCATCACATAATTCGAGGTTTATTTCTAGTTCATTTTCATATCATTCTGAATATTCTGAATATTTACCCAAATTCCAAGACAGATTTCGCGAGTTTCGCGACCTCATTGTTACACCAGTAGAACACGTTGAATTTTTCTTATTTTTCCAATATAATGAGATTTCAATATGAGTTCTCTTTTTTTACCATAATTGGTTTTATTCCCAACTAAAATCGTTATGGTTCCGATATATATTAATTTCAATGTATGTACCTCGGTACATATAGTGATTTAATGATAATTTCAGGCTCCCTTGAAACCAATCTCTATTAAAACTTATTAGTTGGATATGGTAGCTTACTAGATTGAGAGAAACCATTCGAAATGAAAAACTTTGAGTTTTAATGTTTTTTACGATCATTTATCGCTCATTCGTTGCATCACATTAATAAAAGTTGATGGTTCAGAATCCCACAATTATTTTAGTTACCCGAACACTGATTTAACTTCAAACCAAATCCAATACAGGCTTTGGACAACTATTTGAACTATTGTAATATGGCGATTTCACTCTGTTACTGATAATTTCGTTAATAGAACACTATCTCTTGTAGAGAAATGCCATTCTTGTTTCGACAAGAATTACTTTTTTTTGTCTGCTTCTCCAGTTGAGGATGGGGGACACTTTCCTGTCTTATTTTCTTGAGGTGCAACAATTACTCTCTATTTTTCAGAAAATCCGAAATATTGGACCTGTTCTGGTTTCAAACTAGTACGTACGCAGATGTGCCATATCGATGGGGTGAAAATTTTTGAAAATTCTGAGATTTCAAAGTGTGGCTACGAAATTAGTTTTAATCGAGTGTAACGATGTTTCATATCGTCTCGTATTGTTGAAGGTCATTTTATTATTGATAAACACGAGGAGTGCTTGAATGCAGAATTTCGCCAAATAACGGCCCTACTCTTGATCCATTCCACTACCCTTGTAACCCCTCTTGACATTTATATACGATTAGACCGCTCTCGCGGCGAAATTGTCTGTATTGATCGGGTGTATTGGCAGTAGGAATAGCGGAAAACTTTCTGGGCAGGTACCTTTGCGAGTAGGAAATCGCTTTGAACAGCACGAAAAGACGATCGGATCAGAAAACCAATATATTCGCCTGAAAATACAGGAAGAGATTTGATATTTGGTAAAATATGAATTCGAACAAATAGCGTGAAATCTTCGATTTGCAGAAAACGCATCTTTTGAAACGTCTCATTTCATATTATGACTTTGAATCACGATGTCATTCTTATTTTTCAATTTTTTTTCTTCCATCATAATTTCAGTTGAAATTATTGTTAAATCTGTCGAGATCGGTTTCTTTTCAAACGAGTTTCCTATTTAGCAATCGTCAAAAATCAACGAGATACTTGTGCAAGAATCAGGAAAGCGGTAATCCAGTTTCATAAAGCGATCAATACCAAGCACATTCATTATCATCATAATAATCATTACAATCTTAGAATGTCTGATGGGATTTTGTCACCAAGTGATCATATGAATATTCAGTTTACATAATTAGAAGGAAAGACGTCGTACGATATTTGCTAACATCATGTGCTTATTCGTTAACTGGTTATTTCAGACTATAAACATCGATAGTTATCTCTATTTTGAATAGAAAAAAAATTATATCTGAAGAATATGTTTCCAAATTCGGGAGAATTTCGGCTTGGTATTTTTTCAGGTGTCAGATTGAAAATATATTCCCAATTCGGTTAAGTAATCACACCAATTTCATGAATGGTAAGTCTTGGTTATGTAAAAAAACAACAGAGAGAGTCTTCTTTATTTGATTCGTGAAGATTTTCTATCAGAACTGACTGTCTTCTTTTTATCCAGGTATTGGTTTCCTAAATGAGATCGGATTAAGGTCTATTGAGGAACACATATGTGTTCACCAAACCGTGGTTTAGAAAACCCTAATATGGAAAAATCTTACAGGCAACTGTTATTATTGGTTAAATTATTATTATTATTATTGATTTTATGGCCAAAGATGTATTACATATTACATTGGAAAATGAACATTTTCTTTGAAAAAAGGCAGAGTTCGTGCTTTTTCAACAAGCCACAAGAGCAGCGCTCTTCCATCCAACCTATACCAATATGGATTTTCTTCAAGTATCGGCCACTTCCATTCAGAATTTCATATTTATTGTTACAGTTCATAATTTCCTTTTTCCTTCTACGAGTGAAATCAATATGAAAGGAACAGGAAGTTGATTAACCACTTGACCATCCCATAACCCCACTCTTGTTCCTTTACCTGGTTATTTTTCCGAAACCATTTGCCTTTATTTCAAGGTGTTGGGCTCGGATACACACTGAAAATCCATTAGCCTTGTTAACTGAATTCAGTGCAGGACTTTATAAATATTCACAATCCTATGAGCTAGTTTCAAGAGTTGTAACCAGTACTCATGAAGTTATAAAGTTATTTGGTAAAGGATTAAGTATATCGTTAAATTACTCTGTATTTAGTAGCTCTTCCCCTCGCACTTGCTCCATCTTATCGTTTACAACCATCAATAAATTAGTAAGAATACATAATTATATCAACGAACTTTTTGGGTTATTCATTTAAAAGCTGTCATAAATCGTTCAGTAGCTGTTTACGAAAACAAATTTGTAATTTATCATTCTAGCTGAATGATTGCGCTCTGAGGAAAATGTGAAAAATTGTTTCAGCATTTGAATTTTTGTCTTTCATTGATATAATTAGCTATAAATTGAAACTTTCGTACCGGGTACACACCTCCAGAATTATTTTAAATAGTAAATATTGATAGTAACATTATAAAGTGGTCATTCTCAGTCGTCTTGCGAATGATGCCAATTTTTTGGTACATGCTATGAACCACGAGTGATATTTTTCTAGGTCAAAAATTAAAAGGTATATTCAATAAATGACGTATTTTCATGGAATATTTTTATCTTATTGGACAGAATGATTTTGAATTATTGAAAGGTATCTTCAACAGCAGTTCCGGTTTCGCGTTGGTAGTGAGCAGACATATGTTCTGCTCACACAGATGGTACGTGGATACCTCGTGGTGCCGAGACTCCATTTTGTGATAGTTTTTTACTTGTTCATTTACCTATTAACTTTTTGAATCAAATTTATACCAGATCTGGAGAAATTGGCACCGTACGGAGCCAGAATCCAAGAACCAAACCAAAAAAACAATATCTTCAACAGGAGAAGTAGTAGGCGTACGAACTCCTTTCCAAAGAGAGGTTGAATTTCGTTATCAACCCTATCAACCGATATTAAGAACACAATAATATGCATACGAAAAACAAGAGAAATGATGTATTGTATTGCACCATAAGACGGAGAGGTGCAAATGATTTAATCTGGTACAAAGCTTAAGCCATGTAACAAATTCCATAGAATTTTGAAACAATATTTTTCAATAACTTCATACTACTTATATTTGTTGTATATATTATATCATATTTGTCAGTTCCACTCTTCTACTTTTCGCTACTTCACCTTAGTAACGATAAATTGTATGAGAATATCAACATATCTTTCCTCTGCTCTCACAAGTTTTCTCCTGGGGTATACATTTGTCTCTCTAGAATTAAATTCCTTGTGAATCATGAATCTCATTTTTAGAACTCTAATTATTTTCTTTCATACCCGAATGATATAAAACTAGTCCTTGACTACGTTATATACCTAGTTTTCTTCCGAAGAATACAAAACATTATTACCATTGAAGCTAACTGTTAACTAGAAATCAATATTTAATGTTCCCTTGTTATTCTGTTTCGTTTGTAGATATTTTTTTATTTATATTCTTCCCTAGTGTTGTGCGAGTGCGCCCAGAAGAGATGATCTGGGCAAGCCAGAAAAATGATGTACCGACCGCGGATTGAACCAGCAGTGAGAAAGTCAAATCAAATATTGAATGGTGCCGTAGACCGCTCAGCCACCAACGACCGTGAATAAACACACTACTGAATATATCAGAAACTTATTGAACAGTTTCAATCCTCATTTTGGTATCCATTGATTCTGGAAGAATAATATGAATATGATATATGTGAAGATAGACATTCACTTTGATTTCATCTACTACGCCTACGTAAGCAATTCTAAACTTCTGAAAAATGTATATGATATTAATTCTCAGCTGAGGTTTCATGTATTTATAAGTGAATTAGTCTGGGAATTTCTAATTCCGTTGAAAATTTCATGGAATTTTAGGTCATCAGATGCTTGAATGTTGACATGTTACTACGACAACAACCTAATTATTTTTCAAATCAGCTTGTTATAAGTTTTTTAGTGAAAATTTTCCATCAATAGTTTTCGACCAATGAAATGTGTATTTTGTTTCGTGTTACCATGGAACTATTGGCAACTCACGTATGATATTGGAATTTTTTTTGACATAACACGTCACTTACCCACTTCGAGCAGAAATAAACAAAATGTAACGTTCAAATTCGGCTCGGGAAAATTTCCGGAAATAATTCAAGCACTAGTGGTATTACAAGTGAAAGTACATTTCCCCAATGCAAAAATGCCGAATACGTTCTTAGTCGACCACCCAACAACCCTAGCAACGAATGAAGAAATTGAAAGTCCCTTTTTCGTTTGACTACATATTCCGTAAATGAAAGAACAAAGGTATTGGATGACCCAACATTCTGGAAATAAAGCGGTTGCTATAAAAGTCTAAATGGATTTTATGACTTTCAGTATAACCTTCCAATATCCACCCTCACTTTTGAATGAAATATTGATTTAATTTCAACTTTGAACCCTGTACCATTCCACAGGTACGGCTGCCTCCCTTGGTTATCGCATATATTACCTTCTTGAAGCAAATGTCGATTTTTTTTTAATATATAATATTTTGGTGAATATGATCACGTTCACGACATATTATGAGAATTCAGCAAACCTGTTTTACGAAGTAACAAAAAACAGTAATGATAATAATAAGTGATGCTTGAAACAACAACACTTTTTAGGGGGCCGAATTACCAGACATGAATCATGTCCAGAACGATGCTGCTATTTGAAACAATCGCTTCTTGCACTATGCCCTCAGTTTTTAGTGGTAAAATTGACTATTTACAGGAGAAAACTAAATTGTCCACCAAAAAAGGATAGTTACTGTCAAATTTTCTGACCTGCTTTTTTATGATACATCCAGAAACACTTTTCACGAAAAACCCAGTCCCGCATAAAAATAATGATATGACATTGATTTTGATTTTTGTGAAACAAAATCAACGGCTTCCGATCGTATTATTTTTTAACGGGAATGTTTTCCTCGTAAATAGTTTTTCAGAATCTATCATTTTGGAGAAAGCCGTAATATATAGTCCAATAGTTTTTCAGAATCTATCATTTTGGAGAAAGCCGTAATATATAGTCCATTGTACCGCTAAAAACTGACGCATAGTGCTAGAAGTTATTGTTTCATATAGCAGCATGGTTCTGAACATGAATCGTGTTGGGTCATTTGGCCCCCTGAAAAAGTGGTATGGGTTTGTTTTCTTCAAATAGAACAACCCCAATAAATTTCTGAAGAACCTTTTTTGGCTTTTTGTGAGTTTTTCAACTGTCTATGAATGACATATCAATAACGAGAGTTGTTATTCTCTTGATGTTACTTGTTTTATAGAAATTTTATTTCCAACCAAAAAAGTTTCCTCAAACCTCATATTTCTAATTTCGGTACAATTTATTCAATTGTCTTTATTTTTTGTCGATAAAAATAGCACAAATATACAGATAAAACCAGAAATTTGTACTAGTAGAAAGATTGAGAGATTTAGGCCCGATTGCACCGCTCCAACTCAATAGAGATTCAATTAAGATTAGCTTAATCGTTAAGGGACAAGGAAGCTGATTGGCAAATCGATAGCAACAAAGCCTGGCTCAGATTAATCAAAACTAAAGTAGAGCGGTGCAACTGGCCATCTAACATATAATTTTGATATGCTTGGATGGTTAGTGGACTAGTGGCATTGTTGCCCGCTTATTGGATTTAGGGCCAGTTGCACCGCTTCAACTCAGCAGAGATTCAACTAAGCTTGGCTCAATCGTAAATAAAGGAACAAAGAAGCTGATTGGCAAATCCATTGCAACAAAGCCTGGCTTGGATAAGGCACAACTTAAGAAAAGCGGTGCAACTGGCCCTCACTCTCCACTCAAGGAATAGTTGCTGTTTCTCAAATTATTGAATGTAATCGAATATTTCGAAAATTGTGCGTTTTTGCTAGTTGAAATGTAGCAACAACATCATCTAGCTCATGTGATATGGGGATCGCTGAGGAATATTTTGAACTTCATCTTCAGGGATCTACAAAAAACAATTTTTCATTGGAAACTCGTATACACTTCTCAGTTGATACCATTTTTTGAAGAATTAAAAAACGAACAATATATGTACATACGATTTGTTTGGTTGAGCGATAGAAATAATCGAATACCCAAAACGAGTGGTGGTGAAGAAGATAAGTATTTGTGATAAGTTCTGAAACGGAAACGAATTTGTTTTCCGAAAAGTCAACAATGCTAAGTATTTTTATATACAATTGTTCTTGCTATACGAAAAGTTGCTGACTAATAGGACGTGTATCATTCATAAGGAAATATTTTTAATTGAGGCAGCAACTTTTCCGGATAGAATAGAAATCTGCCCTCCTACATTTGTATTTCAATAAAAATCCTTAATTTTTCAGATTGTAGTAGGTTTCTAACCCAAAAAAACTATGAAAAAAACTTTTATCGACCACAAAATAATAACTTTCGAACAGTGCTGATAAGAGATCTGATATTTTGGTTTGGTCAATTTTCGGAGAAAATATAGAAATAGAACCGTACTAGTTCTTCACATGATTTTTTTTTTTGTGAAATCGCGGAGATACGACCAATAAAGTCTAAAGTCCAAGACATCATAAAATTAAAACTGTTCTTGAACGATTGTATCGATCCTCACAATGATTAAAGGCGTAGTTACTCTTTTGTTGAATACTTCCTTACTAGTCTAAGTGATTCTGATTGAACTCATCATGAATACGTAAAATCAAATTATTTGTAACATAAGCGAACATATTTGTCGATATGATCAAATTTTTGCTGAAATGATATTTAAACAATGCCATGACTTAATAATGTTCGAACCTTATAATGCCCAATGAACCAGGAAACCGGGCGTGTTTCCAACTCATTTCACCCCTACTCGAAACTATCCTGAATAATTTCTCGTAATGCATATCTCAGAAGTTCGACCCAAAATTATGTATTGTCCAAACACGAGATTATGGTAGATAAGATACCAATAAAAAGGCTACAATTATTGAATACTTCTCCAGACGGCCTCAATTCATTGTATCAGACGACACCTGAAATAACCAGCTCCAAAGAATGCAAGGAAGTTAGAACAGGAATTCGATGCTCTCATACCAACTGAACAATTCTTCTAGAAACACATTTCCAGACGCGACCGCACACTCCATTATATCGAGGTAATAGGTAGAGCTCAAAGCATACTGTTGAAATGCCGGTTATTTTTAGAGATTCACAATAATTATCAACGGTTATTTAACTTTTGGCAACTGAAATGTATTTCCTGACAAATTTGTTATAATTAAATCACGAGTGAGGATTTTTCTGCTGAACAGTCAGCAGGTTCAATGAAAAATATCCATCAAAACCTGAAGATCTCGTGACATAATGAATTTTAGAGGGTATCACATAAATAATTCGCCTGTTCTCAATGAATTTTTCGGAGTTAAATTCAATTGAGTCATTATTCTCCTGGAATGAATGGATTTTCAACACGAGACATTTTTCAGCAAAAAACCCTTGAAGGCTCATATATGAAAAATATTGAATTACTTCATACATACATTCCATACTCTTGCAATGTTAGATCTCAACTTTCAATCGGAAAGCTCACTTTGTGGATAAGCTTGGTCATATTTTTGTCATGCCAAAAATCATACAGTGGAAAAGGGTTATTTTCCCTCGTGGATTTATTAGTATCTTGTGAGTATTATTCGTCGTATCTGAAAATTGAAAGAGAGTTCTTTCTGAAATTTATCGTTTATAAAATAAAGTTGTTTCAGATGGAAAAAAGCTGTTTACCTTATGTGCTGGAATGCAGATGGGGTGATATTTCCATCATTCAATACTTTCTTGAGTTCAACTCAAATAAATGAAGGACAATCTTTGAATATTGAAATAAAACAGTTGTTTGAAAGATTGCATACGCAGAAAGAAAATGTATTTAGTATGGTTGTTGGTGGTATTTAAATACGTTTTAATGATCATTTTCGAGTAACATTTTGATTTTCCATTCGCAGAATTCAACCCACTTTAAGAAACCCATTGTTAAAACTGGCCTATGAATGCATTCGGTGTAGGATTAGTTTCACGCAAGGATCGATACCTGGGGCCTGTTTATGTATATCCCTCACAGGGTGAGTTTGTGTTTTGACAATGTTCAATAAATCAAGAGTTTTCGTAGTATTCGTCATTTAGCGATGCAGATCATAGACCGGTTGGCAGTGACATATTTCAGGACCAATTTTTCACAATTATCGCCTTCTTGAAAGAGAAACAAATCGCGATCTGCAAAAATATTCACGCGCTGCCTAGTACTTCATGTGAAACCCATAATATACGTGTGATAAGTTCAACAATGATTTTCATGAAAGTCTTTTCACACGTCGCCTCGCATTTGCTACACAAAAACATCGCAGTACAAAAATCATGAAGGTATACTATTTCAAATGAAACACGGTGGCTTGCAACTTGCCCAAATCTATTGCGAAAAAATGTAATATGCATATTATAACTTGAGATAGTTTTCAAGCCAGATTGACGAAAATTCATTAGGAGTACTGTTTGGAAGTATAAGGTGTGTTCCAACAAACACGAATTCTGGGTTTTATATGAAGTACCACTCATCCTTGATTATTTTCAAGAAACAACGATACATTGATGTTTGAATGCAGAAAATTGGTCCAAAAAATCTATCACAAAAAAAGTCACGTTCATGTTCATGAATTTCAAATTAGATTTTCGGAGAGTAGAAATTTCTATTATTTTTCAGGACATCATTCAACGTTCTTTGGAAAAGCATTCCCCAAACATTAAGATGAGAATCGTAAGAAAGTGTAGCATTAGGAAAGTTCAATACATTTCAATAGATGTTAGAAAATACTTGAACATGTAACTGATGGAATTGGGCACCCTTAATGAATTGGTTTGATTTTTACAAGACAGTCAATAAAACCCCTACATCTTCTAGCGGTTTGGCAAACTAACTCACGATTTCTCGTCAGTAAAATCAATTTTAGTTACCCAGATTTTTTTTTAGTTTTTGGTTGTTTCTCATATACTTTTTTCACAAATGAAACAATTCAGTTACTAGATCCCCTGAATGAACACCACTTGCTTTTTCTCTTTGGAGTACGATGGAATCATTCATTTATGATATCCCATGGAAAAAAAGAACATGTTACTCGCATTTATGAGGCTGAACCTAAAATACCAGCAAACAAAGGTGTTTCATGATGTGAGACAAGAAATTCGAAATCTATGACAGATGGTCTAATTGCCAGGGTTTTCAAGGTTGACAAAAAAATAATTCAAGTTGCACAACATTAAAGCAGTTATTTTGGAACGATCTGGTAATGTAGTACGCCGCATTTGAAAACCTATTTTCTGAACGATCCACAGGTCCGGAAAATTCGGCCTTGCATTTTTATGTTGGCGCTGAATTATGTGTTTGAATGACAAGTCGAAAGATTGGACCATGCTATGAAACATTACTAGTCAACATGACGCCTCGTTGCTAGAACTGAAATACTACAAATTCTTAGCCATAGAAATTACAGTAATTTGCTTTCATACCTTGAACCCGAGCAGCACTTCTATTTCTGATGGATCCAATAAACACATTTCTAATCACATGTTTTGAAATCCATGTGCTTCCTGTCTATTTTCAGTTGACTCGAGGATATTCTCTAAAAATACATTATCCATTCATACTCAAAAAATTGAGAATATTTTCACGTGGTTTTGCCAAACCGCCACGTTGCGTCACATATAACCGACTAGAAACGAGAATAAATTGTGGATATTTAAAAACTAACTAGGATACCTTATCTGTACATGCAGTGAAAGTTGTCAAGAATAATTGGTTCACAAGAAATGGGTAAGAATGTCAGGTTTGTTTTATAACAGTTTATGAACATTTCGAGGTGAAATTGAAAAAAGTTGAGAGAGAGAAAGAGAGAATAAATTCTGGAGACTTGTGTAATTTGACGAGCATTGGTTTAGAAAACCCCATAATCAAACCAGGAACTGTGTTTCGTGAGGCGCAAGATTCAAGCTGAGATAAGTGGTACATTCCTCCAAAGTCAAGGTAAGGCCGCGCCGAGGACTGAGTGGCATCAGGGTGTAACCAGATGTGAATGTACCTCCTCAGGGTAATGAGGCGAACCCTGTTGCCTATTAGCTCCAACCCTTCTAAACGAAGCTCTGATAGGGTCGAAGAATATTTCTTCGGTATACTTAGTATGTTTTACAATAATTGGTATCGGCTTATCGACTGCAACAAACTGCCTGGGGCCTGTTTCATAAAAGTACAAGTCTTGTAGTTACAAGAGAAATACAATATGGGTACAGGAAAACGAGTAAAAAACAATTATTTAGCATCGTGTTTCTTTGTGTTTCTCTTGTAGATACAAGACTTGTTCTTCCATGAAACAGGCCCCAGGATTATTCCCGGGTTTTACAACTTAAGGGTTCAATTGATTTTATTATAATCGTATAGCCAATACTATATACCGTGAAACCTACTAGTATGTTTCACTCTAAATGGTATTGGCTTATCATCTGCAATAATCTGCCTGGTTTATTTCAGGGTTTCACAACTTAAGGGTCTATTTTTTTTTATTTTAATCATTTAGCCAATACCTCAGTCCTGGATTTGTCAATAGGCCATATACGTTTGGCATTGAAATTGTTGGTTAGGAAGTTGCATATCACATGTCATAGGAGATGAACAGATAACAGTAGCAAGGAGCTGTGGAGAAAACACCTAAGCCCTGGCATAGAAAAAAAAGTCCAGTTCTGTCGAAAAAAGTGTTTATCTTTAGTGTTATTGTTAGAATTACGAATAGAGAAACAAACATTGAAAAATGAAATTTCACTTCACCAACTGAATCATGAAAAATCATTTGTTGTTTTGATATACATTAAATAATTCTACTCACCAAAGTAACTGAGAGAAGATTGAAAACGAAATATTTTGGGCTCATATTCTGAGTTCATAATATATTATTTTTTTCGTATGAGTATCCTTATTTAACGTTGTTTTCGTATGAATGATATTTCTACTAACCAAAGTACCTGAGATCAGATTGTTTGGTCTTGTTCTGAGATCATGTATTTTTTTGTTTTCTTTAAGTGCAAGTATCCTTGTTGACATGATGGATTTCTTTCTCACCAGGTATCTGGAAGAAGATTGAAAATAATTATTTTACCTTATGTTCAGAGTTTATGTTGTTTTCTCAACGTAAAAGTAAAATATCTAAATATTAATTTCTCCAAGGATAATGAATAATTAACTCTTAAGTTACAGGATTATTTAATGTTTTTGATTGTAATAAGTAAATTTGTATGATGGAATATATATATATATATATATATATATATATATATATATATATATGTATATAATATATGTATATATATATATATATATATATATGTATATAATATATGTATATATATATATATATATATTCCATCATATATATATCAGCAAGAAAAATATCCTTAAGCAGTCATTCCTACATAATCTTTGTTGTTACGCTCTAGTTCTACTTGATGATTCCTAATTTTGGTTCGGAGCAATATTGTGAAGAACTGCACAAGCAACAATGACAGTTTGAATATAATCCAATTTTTGTTTCATAACTAGTGCTGAGATAGGGAATCGTTGTTTCCAGATGAAACAATTAAAACTACCTGCATTTATTCTCTCAAATACCTTTTGACAATTTTTTGGTATTAGTGAATTTTGTTTTCATCAAAGTGAAATTCATATACACGTTTTTGAAAACATTGTTTTGATTGAATTCAAATTTATAATGGAAATGTGAAGTGGAAATTTTCAGTGAACTACCTGGTTCATTGTACAGCAGCTTCCTGAAAATTTCTGGCTGGAGCCCACCTAAAAAAATAAGTTAATACTATTTGACTTTCTGGAAGCATCAATACAATTTGTCAGATGTCTCTATCTAAATTACAAACTTTGTACCTTGAATATTCGAAAGTATGAAATATCCACCAGGAGATTGAATTTTCTTATGGGTGCAGCCTACGGATCTTTTGCAGTTTGTAGCATTCGGATATATCTAGGTGACAAAGATGCTGACACATGTCTGACTTTCTTTACAATATTGCACGCTGCAGTTTTGCTAACATTAATAAAATCTCCAACTGATATTGGGAAGTTTCCTGTTGGATAGAACCGTAATGCTAACAAAAGTTGGTTAATGGGTGACACAGATTCGTCCCTAAAAAAAATAATTATTTCATATCATTATAAAATTTGAGCTGTATTCTAACGATTTAATAGTAATTATTCAATACCTTTCTATGGGAATTTCAATATGCTCCTCAATCTATTCCAAGATTTTCAGAACGGTTTGCTTCTTTAGTCGGAATCTGAAGAAGAAATCTTCATGGAAAATTCAGAAATAATTATGCTTTTCTCTCATCTCATATGGTCTTCTCTTGTATTCTAGGGATTCCATTATTTCGAGCATACGTGCTCTAAGTATGGAAAATCATTCGAAGGTCTCCTTATTGAAGAGCTCCACCACTCGAAATTAAGCAAACGAACTCGTAACAATGATGGGTTGAATGAGAAGAACAGACCGAGAAAACCTGTCCAGCGATAATTCGAAAGGAAAAAATATATAAAAATAAAAAATCTTCAAAAACAAACCTTTCATTTGAATGCAATAAAAAAAAATAAAATAAACTCTACTTTTACTTCCCTTTTCTATTAGCAAATAACGTCGAGGCCTTACCTTTTAACTCTTGTAGTATATTTTATAAAATAAAATTCTGCCAGGACCACGGTCCGAACCAGCAATGAAATAGCCAAAATCCATATAAGGACCGCGCCTTAGATCGCTCAGCCACACCGACCTGCATAACCAGTTAATATTTTTTTTATGGTTGTTTCGGTGATAATTATGCGTTTGATTAGTAGAAAAAGACACACGAAATAATGTGAGTTCCGTTCCACTTTAATGTACACTATTCATAATATATCAGCTCTAAAATTTCTATTGAAAATTCGACATTCGTTTTTTCTGTCGACAATGAGAGGCAAAGATCAGAATGCTTTCATTATGGTACAAAAATAAGTACTTGATTTTTGCCCCCCACTTCCAGAGGTTGAAAATGTGGGATGGTCCTATTTTCAAGGGTTGTGATATCGAACAATGAGCAAGGGTCAGCTAATTATCTTGGGTGCCAAAGCGCTCTGGAGCGTCTCATTAAATTTACGGTAGTAATGTTGCTATTTCAACTGTAAGGAAACGCAGAAAACCCACAGTGTTACTGGGTCAGTTGGTGTATTCGATCGAGGGATCACACCAATCAGAAATGGTTTCTAGGCAACCAACAATTGTCTATTGTATCAAGTCAGCCAGAAAAGTTTTCTGCCGTGTTCGTGAATTGAACCAACAGAAATAAAGCTAAACTGAATATAAGGCAACTCAGCTACCACCCGACAAACGCCCCTGAAAATTTTAAGAATATCTCAAAATCTTTCTATCCTCCGTCTGAAAAGATAGTCAAACAGTCAGAACAGGAGTGACGGAGATTTTTATCAAAATAAAAGCGAAATTTGTCCTCTTTGAGCGCCCGCTATGAACTCAAGCCTGATCTGACAGAATGGAGATTTATTGCTTTACTACAGTAGTTAGTTCTCCGTAGGTATGAATTTTCCAAGTACCATATGCTTGATTTTCCATGCCAACATGAATAATTTCCTATCGATTATTTCGTCTTTGATATTCGAGCGTGAGATGAAATTGCATAATTGAATGTGATTTGCGAAGTATCCCCCCTGTCAAAAACGTAGTAACAACTTTTGTTTTATTTCAGATGAACATAGCGACAGCGAAGAATCAAATACAACTACAGCGCCGAGGTTACCTCAAACTTATCAACAGAAGGCATATTACAATAAACTACCTTATTCTAGTCAGTCAACTCCACGAAGGAGGTACCAACATGACGGTACCAAATCGACGAGGAGTAGCAGCACAGCGAGCGAAAATAAAATTACCTTCAACGAAGGTGAGTTTGTTGTTCATTTCGAATACAAATTTTTATATTACACAATTTTTTGTGGAGCGGACTTCAATATGATCCTTTAGAACAGTAATAACTTCAAAGCTGCAATTACACAGAGTACACGGAATAATTGGTAAATAAATAGATAAGCAAAAAAACAGAAAAGGGACAGCTATATATGTATATATATATATATATATATATATATATATATATATATATATATATATATATATATATATATATATATATATTGAGAGTTTTCTCGTTAGAATCAGATATGACTATGAAAAATAAAATTAAAAAAAAAATCCTTCTGCCCAATGAAGAAACTGAACTATAATCATGTACTTTAATATTCAGCTTCACTATACCAGCCTATATATAATACGAATGTATAAATTCATTTTCACACACCGACAGTACTTTGAAAATTTTGTATACATACATCAGCATTTAAAATGCTGAGGATTCAACAGCAACTCTCAAGAAAACTCAGGATTTTGAATTGAAGAAGAAACCTATAAAAATTATGTGATATTGAGCGATGAAATATATTATATTATATATTATGTAAGCACCAATTTGAACGTATAAACAGATACCAGTTCTCTTTCTAGCCTGTATAAAACACGTAAATATTCTCATTTCTTGATAGTTTTCTAAACTGATAAGTTGGCGAATCCAGTCAACTGAATCGTTATGATTTCATATCCACACATGAATTCCACCAGCCACAAAGAACAAAATACTTGGTTACCAGGGACAACCTTGAAGAATTATCTTCGAAAGAAACAAAAATTAATCGCAAAAATGTATTTTAGCAATGATTGTAAAATCTTGATTTTCCCGTCGTATTTGGGTATAAGATTTCAACTTCAAAATTACGGCTTCCTTTGCGAATTCTAAAACTTCGTTAGTTACTTTCAATCTGTCAACAATTTCATTGTTTTCTATAACAGATCAATTGACAAAGATAAGTTATTCTAGTGAGGAATCTATTAACAGCTCTCCACCAATATTAACTGAAATCGTAAAGCCCAAGTAGTGGCATCAAAGTGGCCTCGTTGGTAAGGCGTTCGCCATCTAAAATTACCTACTTTATAGTTATTGGTTCCAGTTCCATCAGGACCAATTTTTTTTTTCAACTATTGACATAATATTATAACTTTTCAGGTGCTATAAATTCTTGGAATTTCCTCAGCAAGTAGGCTTTTTACTAAATCCCTATGCCATACCTCAGGATCAGCATAGTTATTCGCGGACCTGTCAACCTTGAATCGTGGCAGAGTCATCCCCTAACATGTTGGGGAATTAAACTCTCTGCCCTTACTTTTGGAGGTACTCGACTTTTCATTGTGCAAGTAATAATGGAACACACTGTATATGGATAGATAGATGATATTTTATCAAGATCTTCATTTTTATTAGGATGTCAAAAAAATTATCGTCAGCTGGATAGGTACTGAACTTCACTACTTCAATCATCTCCTATAATGCTAATCTGATTGGTGAAACGTGTGTCGACGAGGAAAAGAAAATTGGCATTGAAATTCTTGATCATAAATTGAATGTGAGAGTCATACGTTTCATACGTTTTCCGTTATTTTCTCCTCAAAAATTATCATTTTTCAATTTTCCAAACTCTTTTCCGAACAATATCAATGAAATTTCTGTATGTTTATTATAATCAAAGATGTGTGGGATAAACTTTGAAAAATAAGATTTGATCAATCGATTTTTGACTCGTCGATTTTTCAACTAAGCCAACACGAACCCCAGGCATACTTGAGTAATATTGGTAGAAGTGTCATTGTCTACATAATTTACGCTAGTATTAAGTCGCGAAGAACTAAATTCAAATACAATATATCTGAAACAAGTGCAGGTAAATGAATAGTTGATCAAATATTAAAATACGAATGAAGACAGTTATATGATCAAAAATTTTAAATAATGATAAAAATTAGATTTGTCAAAAATTAACAACCGATTTGTGAAAAAGAAATAAGAAGCATGCTCTGAAATAACCTGTAAAAAGGAAAATACAGAGACCCTCTTTTCAATGCTGGGGTGTACAGAATTTCTTGTTCAGGCGGAAAGTCTACGTAAGAACCACCAAACGTAGTATCAAGAGTAGCTCAAATGGGTACATACGAAATTGTCGTTAGGGTCAAGCGGAAAAATATGCTGTAGCTGAGCATGCCTTGCAACATACTACATCCGGTTCGAGGAGACTTCAATTATTTCAACTACAAATCATTATTCTTCGATAAAACTCAATTGAATAGAGAGGCTATCGATATCTACAAACAAAGAAATAATTTCAACGGAAAAAAGAGACTGAATTAGACAAACCTTCTAATTGGAAGACATCAGCAATAAAATCAGATAGTGCACTCAAAACTATTGTAGGTATAACAACCTAACCTACTTCATACAGGTTTCATTTCTATGCATCTATACTTCCTGAACTGATAACCAGATATCTGTCACGGAAATTATAATGACGAAAGTTTCACTTATAATAGTTGTTTCTGGTATCATTATCTTCTGACCGCAATCAGACTCCCTTCCATAATTCGGTACTGCTAATAGGAGGATAAAGTCTCAGCAGATGATAAGATAAACATACATTTTCAATCTTTTCCTTGGCAGCTCGCGCAAACAGGTAACTCTAGATAGACACCGAATTAAAAATAAATTGAAAGGAGAATTGCATCAATCACTAACAACATATTGTAAGATTATTTTGGGCTATTGACAATGGCAATAAAGATTCCGAGTCAACCGGTCTATTTCATCGTTGACAACACTGAAATAATAGATCGAACACATACGCAAGGACGAAAAAATGGTTGCATGACACAGTTCATTTAACAGGGCGTGTAGGAACAAAAGAAGATGAACAGGTGTACAGAAGTTTGCTGAAAGGTTGGCCTCGGTTTAAATAGTCGAAATGCCCTTAATCACGAAATTTAGAATTGACCTGCAAATGATGTTACCCAGGTCTGAGAAACATTCACTATATTTTTTTTATTTCTACCCCTCTCTTTTCCCCCTGAGGATGAACAAATGACGTTTTTCACGTTTTATTTTTTTTGTTGTCGAAATATTTGTCTCGAAAAATATTGAAAAAATTTACATATATAGGAGACAGTATGGTCTTCGAAATAAAGATTTTTGGGTCCCCGGGCCCCCCATAAAGACCTTCATTTTTTTTTTATTCAAATTCGAAGGTAATGTCAGAAAATTCAAGTATCCCAGGTGAAATTATTTCATATCAACTAGGCGAGGCTGATTTTTTTTCTCGAAGTATAAGTCCACCCATAATGCTAATGAGCTTAACAGAAAGAGCAAGAGAGAGAGATGGAGTATACATATACTAGTTCTTACTAGAGGGAAGGAGCTTCCGAACCACAGGCGTCGCATCTTTGAGGGAGCATATGTGTTTATTAATTCCATAAACTGATGATTTTTATTCGAATCTGATTTCGTACGAAAAATATAATGAACTTTTATAGTCAGTTCAAATTTTTTATTCAGAAACTATGAGTATATTGGTGAACCTCATGAAGATTTAGGGACAACTTGTCTTAATAAAATTTCAATGGAAACAAAAGTATTTAAATAGTGTAGTCGTTTCTCTATTATTGTTAGGTTGCCTAGCCTGGAATATACCAGAGTTGGTAACACTGAGAAGTCAAAAAACGAAGTTGACAGCTGGCGTTAGTGAAAGTCAAGTTTAGCATGTGAAGAGCTGATCGAGGTTCATGGCGATCAAGTTAGAAATAGGTGAATTATGTGATTTGTGAAAGTAAATAAAAACCATTGAGGAGTCCAATCGTTTATTTGCCCACAACGAAGGCTATTCCTACAATAGTAACAAAGTTTGAGCATAAAAACTCTATTTATCGCCAATTTTATGAGCAGTTGGAAAATGCAACAAAATTTATACCAGATGGCCATAGTTTTAATGAATTCTACAATTATAATCATGAGTGGAGTCTTTGATGTTGAAAGTGAAATATATGTCAACACGAAATGAAAACTGAAAATACTTATGAATGAAACGCTGTGAAAGAGATTTTGCATTCTTTATTCCTTAGGAAATAAAATAGCTTTTGTATTGATGCTTGAAATAGATTTTGTATTGATGCTTCTCATTCTGTGATTCTGACATTCTTGCTGACTCGTAATGGAGTCTGATTTTGAAATATTTTTGCAGAATGGTTTCTATTAATTTTGAGGCATCTATCGTCATAAAGGTGAGACCCGAGATAATCATAAATATTGACAGGTAAAACTCTCATAGTGTTGTTGATCAATGTACGAATAATATTTAAATATTCAAAGCCTTGTGAAAATATTCTCACCTGCCTGAGTCACATCAAAAACTAGGCGGAAGCATTTATGAGGTTGCCGTTTTTTTTCTTTTCTGGAGCTGAGAAAATGGTGCATTCATCTCTAAAAGTTCACGCCATTTCAGGCAAGTGATAAATTTTTTTTCAGATACCTCACTACAAACCCTGAAATGTTGATATACTTTACGCCCTGAATGAAAATGTTTTTGAATACAAGCCAGATGAGAGATAGTGCGAGTACTGATCAAAACCCAAGTTTTCACAATTTCACATGATAAAACCGGAATATTTTCTATATTCATGGAGTTACCTGTTTCCGGTGCAAAAATCCCAATGTGTATCAGATGCCATTAATAGACAGCCTAAAACTGTGTTGTTGTTGAAATCCACCTTCGCTTCTAGGTACGCCAAAAAAAAGTTCAAAATGATCTTGGAAAAATTTGTAGATCAACATTGATAAGTAAACACAGAAATGTACCTTTCTTCAGGGCTTTCCATGTTTAACTGATCCTCAACTTCTTCATCGGCTATCTCTGTAGTGGACGAGATTGGAGACAATATACCCATTGAAATTTTGGAACTATTGAAATGGAATCAGTTACCTCAGGTAGAATTGCATATGTTTTCAGTATTATCGAAAATACTCACAGTATGAACTCATTCGAAATGGTTCGAAAATTATTAAATAACAATATAAGTCACTGTACATTGACCACTTACCGCTTGGGTGGAGGGCTATATCAAACATTGTGGACTGGGATTTCGAACTGAAAACGAATTATTCGCCTTTGAAGCATCTATTCCAATCCTTTCACCTCACAATGTGAGGCTTTGCAAACGAAGTAGTAACGGTTGTAGGACAGCTCATGAATAAAAAGGAAAAATTTCATCTGAAAAAGTATACAACACCCTGTAAAAGGGGTAGCAGAAAATATATATATATATATATATATATATATATATATAAAAATATTTCATAAACCAAGAAAGGACGAAATACAGGATGTAACTGAATAAGTGTAAAAAATTTAAGGAGGTGATTCCTTGGTTCTTTCTGTTTTCATTTGCGACATTTCATGTTCGAGTCGATCGAAGAAGCAACTTTTCGAACGCTTCTCTTTTGGGTTGTCGCCGAAAAAAAAATATAGCGAAATCATGAATATAGCGTATTGCTATAACTCTATTATGATAAAATATGACGTTTAACTTTTATTTTTTCAATAAATTCACATCTTGAAAATATCTTAGCTCCTGATTTGTACCATTTTGCAAAATACAAGGTGTTCTATACCTATAAGAACAGAAAAATATATACTTATATAATAGAAAAGTTTAGGTCGTCAATGCCGTATTAGTTATTTCAGTGATGACGTATCCCTCGGGAGGAAAAGTACGACTTTGCTCCCTACAATGAGGCCAAGAAATGTACACTTTGAATAGAGGGGGGCGGAAAACTACTATTTTCTACTCCCACCCGTAAATATGCTGATTTCTTTATAGTTTACTAAACTAAACGTCACACGATATCCAAGCTGTTTCATTTGAGGATAAATAAATGTAGTCATATCTGAACTATTTTTTAGTTTATTGAGTCGAGTTTGAAATGTCACAACAATATTTTCTTGGAGACTTGAGAAACTTACATCTACTCTTCACACCAATAATTTCTATTGAAATCGTAAAGTCCAAGTGGCTTATGTGGTTAGAGCGTTAATCCTCTGAGGGTCTCACCATATCCTACTTTTTTTTTTTTTTAATTGACATTACTAATTCAATTCGTTCAATATTGAATTCAATAAAGTTTCTTTCCTTTGGGTCTTTTATAAATATCCATATCTGAAATTGATTTTATCAATATGATACTTGAGAGTTCTGAAATATTCACCAGGTCGAAAAAAAAATCAACTGTACAACTCGAATGGATATTGGCCATATCCACTCTTGTTATACAAACTACTATTGTATCTTCGGACACAACAGCTGATCGTCGACTTTTTCCCGTACAATTAGAATTAGTAGACATTTAAATCCGTGCATTGTGGTAAACCTATTATTATTATTCATGATAATTCCTTTTATATTTTCAGAAATGTCAACATTTACGATCGATTTGCGATAAATGACGTTATTATCTTTCTTTTGCCATTTGCATACGCACAACTTATCCAATACCATTGTTCATGGAAGGGTTAATGGGAATATCATTTGAAGAAATAGATACTACGTCGTTTCTTTTCCTCCATTTTTCTTACGGGATTAGCTTTAACCGCACATTTTCCTGATTACTTATACATCCTATTTTTTCCTTCAGAGAAGTAAAATTTGTCATATATTGTGAAGTGAACGAAAATATCGATTTTATAATTGTACTAAGAGAATAAATGCTGATTTGAGCAAGGCAACTCAGTTTGAAAATAACTTAACTCTTCTTAAGCGAAAGATAAAACATGGGAATTTCCAAGTTAAGAAATTGTCTGAATGCCCTTATCCAATCCTGATGATTTATTTCTCTAAAGTTGATAAGTTAAGTTATTCATGAGCTAAGTTGGCTTGCTTTCATCCTCTTCAAGATGTGGTCGAGAAAGTGCATCGACTTGAGGCGATAGCTCAATTATGTATGATATTATCTCAGACCACTCCCATTTCATTAGAACAAATACCACAGAAATGATAAACACAATTTTCCAACCTAACTGTGTAATGATGTTGAAACACCTGGGTCAGGGTCGGACTAAAAAGTGTGAGTGATATTATGCAATGAAAAATGGATTTGAGTTTGGTATAATAATTATGGTAAGAATTCTAAACGTGAGACAGCGTTTGTGAAAAGAACCCAATCAAAGAGAAAGAGGGCTTCCTGGCACTGAATTATTGCATCTCTGAAAGCTCGGTTATTACAGCTGTTGGTTTAATCCTTTAACAACAAAACTCAAAACAAATACAAATAAGCTGCCACGGAGTTAGTTAAATATTGTTTCAGTAATAAGTCACAATCTCATCCCAGATCTGTATTTTGTTGCAACATAGGTAAATAAGCGCAACCGCAACTACTGCAGACAAATATTAAACAGTTTCTAATTGAAAAGGAAACACATGCTTAACATATCAATGTTCTTGGACTTTTGTCATGCAGAAGTCAATCAGGAAAGGTGTTTTGTTCGGTAATACATGCGACTTTGAATTATCATGTCACACCAAGGTGATAAACGGAAGTACCAACTCAAGAGTGTAATAGTAACAATGGACCGGAGTCGAGAGCAATGCAATCTGTTTTTGTTTTTCGACAGTATTCATATACTTAGCCTGGTAGATGTTCTCTAGGCCATACGAGGGATTTATAATTTTTACAGATTGAAACCAAATTTAAAATTATAATATCGTGTTTTTTATCTTACACTTATGAAACTTCAAATAGGTTGAAACATCAGGAAATCGAAGAATGTGTTGTAGTATTAGCATGAAAAGTGAGAGAGGGGGCCGATTCCATTCAGACCAATCTTTGATCTGATTTCTATAGTTCACTGGAGCAATCGATGTCGAGAGTTTCCCGACGTCCCAATTTTAAGATTTGTTTCGAAAGATCTTGGACGATTATTTATTGATACTACTATTGTGACTTGAAAATAGCTCATATGCTCAAAACATTGATCTTAAGGGTGAAAATCATAATTCAAGAATACTCACCTGAGAATTGATATTCTTTTATAAGAGATTAATAAATAACCCACTTAAGATTTGAGCTGAATCAAAAATTTCATATATAACCCCCCGCTCCTAAAAAAAAAGACCTTATTTCAGGTTCGTTTTGGAGCGCTCGACATGAAGCAAAGTATCATCAGAAGTAAATTATAGAAATTGAAGACAAGTAGAATACAAAATACCAATTGCAAATGACTTTACGAATTAGATATTCATTTTATTTGCAAAATAATATAATAGTTCGTAGAAAATTGTGCAGTACATCAGATTTTGAAGAGTTATTTCATGAAAAATAATAATTATTAAGTGTATATTGTAATTTGAATTATATCAAGGGCATATAGGTATATTATTAAACTAGCAGAAAATGAATGCGATTTTACTTCAAAATTTTCTAAACATGAATATAGAATGATAAGTAAGTAGGTTTGGCAATTTTCCAAAGGTAGTTTTCGAATAAAATTGCATATGAAATCATTAATTGAATAATAAACCAATTTTTTACCCATCTTATATTTTCGAAAATGACTCTTATTATGATCCGATGATAATTTCTGACACAGTTGGGTCAAGGGAAGTTTTCGTGTGCGTCATCGAATAGTTCATTAGAAATTAATGGAGTTGATCACTACAATGTTTCAGAACAAGGCTACTTCTGCGATCAAGCAATATGTATACCCAATAGCACATAATTTGTACTCAACGTGAAAGGGTCGCCAGCAAAATATTTGTTTCGGAAACAACTATTTATGTGATATAAATAAACAACAGAAAGTTTATAATCAAACATTTCATTTTCACGTCAATGAATTGACAAGCAGTAGTGAAATGTCAGTGATTCTACCCCGCTTAACATTTGTGCAAGCTATCCTCCAAACAAAAGCTGTCTCAGCTCAAACAAGGACGTTAACTGTTTCATCTTGCGTTTTCATTTGTGGGAAAAAATATGTTGTATTAAAAGTATGTATTCTATCTCATCAGCTGTTGATGACGCATAGAAAAACTTTCCCTGACCCAACTGTATAATTTGGTACCGGAATAATTCACAGTCAGACGCACACTTAAAAAATTACGTATTGTGTTGAGGAAGTTAAATCTTTCCATTGTGAAGGCGAGTTGACGCAAAACTGTATGAATGTAGTTATTTTTTCATATGAATGGAACATAGAGCCCCGAGAATGTCGCGGGATGGTACAGTTAAAATATTCAACTAAGGGCTCTCTTTTCCATAACAAATACCGATTACCACCAGAGCTGGGCAGAGTACTGCAATTAGGTACTCGTGAGTACTTCACTATGAGTAACTTCA
The DNA here is from genome assembly GCA_032362365.1 of Zygogramma bicolorata. Lineage (NCBI taxonomy): Eukaryota > Metazoa > Arthropoda > Insecta > Coleoptera > Chrysomelidae > Zygogramma > Zygogramma bicolorata. The sequence continues at coordinate 266,103 of JAVJAQ010001277.1, read as the reverse complement.
AATAGTACTCATAAGTGTTCGAGTATGAGTACTTATATGAGAAGTACTCAAAGCAAATGAGTACTTTTACAAAATTTACAGAGTACTCGTGAAAAATGAGTAACGAGTATTGGGTATTTCAAAAAAAGAACGTTGAATGTATCCTTGTCAGGCTGTCAGATACAGTCAGTATTAGAGTGACAGACAGGAGATGTATCATTTCGCAATTACCATCAATTTGTACGCCCAAGTTTTGCATTTTGATTTTCATATAAGCTGGAAAGCACTGAAAGCAGGTATTAGGTGCAGAGGTACAGCCACAGGTAGAGGATGGTCAAAAGAACACTTATGGGGTTATGTATAGGTATATTTCAGAAATGTGTATATAATATTTAATAATACACAAAATGGTAATAAGAGATTTCTGGTACTTTTTCTCGCATATCAGTAAATCGGTACCACTTGGTTGATCAACAAATTATTAAAGGTAGGAGAACCAAGTTTTCAAAATTCCTATCGCTTAATGCATTACGCCTTGGAGCATTTATTATCGTTGCATAAGAGAACAGTCTTTCAACCGGTGCAGGAGACAGTAATGGTGTATTTGTATCCATAAAAATTTTCTTCATTACTGGATAGTCTTCCAGCATTGAAAAAGTGTTCCTTGGATCATCAAGATATCGCAGGAACTCAAGTTCTATTGTGTTTTTCTCTTCATGTTCGTCCCCACACTCACAACAACGGAGTTCAAAGGCTGAAACTGAGACTGCTGAGAGTGACTTGGGCTCACGCTTATTACACATTTATTACACTAACAAAATAAAAAAAACATCGCATTGGGAATCGTTGTCAGCCAAACTTTCGGATGGACCAAGGAATTTTGTACCTTCATCAATAACCATCTTTTGAATGTAATTGATGTCTATGCCAGATTTGCAAGTTTTCTTAGCGGTATCACTTACGATTCTGTGCAGGTGCGCGCGCGTCCGTACTCGTACTCGTTACTCGTCAGATGTATGAATCAGAAGTACTCAGTACTCTGAAATGTAAAGTACTTAAAATTTTTCGAGTACTGAGTTCGTTAGAATAAAGATACTCACAAGTACCAATTACTGAGTACTTTGAGTACTCGAGTACAATTTTGAGTACAATTTACTCGAGTACTGCCCAGCTCTGATTACCACTCACTTGATTTAACCCAGAAAATGATTCCATATTATGAATCAGGGTGGGAATTCGTCAAATATTCCATTTGCAACACAGTTGCATTGCAATTACAAGGATGGAAAAGCAAAAAAATCACTACAAACTACAAGCTGTTGAGTATGATCTTTTCGACTCAATTCATAGTCAAAAATGAAACGTAAACATATGCTTCTTTCAACGAATCCGTCAATTATTTTATCACGTCTTGAGAAAAGCTTCAGTTAAGAAAAAAATTGTTCGAATTTGCAGATGTTCCAAAGTAGGTATCATGGTACTTATTCCAATCATTCGAAGGTACTTTTAGCAGTAGTTATCAGATGACTGTTGGTGTTTTGTTAGTACTATGGATTCTGGTATTGTCCTGCGTTCTATAACTATATTTACAAAAGCCCATCCATCTGAACAGTTATAGGTCAGGGAGCAGAGCCAATGAATAGTTCGCGAACGACCTAGGTGGGAAGAGCGCTCTCTTGAGTGAACTCTTAGTTCCCCGTACACCGCCAGTTTATTAGACATTTGAAGTGTGTGCTACGTTCGCGCCTTCCTTTTAACCAATAAGAAATCGGAGGCCATAATTTCGAGATACACGACACTCCGTATTGACAACCGTACTTACCTTTTTGAAGCTACATGTACCTTTATTTCCTTCAGTGTACATTGTACCTTTTGAAAGTTACAAGGTACGCTGATTGAACTTTATTTTGATTGTAAGAATATCCGGATCCCCATGCATCCAAAATTCGTATTTTCTGTCCGAATTGCCTCCTGGAATGATAGAGAAAACAAAAAAAAACTCTTCTGTTCACTTTTTAATGCTCGGCATTATGAGTTGTGCAAAAGAACTAAAAAACTAATAAGTTTGTAATATGACTTTTCATGATTATAGACAATGATGAAGAACCCCAGAAATAATCACTCATGCCTCGTAAAGAAATCTGATTAGCACATGATGTATTGATATAGAACTGCCATGCAACGTTATTAGCCTCTAATATGTAGATGTGAAACCGAACCGGTTCTTATTATCGATGATCCAAGAAATGAGTTATAGTAAACCGATTAACAGGCTGATTTTTTATCTTGTTTTCAAATTGATAATCAAAACTCTGGATGATCCTATGAAAAAATGATGGACAGTATTTCAGATCTATTGATAATAGTAATAATAATTATTAATAATATTATTATTATAATAATAATATTTATTGATTCCTTCAAGATCACAAGGTGACATAGGAAACATCAGTGGAAAATTTAAAAATACATGGTTGAACTTATTCATACACAATTATTTATCACAGTCTATATATCTCGCTATATATTGTATTTCAAATTTATCGCGACACTAGTGCATTTGATGCCTGTGATATTCAAAAATTATATCATCTACCTCGCACTTTAGGAAACGATAAAATCTACAGGTAAAACGTATTGGTTGCCATATTGCGGATCTACTGATGCCACTCACTGAATTTTTCGAAACACCATTTTTCTTCGAAACAGCCGCCATTTTGTTTTCTGACTTAGAAATCCTGTTCTTTTGATATCCTGGTTTTGTAAGCTCATGATAAGAATAAGATTTAGATAGTGACATTTGAATTGTTGCAATAAATTGGAATAAAATCGAAAGTAAAGTCATTTCTAGGCATGGTATGTGCCCTGCTAGGATGCTTATGTTTACACAATTATTAACATAACTCATTCAAGTCGAAAAATCGAATTTATGAATTGAAAGTTGGAGATTGGAATTTGAGAATATCATGCCCGGAATGATGAAATAATTGCTTCTCAGTCCTTTCTTCCAATAGCAAATTACCTCAAAATCGCGCATTTTTCGTACTTTTTCAATGTTTATCAATTTTTTACGGGTTAATTGGGCACTTTGGGAAAAAATCTCAGAAGACCTTTTCTTCTTATAACTGAACAAAGGATGAGAAAAAATTCCAAAAGCAATAAATTTTAAATTGGTAAATTGTTTATATAATGGTTATAAACAAATTGCTTGACGTGGATCCTGGTGGATCCTCATCTGGAATAACTTATCATGACCCTAGCTAGCTGTAAAAAAAATGTTGACTCCTGCTTGAAGAAATGCAGTAGGTACCTATAGTTTGTAATACCCCGTGCGACTAATAAGGGTAAAAGACATGTGTTTATTGAAATAAAATGAGAAATAAGAACGAACCAATCAATTCTCAGCTTTTTTGACTTTTATGTTCTGTGAATATCATCGTTTTGTTTTGACTGTGGCCAACCTTCAAATTGTTAAGTTTTTGATATTTTGATTCCATTACACCATATCATATATTATCAGTAGTTACTATCAGGTAAGAAGTTAGAATGATTTAAAACTTGAAACATTAAGAACATATTATTTCGGTCATGCGCATTATCAGTTTCCAAACAAAATAAAACAATATAAAACAAAATAGTGAAAGATGGCATATTTTTTTGTTATTCTCATTTCTTATTTTATATTATGTCTTGTATGAACGCTTCCATGAAGATGAATGTGTTCAAGTATATAATTTCATTCAATCTTGTTCCTAAATTAATTCATTTCATTTGCTGTTTAAAATCTTCTTTAACGTTCATTTATTGTTCATTTAAGTTATCCCAAAACTAATGAAACTGTCGGAGTTCTTTAATGAGAATGTTTAAATTAACATAATGAAAAAAATAGTCAGTATCCCTATTGTAGAGTATGCATTATATTTTGAAATAGTTCAAACTGCGCCGTCGCCAGGTAAACCACTAACTGATATAGCGAGTGAGTGCTGTTTCATGTACACCCTCAACACTACATCCTATAAAAACATATGCCATTATGAAGCTTTGGTCGATTTTCACCTCAACCTGTCAGACTATAGTCACATATAAATAAGAGTTAAGAATAGTGTTATAGTGTTATTGGAAGGATATCATTATTGTTATCAAGGGTGTGATAACGAATTGGGAATAGAATGTGAACGCGGAGTTTTGTTGTTTCATCACTTCATATTTCGTTTCCATTATTGCGCAACTCTTGTTCGAGTTTATAATCAATCGATTTTGATCACAGATATTATATGTATTACCTTTTGAACTACAATATCATGGTCGAAACACGGACCGAACCAATTATCAATCTGAAAAAATTCACTTTTTCGATAGATTTTCTTCAATTGAAAGATTCAGAGAGAGATCACGGTCTCAGATACAATTGTAATGCAATAACCAACAAAGTTGGCACATTGTGTAATGTTTACTATACCCATATTACTTTTAGTATACATCCCTAAGAAACGAAATCAAATGAAAATTCAAAATCTCCAGCGAGCAGAGGACCATACGTCTCCTCATTAGGAGATGTAATCCAAAATGAAAACATAAAAAATAAAATAATTTTCCATTCGTGTTATAATATGCTTGCAATCAATTTTTTTATATAAAATATTAATTAATAGTTTTCATTTTCCTCCCTCTCAATATTTTACAGCATATTCACCAATTCTATAATCAATCACAATTTTTTTCATTTTGCAACTTTGCTTCCTCTCAATTTACAATTCATCCCGTTCAATTTCATTCATTCGATTTCATGACTCCATTGACGGGTTTAAATTAATCTAAATTCAATACGTTATGAAATTTCAAACAATCACAATAATAATCAACATGAAACATTAAAAAAAATGGTACTTTCGGAAACTAATCCGTATGCAAAATGTTTCGACTCACATGCTGAAATTATTATCAAGACCATATAGGCGTTCTTCTAAAATAAAGCAATCTAACTCTTCCGCATTCGAGTTACATATCTCACAATTAGGTCTGAATGTTCATAGAATCCCTCACGATGCCATGGGTCGAATAGATTCTCCTTCGCTTCTCCTGTCTGTGTGGTGCTGAAAAAGAATGTCTCCACAGGCGCTGGAATATCGAGAATACTCTGCTCCTACGACTATATAAGAATTTTACACATATCGCACTCTCTACTCCCATGGAAAGTAACATTTTTTCACACTCGCGTGGAAAGTATTTTCCACGGCTGTCAATAAACCATCAAAACCGTAAATCCTGTAAGATTTACAGATGTTATTATTAATTGCTCTTCCTCATTGATATTATCTACATAAAAATTGGGTTGACGCCGAAAATCGAATCCACAACCTTGCGGTTATCTTACCGGATACCCAACCAACTGGGCAAATTCAGTTTGAATTAACGTTGCCAGAGATATGTACGTAAGTCGATTCACATTAATCCAATTATAATATTTCTTGTATTATCATTTTATTGAAATGAAAAGAGATGTTTCAAAATTAGATTCGAAGAGAAGGAAGCGCGTAATTAACATATAAAAGCATATAATTCGAGGCAATGGAGTCATTAATTAGCGACTGCTTCCTGAAGTGTTATGATCATAATAGAATTGTCAGGAGGACCCAGTTTCAAATCGTATGAGTAAACGTTTCATGGTACTGTTCATACCAAACACCATCAACTCAGATCAAAGTCCATCAGCAAGTAGGCCTTATTACTAATCAACTACGTCATACCTCAGGAGCAGCACGTTATTGGCAGACATGTCAATCATAAAACGTGGCAGAGTCATATCTCAATCTCGAGAGAAAAATATGTGTCCCGATAAGGGATTGAACCCACCCATGTCCGGTGAAGTTAACAAATCAGCTGACTAATTAACGAGGAGTGACGAAAAACTCGTCGAATTAATATTGGCATGTTACTTTATGGACACTTAAATGACTCTATATATATATTTCTCAAGATCAACATGCTTATACCAAGTGAGTGAAATTGGAGTCGATGCATATGGGGGCAGAGTTTCGTATTATGGAGCTGATCTTTATGGTGTCGAGAAATTGGAGCTAACCCTCTTACTTCCAGAGAAAGCAGGAAGAAAAGGAAAAATTCGATTGTTTTTTTTTTTTCATCTGGTATAGTTGAAAAGAGTTCCAAAAACTTGGTTTTTCATTGCAACATTCAGTGGACCACAAAAATATACCTGAGAGGATATTTTACGGGCCTTGGGCCACCTCCCAACTTTAAATTTTGAAATACTGACTTTTATTTTTCCTACCGATATTTTGAAAATTTCGGACTGTTCAAATATGATTTCAAAATTTTAAAAATATTTATTTGTTCCGAAAAAATTCAAGTATCGTCAGTGAAGATTTAATTGATATTTTGATAATTCAGAAGTTTTTTTCAGGGCCTTTCTGGTACATAATATTAAACACTTCAAATCATCACATTGAGAAAGGAATTTTGATGAATTTATATTTATTGAAAAGGCACGAAAATTCATCATGTGAACTTTCGAGCAATCCATTATATTTTTACTGATGACGACCTATATGTTCTCGAAACAAATCAAACTTTTGCTAGGTATTTCAAAAGCAGCCCCATATTTGAAAATCCGAAGATGGGGGGTGGCCCAGAGAATGCTGTATTCCTTTCGTACTGTCCCTTCAGCATTCTTCTACAGATTATTGAAAGTTGCATGCACTAAATGCAAATAGTTTTCGAAAATAAACCAGATTTGAAAACATTCAACGTTCTCTTTAGCTCTTACCGTTTTCGAGATCTCCTTGTATTGAACCTACCCTGTATATTCGCGTTCTTATCAAACATGAAACTCTCCGATAAAACAGAGAAATTGTCGAGAGAAATTTTTTTTCTCTATTGGTGAAGCGAATCCAGCACCTTTCGATCGAGAGACGAACACTGAACCATCAAGTACGTTAAGTTCGTCCCCAAGACACTATAATAAGCATGTGATGAGGAATGGTTACTAAGTCTGGAACTCTGCAGTTGAATATATGAGCAGGATATACTTCTGGCTGGTTTATGCATCAATACCTGAGGCTAAGCCCAAGACTAATAGGTAACTGAAAGTTCAATTCAATCAAATCAATGCTTATGCAGCAGCTATAATAATTATTGGTTCTTCAAGTAGTAAAGACAGTTATTAGTCTTGAGTTTAGGCATAGGGTTCATCGCATAAAAGTTGCATATATTTCTCGTTTGAAACGAGTTAGTTAAATATTTCTTAGTCGGTCAGGTGAACTATCGAAAAGTTGATATTATAAGATATATTTGAAACTACATTGCGTGAGCACTCTACATCCAGGAGACAATTTTTCCGTCTCATAAAGTTGTATGTTTTTTGCTAGGTTGTAATTTCCCTGTAATTACAAGTCTTGTAGCTACAGGAGAAGATCGAAAGAATTATCGAGAGTGTGAATTATATTTATGTTTCATGACGTTCATGATGTATAACTTGTTTTACGGATTTACCGGTGAACTGGTACATGTATCTACACCATATTGTACATGGTTCGTAATAAATCTCGAAAAATATGTAAAATGGGCTAGTTATCTCCTCTTCTTGTCTTTCGAATCGAACGGGTCTCCAAACGTTACAATTCAAGTTTCCGTTTTCAGAATTACGTTTGTACAATTCAAACTTAGTTTTTTCCTGAACATGACAAGTCATGCCCTCGTCCACCATTTCCGACAACAACCACACCAAGTATTTGGCGAATATAAAAATGATGTGTCTTGTTTTCATAACTAAAATGTAAATTGTTGTAAAAGTTTCTCCAATGGAACCTAAAAGTAATTTTTCTAATACAAATAGTACTTACCATGTCGAACACCAAAACGATCCGGAAATGTTTAGTTGGTATTATTACTCTTTGCGTGCGGTGGATTACGATACATAGTTCGTGTTCAATAATGCAGTTTCCAAATGATATAATTGAAGGTTCCCATGACGCGACGTTCTTATAGGCATCAAATGTTTTGTCGATAACAAGAAAATAGGCATAGTCGAAATGTTCATTGTTAACGTTGTGTTTTGATGAATCTGTTGTTATGTTTACATGATGATGAATTGATGGTGGCTCATTAGCGTGACAGAATATTATGACACAAATACTTCGTAACTATAGAACTATTGCATGCAATATTTTGAATTGAGTTGTTAGTAGTCGAAACCCGTGCGTGTGTTGGGTCAAAAGAATTAGGTCGTGCTGCTTTTGTGGAGCAATAAGAAGGCATTCAGGAAAATCTAGGATAAAATAACAGTTTCAACTTCTCATTACTGAATTAGCGAAAATTTAGAAGTATGTTTTACAGAAAACGAATGAATTTTTCGTGCATGCAAATAGTTTCAGTTGTAGCTGTAGGCCAAAGATGTTCTGGTTCAGGAAGCGACCCAGCAATCTTTGTTCTCCACAACATGAACAGCAAAATGAATAATAATGAACAATCAAATGAAATGCATCCAGTGAGATAGTCTTTTCTGAGTGAACTATGGACTTGTCTGGGCTTGAGAATGAATTGTTCTCCTGGTGAGTGAAACTTTATTATTATTTGATTGAAGTTTCGTGTGCTTGGCATACAATAGGGGGGAGTAGATGTTTTGAATGGACTCTTTTTTTCCATTTACCGAATGATTCAAACACCCATAATGTTACTTACGTACCTGTCTTCAGAGGGTGTTTGTTGATTTTTTCATGTTAATTCTTTAATAAAAGCTTTGTACGTGTTTTTTAATCGGAAAAAAAACTTGAAAATGGTTCCCTGAAAAAGAAGGTGGATTCTACCTTGTCAGAAACTGAATCGGTATTCATATTATTTCTTACAACTTCAAGCTTAAAATAATTCACGCTACCAGTTCCAGCTTGAATTCTTGTACTCTATTTCATCTTCCACTAAGCTTCTATTCTTATGTTGACTAACCCCCTGTCAGTTCTCCAAACCTTCCGAATACCGCGATTAAAAGCTATACATGCATTAAAAAACATGTTCCCCAGAGTGTTTCATCTCGTTGAAATCTTTTTGTGGCCTGTTTCTAGTAGAGCGGATGGATATTAGTGAAATATTTCGGTTCTGGCGGAGAACATGCCATTCGGGGTAGAGATAAGTGATAATATATAAGACACTGAATGTAAAATCACCCAGACTCCAAGTTTTGAGGGTCTTGGTCGTCCCTAATGACTTTATCAAGATGGTGGCTATATTAGGTTGCTGTAATGGTCAAACTCGATCAAGTCGTTTAAAAATGGCGACTTTTCGAAACTGAAATAATTATTACTTTTGAACGGCTTGTTTTGAGAGTTGAAAAATTTTGGAGATACTTTTTTTGGAGAATAGGCAGTGTAAACATTGACTCAGATCAGAGGGAGACCCAATCCATGCGCTATAGTTGTCAGGTATCAGTGTTAGAAGACTGTCTTTTCATCAATAAGAACAGATCCGTTGAGAACATATCCCGCCCACCGAGAATGCACTATGTCAGCAAGTGAAGATAGCTATTCTGCAAGCTACGATTTGATTGCATTGTTTAGAGACCGACCCCACGACTCCAACACCTGAACAATAGGGTTGTAAAAAGTCAAAAGACAGTTATCGATCAGTTCGGTCAACCATTCCTGAGGCCTCAAGTTGTGAAGAACTGTACTCATGTGTCTGCACGAAACAGTGTGCTCTTCGTGTATATGTGTAACAAAAGGGCTACTGTGTACCCTGTTATGCTCATGTGAAGGCCACTGTTCAAGAAATAATGTGTAACAATTTAAATATATCATTACATTTCCTCACTCAGTCATAAGTGTTATATTCGACAATTTCAGAGGCGGAAGCTGGAACAATTTGATATATTTACAACTAATCTGTCAGCAGTAGCAACATTGTTTGTGAATAATTGTATTATTTTGTGAAAGAAGATGGTTTTTCGTAATGTAAAGAGTGTGTTATTTCATTTAGAAAGAGTCATAGTTCTTTTTGAGTTAAAAGAGTTCCTTGAAAGAGTTAATTTGATCTTTATTCCGAGACCGAACTGAACCGTGCACAGCTCCCTCCATGCGGTCACGTAATGCGCATGGGGGGAGCTCTTTGAGCTGAATGAGTGCTAATACTGCCTATTCTTCAAAAAAAGTACCTATAAAATTTTTCAACCCTCAAGGCTCAGCTGTTAAAAAGTTATATTTCTTTCAGTTTTGAATGGCCGCAATTTTGAAACGAATTTATTGAGTTTGAACATTCACGAACTCGATCGAGATATTTACCCAAGTATCTGTGTACCAATCATTAAATTCTGTTCAGGCAGTTGGTCATTATAGTCAATTCATGACAATTCGGCCCCCCTTACGGTCGTTGATGACGTCTTTACGGACGATGGAGATCCTCAAAATTTGGGGTCTGGGCCGTTTTATGTTCAGTAACATGTTTATTATAACCACCCCAAGTGGAATGTTGTCCGCCAGAGCTGAAATATTCTACCACAGTCTACAACTACACAACCCCACTAAAGATGATGTTGAAATAATTCTGAGGTTGTGTAAGAATTGCGGACTGCTATATAGTTCATGTTCATATGCTCTACTGGACACTCGTCGGTTTTTCTGACCGATGTATGTTCTGAGACGGTTAGAACATGGTATTTCATAAATTCCTTGGGTGTCAATAGGTATTGTGTCTTTGGGCGTGAGGAGGAAGGTGGGTATTTGGTGGCTCGCGCTGAAATCGGTTTTGATACCATGTCTTGCCAGAATTCGTCTCAATTTATCAGTGACTTCATGGATATAAGAAAGAAAAGATTTTGGGCATTCAGGTTCTTCCTCAGGTTGTATAGGGTGAAAAGCTGTGGTTTGCTGAAGTTTAAAAGACTTGTGGATTTGGAAAATGGAATAATAATTTTGGATAAGAACGGACTTGAGCTGTTCCATTTCATTGGATTCATTGTGCTTATCGCTGAGTATGAGGGATCTGTGTATGAGAGAATTCAGAACCGAATTCAATTGTGCTGGATGATGATCAGTCTTGGCATTTAGGTACCGGTTTGTATGGGTCGGTTTTCGGTAAACGGTGTGTGTGAAAGAATTGTTGGACTTCGTGATGAGAACATCCAAGAAAGGAAGGGAGTCTTTCTTTTCTGTTATATATATAATTTGTTTGTGTATTTTTTGTAAACGAGAACAAATCGAGTTTTGAAGAAAACAAATAAAGACATGAGTATTCCACCAGACAGAAATCCGATTATATAGTTCTTATTGAAAAATACAGAGCATGGGCCGCATCAAATGAATTCTAAAACCATTAACCCTTAATTAGCAAAAATATTCGGACGTGACAAACTTTTGAAAAACGTCTTTTTGATCTGTTGATTTTACATATTACATTTTACCCATAACTCTTTATCTTTGATATATAGGTACTTATTCTTTCCTCTCATTTTCATATGCCCATCGTATTTACTTATACCACGTGACTTCATTTTCATTTGTATTGATATCAAGAGAAATTGTTGTTGAGAAGTAATTTCGTAATCATCAGTGTCCATTCGCCATTACTATCGATGAATGATTCATACTGCGCGACACCAATCTTATATGCTACCAGTTAATTCATGGTGTGAGCAGAGAATATTCAGAGGCTATTATGTGCTATGAGGCTGCTCCTAAATCAATTATTATTGGGATGAGGATTTGCTACCTAGACAAAAGTTCACCAATGCACTCACTCCAATCCGTTTTGAAACTTCACCGGGAAGTTCTTCCAGTCTTCCAAACATTTGAAATATTTTTTGATATGTTTGAGAACCTTCCACTGAAAATGTTTCAACATTTGAAGTCCGCAGGAGAGCGGTTGATAAACGACAGAAATTCATCACTCACTTCAACTAACTCTGTACACGAACAACGTGACATCATGTATTTTCAAAATCTTTATGAATTCGTGTCATTTGATGATTGCTCCCATAACCGCTTCGCGAATGATAGAAGCAGTGCTGTCATTCGTAATAAATAATTGATAGTATTTTTTTTATCATTCCATCCTTTTTCCCAGACGAATACACCAGAATCACGACTCCTAGGCAAGATGTACTATTTAAGAAGGGTTACCTGAACAAACCCAGAAGCTATCAGACGCAAACGTCTACGGGTACTTCCACAACTTCGACGGGAAACTCCACGGGTAATGGAACTCCCGATCACCAATCGACAGGTGAGTTTAGCATTACGTTCTCAAGTATATTATATCCAGTTTAATAAAACAACTTCGATAAATAATTTAGGTTACAATGCTTATTCGTTCTTTGTTTATTTGTTGTGTTTTTGATGAAATATGAAAGATAATCCTCACCAAAACTATTACGAAGATCGTTTGGTACGTACTTCTATTTTTTGAACGATTTTGACCTATTAAAAAAACTGAATGGTTCGAAACGAAATGAAAAAGTCGAAAATATAATGACATAATAGTATATTATGCAACGATCGTGTAATGATGGTTATTAATATATGAGCATAAACCGGGATACGAAACGAGCCGAAGGTGAGTTTCGTATGGTTTATGCGAGTGTATTAATAACCATTACATGAGAGTTGCATACGCTATTTTATCTACACCCGATAAATAGTGAAGAACTACAAATATTATATTTATATTTGTATTGCACATAATAATACTAATTCAACGAATTTCTTTGAAAAAGTCCACAGAATTGTATTTAATACTATTACTTCGAGAAATAAAACGATGAGATATGAAAAGAAGATCAAAAATCAAAGAAAAAAAGATTACTCGAGGCCGGAAGCGAACCAATGTCTCTTCCAGCTAAAATATTCAATCTCTGCGCCACAAACGGCTCGGCTACGGAGAGCCCACAAAATTTGATGAAAAAATAAGTAATAAATCATGCATTTGTCAAATGAAAAATTTTATCATTCTAACTTTATTTCTGTCGGTGAAGGTGTCGAAGGTGATTCTCCCATATCGCTGGTATCAGACATTTTGTTATGATTATTGAAGTTTGGCTATATTCTTCAAATATCCAATACCAATACCGATTTTGACTTGACAAACGTCAAATGCAGAGCATGCACATCATGCTTGATTGAAAAATAATGGGTTTCTATTGGTTGAAAATCTGTATCGTAATGAAAAATCTGTATCGTAATGAAAAATCTGTATCGTAATGAAAAATCTGTATCGTAATGGATTTCATTATAAAACGGGTTGTGGGCATATAAGTCTATTATTAGAGTACGGGTGTAGATAAAATATATAAAGAAACGCAAAGAAACACTGATGACAGAGGTGCTCAAACCTGGTTAGTGAGAAAAACTAAAATAAAAATAAATGACACGTTACCAAATAAACTGGAAACAATTAAATGGAAAAAATCAAAATACGAAAAAATTGGCAATGACATATAAAAGCATTTTCGCAACTCAATAGAAGTTGTGTGTGATAACGTTTCGATCGCTTGTATCCGCAATCGTCTTATGAATCTTATTATGTACAATATCCGAGGTGACGGCACCTTTTATAGGCCCAATCGTTTATGTTGAAAAAAAAAGTGGTTTCCACACGTTTCAAGTTCCAGCTCTTGGTTGACTTAGCGTGTCGCTATTCACTGTAACCCCCCTGAATTTTCGTTTTGTGCACACAGAGTTTCAAGCCCGGACCAATGTTCTTTCATGTGAATGACTTCGGAGAGCTCTCGACTACTTGATACTGTGTTGGTTGGTCTAAACGTTGATAGTTTCTCATCGTGAATTCACAAATTTTGATATCCAACCATCATTATTCCGCTGTAAGACTTACCGCATCCATATGCTATTTTTGGAGCTAGTTTCATTCGATGGTTTCGAATTGCATTTTCCCCTTCGGAATTCATCTGAGTTTTCCAATCAAATCCTGTAGAACTGTCCTCTTCCCCACTCTAACTCTTCATAACATCTTTCTACATGACATATTTTTTTCACAAAACACATTAGAAATTCTTCAGTGTAGGCAGTGATGTCCATATTGATCTCTTTTGGCATGCCATTGGCCTTTTGCTGTATAAGAAACCAGTGTTTTCCAACATATCATATTTTTTCGTTTTTTCATGCAAAGTTTGCATCAGTTCTTCATTTTGTTCCTTGATTGAGATCAAAATATGTTTTGGGTCTGAGGGATATAGTTTTCTTTTTCGGCGAAATAAAAATAAGCACTACCAGTAGTCTTTGATATCAACACATTAATTCCATTACCACAACATTGTTCTTTCAGTTCGGAGAAACGGTGTTTTTATACTGCATCAAATAATTGGATTTTTTTCATTCATTTTCATTTATGCGTTGGAATTATGGACACACATATATTAAAAGATTTTGTGGATGCGTATAACGATATCATTTTGGACTAACTAATAATAATTAGGGATGAGCTAGGAGAGTTGATGCTACTGAAATTCGCAGGAAAAAACATGTTTGGTCGATGATGAAGACTCGAGAGGAGTACCTAATCTTGGCAAGGTGTAAAAATCAAATAACAACTCACTCCTTGTTGTTCTGTATTAATTGAGACTGATTCTTTCAAATGGTATCAAACAAAATAAGTTGATGCTGGAGTATAGATTCAAAGAAAATGTTCCTTGACGAATCCTCCAACTCAACTTCTCATGTGGATCAATTAATGATAATTCGAAACAGGTATCATCTTCTCAGGAACATGGGAGAATGTATTAGGTATCATGGGTTTGCTCATTGATTCATAATAATCATTTATATTGATCAAGATAGTTGACCAACTTCCAAACCTAATTTATCTGGTTACTATTATGAAAGATGTTAAAACGGGGAAGGCTTAACAACAATTTGTTTAGGAAGAACGAAAAGCTCTAGCAGTTGAAATCATATATTCAATGAATTGACCAACTTCCAAACCTAATTTATCTGGTTACTATTATAAAAGATGTCAAAACGGGGAAGGCTTAACAACAATTTGTTTAGTAAGAAAGAAAAGCTCTCGCAGTTGAAATCATATATTCAATGAATTGACCAACTTCCAAACCTAATTCATCAGGTTACATTATATAAGATCTCAAAATGGGGAAGACTTAACAAAAATTAGTTTTGAAGAACGAAATAGCTCTCGCAGTTAAGTGAAATCATATTTAATGAAATGATAGAATATGCAACTGACGAGGTGAATATCCTTCATGTTATTCACCCGAGTTCAAGATTATTCTAGTCGGTTCCGCATATATCCAAAAGTCATAGGAGAATCTTCCGAATGACTATAATTGACGCCCACTAGAGACGCCGCTTCTTTCGGTAATGTTTAGCTTCCTAATAATAACGACGAAAGTCAATTTAAATAATAGTGTGCACTATATTTTGGTATAATATCATATACTTGAGCATTTTCAATTTCATTTTGTACTATCCGGACTTTCCGTAATTTTTCCAGTAAAACGAAGTTGAAATAATATACTGAAAATCAACATCATACGATCCAAAATTTCAATCTAAAATTGGTTTTTTTTGTACAGAATCGGAACATAATCAAATTTATCATATAAATGTTGAGTTGTTTTTGGTGAACAACTCCAAGACAGAATTATTTTCACTTGTAATATCACTAGTGCTTAATTTATTTCCGAAAAAATTTTCGAGATGAAGGCGACGAGTAATTTTTTTAAATATTCTTGAGCAAAAAATTTTTTTACAAAATTCCGATAAAATACCTGAGTTGCTATCGGTTGCCATGGTAACGCGAAACAAAATACACATTTCATTGATCGAAAGCTTTTGGTGTAAAATTTTCTCTAAAAAAACTTATGACTGGCTAATTTAAAAAATAATTAGGTTGTTTTCATAGTAACATGTAAACATTCAGGCTTCTGACGAGCTAAAATTCAAAGTTATGAAATTTTCAACGGAATTAGATTCGAAAAAGAGGTTTTTTGAATATAAATTGCTATTTGGGGAATTATCTGGAGCTTTTTATTATCCGGTCCTCCCGCTTCTTGACTACTGATTCATTTGCGAAACGGTGTGAAATTCCAAAAAAATTCAACAATTGAGCTTAAAGTTCACGAAGGAAAAAATGACAGGAAACAAAAAAACTTTATCTCTGAGTTATGTATTCGTAATTCGAAGTGAAAATGAATATTTTTCTGAGAAAAATATTTTTGTTCTGTTTCAGATTTAGATTACGACTCGCAATTTGTCTTCCCAAATGGTTTTGTTGACCAAAACGGAATCTATTACATTAATAGTAAGTATGAGTTGTTCTCTTAAATATTTCCTATACCCATTGAAAGTCGAAATTAATTTTTCTTTCAATGGATTAAATCGAAAACACCATTTAAAAAACATGAGTAGTTATATTTGTCCTTCGCAAAAATTAGATTCTTCTTTACCAAATAACTTTGCTGAATGCATTGTTAGTAACATTCGATTGAAGAGAGGAAATTGCGCAGATCATTTACAAAACCCACATGGCATTTGCAATTTCACACGTCGCGTTCCACTTCGGAAATCCGATGTGCACTGATGACTATAAAATCCATTTGAATACCTTCATCCGGACTACTGGTGTACTTCGTTACGAAAAGGAGATATTCCTCGAATCTAAATTCGAAACATCAAAACTAAAAATTTTATAAATTATTTTTCGGCTTCTTCTTCTTCGAATCGAAGAATAGAAAATACAATTTCTATGTAAGAAGTAAAATAAAAAAGTAAAAATAAATACAAACACTCTCTGTTGACAGGTACATGTATATCATTCAAAGACGTTTGGTTCATTCACAAAAAAGAAGAAAAAGTACATCTGAGAAAAAATAAGAAAAAATAAAAAGTTAACATATATCGTTATAAATTCTAAAAAATTTCCAATATTTTTCAGATTGTTGAACCAGAATCATACAGATGCTTCTGTAAGGAGTCTGAAGAAGAGAAAAAGTTTCGAAAACGGAAGCAGTTTTGGTTTTCGGAACGCTAACAACGAGAACTATATATTTTACTGAATATTAGTTTTGGAAATTTTTGATAGTCAGATTTGATAATACGAGAATTGGCTGATTAATAGAAGACCCTTCTGAAATTTTTGGAGAATTTTTGCGTTACTTGATAGTTATAATTTTTTCCCCCGCGTGCGCGACAAATTCCTGTGGGAGGCGCAGCCGAACACGGAAAGCCGTGCAATCACGAAAAAACCATTTATGGACGTGATACGTACGATATTTTTCCTTTGATTTACCTGAAAACCACAGATTGTTAAGTAACATTTATTTTTCCACTGAAAATATCCAAATATAGTCATAAAACATGCGTTATTTGAAAATTGAATTGAACTGGTCGATACCTACTTGATGAAAATCCATACTATCAAAAACCTCGCTATTGTATAGCACGTGTCGCGGTTTCCTAAGCCCATTTTCAGTGAAAATCTTACAGGAAGATGCGTTAAAAATTTGCGATTTCAAGAGAACTGTCATCACTAGCGCACCGTAAAATTTTCCATGCGGGAGCACAGAAAAAAACTTTCGGTGCCTAAGTGAGCATATGAATATAGTGTTTAGATAAGAATAATGAAAAAATGTTTGGTGTTTGATCATTCCGAACGGCGTTCTCCAATTATTACTCATTTGTTAGGAGTTATAACGATCTATACGAGCAACCTTACTTTACATAATATATTGACGGGTACTCTCGTAGGACTGTGATTGTTGCTTTCGATATATGAAGTACTGCTTTATTTTATCTCTGATTCACTTTATATTCAAGACAGCTACTTTGAACAAATTTCTGGCTCTTGATCTTGAAAGAAAAACCTGCTTTGTCAAATATAAGATCTTTGACAGTATTCCAAAAATCTCTATAAAAGAGAAGTAATTGTTAATGGAGTTTTGAAAACGGAAACATATTTGTTTTCCATAACGTCAGCAAAGCTAACTGTTTATATATATATATATATATATATATATATATATATATATATATATATATATATATATATATATATATATATATATTATTTCGTTATAGGCGAATTTAGATTTTACAAGAAGTTGCTGACTGACTAATAGAACGTATTTCATTTAGAGGGAACTATGTTTGAATAACGCAGCAACTTTTCGCGTTGCTCCTCTACACTTGTATATATTTCGATATTGATCATTCATTTCTTCACATTGTGGTAGGTTACTAATCCGAAAAAACTACGAAGAAAAACATTCCTTCTTGTCATAGATTCAATTCTCGTCCTCATTAGACTGCAATTAGCAGAAAAAAACGGTGGAAATTAGTTTTTTGCTACATTCAGTAAGGTATAATAAAATTATCTAGAACAATCAATGCCATAATATTAAAATAAATTACCCGTTTTTTCAAGTTTTGAATCAACATAATTAATTGTATGTCGTATGATAACAATATACGGGGTATTTCTAAAGAGAATTCCAAAATTTGGATTTATGTGTGGAGATCATTGATTTTGAAATAATGAAAGGACCCCCACACTCGGCCTCATCGAATAAGTGATATACACTGTTGATCGAAGACACGCACGACAATTTTGTAGCGAGAGTTCTTTTTCTGCGGTGTCTCTTCCGGCAAACATGTGAGGAATTTCATGGTTGTAGTAAAGAAAGAATCAGAAGTGTGCAAAATGCCACATACTGTTACGACTCGAAAAGATGCTTGTATCACTCAACCTAAGAAAGAACCAGATTTCAAGTAGCGCTTTCACACCCACCAAGATCATATAGCCTCAACAAATGACTGGAGTGCATGAATGTGGAGATTCATTTTTGTGTACAACACCACTCATGAGTTCTCCGAAGCGAATTGAACACTGTCACTCAGATTGAGCATGATATGAGGTGGATTCCCCGTGTGAAATTCTTCTGGAAGAACATTCTAGGCATTCGCAATCCGAAGATCATATCAGCCAGTCGAATGACCTCAGGAATCTCAGCTGGACGATTCGCACCTGATCACTCATTCGAGTGGTTGCGGAATTTCGGATTGAGGGCCTGACTAGCAATTTTTTTGCGAAAGAACATAAAACTGTTAAGTACATTTCATTGTAATAGAATTATTGAAAAAAACACAAATTGCCACTATGCAAATAGCTTGAGAAATTATGCACGGAACACCACTGTGTTGGTTTACGCACCATTAATTCATAAAAACGATTGAAATGTAAATCTATAGTTTTCGACAGTTCTGAAACATCGTTCAGACACCTTCGTCAATCGTTCTATCAACATCAGACAGAAAACAGTAGGGTATTACATTTTATCTCTTTATTTTGCCGATATTCTTCCCCCCAGCTGATTTTCAGTTCTTCAGATATCAATATCAAAGTATAATTATAAAAGTTATTTCTTTCAGTAAACTATTATAATCATCATGAACCAATTACATTTGGGAAGTTTCAAAACATTTGTGAACATTTTTTGGTATTTATTTCAGGTTTCGAACCATATCCTCTCATGTTATACAATCCCCCGACATACTACAATGAATTTACGAATAGTAAATCGAAGAGGTACAGCACTGGTTCATTGGTAAGTACTTTTATTATATATACGGTATGGAAGATGTGAAAAAATGGTATGAAAATAGAAGACGAAATTTCCGAATTTCACAATATTTTCCGTCTACGAATACAGTTTGTTATCTGATATATGTTGAAAACCTGAATATGTATTAGCAGAAACCGTACAAAATTATTTCAAAAGTCACCATCTTTAGCAGGATCAAGGCTTTTCAGAGGTCTGTCTTCAGACATATCAAGGAAAAATACTATTTCTATATTATATTTTATATTATTTTTATATCATATCATTATAAAAAAAACATATTTTTACTGGAGATATTTTTACTCCATAAATGAGTTATTGTAAAAGTAAGTTAATCATGTTTTCCATCTTTGTATTGTATTAAATACCTACTCATATTTTGATGTTTTGACGATTCCTATCTCAGTGTGTATGATGAACTCAAAGGGATGAATATTTTTTTATTACTGAACTGTAGTAAAAGCAAGGTATTCAATAACCTATCACATTTTTATTTCAAGCCATCGATTAATTTTCATATTAAAAATATAAATGACACTATTGAATATGAAAGTACCTTAAGATTGATAAAAAATAATTGAATTTATTACCTTGAACCCACAACTTTTATCGATTAAACTATATTAATTACAATTCAGTGGGTGATTGATAAATACTCGGAATATCTTGGGGTAATGTAAAAAGACATTTTTATTAATACGTATACATAGCATGGAGTTCTCATCATTTCATTTTCTGAATGTGAATAGCGGACCGCCTGGAGTTTCCCAAACGTTATAACCTTGGATTACAGGTACAGAGAATGAATTTGTGTTTTGGGATTTTCTCTGTCATACTATAAATTGCAATGTTTACCAAATATTTTTTGTGCTCTAAATTTTTTTCTTCATTGAACAAATTACTTTGAAAATAAAACATGTAGAGGAGAGCGGAGCAACAGCTGTAATGTACAACAGAATTTTTCTGTTAGTTTGATTATGAATGACACGACATGTAAATGATGTGTATATTCAATGAAAATCAACAAATTACGGAGAATGGTATAAAAAACTCATTATTATTACAGTATCTGGTATATAATAAAAATTTATATGTTGAACATCGTACATTAAATATTTTCTTGGACTTGATTCATTCGTACTATAGGTGAAGTTTAGAAGCAATTCTCACTGCACTGTAAACATGCCACACTACAGTATAAGCCACCCTTCTGACATCCATGAGCTGCACAATCCGTTCAACACTTACAAAATAACATTTCCAATAGGTTAGAGTCTCATGGTTATTTGAATGTACATGTTATTGAAATACTTCCAACCCAGTTATAATTCAATATCTACATTATTTCTTGGTCACACCTGAATCATCAGGTAGACTCTTTTTATGTTCAAATGCTGCACCATATGTGGGAGGTGATTGAGAGAAACAATACTTGAATATTTGGCTGCTGCTCTTATAAAAGAATTGCACCTCAACGTATTCAAATCTTTAGTTTTGCCGTTACTCCATATAAACCCAAAATATATACTACACCCGCTTGAAATATATTATTGGGGTCCTCATCGACATTTATGAATATTTCTGCTGAGTTGTTTGAATAATTTCTGTTTTTCAAAATTCCTGACAAACTCTGCTTCAGGATGCTTATAGGAAATATATTTCACCATCCACATCCACTAATGCCGTTAATGACACCAAGACATCTATATCTTCTGGAATCATAACATTCATTCATTAATTTTATTCTCAACATTTCCATTAAGCGGCTTTAATTTCTATTATTTGCCAAAAATGTATCTTGAGCGATTTTCATAAGGATATTTCCATCGAATTTAATATCGGCACATTTATTTCTCTGTATGCGACTATTTCTTTCGGCGTAACTATAACTATTGTAATTTTTCCTAAATATCTTACATAATGCTCACATTTGTTTACATTTCATGCAATTGTTATTTTCTAAAGATAATTTGTGAAGAGTTGGTTTTTTGTCTTTCGCAGTTCGCCATCGTCAAATAGAGCAAGCGGATCTGTTGTTAATTCACAATACATATAGTTTTTTGTTTTTTTTAGAAACACAAATGAATTTCAATTATATTATTCCTCAAAAGAGGATTCATTTTTCTTTCCTCAATAATCTCACATGGTTTTCTCAAGAGAGAGCGTGGTTTGGAGCATAAAAAAATTTATGTAGGTATAATTGAAGACTGCTTCCTTTATTAATAAAAAATACAATCATAACTCTTCTCATAACCGTTATGAATGAAAGCTTATGAAACACATGATACCAATTCTTCCACTAACATTCAGGTGGTTAGGTGGAATGACAATCTCATGAATAATTTCAGAAAGTTGATATCAAACATCGCCCAGTAAAGCTATACATTCTACTTCTATATACAATTCGAAGCGCCCCTGTATGCTTAATAGACATTACCACAAAACAAATTTTACGTACGGCGCGGCGAGAATATAACTGGAAATAGAAATAAAACAGGTCAAAGAAAGATTCCACCTCCGCCGCTTATGACCGCACAGGTTCCTGAAGGGTGACGGTGACAACAAAGATACAGTGCTCCTAACTGGCGATTACTTTAATTTTTCTAGAAAATAGTACGTGAGAATTCTGGCGTATTCTCAAATCCATCATCAAGGAGCATAATTTAACAGATTCTAAACGTAGTCGATGAATAATAATGCTGAAATCACTGCATTTACTATCATTCAAGGATGTCTTATTGATTTCTTGTAACGTTAGAAAATGAAAGACAAGAAAACAAAAATTTTGAAAGAGCGTATATCTTGTTGAGTGTCCGAACTACTGCCGATGTATCAATCATTTTGGTTTCAAACGCTGATGAGATGTAATTTTGGAAGTATTGGCAAAATGGTTGTTATTTCGGCTCTAATATTTGTGAAAGCAGAATCATTTTCAATTATGAGTATGAGAATACCCTATCAGGAATACATTCTGGATCATGATCAGTGCAATAGAAATATTAACATTCATAGCAGAACTTTCACAAACGATGAAACAATTCAAACCTTTCACTCCAAACTTAAACCAGGGTTAACGTTGAAATGGCAAACAAAAACAAAATACATTAAGATAATGTTAGAAAATAAAGAAAATAACCACATATGTCCGAACAGATAAATTGGAGTATTTCTCAGGTTAAATAGCCCCAAACGAAAACAGCAGAGTCGCCAACTATTTTGAACATATTCCACCGCGCTCTCTTGAGTCGCGCAGATTCCGTCTCTCCGATATTTTCATATTTCCTTCGATCCTACTCCAAAAGTATCGGTACAATTTTTCTCTTTATTCCCAGTCATTACGGTAGCAATGTACTCAATAATAGCATCTGTATCAGGAAAACGGCTGTGTTTTTCGGAGAAGTCTACCAACATTTTCACATCGGTATTATCCCTATCTATTCTAGCATCTGTTGAATCAGTGTGACTTTTATTAAAAATATATCACAAAATTTTGAAGGATTCGTAAATATCTTGATTATAAATAAGTCTTCTGATTCATTTATATAATACACTTCCAGTGGCACCACATTCAATAGTCTCTCTTTCGACACTCATTTTTTTTCAACAATGTTGAGTCAATGCCAGAAAATAATTACCCCTCCTCCTAGATGTGAAATATCCTACCGTGAATTTCGTAGAGTCCATTGTGTGCTGTAATTCTTTCATATCTTGCAGATAGCCTTAGTATAGGAATTCCCTGATGTGTGAAATAAAGAAATCATTAAGCACGATGCCAAAAAAGAATTGAATTCCTAATCGAAACAAATCGTTTCGATCACAATTTTTATTAAAAACGAACTATTAGTTTTCAAATGAAACAAACATTTCATTTGAATGCTATATATTTTTGGCTCTATATTTGAAAATTATCGAGAATTTCTGCAGTGCAGTCAGTGTGTATCAACCAACGCAACGGCTATTTTGTACCAAAAATGGCGTTTTCAGTGGGAATATGTACTGACATGCTGAATTTTACCATTATGTAGGAGTTCATATCAATCGTACCGAAACGGTAGCATTGAACTCTACCAAAAAAATTTCGTTGTACATAGCCGCATCCGCTTCGCTCTCTCCTGCACGTTTCATTCCCTATTCAAGGTCCCTACGACTCTTGATATACACAAATATTTTCTATATATGATTCTCTTCATCTATTCAGGTGGAATATTACACATAAATGGAAAACAATAATATTTATTCATAGTAAAATTTTATGCTGAAATATATTTTTTTATAACCAGTTTGCTCAAGCTATTTGAGAGCACAAATAAATGATTAGTAAACATTGCAATTCATACTATAAAAAAAGATAACCCCACTTCAAAAGCAGAAACTGTAACTGTAGTCCGAGACTAAAAACGGTCTTAACGCATAACGACATTTTTACGACTCTCACACGATATCACTTCATCTCATCTGAGAATCGCATTGTAAAAAATTCATCTCAAATTCAATCGATGAACAAACACATCGTTTAGTATTAGTTTCAGCAGTCTTATCGTTCAAAGTGTTCCAATTCGTAGGAAATAAATATAAAAAGAATAATTATAAATCAACGCATTTGGTTAGGTTTATTATTATGGATATTTCTAGACATTCAAACGAAGTCGTCTGACCATTTTTGCATTCTAAATATAGGTTGATCATTATCTTATCAGTGAACAAAGATAGAAGTCAAGGAATTCCTGAATTGAAAAATCACGGCTGACGTTATTCAGAAAAGACAACCTAACAGCATTATTCATAGCCGCAAATACATGACGGGCAGTAGAATGTTTGAGAGTTGACCATATTTGTGGAAATCGAGGGACATATGTAGTTCGGCATTTTGACTTGCTATCATCCCAGACACAATGAAAAATAAATCACATCAGGAAATTAGTTGTAGTCATCTTTACTCACATTGAAAATGGGGTAGTGGATAAGGTCATAGGCCCAATAACTGAAAACACTAATATATCTATCGTTGGCGACTTCTGATTTTTGCAATGACTGGAGTCGTTGAAGACGTGGCAACCGGAGTATTTGGCGAAAACAAATAAAATGATTGACAATTTTTGTTTTTGTAATTGGCTTCATTTCCCTCGAAAATGTTCTTGTACAGATTGTTTTGCTCTAGTGGAGTCATACATAAGTCACTGAGAGGACAAGTCGCACATTGAGTTCAAATGTAGTCTTCAGCTCGGATTTTTGCACTTGAATCCTTTGATATTTCAAGTCAACCTTAATTTCTTTCCGTTTGGCACCACATCCTCCTGGAAAAATTATCATGAAATAGCTCCATCTCCATTACGTGCTCTCTGTCTTGACAGGCATGTGATTGACCATGGAGCTCAATAATGATGATGATAATAAATGTTTTATTGATGAGAGAAATTACAAATTTATCTCAAAACAAACAGGAATAATTAAAAATAGAAAATGGTTACTTATATGCTAGTGAATACCTATCAATTGGCAGGGTTCAGTCATCATCCGAAGAAGATGATTACTCTTCCACCCAACCTCTGAGTTTTGTCTGACATCCTCCAATAAACGCTAGTGTTCTGCAAAGATCGGCTCTAGCACCCACACTGTTTCACACCGTCAGTTTTTCAGATGATAGAACTATTCATATCGCCCTGAACTTCAATGCTGCATGCGAAACTTCATAACACAGGGCCCCATTTACTATGCTGGGGTCAAAATACCATCTAGCTTTATACTCTGGGTTCGAAAATAACTGACAATCGGTACGGCAAAATCAAAAAACTTCATTCCAACAGACTCAACAAATCACCATAACAGCTGATATACAACTCAATAAATCACATGGCGCTATTTCGCCTATTGATTTGATCGATCGCGATGTTGGTATTCAACTGACTCCCGTCGTTTTCTACGCCTGCTTTATATATATAGGTCTGTAATGTTCCGTCGTCGAACGGGCTTCGACGTTTCTTGAAACTCCGTGAATATATAATATGTGCTTCGTGATAATTATCTATGTGTTATCAAGGGCGGTTAGTATATTTCTCGAGCATTCGCGTTAAATCGGTCGATGGGCGTGGTCTTCTCCCTATCACTTGCATAGGCGCAGAGGAAGTCATGGGCGTAGAGAAAGAGTTTCATTGTTTCGCAAAATCATTGTTGATTGACGATTTCGTAACAATATCAATAACTCACCAACATTAATACAATGACGAATATAATCATCCGATCTGAATATCGTGAATATCTCTTACAGCACTTAGGTCTCCTAGATAATTTTTATGTACTTATTCCACCTAGGTTAGGTACGTTGATCTCAGTAGCTTTTATCAGTCGTGAGGTAATTGTCGCCATTATTGGTCAAATATGGAACTTTTCCTGTAATGAATCGTGGCGTAGTTTCATTTAACATGCTTTATACTTTCATAATCATGTTTTATTCTCAACAAGGAACTGAGTCAGTATCCCCATTCTATAGAGGTATTGTAGTAACTGACTATGTTCGGTTGAAACAAAAAAAAGTGGCACAGGAACCCTGGTCTGTTAAGTGATATACTTTCGAAATGGAGTTGAACTGACCGATAAACAAATCCATATTCAACAAACAATATCACACTAACAATGTGTTTACAAAACCGCGACATGTATTTCGCTAGAAACCGAAACTATCCTGTTTGGGAAAGCTGTTGCATAGCAAAACTCGCCTCGCGGTTTTGTAGACCCATCATTAATCGTACGGGAAACTTTGATAGTTTTTTTTTGATATGCCCTTGTTTAGTCAATTCCGTTCGATTTGAGAAATCGAAGTGTGAAAATAAACTATTCAGTTTCAATCTGGCGCTGAAGTGAAGAATTACGTTACAGGATTTCGGAAATTATGTGATCAATGGATGTGACACATTTATAAACATAACCTATAATCTACGAAGTTGTCGTTGGACTTTTAGGAAATGTGACGTTACATTACCAAATTCATGATTCATTCATGATCTGTTGGCAATATCTTTAGTTAAAATGCGAACTGGTTCTCTATTCGCTGTGTGCAACAGAATAGTGGGAGAACTGCCGAACGATCGTGCGCGCGGGGTGGAAAAATCTGGTACTTCACTGAGCTACTACGGACAAATATACTCGTGGAATACGTCGAAATTGCATATTATATACATTTAATATAATGGGTTATCATAGATGCTGTGTTAAAAATTGTACGAATGATTCGAAAAATTGTGAACATAAATTTTACTGTTTTCCAACAGCTAAACATAAATTAGTTCAAAGGAGAAAGTAGTTTGACGCCATAAGAAAACACAATTGAGTATCTTAACCTAATTTTTTCTAATATTACATGATGCAGAAAAAATAGTATAATAGGTTTTATTTTCATAAATGATAAATTACTTTCAGGGGTTTCGAGTCGAATTGAAACCCCAAACCCACAACTCTCATTTGCAGTGCTCATTTTTTTGGAAATAAAAAGAGCGAAGAGGAAATGAGTGCAAGCTACATTCTATCCAAATTTTCTTCGACTAATATGAAAAGAAATACCAGCTATATTGGGTTTAGTTTTAAATTAGCTATAACATTTATCAAATTGATTCCAGACATGAACGGTTCATGGAGCGGCGCAAGCAAAATCAATCGAGTTCCAGAATTGTTCGAAGTTCAATGGATCGCTCGATCAATACGGATCCAAGTGATATTAGGATATCAAACGCTTCGAAACCGAATGCAAGTGATTGCGATCAAGGGTGTCGAGCAGATATTTTCGGGCTTTGTGACAAGTCCGAGAAAACTTTTAATTGCAACAGATATATTTATGGAGGCAGTACTTGCGACGCTGAAATCCAAACCGAAATTAGTGAACCGACAAGTCCAGTTATCATCAATAGTACAAAAATACAGGATCTGGCACAGAGCAAATCATAACTTTGGACAAGGCAGTGGGTACTGATTCAGCGATGGATAATGGAATCAATTTTCACGGATCAGTTACAAACGATGAACAACTTACAGACCTTGCTGGTGTAACATTTGACCATTTTCATTTCTTAATGGAAAAAATTGACATTACAGAAAGAGTTAAGATTTCAAAAGAAATGAGATTACTAATTTTTTCGTTCAAAATGAAAACTGGATTGACGTTTTCTGCCATAAGTGCAATTTTTTCAGTACATCGAAAACAATATCACGGATCATATGGCTTCGCCCGTTCTTTCTGAACTCTTCGACATGTACCACATGGCCAGCTTCAACTGAAGCTTTGCCTTTCGGTTGGAAATGGATCGAGTGCGTTATTTTTTCGAAGCCGGTTCTAATAATCATGTCCATATTGCACTTATGAAACTGAAAAATATATATAATGACTTAATTTCAGTACATACATCAATTTTCAAATAGAAAAAATCAATCATTATCACACTTCATTCATGCCCAAGTAATTTCAGTCAAACTACATGATTCGAATATCGAATCTGTCAATTTTATAATGCTACTATTGTCATTATGACATTCTCATGTTTACGTTTTCATAACCTACAAAATTTTAGTATTATGCTAAATACACACAAAATTGAATGTCGAACTTACTTTTTCTTCTGTAGACTCAATAAATATCCTCATATGGAAATGTCTTGTCTTCAGAACTGATTGTTTTACACTAAAATTAACAACTATTCTTGAATTTTTATTCTTTCCCCGTTCACTCCCCGTGTCACGTAGCACAGAACTTTGCCACATTTGTACCACCAGATGTCACGTCATGTAACGCACACAGCGAATAGTGTAGAGGTCACATTCGCCTTTTAAGCGGAAGGCCGGATTTCGATTACCCGCCGGTCCACCGTGATGGGTAATCTCACGTTAAAAGGTAAGGCCTCGTTGATCCATTGCTAGCAAAAGTTTCGACTTGTGATGTTTAACGTTCATCTGCTGGTTAACGGAAACGAACAATTTTAGAACAATTATTTTTTTAGAACAATATTGAGATATGGGCCTGAAATAGGCCTACGATTTATCAGGTATCAGTCAATGCACCAGAATTTTTTTGCATCTTGGAAACAACATCGTAAGCAACTGGAGATTTTTCAGTGGTTGTTCTACTTCTAGGTAGCTTCGTAGTTCCTTCGAGAGATTAAATTTTGTAGATTCGTGGCAGCGACTATCGAACTTATTTGTGGACGGTACAGTCAGGTCATCTGCGAATGCTATGGTGAAAAGATAATCATTGTCGAACTAGTTGATACGATTGCTTGAGATATCTCCCACGCTAGTGCTAATGGCACCTGTCCTTTTTCTCCTCAATTGATAATTGAAAACCTGACGCCTAAATTATAAACACATAGTACTAACAGTATCTAATATCATTCTGTAAAGAAAGATGGTGCAAATAATAGGTCATATTTTATGTACGGTAATTTTCTACACTCTGCTCTGCTTGAACAAAATTCATGAAGCTACGTAAATCCTCGAGCCTGATATCATAATATATCTCTCCGACTGTTACCATAAATTCACAGTGTTGACACAAACGTTATCTCTAACGACATTTTATTTTTATGAGTTATTAGCTAATATTACTTAACGATTTCTGAGAATTGTCACGAGAGTTTTTGAACTTTGGAACATTATAGTAAGGCAGGGAATCGACTCGCATATCAGTTACCACAAACAATTCATAAGTGTGTCAAATATTCGAATGACGCACATCAAGAATTTATATCACAAGTTTTCGCTTTGCATTGAGCGAGAGCTGATCTTGGCTGAAACACCTCTGTTTTAATTATAGATGATTAATGGGAATGATTTAAAAGGACACTAAACCAATATAGGTAGATGCTCAGTTACTTTGGAAGTTGGGCAGAAAAGGACTTTTCGCCTCGCACTTGTAATGTTTTATTTTTCCGTCAACCAGCTGGCGCCCCTACGTCAAACTTCAGAATTCGAAACTTATGCGAGCAATGGATTACAACCTTCAAACGATGGAAGACAATGAAATTATTATTATATATATATATATATATATATATATATATATATATATATATTCATTCATCAAGCGTAGTGAGATGAGATTAATTGCGAAGGATATTATGGCGTCCATTGCAGTCGAACAAAAACCGTTGTTATGGGGATTCAATCCATTGCGTTCATTTGTTTATTGAGCTTTCAAAGTGTAAAGAGTGACTCTTATATTCTCATCACTCTAGAAACTCTTCCGTCTACTCTTTCGGGCAATACACATAAAATGTCCTTAGTTTTATAATCATCATTCTTTCGTTCCAAAACTCAGGATCTCTGTAAATTATTTCTACGTTGACTTCCTTCTTTGAGTAAATTACAAAATATCAGTATTTTGAACATCAATCTACAATACGTATAATGGGTGATAAATAACATCGAATTTCGAACGGCAATACTTGATGTCTAGAGAATGAAATCCCGGACCGGGATCAGTAAATCGGGACCTCGAGATCAAAATTTTTCAGTCCCAGGATTGATCCCGCGTTTCATTTTTCACTAAAAACCTGTTGAAACTCCATATAAAAAAATGTTGTTTTAATCCAAACATAAATGAAATGGAATAGCAATTCGCATATGTGTGAATTGGCAATGTATCGATTTCAAAAAATATATTTAGGTTGACTTATGCGACTACGCACTAGATAATAAAGAACCTGTTCTTTCTTATGAGTGAGATACAATCTGTTTTTTGTTGCTGGGGTAGCTTGGTTTGTGAGCGGAGCTGAACGCAGTGTTGCTTATTATATCGTTATGTTGTTAGATCTCATTAATATTCCAATAGGAATATTTCTTGGAGAGAAAATATACTTTTTTGAGATCCCAAAAATCCCAGGATTGACTTTTTACAATCCCGGCCGATGTTTTTTTCGGGATACCGTACCCCGGGATTACATTCCCTACTGATCTCGTTGTCGATAAACATTTAATTTCTATGAGTCCGTCATCTCCAATCAGTCCATTACAAACGTTGCTGAGTCATTGTAATTGTGTTCACTAACAGTGACTCCTTTTTCGTTTTCGACATTTGGATAATGGTACCATGCACTAAGGCATTATAATGAATAAACCTCAATTCCAAAAAATTATCAACCTCAAAAATTATTGATGAAATAACTTGGTCCGTAGCAACTCAATTTCAGCTAGTTGAAAAACCAATTTTCCGATATCACCATAAAGTTATAAGAAATATTACCGAATTGTATACAGTTGCGAGCCTTTGAATTCAGATATAATGTTTAAACCGATTTACTACCTGCTTATATTCGCCATAGGTTTTCCCTATTGAAGTAGTTCTTGAGATATTTATATACCCTTTCTGTCTCATTTAGGCGGAGCTATCGGAGAGCCGTGTCAGTTAAAATGATTTCCGAATCTGCAGAAAAAACAGATAGGCAATATATTTTAAATTTTCAATTTTCTGGTATTCTCCATTATTATTTGTGTTATGAACTTGATCAGACCAATTATTCTCCATTTATAACTGTACTCAATCGTAAAATATAATTTCAGAAAAAGTATATAACTTTAATAGGAGTTCCGAATGGACCCCATATTTTTCATTGTTAGTTACGAGACATGATCCCGCCAAATTAATATCGAACTAACAGGGCTCTTAAAATCGTGGTAATCATTTTGATTCATTAATTTTATTTTCGGTCAAAAGCTCCATATTCGTCGCTTTAAGGCTGTAGTTACGAAAAGCATTTATCGTAGATAGCAGTGAATAATTTTTTTACATTAAACTTATTTCAAGTAATTTTTCAGATTTATAAATCCTCCCCAATGTCATCTATCTATCGCTGCAATAGGATAATAGGTGATCAAGGAGGTCATAGTTACGTTCGTGCTATATAATTGGTGTAAATATATCTAGTACTCGAATTGAACTGTCTGATACTTCAGGAACATCCGTATTTAACTATAATATCACAGTTTCCTGTACGATTCTCACTAACACTCGTCAACTACTCACAAAGTCCGAAATACGTTTTATGTCTACGTATTTTTTTCTTTTTTTTATGATTCAGACAATTTCAATTATTGATTATGTACTTGACCTCTACTCATAAACATGTAATGTTTCTTGGGATAATAAAATTGAATTGATATAAATATAAACATAAAGGAGCAATTCTTGAAAGAATTCCAGCAATTTTCTGTTGCGCGCATGCGTATAGGATTCTTCGATCAGCTATTGCAGTACAAGTTCAATGGAAGAATTGCTGCACGGGGACTCTGATAAATAGAAACGTATATTAGAATCGAAATGTGACGTCAAATTCGACATCTCGGTCCTATACTTACATTACCGAGATGTCCAATTTGACGTCAATTTGACGTCACTTTTCGATTCTAATATACTTTTCTATTTATCAGAGTCCCCGTGCTGGAAATGAAAGTTACGAACTGTAAAGCGGAATTCAGGTTTCTGTCGTGGATATTTTATACCATTTTTTCAACATTGCATTTCAACTTAACCTTTTTTCCTCGTTGCTTTCCTTCGTCTTCAACTTTATTTTTATGTCGGCTTCATGTGAAAATTTCCTGGCGATACAGATTTATTTTTAAATGGAACAGTTACAATCTTGAATTGGCGTCGGTCTACAAAAAGCTTGACTGAGTGGAAAATGTGTAATACATCATCTGGAATTGAGTGACACTGACTATAATAGTTACGGTTGTACAGAGTGATCAATGGGAGCGGTTATTCTCATTTAATTTAGTGAACACTTGTGAATATTTACGGAAGCTTTGTACTGGATGTTGTGTCCACTCCGCTTTTCCACTTAATCGTAATTGGGCTATTTTAGGACAATTTGGGTTAGGTCGATTTTTCATTCAGGCGTAGTACATTTCGATATACGAATGGTACGTGCTTCCTGAATTTCATATTCTGCAAAGAGGCGAAGAATTTGAATAGCAGTAGGTGGTGTTGGGTAATACCTCATTTGAAAGACGGGTTGTTTTCTCTATTTGTATGTGCAAAGAAATTGGAATATCCTTGATAAAAGTCCATTCTATGGTACATGAAACCTCACAACGCATTCAATAAACTTTATGTGCCAAAAAACAAAATTCATGTGAGTTATGTATGAAGATTGCTCTGCTATTAAATCTTCGTGTAAGTCTAGAAAGCACGATAAGTACTTCTATCTTAATGGTTCGGACTTCCATTGTCTATATCATTAACTCTATTGAAACCTGATGCTAAGAATGAAAGGATAAAGATACAAATCAACTGAGGTGATAGAATCCAAACAAAAGGTTGACATTGATATTTTGGTCAAAAATAAATCAAAGGTTTGATTGATGGAATAAAATAATGTTGTGACAAAAAAAATTGAAATATCGAATATGAAATATTAGTCAAAAATGTAAATAGAGAAATGAATGAAATAATACTGTGACAAGGAAATTGAGATATCGAATGCGAAATATCAGTCCACGCTTGGGTGCCTGAATGCGTCGTTGTTGAGAATGTAGGCGGCTTCTTTGAATTTCCTCTGGAACCAGTGCTCTTCCTTGTGTATAACCTCGGCTTTAGACCATTTAATGCTGTGATGGTTTGTCCACTTTCGCTCCCAATGGTCTTCTGGTTTCTCCGATGTAGGATTTGTTGAGTCGCACACATGGCACGAGTTGAGTCTCTTTCCTCATTACTCCTTGTATTTTAGAGAACAAAACTCATTAAATCATCACAATATCCAGAACGGAGCCAGGAACATCGTTCTTTCTTGATTTGTCCCATTTTCAACAAGAATAAGTCAATCTTCATCACAAATAAAGACTTGTGGAGGTCCACTTGAATGATGTTAGAATAGAAGTACTTATACAAGCTTGTTGAAACAGGTCAACTATAATATCATCACAACGTCTTGGAACAATTCTTTCAGGCCAGTCCCAGCTTACTTACACAGTGGGATGAGGAACCAACATCTGTCAGAAAACAAATACTTCCTTGGGTAATACCACGAAAGAATTATTGAATTATATCTGACTGGTGCCAGTGCAGGATTCTTCACAAAGGAAATTCCTGCATATGCATTTTTTTTGTTCTAAAATTGTTCGTTTCCGTTAACCAGCTGACGAACGTCAACCCTCAGAAGTCGAAACTTGTGCGAGCAATGGATCAACGGGGCCTTACCTTTTAACGTGCGATTACCCAGCACGGTGGCCCGGCGAGGATTCGAACCCCGGCCTTCCGCTTGATAGGCAGATATGCTAACCACTACACTACCGAGACCACTTGTATTACCATGTTGTATTACCATTTGGTAATACAACAACCGAAGTTGCGTTTCAATTATTGGGACGGGCATACTCGTACACCGGTTTTCCACCATCAACCCGAAAGTCGATTGTTTCCCATAATTACCTTTCGATCTCATCTTTCTTTCTGTGTTATGAACGAATTGTTCGTGATGAGTCGGTCTTTGAGTGTGCTCACCGACTTTGTGAGGAACGATATTGTTTCATTCAGCCTCACCTCGAATAGTGGTATCTCAATATCAGCAGAGAAATTTGCCTTAGTTAACCTGAGAAATTTGAATGCTTGTTATGATCAAAAATTGTTTTTCCAGACGGAATCGACGAGTCCGCACAATGAAGAAGCAACTAGTCAGGACTTGAGCGGTGGAGAAGCGTCAAATAATGTTTCAGATTACAGCGGCCATCACAGCGTCTACAACATGGTCTATCCTGGTTATTACGTAAATGGAGTTTGTCACCCTCAAGGTAAATATTTCGTATGAACTTTGCCGCCAATTTCAAAATCAATATTTGAATCATATAAATATACTTGAGATAATATAAATCTCACCTATGCTATGTAATAAAAATAGTTTATCCTAATAGTGACATGATAACGATCAAGTGTCGATTGAAAAATCGGCCAAAGTGGGGAAGAAACAGATATTGATAGTCTTATGACTGTTCAGAAATATACAGCTCTTATTATTCCTAGTGAACCATTTAAAACTTGAAGAAGAATGAAGACATTTCATTAATTGGCAATGAATCGAAAACTTAATAAAAAGTAGTTTGTCGAATATAGGAATAAGTCTGAGATTGCGTATAAAAAAGAAGAAAGCTACCTACTACTGCCTCCCTTCGTGTAACAAGTAGCGAGGCAACTGCTGTAATTTGAATATTATCTGAAATAACCACGCACGTTTTTTATGGAAAATGGCTTTCCGTAAGATTTGCTGAATTTTTGGTATGATGTAGATCTAGATGCACTTATCAAAAGTCTTCCTAGCCACAGACCCCAAAAATGGGCAGTTTTAGAGATATGGCTCCATGAATATCAATTTTTTGCTTTTTTTATTTCAGCACGTAATCAGTTTACTCTAATACTTATGAAAAACGGAATTTCATTGATTTCCATTCCAGGTACACTCTTTTGAAGGAATTAGCATATACTTCTCGTCACTGACGATGTAACTGGACTATCATTTTTGAAACTTTAATATATTTTTTATAGACAAAAAACTGCTGAATTATTTTAGGTACTACAGAATTACATATATTGAACACGATCTGATTGAGGCACTAGAAAAATAATAATCGATACACATTACATGGTCGACAAAGGAGAACTGGAAAATGCAAGATGAGCATATTGAAAATCATGTTTGTAATCTGTCTACGCTGACTATACCTCTTCAAACCCGAACCCGCAACCCCACACCAAAAGAAAAAAAAACACCAAAATCCCCCAAAAAAAACCAAACCTCCACAACCTACCAAAGGGAAACCCCAAATTTTACATAAGGGGGGAGAGAGGAAAGAAAAGAAAACAAAAAAAAAAAAGGATGAAGGATGAAATCCCAAAGAACGGGGGAAAAATCGATTTAATTACCAAAAGCTCAAAGAAGGGGAGAGAAAAAGGATAACCCGCAAGAAAGGTTTCCCTCCCCCCCCCTCCCCCCAACGGAAAAAAAAAAGGGGAAACCCCCCCAAGAATGGGAGAAAACACCATAAAACCGGGATCGTGGGATTCCCCACAACCACCCCAGCCGATCACGTAACAAAAAAAGGGGGTCCCATCCAAGAATCAAAAGTGATGTCATTTCCGGAAAAAGGAAGGTGTTTTTTTTTTTTCGAAAAGTCGAGAAAAGAGTTCAGTGAGCATATTCGATGTTCCGAATCTCAAAAAAAGCTAAAAAAAAAAAGAAAAAGGGGGGGGACCAGAGTCTGTGACACACGATAAATATTCGTATAGAATGGAGTTTCTTCACCCAGTATGGAATATCAACAGTAACACACACCCAATAATCATTTCTAATCGTTAATTGATCCGTTAAGGCAAGCGGATCCGTGAAAATATCTGAATATTCGATATGATGTAGATTTCGATGCACTGATCGAGTGTGTATTGCTACAGACTACAAAAATGGACAGTTTTTAAGATATAGCCCTAGCAATATTCGATTGTCTCAATTCTAGATTGTATCCCATAATCGCTTAGTTCTACTCAACAAAAACGGAATTCTATTAATTGCTGCACAGGAATTGACTGAAAAACAATTGTTTCTTCGTTTCAGATACACCCATTCACTGCTCGTCACTTACGATGTGGCTGGGCAATTATTTTCAACTTTCAGTAACACAAACCTCTGAATTGCTCTTATTAATACGAATTTACTTATATCTAACACCATTCGATTTTGGCATTTGAAAAAATAATATTCGATACACACGATATGTATTTAAAACTGATTAATTTTTTTCTGAAATGTTCTCCTGGCTTTAAGAAGAGTAGTGGAGAATGAAAAATTAGCATCAAGAAAATTATATTCATAATGTACACTAACGAGATGAAAACTCGTATGGAATGCAAATTTTTCATACTGAGTGTCAAATATTAATAGTAACGAGGAAATACGTACCCAAAAATAATTCATTACAATTGTTAATTGAACTGTTGAGGCAAACGGATCCGTGAAAATGTCTGAATTCTTTATTTGTTATAGGCAATAACTTATTCACTTGAACAATTAATGAGTTGAAGGTGAACACTTGACATTTCATAAAGAAAAATCGATTTCGATAATGGACAAATTGAAACACAGTTGCTCAACTGCGTTCACTTCATCAAATGTATCACTAAAATTTTGATGATTATGCAAAGTATTTGCAAATGTTGTTATATGTCTTTGGTGAATGATCGCAATTAGCTGTTAAGGCAAACGGATCCGTGAAAATGTCTGAATTCTCTATTTGTTATAGGCAATAACTTATTCACTTGAACAATTAATGAGTTGAAGGTAAACACTTGACATTTCATAAAAAAAAATCGATTTTGATAATGGACAAATTGAAACACAGTTGCTCAACTGTGTTCACTTCATCAAATGTATCACTAAAATTTTGATGATTATGCAAAGTATTTGCAAATGTTGTTATATGTCTTTGGTGAATGATCGCAATTAGCTGTTAAGGCAAACGGATCCGTGAAAATGTCTGAATTCTCTATTTGTTATAGGCAATAACTTATTCACTTGAACAATTAATGAGTTGAAGGTAAACACTTGACATTTCATAAAAAAAATCGATTTTGATAATGG
This sequence comes from Zygogramma bicolorata, assembly GCA_032362365.1. Lineage (NCBI taxonomy): Eukaryota > Metazoa > Arthropoda > Insecta > Coleoptera > Chrysomelidae > Zygogramma > Zygogramma bicolorata. The sequence goes on along the minus strand of JAVJAQ010001277.1, from coordinate 228,939 downwards.
ACAAATTGAAACACAGTTACTCAACTGTGTTCACTTCATCGAATGTATCACTGAAATTTTGATGATTATGCAAGGTATTTGCAAATATTGTAATATGTCTTTGGTGAATGATCGCAAATTCGAGTTTGGAGGGACGAAACGTGACTTTCTGGCTGAACATGATATCACTTGAGTCACAGCCCAATTGGTTAAATATTCAATGATTCATTTGACAAAACTTGCTCGACTTTGCATGGTATTGTCGAAAAATCTTTCTTTTTGAAATTCTTTCCAAATCAATCTTCGTGAAACCGATCGAGAATTACTCTCTACGCACTGGAGCTAAAAGAGCAAAATCTTGTCGTTGTATGAATATTCTGGTGAGTTAGTGTTGCCAGTCTTTGAATATTTGCTACTTCATCGCGAACCATCTGCTCACCATCATCACAATATTCGTTACTCCCCCACAAACTTATTGAACAAGATTGAGGGTGATTCACTTCGGAAATATGGTGTACAAAATCCACTAGACATTTTGTTGGAATCCAGAAATCTCACCTGAAATCCTTGAAGAAATTCTGAAATCCTCTAGAAATCCTGATTTGGTGTACAAATTTTACCGAAGTGAAACACCCCTCTCAAACAATATACATGATACAGCTGATAGAAATCCACAATTGCATCCCAATGATTTTTTCAGTGCAGAATAAAAAGACAAGTAATAATTTACTTGAATATCTAATGAGGAGGCAAGAAATATTCATATCTAAAACTCACCACTTACAAATAGAGTACAAAAACCAATATTAATATACCTTCATTATATAGTGCAATACCAGATTTTGTTTCAATGATACGTTTTTTGTTTAATAGTTCACCATTCAGTGAATACACCTACATTCAACTTCTGTGAAGATCATCACTGTAAGATTTATGTGTTTTGACTCTGTCTGTGCTCTTCAATTTTTTTCCGTCGTTTTGGTGTTCCAGCTTCTGCGAAGCTAGACATAGAACTGAAATTGAATAACGTTATCTCATATGCCTCATGTATAATGTTGAACAATCGACCCTCATTAAATAAATGATTTGAAGAAAGTTTCAACCAAGTTTCTTTTACATACTATTATTCTTAGTACTATTATCTTAATTTTTGTGGAGGATTGATATTATTAACAAAAAGGAGACTGTTAAGTCAATGTTTTTTCAATTTCCCCATTATCAGAAATTTTAGATTCTCCTTATAGAAACTCATTTATTTTTGAATTTGATATTTTCTGGAGTTGAGGGCCGTGAACTTTCAAAATCTGAGACTATGGCACTAAACGGTGGTCTCGTCTAGAAGAATCCGCCCCCAAAGCCCAGACAACATTGAATATATTGACTCCGGCCATCAAAGCCTACAATCTTTCATCGTTTTCCTCGACGGTTCAAATAATAATCAGAAATATGGGGTAGTATTTCCTTGTTACAATTTATATTTAACACTCGGTGTAAAAAAAACTGTATTCGATACGAGTATTCATCTCGTCAGCGAACATTATATTATTAATACGATTTTTAACTTGCTAATTTTGCTAATGCTAATTTCTGTGATGGCCTGGAGAATATTTCAGAAAAAAATTGAATCAGATTTAATAAAAATCTCGTGTGTATCGAATATTATTTTTTCAAATGCCACATTCGAATTGTGTCAGATATAGGATTGTCTGTAATAACAAGAGCATTGAAAGGTTTTCGTTCCTACGAATACGGAAATACAAAAGTTGAAAATAATATCCCAGCCACACGAGCAGTGTATGATAATTTTTCCAAATGGGTGAATCTGAAACCAGACAATTCCTGTGCGGAAGTCGATAGAATTCATTTTTTGTGGAGTATGAGAGCTGAGTGACTATGAGCCACAATCTAGAAAATGAATACAATCTTATATTGCTAGGGCCGTATCTTAAAAACTGCCCATTTTTGTAGTCTGTAGTAATAGACACGTGATCAGTGCGTGAGATCTACATCATATCTAATATTGAGATATTTTCACAGATTTTGCCTTAACGGTTCAATCAACGATTAGAAATGATTATTGGTTGTGTAATCCCTTGTTACTATTAATATCTCTGTTGTTGGTGTTGGGGTTTTTTTTTTTTGTGTGTTGTTTTGTGTTTTTTTGGTTTGGTTTTTGTTTTGGCCCGTGTGTTTGCTGTTTGGCGTTGTTTGGGTTTGCGGTTTTTGTGTTTTGGTGTGTTTTTTGGTGTTTGTTGTTTTTGTTGTTTGGTTTTTGTTTTGGGGTTGTTGGTGTTTGTGTGGGTGTTGTTTTTTTGGGTGTTTGGGTTGTTTTTTTTGTTGATTCCTATTTTGTCTGAGTTAAGAGTGGGGGATCCGAAATGATGATATTTTAGAGCCATATCTCGAAAACCGTCCATTTTTGGAGTCTGTCTGCCATGGACACTTTTGATCAGTGAGATCTATATCATACCAAAAATTCAGAAAATTTTTCGGAAAAACATTCTCCATAAGAAATGTGCGTGGTCTTTTGATCTCATGACTACATTCAATTTTCTAAGATCCAAATTATTCGTATAATTGGAATCAAAATGATATTTCAAGGAAATTCAATGTTCAATAGTTTGTGGAATGATACTAAATTTAGTTATTTCCAGAAATAAAAATGTTATGTTATTCAGTGTCTCGTCGATAATTGGGAATGAGTGATGATAGCAACGAAATGTGTGCAATACCACCAGAAATTACCACACGAGAAGAGTGGGATTAGAGAGAGTAAAGTGCGCAATTCGGGAATAGGGTAAATTAAGTACGCGCACTCGCGAGCTACCGCACTCGGCTAACGTTTCGTGCCCACTTATCCTCCTCGTTATTCGTTAACGTTACTCCTCGTAACCTAACAACCACCAGATTCAGGGGAATGTTGTCTTTTTCCTCCGGAAATATTGTCATAATTGTAATATCGTCAATATTTTCGTTCGATTTGCGTGAAAAAAACACTTTTTGATTTTCGGGCTATGGTACAGTGTTTTCGAGATTTTGAACAAAAAGTTATCATTCAAGATGGCGACTTCATGGCATTCTCCAACCGCGTCAATTGGAATTCACAGTGAAGAGTCAACCGCTAATCATTCCGAGATGAGATTCAAGTTGCATTATTTTCTTCTTCAATACTCTGTTTGCTCGTGTATGGGGAACACATATATCATACCGTACTTATTATATTATACTCATGGCACAGCTGGCAGTTCAAATTGATAAGACGCTCTTTTCATCTTCTATGAAATATTCATCAGACAATATATAGTCGTTCACCAGTCTCTAACAAAAAATATCGTAATAACCTTCCGAAATGTATCGATGTACCCATATTTCCTTTATCCTCCCCGCCAATCCAATACACTATAAATAAAATTACCATTTCAAATTCGGGATGAGCACTTTCATAGAACACTCAAGATTTGAGCCGTTTGTGAATTCCGATATTGAAATTTTGCAACGAAAGCCATATAATGCGGGGATTTGTGCTTAGTTTTATATTCGTATTGGATTTTCTGAATCTGATCGGGCTGGGCTGCCCAATAAAGTAAACCTACGTCTGTTTCCAAATCGGGTTGATCTATCCCTGATTTGTGAAAGTGTGCGACAGAGAGAGCACACAGATTGTTATTCGAATGGACATTCAAATTGATTCGGGGCTTGTGATGAATGGCACTCTCTTCCTGAGATTTATTCGAAATGGTGTTGCTTTAATACAAGACCGGAGTTTTGGATCATTGGTATGTGATTCACACGGCTATGTTATTTCCACTATCAACATGATGTCTACAGAGAAGACAGATATATATATATATATATATATATATATATATATATATATATATATATATATATATATATATATATATATATATATATATATATATATATCTATATGTATATATACAGAGTGACCCATTTGAAAGCGGGCCACCTCTCTAAAACTGTTATTTATTATCCGATTCAGAAGTTTTTTTTTTCAATAGATAGAGCGTCAATAGTTCTATTAGAGTGCTGTGAAGTCGAAATATAAATAAAATTTTCAAGGCCTACTTCGAATTTTTTTCAAGGTCAAAAATCCAAAAAACATACTAGCGATTTTTTTATATGAAATTTGACGACGCCACTGGATTTGTGATGCTTTCAAATGGTTGTGACTAAAATTTCACGATGAAATATGTTTTTTTAACAGAAATATAGCATAAGTAAAATTTTTATCACTTTATCTAAATATTTCGAATTGTCGTCATATTAAATCACAATATTATTAATAATATCGTTTAAAATGCTCTTTCACGTCGTTAGCAGTCGAGCTTGTAAACAGCAGTTATTCAAAATGGTGTCAAATTATGTTTCTTTCAAACAGAACTCCATAAAGTATGGAAGATAGTTATGTCCATCAAAACACTGCAGTTTTTTTGTCATCAGAGAAATGAAATATACATCTTTACATCAAATAGTAATCAATATTCAATAATCAATAATAAGCAATATTGATGAAATAAATGAACTACAACAAAAAAATGGATTGAGATGAGAGTGCCCAGACATTAATTTCCGTACTTTGTAACCAATTTCCGATTTAATTCGATACGTTTATTCTACCATTTTCTAATGCTAACTAATCATAAGATTCGATCAAAATTCGATCATTGGTTTGGGGTAACATTTATGCAAGCCTGGTCTTATTCTTTCACGCAGTTCCTCTTTGGTGGTTGTCAGTTATTCCGAATATCTATCTTGGTTTCATTCAAACATGTTTGGGATGCCACATTTCGAAAATATTATTTTTATTAGAAGGCTTTGAAACTTAAGTTGCCGTGGAGATGACAAGTCATTAAAATAAAAGACGAAAAGACACAAATTTGTCAGTATTAATAGTGAAGTTTATAACTCTTCAAGTACCTACACTAATAAAGAAGTATGGCAGATAATTTGACTTTGCAGGAGAAAATTGAAATAGTAAAACTTCGTGGTAACAACGACAGATCCGAAAGGGAAGTATGTAGAATTTTCAATAACATGCATCCGGAGCGTCGAAATATTAGCAGAGCTACAGTTGGAAGAGTAAACAAAATTTTCAATCAGTATGGAGCTGTTAGTAAACATATCCTGAAGAATATTAATACTGTACAAAGGCAGAGACGAAATAATTCTGAACGAATTCGAAATTATTTTAATAATAATCCGAAAACAAGTGTGAGAATTGCAAGTTTGGACATCAACTTACCGCGTGAAACAATAAGGAGAAATCTTAGGAAATATAATAATATGAAGCCCTTTAAACCAAAGTTTCTTCACACCTTAGAAGAAGGCGATAATGAAAAGAGGATGGAGTATAGTTTATGGGCTCAAGGAGAATATCTAAATAACAGGAATTTTCTGAAAAAAATTTTGTTCAGTGACGAGGCAACATTCACAACCAATGGAACAGTTAATTCTCAAAATTCAAGGTACTGGACGGAAGAAAATCCACATTGGATAATAAATTGCAGAAGACAGTACTCCCAAAAAATAAATGTTTGGTGCGGAATATTACATACCAGAATAATTGGCCCCTTTTTTTTTGAAAACAATTTGAATGGTCAAATTTTTTTGAATTTTTTGAAAAACGAGTTTTCCAACGCTATGGATGAACTTCCACTAGCAGAAGAGGCCCATATTCTATTTCAATTAGATGGCTGTTCCATCCACAATAGCAGGATTGTTAGAGATTGGCTGGAAGAAAATTTTCCTAATCGGTGGATAGGGCGAAATAGTTCACTGATTGAGTTTCCCCCCAGATCCCCGGACTTGACTCCACTTGATTTTTTTTTATGGGGCACCGTTAAGGAAAAAGTATACAAAACTCGCCCAACGAGCAAAGAGGAACTGCGTGAAAGAATAAGACAGGCTTGCAGAGATATCACCCCAAATCAATTATTGAATGTTTTGGTTAACATTAGAAAACGATATGATAAATGTATCGAATTGAATGGAGATTTGGTGGAACAGTCCAAAATTTAATGTGTGGGCATTGTCATGTTAATACATTCTTTTGTAGTGGTTCATTTATGTTTTTAATATTGATAATTATATTATGATATAAAGATGTGTATTTCTATTCTTTGACAACAAACTGCAGTGTGCTAATAAAGATAACTATATCGCACATAAAGTTGTTATGTTCTGAAGAAGTATTTCAAACCATATTATTTACAAAATTGTTATTTAATATACAACTATTTGAATTATTTTGACAGTGATTGGTATATTTTACTTATGCCATATTTCTGTTAAAAAACATTATTTTATCTTGAAATTTCAGTCACAACCATTTGAAAGCATCACAAATCCAGTGGCGTCGTCAAATTTCATATAAAAAAATCGCTAGTATGTTTTTTGGATTTTTGACCTTGAAAAAAATTCGAAGTAGGCCTTGAAAATTTTATTTATATTTCGACTTCACAGCACTCTAATAGAACTATTGACGCTCTATCTATTGAAAAAAAAAACTTCTGAATCGGATAATAAATAACAGTTTTAGAGAGGTGGCCCGCTTTCAAATGGGTCACTCTGTATATATATATATATATATATATATATATATATATATATATATATATATATATATATATATATACAGTGTCACACATAAAGTTCGCGACATATGGAAGTTTTTTTTATTAATAGATATAATGAAAATTTGGCTTGGCAGTTAGTTTGTGCTTGAAAAATTAGTAAAAAACAGCCTCTTTCCTTTTGTCATGTGATACTCTAAACCTGTCAAATTTGACATTTTTTTCGAAAATCCTCAAAAAATCAGTTTTTTTTGGAAATTTCGAAAAATGCCAAAGAGAAAAAGTGCTCAGTTTCCAATTTTATACCTTTGCTCGAAATTTGGACTCTTTACTGTCACTTCGACTTTTTTCCAATTTTTTTAATTTTTCGAATCTTTCGCTCTATCGATTCGAACGAAACATGATTCAAATTTCATAATTTTGATGAATACGAGACTTCAATGTCATATCTTGCCCAGAAAATACCCGCATTGGCCTGTTACCAGAAAAAGAAATGAATACACCTCCAGAAATTCGTCTTTGTTGTTGCAAAGTTCATCTAGTTTTTTCATTTCATTGTTAAACTGATTCGGTTTTTCCATGTATGGACGTTAATATGTCAGTAATCGAATAAACGAATTCCTCTTCATTCTTATTACACTCGTATTTCTTTTTTAATAGATTTTTATCCAGTTTGTTTTTTTCTGCCTTTGTTTCCGGGGTTGTTGTTGTTTGGTTGTTTCGTTCGAATCGATAGAGCGAAAGATTCGAAAAATTGAAAAAATTGGAAAAAAGTCGAAGTGACAGTAAAGAGTCCAAATTTCGAGCAAAGGTATAAAATTGGAAACTGAGCACTTTTTCTCTTTGGCATTTTTCGAAATTTCCAAAAAAAAACTGATTTTTTGAGGATTTTCGAAAAAAATGTCAAATTTGACAGGTTTAGAGTATCACATGACAAAAGGAAAGAGGCTGTTTTTTACTAATTTTTCAAGCACAAACTAACTGCCAAGTCAAATTTTCATTATATCTATTAATAAAAAACTTCCATAACACTCGGTATAAAAAAACTCCATTCGATAGGAGTTTTTATTTAGTCTAAGTACATTAAAATGACGGTTTTCTCTATGCCCATCTTGCATTCGTCACCATTTCTTCGACTACCAGCAAAATATTAAAAAAAAATATATCCGATTCAGTTCAGATAGGGTATATAGAATATAATTTTTCCAGTGCCCCAGGTCCAGAGCCAAAAGGTGTTGAATATTGTGATTCTGTGATACCTGGAGCAATTCAGAAGTTTTTATTTCTATGAAAACGAGAATATGAAAATTGAAAATAATAGTCCTGTTACATCGTCAGTGACAAGCAGTGTATGATCATTTCTTCAAAGTGAGGTATCCGAAACGAAAGAGAAAATTGTTTTTCAATCGATTCCTGCACTGAAATCAATTAAAGTCTGTTTTTCCTAAGTATGAGAGGGAACCGATTATGTGCCAAAATCCAAGAAAAAGCAAAAAAATTGTATTGATAGAGTCAACTGCCCATTTTTGTAGTCCGTTATACTAAGAGCCAGTAACAGTTTTGCGTAATTATTTAGCTAAGGCCTATATTTTGAAAAAGTGTTGTGGAGGGCCGAACTGAGTGCCATCCGTGAGGACAGGCCCTGGGAGCGGTTCCAAAGGGGTGGCGGAACGACCCCAACTTGCAAAAAATCGCGCATATTTTTATTATTCAGTTAAGGCTCATATTTTTTCCAGCGGTCCTCTAGTAGCCAAAAATCATCGAGATAACATTGGCGGATCGATTGGACGGTTCCGAGTGGGTGGCGGAACGCCCCAAACATGTCGAAAAATCGTTGAACTTTTTATTATTTAGCTAAGCTTCATTTTTTAGTATGTTATTGGGCTGAAATTCATAAGTGTGTATGACAATTGGCAGAACAAAATGGCGGTTCTAAATACCTGGCAGAACGACTTGAATGTTCCGTATGCGCGTCCTCATTTCATCACTTCTGTCGCACAATAATGTACATTATAAATGCTTCGAATTCAAATTATGATTTCTTTCATTTTTTTAGGATCTTTGCAATTGCGTATGTTGAAAATTGAACTTGAAAATGGAAAAAAATTCTCATTCGAGAATAATTTTGCAAATATGAGGAATACGTAAAAGTACCCGCAGTGTTTTTTGTAGCAAATTAATGTTCAGTAACATTTGGAATAAAAAAGTGTAATAATAAAATTTCACGTTAAAACGCTTATATCTTTTGAACTATGAAAAATGCATGATATACGAATCAGAGACTGTTTGTAGATAATTTAATTTGAAAAAAAAAGCTATCTTAATTTTTTTACGTATCTCACGTTATTTCGGTGATATAGAGTGAAAACAAAAAAAATTATTAATCAGTATGAGTACTATTATTATAGCAGCATCATGATTCATTGAAAACGCAATATATTAACGAGTGAAATATATTTCAAGAAATATCAATCTTCAATCTTTGATGAATATCAAAATTATTCATTTTAATGGAAAATAAATGTTTTTGAAAATGTGGGGGGGGGGAAGACAAAATGTTAAATCAATGTTCTTCGAGCTTATCTGAACCTTGTTGCTCTTTGTCGGCTGAATCCATATCACTAAATGCTCTAGAGTCTGGAAAAGTTCAAAAAATCAATTTAAATTTCGGGCTTGACGGCCGTGTAGTGGAATTTTGACTTCTGGAGCTTTCGGCTACATCTGCGGCAGCCATCTTCAGCGGCGTGGTCTTTGTTGAACTCCTCTCTATGTGAGTTTACTACGACTGATTGCAAATCTGGAATTGACTCGTTATTATCTTTCGGTCCGCCAGCGTTCTGTTGGTCAATTCCAGATTTGCAATATGTCGTAGTAAACTCGATGGCTGCCGCAGATGTAGCCGAAAGCTCCGGAAGTCAAAATTCCACTACACGGCCCTCAAGCCCGAAAAACCAGATATGTATTAACACCGGCCGTGAAAGCCTACATTCTTACATTAATGTAATATTTTTCTTATATTTGCTGTTGAATCTACATACCTGATTCACAATCATCATTGTCATCTGCGCTGGCTGTCGAAGTGTTGGTGAGTATATCACCAACGAATTGAGGCAATTGGTGACCTTGAAACCAGAGGAACTCGTATTTTTCATCCTTGGTGTACCAGCCATGGTTTTCTGCATGCTGCAAATTAGCATTAAGCCAAATACTAGTTATGTACAAGCTCCTCAATAATTGTTGTTGGAGTTGGTATGGTGGTAGGTTCGATGCGTCGTAATTGCGAATCTTCTTGGCAAATATGTCATCGGTGCTATCTGCTTTGTACGGTTGATGGAATAATTCTAACCGAGCTTCATTAACCGTATCCACATAATAATTTCAGAAAGTTCTTTATCTTAAAAAAATCCATTCGAATTATTCTTTCAGTTTACCTACAACACGATATTTTCAAAAACAATTATTTTCCATTAAAATAGTGTATTTTGATATTTCTTGGAATATATTTTACTCTTTTATATATATTGCGTTTTTAATGAATCCTAATGCTGCTATAATAATAGTTGTCATACTGATTACTGATTTTTTTGTTTTTACTCTATATCACCGAAACTACGTGAGATACGTAAAAAAATAAAGATAGCTTTTTTTTAAATAAAATGATCTACAAACAGTCTCTGATTTGTTATCTGCTTTGACTAGTTCAAGTTGGTTGGATTTTATTATTACACTTTTTTATTCCACTACATCCCATAAACTAAGCTATTTTCAAGTATAATTTTCAACATACGGCTATAAAAATGTTCGTTATAGAGGTAAACTAATGCCTGTGTTCATTGCAAAGATCCTAAAAAAATGAAAGGAATCATCATTTGAATTTAAAGCATTAATAACGTACATTATTGTGCGACAGAAGTGATGAAATGAGGGCGCGCATACGGAAGTCGTTCTGCCAGGTATTTAGAACCGCCATTTTGTTCCGCCGATTGTCATACACACTTACAAAGGTCAGCACAATAACATACTGAAAAATGAAGCTTAAATAAATAATAAAAGGTTCAACGATTTTTCGACCTGTAAGGGGCGTTCTGCCACCCACTCGGAACCTTCCAATCGATCCGTCAATGTTATCTCGATGATTGTTGGCTACCAGAGGACTGCTGAGGAAAATATGAGCCCTAACTAAATAATAAAAAAATGCGCGATTTTTTGCGAGTCGGGGGCGTTCCGCCACCCCCTTGGAACCGCGCTCAGGGCCTGTCCTTACGGATGGCACTCAGTTCGGCCCTCTACAACACTTTCCCAGAATATAGGCCTTAACTAAATAATCAGGCAAAATTGTTACTGGCTCTTAGTCTAATATACAAAGCGGACGCTTCGTCAATGCACACTGCACATTCATTGCAAAGCATTTGTGAAAATATTCTGTCTGCTGTCTCCTGCTTCGCTCTTCGATCTTCTTGTGAAAATTGTGTTAGTATTTTGGGGAGAGATTGCCATTTTCAAAAATAAAACGTTACAAAAAATAACATTCTTATAATAGGGGAGCCCAAGTGGGGATTTCGGGATTTACTAAAGCACGGTAGATTGATATACAGGGGGATACTTTATACCCCGTTGAGTACTTCCACCATATATGAGCCCTATATATATAGCCGCTCTTCAAGGATAAAGGATCAGATTAGTAAAAAAAAATGATCACCTGAAATTCTCGAGCGCGTCAGATTAAGGTAGGGTTAGTTAGTTACATCCTGAAACGTGTATATTCCACTAATCTGACAATTCGAGAGTGATCTAAAGGAGGAGGGCTACAAAGTTGTAAAAAAACGTCATCTCGACATACTCGAGCGTGGCAAATTTTATTTTTATTTTGAAGGAAATGATAATTCAAGAAAAGCAAAAAATATATAATCTGACGATTTCCTCAAGCCGAAATAATAAAAATTAAAAATTCATCGATAAAGTTTAATGCGTGCAGCTACGTGATGCCTATATTCCCCTCTCCACGTTTCTATTTCTCTCTCACTCTTTCTCTATCTATTGCTCTCTCACTCCGTCCCCACTCTGGTTTCTGTTGCCATGATGCCATGACAGTTGATCACACACACTTGGTGGCATGATATTGTTTACAACAAATAGCCAACGTTTTAAAATTTTAAAAATTCAACTGCTTATAATTATTCTCTTATAAATACGATTATTCTACTGAAAAAGCATACACTTTTTTTATTTGCATGCTTCTTCCTGAGATTTCCAATTAATTGAGTTCAATAATTTAAAAAAAAAAAAAAAATCAAATTGGCAGAAAAGGCGAATCCCTCCGGATAATCGTCAGATTATGAGACTGCAACGTCTAGGGCGTAAAGATGAATCATATATATATATATATATATATATATATATATATATATATATATATATATATATATATATATATATATATATATATTTATCTGACGCGCTTGTGTATTTCAAAATGACGATTTTTTTTTTCACATTCTAACAACGGCCGCGAGTCTGCATCACATCCAAACCGTCAGATTATTATATAAGAGCTATTTTTCATTCATTTTCAAACCTTACGTAAGACCACCCCATCATGGAAACAATCAGATTAACATACGTACATTGTTAAGAATATGTAGAACATAGATGATATCAATATCTGACGCGCTCGAGTATTTACATGCAACAGTTTTTTTTACATTTTTGAAAGTCTTCAGCCGCTTTCCCCACCGATGAAAAGATATACATTATATAACATTTTTTTCTTTTTATCATCTGAGCTTCGCAACCCAATAGGTCTCTATGACGCTCGAGTAAATCCCGATTTAGCATCGTGGGCTCTCCTACTATTATTTATTTACATCGCAAAATTTCATGAGCAAGAATTATTTCAAAATTTTCATCTTCGGAAAACCGTGATATAATCCTTCAACTATATAATTATACTTACTCTAACAATGTCTTGAATCACTTTGATCGCTTTACATTTTTTTCGAACTAGAATCATCTTCAAATCAACTTCATAATCTGTACTCTGTAATTATATTTACTCCAACTGAATAAAAAAACTTCAGAAATTGAAGGAAAAATATTCTTTTCATTCATCAAAAAAAATTCCATTCCCATGTTTGTCTTTCCTTGCATTTATTAAAAATAAGAAAATAATGAAATTCCCAATCATTACTCTCAGAATTCTTGAAACATTCAGGGCCGGTCTTTTCATCTTCCGATAGAGTCTCTGGTACCTATCTATCGGATAAATTCCTCAGAAAGAATTATTCAAGGGACAACTTTCTTCCGTCTTTTTTTGGTATTCTATCCTTCAGGTACCTATCTAGGACTTAGAATTGTACCTAACTTCATGTTGCTGTCAAAACTGTACCCTTATAAGTGTCTGGCCTTACAACAGAGAACAACATATGTGTTTGTGCTAGTGTTAACAGTGGACAGAAAATTTTCAAATATTTCGTGTACTCGGCGTACGAGTTGTTTTTTTCTTGATTTTGAATATGGAAAATAATGCATAAGGAAAGGGCTCCAAATTTCACACAACACGAAACCCGCTTGTTAGTAAAATTGTGTTCGAATGTCAAACATATCTTAGAAAATAATAAACAGATTCCAACATGTGGAAATTAAAAGATATGCGACTTGGCAGAAAATATCTTTGGCATTCTGCTGATGTAACGTTCTCTGAGGCGACAAATAGCAGTGATAACTGTATTGATTATTCTACCAGCAGATGATTTGTGAATACCTCCAAAATCTCCTATTGTTATATAGAAACTTCCAGTTGCTAAATATCTTAATGTCAATAATAATTTATTCATGGGTGTAAGGGCTCTATCAGGAATCCTGAAAAATAATATCTCGATATTTCACATATAAAGTACTTATAACACATAATAAAAGCTTCAGTTATGTATTATGTAGTCCTTACAAGCAAAGGTAAGAGCTCTCCCACATGAAACCTCAGGAAAAAGATCCAAATAAAGAAAGTATTTTGCCTTGTTTTCCTTTCTGTGGGATTCCGGATTTCTTCATTGGTTTCTTCTAATAATATAGTGACGAGGTCTAATGTTATATTCCCGCATTGCAATATTGATTATTTCATTTAAATGTCTGACAGCAAATCTATATCTTCAACTACGTCCATCATTCAAAATCCACAAAATCTCTAATTTAATTTTAATCTCAGCACTCTAACAGCTTGAGACACAGCTTTGTCAAAAATTATGCATTGCATAATCTGCCTGCACACTCATTCATACATAAAACACAAAATTATGTTGAAAACAGTATTGTTTTGTGGCATTTATCTTACAAATACCGCTTTATCCACAACCCAAAGTGCCAGACAAGTTATCCTACAAATACCCTGTATTTATCTATCAGATAGGTCTACTTGAAGGTGAAAAGACGGTAGAAGAAGAATATCTGAAAGATACAGTTATCAAGGACTTTATCTGTAAGTGAAAAGACCGGCCCTCAATGTTACTTCTACAACGAAAACAAATACAGCCCACTGAGAAACATACATCTAAAAAACATGTTTTAACGTTTTCTTTTTGTATGTTTTCTAATATTATTCACAAACATACCATCTATATTGTGATAACTTCAATTAGAAATGTTTTGTTTATGAATATCTGATATACCTACTTATAAAACTTCTGACTAATGTTTCTTTACGCATGTATAAATAATGTTAAATATAGATTGAAATGAAGTATTTGATTAATGTTGCCTCTTTGTTGTTTCAATGTATTTAAAATGTATGCGTCTCGTTGATATTATATTCCGTTTAATGTTATTCCTTCATATCAATATAATGTAAATAAGAATTTATAAGAAATACTTTTTTTGTCGAGGTTGTACACATGTATTGTTGGTGCAATTCTGTCTCTATCTAGTGATATATGTCAAAAAAGGATACCTAATCTGAGGTTTCCCAGACAGAATGTTGCCACATCTAGTAGATTTCTACTTTTTTGGTAGATTTGCACCCTTTTTCAGAAAATTTTAGTAGGCACATTTTCTTCAGTAGATTTTGGTAGATTTTAATACATAACTTTCAATAATGTGAAAATGCCATTAACAATATAATTATTATAAAAAATAATTGAATCCAGCATTTACTTTAATTTCTATGTTGGTAGACGTGTAACTAATTTGATATTTTTATTCATTTGGATGCTTCGCCTGCGTTTTTGTCGGTGATTCCCCCTCATGCTTTATAGTTTCACCGTTGTATTTCCCCGACAAGTGACAACTGTGTAAAATTGCTTTTTTCGTGAAAGTGAAAATTATGAAGCGAGCTTATGAGCAATCCTATCGGGCAGAATGGGAACAGAACCCATTATTTTCTACTTGGCTGTGTAAAGCACAGGATGGATGTAGTGCCCATTGCAAAGCATGCAATGTTAGAATTTTATCCAGGATGGCTTCTCTAAAAGAACATAATACTTCCGCGAAACATAAGAAGAATATGATTGGATTTACTGGAAGCTCTAAGGTTTGTCTGTTTTTATTTATGTCTAATTAAAATATGTAGTAGCAAGAATAATGTTTTATTTTTTAGATTGATAAATTATTGAAAACTAGCTCAGTTTCGGATGGAATGAAAAAAGTAGAAATTAAAATAGTGTCTAGCAAAATGTTTCTTGTGAGTTTTTATATAATTCATTTAATGATAATTTAATTTTACTTTATTTCTATTTTCTTGATTTTGTTTTACCTATAGTTAATAAATTTAACATCATTTTTCAAGGAGATTATCCAGTTACTCACACATTTTTTAAAGACATGTCGAGTTTCTTTAGGTCAATTTTAAGTTGCTTTATGAAAAGTACTTATGTTAAGGCTACTAATCTCTCTGATTTGGATCCTGATGCCTCAATGCACTACTTACCTCTTAACGAGATGTACTTAGGGAGTGAATGTTGCAAAAAATCTGTATAAAATACAGGGAAATCAAACAATTGTTCATGACTTTTTTAAACGATGTCAGTTTTTTTTTATTAATTTGAGTAATCAATTAAAATCTAGATTGCCCTTAGATAAAGAATTGTTTAAAGAACTACAATTTTCAGATCCTCAGGTAGTTGTATACCAAGAGTTTTCTAGTCTCATAAATCCTCTTTCAAAGTTTCCGAATATAGTACCAGAAGAAGTTATTCAAGACATTGATAATGAATACAGGGAAATGAAAGTAGATTTAGATGTATCTAACTTGCTTTCTAGCGGTAGCAGCAATATAAATAATTCCTTCAATGTTGAAGAATTTTGGCATAAAATAAGCTGTTTAAAGGACAACAATAATAAACTCAAATACGAAAATATTTCCAAATTCGCAAAACAAATGCTTTCTTTGCCTGTGTCGAATGTAAAATGTGAAAGGATTTTCTCCGAATTCAATCGAATCAAAACCGACGATCGAAACAAATTTCATAACAAAAACGTTTCATGCCAAAGAGGGTCTGAGAGATGTTGGGTCTTGCCCAAATTTTCAACCCGATGTAAGAATGATAAAGTTAATGGACGATAAAACTTTATATAAAAATCTGAAGTATAAAGATGACGAAATTTAATTCTTTTATTTCTGGTTTCAAGAACAGAATGTTTGTTTAAAAAATAAGATGAGAGTCAGTTCCGTTTTCTTTGTTGTGCTCGTTTTGAAATTTATATGTTTAGGTTTAGTCAATAAATAAATAAATAATTAAACCAATTAACCATTTCATTAATCCCCAACCTCCCAATCCGTTCTTATTTTGAGCTTTTTTTGAAAAGTAGATTTTTGGTATTTTTGAAAAAATATTTAGTAGATTTTAGTAGATTCAAGCAAAAATAAAAGTAGATTCGCCAAAATAAATGTGGCAACGCTGAATATTAGAATATGAAGTTAGACGTTTGACAGTGTTTCGTTCCTTGTGTCGTTGTTTTGCGATCTGCCCCCGTTTTTTATTTTTTTTCTTGTATCTTGTATCTGATAATCTGATCTGTCGAGTCGGGAACACGAGAACTTTACGAGGTGATACTGGTCAAGATATATTTTGTGATTGTAGTTTTGGGAGTTTGTCTATTAGTATTAAACGCAATGGAAAGAAAAATTCCCGAAAAGGTAAGAAATATATTTTTATTGTGTTGGGTTTTTGTTAATATGGTACTGTGGTTGCACGAAAAACAAGGCAATGTATAGTTAGCAAATTTGCTTAAAATGCAATATAATAATCGCTTGGTACAGTTATATATCCTGGTATATGTACTGGTAAATTCCCCTAACCTAACATTTCCAAAAGTTTCAAATCGAGTTTTCAATCCAAAATACGAATACCTATGTTCGGATAAATTTATTGAGGGGGTGAAATGATGTGTACAGTGATATTGGTGACTAAAAATAATGAGTCCTGATCTTTTGAAAGTACTATTTTTTCAGGTTTTCAAGAACCGAAAGACAGGGCTATTCCAAAAAATATCTGAAATGGCTGATAAAGAAGAATGTTCAGATGTACAGTGCAACAAATTATTGTTAGTTGGAGGATAAGATTACAAGAATTTCACCAGAAGATCTTTACATGTTCTTCTAAAAGATGAATTGGCCATGCTATGTTCATGGGCAGGGCAGAAAAATAATTTTAAAGTTGCAGACACAACGATTATGAGCATATTAAGAAGTAAGTGTGCAGAATTATATTAGAGAACTGATTATTGGGGGTAATATTCTGAGACCAGGGGCATTGTTTTGAGATCTCCATACTGTAAATAATGGGTAGAGTGAAAAAAGTTTGAGCAAATGCTCGTAGGTACTCAAAATTTTTGGGA
The DNA here is from genome assembly GCA_032362365.1 of Zygogramma bicolorata. Classification (NCBI taxonomy): domain Eukaryota; kingdom Metazoa; phylum Arthropoda; class Insecta; order Coleoptera; family Chrysomelidae; genus Zygogramma; species Zygogramma bicolorata. Next base: position 211,540 of record JAVJAQ010001277.1, on the reverse strand, counting down.
CAAACTTATCGGTGTTCTTGAGATACAACAAGAACGGATCTATAGTGGGAACTAATTTTAACTTTTATTCACTTCTCCCAACCTAGTTAAGTGAATTATATTCCAGTATTCCAAACGAGAACTAAGAAAATATATTGATGGGCATATTCATTTGTGAAGGAGAAAATATTACGTGGCCTCACTTGCGAATCTATAATTTTCTGGAAATATTCACTAAAATGTAATGCCATAAGAAAATCATTTCCGATTTCCATAGCGAGAGAAATGTTTCAAGTTATCTATAGATTATGAATGAGATTATCTCTTTTCAGCATTACACATTTTCGTAAATATATCCATAAAGCTTCTGCTATTACTACAAATAATGAAATAATGGATGCATAACTGTGGCATGGTCGTATGGTTGAAATAATATTGTATTCACTGATTTATATTTTATTTTCATTAACAATAAATATAACTCCATTCCAGAAGCTGTGAAAATTAATTTTAGAACCACCACAGATAAGGAATTTGAGCATGCTGTCATGGACTGGCTGCGTTTTGCAAAACAGCGTCTATCAAAATAAATTGTTGACCCTCTTAAAAGCCTCTATAAAAAGGTTAGATATATTTTTGAAACTCCTGGAAATTGTTATTATTAATTAATACTTTAAAATGATCTTGAAAATATAATATTTTTCTGTATTACAGTTATCCTGGAGATGATGCCAAAGATATTCACAGTGTGATAACTGGTTGAGTTTTCAAACATTTCTGCATATTAATTTATGTTTCTCTTCTAAGAACTGTGTTGTTTTGATTTTGTGTTACATTTTCTGTTCTATTATTGGTAATAAAAATATGTTTACAACTGCTTCTGATTCATCAACTAATGTAAGAAAACCTAACCTATAGTGGTGACTATTAGGCATTCCAGATACTTGTCAAATGAATTGAAATGAACCAATACAGTGGCTTCCAGATACGTTATGGAGCAAATATTTGAGACATTTTGTAACAGCGGGCTATGCAGGAATACTTGATAACTAAGCCTAAGTCCAAAATTAATAACCAGGTGTTCAACAAGCAAATCATTTCGTTTATGCAGTTGTAACTCATACTCGGAATTGAGACATGGCATAAACTTGTTCATCGATTTGCTTGTGTTAACTCTTGGTTATTAATTTTGGGCTTAGGCCTAGTCATAAGGTATTATTGCATAAACCCTGTATAAATGAATTAATTTCATTGAAAAGATATATTATTGACATATCTATAATATTAATTTGAGGTCATGATCACATTACACATTCATCAAAATAATGTACCGTCAAGTGCAATAGCAATGTTTCCTGACATAGTAAGTTATGTTTCTTCTATGAGTTAGACACATTGTTCAAATGTTTGTTGGAGCTCTAGAAAACATCTATTTTGTAACGTTTGCTAGATGAAAAGATGATATAACATTAACAATGAATAAACATTCTAAAAATGTTTTTCTGATGAAATTTTCGAAATATTTCAAGACAACGTTTCCTTGGGGGTACATAAGCAGTTTCTATGACATTGATACAATATCAAAAACCCCGGTTGGACAACATTACTTTGTAATAAGTTGATATTTATAAAACGTTATTGTAATGAAAAATTTCTCGGTGGGAGGCCTTATATATACATACGTACATGAATATACACCTCTCCTCTAGATATGCGACGTAAACCACTTTCTTTTTCAGGCTTGGTGACTGTATAGTAAGAGTATATTGTGTAACGAGGGAGATAAGTACCAATTGCGCACAAGCGAAAAATTGTGAGTACGAGTGGGTTAGCCGAGTGCGGTAATTCTCGAGTGCGCGTAATTGGTCTTATCCCCTAGTCGCGTACTGTACTTTTTTACTCCCCCTGACAACTGTAACGGAATGGCTCACTAAGAATACACGTATATTACACAGACATGTCAGTGTCCCGATCCATATCAATCAATGCCAATGTCACTTATATCAGTACATTTTAACGGTTGAGAAATTTAAACCCCTTTTTCCCAATTTTATATATATTTTACAGTTTTATACATACAATATTACATATTGCAATAATATACAAGTGTGATGGATAAACATAGAATTTGTAGCTTCTTATTTTGATCTCAGATTTCCGTTCCTGAAGAAGAGCCAAATAGACTCGCAAGCTCGAACTGAAATAAAGAGTACACTTATATTCCTCGACTGCAAAACCCGACATAATCTCTCATATTATATATATATATATATATATATCCAATTATGGTAGGATTTCTTATCAAAATTCACTTCAAAAACTGTTAAAAAAAACATTCAATGGAAATATTCTATTATCACCACAAAAGAAGTGGACAAATGATTGTACACGGCGTTACTCTTAGTAAAATATCACTTATTTCTACCTTCAAATACCAATGCTACACTGTTCTTGGTTTCCTGTCAGTTTTCACTTCAAATACTGAAAACATAATTTATGTGAACGTTTTGGGAATGTGCCAGACAAGCATGTGCTAAGGCCGGCAATATCTTGAACCTCATGGTCGTGCGCGAGTAATATCGCTAAAACCTAGACAAACTCTGTGAAGTGTATTCAGGTGAATATTTGACGGTTGATTCGAGAAAACATATCAGTAAGAGATATATTATAACTACATCGTAATCACTTGATAATAATTTCGGTTTAGTGCCAAGAGAAACGTTGCGGAACACAAATAAATATAACAGTTCGAAGACAGGTGCAATCTGGAACAGTATAAAATATTTAACGAAGCAGCCAAGAAATTTGATGTTCAATCTAGTCGTGAGAGATACCCGACTAGTTATGTTTTTCACCCTTTTGTTTTTAGTATAGAATACCGAAATTCTCGTTCAAAGCACCTGTTTTTCGTCGCATGCAATATTCATCTCGTGATAATAAAGATGAGTGTTAAGTATTCATAATTGAATCAAAACGTTCTACAAGTACTTTCTCACAAGAACGTTTTCTTTTTGTAACGTCGCACCAGTATCAGATATCTTTTGAAATAATTTGCGATGACTAAGTGATTCACAGTTGGATAATAGTGCCATATCTTATCTTGATCGAAGAGTTTTTTCGAACTTTCTAAAATTTTCCGGGTTCTAAAATGATCCGGATTTCACTTCTTGAACACAAGGTCAGGAATATTCCTTGCTCGCACCAGCAAATGAGCAAATAAACAACGAGCATATGAGCTGAAAAAAAAAAAAATTCACCTCTATTGTTTTCCGATAAACCAAATTGGCCAATTTTACTGTCGACTTACACGTATCGTCTTTGTATCTTGAATAATATCAATGATTTCCTCTGTTTTATTTCCAGATATGACTGAACAACCGACTGACCAAATCCGTAAGGTGAAGAAGCGAATTCGCAGAAATATGTCAAACTCCCGAATGTCCCAAGAAAGTACCGAATGTAGCGATGGAGAGAGCGACTCTTACGAATACGAAAGTCCCCCCGACAGCCGAATCCCTCCGAAAAGCGATGTAGATCCAAGCCAAATCCCTCCACAAAGCGAAGTAGATCCTGATATTGAAATAGTCGAAACCATATCCAAAGATACGCATACACATACAGAAGACGATTTAGGAATTGTTGTTATCAACAACTCCAAAAAGGAGCACCAATCTTCCCAAGAGAACTGCGAAGAAATAAAAGACGACTGTGATAAGAAAAATGGCATTGGCCACTGTGGCGAAAGCAAGAAAGATATTCATGTTGCAAATGACGATGAAACTAAAAAAAATATTGATACTGATGAAACTAAGGAAAATATTGAGAATCCTGGAACAGATTTAACAGAAAATGTTATAGCCAACTGTCCTGAAGAAACCAACTCACCACATGATCCACCAAGAAGCCAAAAGTATGACCTGAAACCAGATGCCGAAGAATTCATACCAAGAGCTTATCGATCACCAGAAATTCCCCTTAGTCCTGTTCAGTTCATCAAAGTTGCTCCGAATTTCGTACCTATACCCGTGGTGCCATTCAATGGACAAAGCTTCAACCCAGCATTTATATCCTCAGGAATACCTATCAATTTTCTACCTCCTGATCCAAAAATGTTTCCGAACTTTGTCGGTTTCATCCCAAATGTACAAAAATCCGAAGAAGAAGAAGAAACAGAAGAAAGAAGAGTTATCATCGAAAACAACATGAAAACTACTAATATATGTCTGACTAACAGCACCAAAGAAGAGCAGATTGTGAGAAACGAAGAAACGAATGAAAATCGAACAGTGAATAATAAAACGATTGATTTAGCTAAAATCGTATCAAAATTGGAAGAAGCTGTGAAGGAGCAGGAAGAAGGAAGAGGAATCGAAACAGAAAAGAATCTAGAGCCAACAGAGTTTTCAAACAGGAAACCTTCCGACAAGCAGCTGAAAGTCAACCAAAAGTACAAAAACAACTATAGAAGAGCATTTTGCAATAGTCCTCGAAGTTCCCCCCAAAGAAAACTCCACCAGCAGAGAATCGACTTTTCCAATCGAATTCTTCCAACTGGCAATTCTCATATTCCAGATCAACGCGAGTCAAATGCGGTTTGCAACGAGGAAGAAATGGTAAGAAAAAGTCCTGAAAACAAAAGAAGTTGGAAGCCGCATTACCAAAATGGCACGAGCAAATGGCAACCACGCGGCTTCCACAAGAGCCCTGAATCTACAACAAAACAAATAAAAAAAATGTATTCTCATACAATTTCAGGTACTGGGTTGAAAAAGAATAATATAGAGAGCTCAGAAAATTCAACAGACGTACTACCGAATGAAAAAATCGAAACACTTCGAAATAATGACACCAACGTGATAAAGGCGCATTTTTCAGAAATAGAGACTCCAGACTTACAAATATCTCCAGTAAAGACTTCTAGTTCCACCAGAAAGTCACAGAATCAGTGGATATCTGTTTCTAGCAGAAAGAAACGCAAAAATAAAAATATTGAAGAAAGCGAGGCTTCATTTGATGATGCAGAGGATGAACATTCCCCGAGAGATGACCTTTTCGAAAGCTATGACGTCAATCTGTTGGTAGATGTTGTACCTACATCCAAAGAAGAAAATGTCATCGAAATTGAGATGAACGAAGTTGAAGTAGAGGAAATTTTGAATATAATTTCTCAAACAGAACCAAATATGACAGAAAACATACACCTGATACCAAATATGAAATCAGTCAGAGAAATCGAAAGTGAAATGATGGTCAATGGAAATGAGCACTTTGATGAAACTGGACAACCCGAAGAAGCTGAAGAACCAGAGGACTCTGAACTGATTGAAATATCTCAGCGACATGAAGAAACCGAAATAATGAACGATGAAAAAGTAGACGTACCTAAGCTATCTGAAATGGAATCAGTATTAGAGAATATTGGAGAAACGAGTTCCAATAAGATCAGAAACAGGAAAAAATCTAAAAAAGGCACTCAAAAACCTTTGATGAAGCGGGTGATAATTACAGACATTGATCTATCAGAAAAATGCGAGGAAATCAAGACACCAATTAAAAAAATCGTTAGAAAACTCGAGAAAACTGAAGATAAACATGCAGATCAAGTAAGATCTTGTGAGAAATCTCTTGAGGTTGTGGAACATGTAGAATCAGTTCTTACAGCGGCTGAGCTGCCAATAAAAGATATCGAAGATGAGAAAAAGAGCTCCAAGAAAAAAAAGAAAAAATCCGCGAAATGTACTACAGTATCAATCGTAGGTTCCTCAAATTGCGCAACCGCTCCGGTTAACTTGGTGGAATCGTTAGATTATTTGTTGGAATCTAACCATGCAGGGGAGTCGGATAAAACAAACGATGATATTTCCCAAGAATTGGATAAAATGATTCAAAAGGGAATGTACAGTAGCTTGGAGGGAAAAATAAAATCACTGAATATCGATGAAAGCGACGGATTTTTCAAATCTGTATTCAGCAAAATATCCATTAGAGAGACGAGTGTTGAGAAAACTGGATATTCAAAAAGTCCAGATTTCTCCAAAATACCACTATTCATGCCTGTTTCGGTAAGTGAAGCAATCTCTTTAGAAAATATGAAAGCTAATAACAAATTACCTGCTTCAGAATCACCAGAAGAAGATGGATTTTTTTTAGAAAATCCAGAGTTGAGACAAATTCTACATGACCGGACTGTGGCTGAAGAGGAAACAAAAGCAGAAGTAGGAAATAGAAGTGGGGTTGATGGACGAATGGAAGCGATAGAACCGAAAAATCTCTATCCCATAACGGAAGCCGTGAAAGAATGGATGTCAAAAACAAGAGAAACTACTCCAGATGCAGAGATATTGAAAAGTCCTAAGGCGATATACAAAGAATTCTGTGATAGTGCCAGTAGTGACAAAGACACGGAGTTTCATATCTCACAAAAAGTTTCGGGACTAACTTCAAGTGCAAATACAGACGATGACGAAATCACAATTTTCAGTAAAGAGAATAATTCTTCTAGAAGAGATAGCGAGGAACAAGATCTTCTTGAGTATTGGGAAGACGAAGTGAAAACCCAAAATGATGCTAAAAATAGACATAATCGTGAGGAAGAAGTGATCAATGGAGTTGATCCAGGTCAAGATATAATGGAAGTATACGAAAGCAAATATGGAAATAATGAGGATTATTTAAATTTACAAAGGGAAATTAGAGAAAAAGTCGAAAGCTCGAGGTATCCAAAACATGGTAATTTACCTTATAGAGCGATATGTTGCAACATTATGTGAAATGGAATATTTTCTGTTCAAATTGAGCATTCGTGATGAATGAATCGATTTGCAATAAATACCCAAAAATATATAAGCGATGAGGAAATCGTTGGAAAAAGATTAGACAAATATTTGGATTCTTACCTGTCTTCTCAACAGTGGTTGAAGATATTCGTTGTACTATTAATATAAATATTTTCTTCAGATGTATTCATTCATTTATTTGTATTATTTGCACAACGCAACTTGTAAATCTTTGACAACTGAAAACCTGGGAAGCCAGGATGTCATTTAAAACAATTCACTCAGTGTGGATTCAAATTATCTCATCAATATTTAGAACTTTTTTTGTGATTTTTAATGGTAATCAAAGATAAGAATTAGAGAGGATTTTGTTGTAAGTTGACAATATTTTCAATTCTAAATTGTTGACATGTTCACTTTTAATTATCCTTGAGTTAGTCTGTGCCAACTAAATAATATTTATGTTATGTTGATATTATTATGATTGCAAAAATTTTACAGTGATAAGGAATATCAATCACCTGAGTGCCAGAATGCCATCGATTCAGGTATTCAAGTCCAATGAACACTCTGTGAGGGCAAGTTTTTTATCAGTGAGTCAACCGATTTATCCGATTCCTCTCACTTGAATTAACCAAAGGGGTCTCCGCTATTATTGCGAGAGACTCGAGTCATACTAGGAAAATCAATAATTGAGATCTTAATTTAATCTTCTATCCTTATAATGCATACCAAAATGTTTAACTTAAAAATGTTTGATTTCTGCGAGTACAAATTTCATACAAATGAATTCTCAGAACTCGTGAAACACGAGCAGTTTCAGGTGCATTATATTTCAATGATATTCACGTGCAACTTAAACATAAAAATACTGCCAATCCTGAAATATCGTTTTGTGTTGTCTGTTTCATACCTCTCTCTTTCAGTTGTGAATTGTATTTATTATATAGGCATAAAGAGTGAAATATTTATATTGGCAGCAACTAAGTTTCTAGAGAGCTCGCCATTTAAGAAAAGGATTATGCATACTTCGCAAACGTATCATTCTCTTCTTGTACTTTATGTCGTTTCTAGATTCGTTCATTGCCATGTACCTACATGATGTATCTTATTGTACTACTCAAGATGAAAGCTGGTCCTGCCGAAATGAACAACAAGTAAATACCTAACCCAACCTACACCAATCAAAGCAATTTGGAAAACATATTTATAATGACATCGTTATCGTTAAAATGAATATTTTTGTGCAAAACTGTTCATGAGTTGATATCTAGTTGTGAATTACTTGACATATAACCGAAGGCTGTTGAATGTTAAAAAGGAAAACTGTGCTCAAATTGTTATTGTTATTGAACTTGAAGAGGGTATAGGCACTTCATATTTAATTGTTAATCGAAATGGCCTATATTTAATCGGAGACTGAAAGTTGCTAATTTAATTGCAAATGACAGCCAAAAAAATTGCAACCATCTAAATTTTTTTGACTAGTCAATAAGTGAAAGTATGTCAAGTACAATTTGGTAAAGTTTAGATGTAATTGTTTTTGCTTTTGTTTTTTTATTGTTGAAGTACTGTTAGGAATGGTGGGATGTATCACCTTTTTTATTATGTAGTGATAGTGCCACCTAGATATAAGCTTAGTTCTAATGTTTCGAATTTCGTTTTAGATTTTATCGATAGAGGTATCAGTTGCTGATTTTTGTTGTATTTTTAATGAAATGGTTCGTAGACTGATTATTGATTTGAATGGTGAGTGAATGTCCAACGGACTAATGATCTACGGAAATGACTCAGCTTACGCCAATTCTCTATTCAATAATGTTTGTGGGAAAATTAATTTTAATCAATAATTTAATCAACATAAAAGACAACGTGTACGGATAAGTTTTATGTAATTCTATCTTTTGATTGATTTTTGAATGTATAATTTAGGTTTTTTTTGTTGAATTGTTGTTTTTGAGATTTGTGCCTTCGCCTTCGTAAAATAAAACGAGAATATAAGAAATGTCTTTTCGTACTATTTTCATTCCTCAAGTTTTTTCAATAGCAATACTATGGCTGAAGTACATTCACACTCATGTTCATATGTATTTCTCTAATGAGATGCAAATATTAGACTGAAGGAATTTAATCTTCTCTATAGTTACATGTTTATTTTGAGAATCGTACGTTGACCGGTAATGAACTGAAATTCTTTCTTGTAGACATTTGAAAGGCAAACAGATCACATTTCATGTTTTTTTTATTGATCGTTATTATCTCCGTAATGATATTATGGAACATGAATTTTTCTGTGGCGAAAAGAATGTTTTGTGGAAGTGATTTGGATTTTTCTTCTTCAGTGATCAATGATATGTATTTCGCAATGTCGCTACGATATATCTTTGAATATTTCTCGATGTAACGACAATATCATCTTTGCGTTATCGCAGAGGCATGAAAGGCGAAAAATTGTTTATTATCGTGAAAAAATGAAAATTGAAGATGAAGATATATTCAATAATAGATGATATGAATGAAAAGAAATCATGTCATCAAAAAATTCCACCTTGACAAAAAATATATCATACAACAATATACATTTCCAAGAAAAAATAAATAACCTTTCATTGTTCCGAAAGAGACTTGCCAACAAACACAGGCCATTTAGGCCGGAGAAATAGATAATATATGGAAATACAGCAAATGAGTTAAGCATGACGATTCGCTTGGATATCCGAAAGATTTGAACTATTGTTTCCATCATTTTCAATATCGAAATCGCTTTTCTTTCACCCTTTCCCTTACAATTCATCACTATTTTGGTTTTTTTCTAGACGATGGTATCGTCCCTCATCATTCCACACGTAAAATTATTTCCCATGTTTCCACAATTTGACATAAAAGCAGTGTTCCGCTGGTCCACTGTAAAATAACCGAATTCAGATTTAAATCCAAAGTTAGCTTCAGCCACATACCATAGTCCACAAGTGAATAATATTTTCAGTCACTTCCACACCCCATATAGGGTAATTCCGCAATTTCGTTGTCAAATTCGTGATCTGTGCTACGAGTACGATGCTTTTGAAACTTCTCTGAAAACAGCTTCTGGGTACATGTGTTCGAATCCCACCATAATCTCAATATATGTATATATATTATAATAATAATAATAATGTTTATTTACCAAAAAAAAGAAGTGTTTACAGAATTAATTGACATTATAGTAAATAAACATGGGGATACCACAGAAGCTTTAGTTCCGAAGTACTATCGCTTGTGCGTGGTTTCGTGTGTATACAATATAATATAATAAAAACAGAAGAAATCTAGGTATTGACAAAAGTGCTGTGTATAACACATGACAAATTATTCGCATATATATGTATATCAGTAGGAAAAAAATATAATTAACAGTAGGGGTATCAAGTTCAAACAAATGGAACACAAAGTATATTTAAAACATATGTATGTGTATATACACAAATATATGAGATCAAAGCATATATGTGGAAGCCATTCATAACATTTCCGATGTGAGTTCAGTATGGTAGTATGGAATTGGAATATTGGTTTTGATATGAGGTATAATGCATAATCAATTTTTTTTTTAATCAGTATTGGTATTTCTGGTTAACAAAATCGTGTATGTTGTTTCTTTCTATACTAGAAATCCAGTATTTGATTTTTTTTCTTATATGAGTTTGAATTATGTGTATTTTGTATTGGGCTAGGTATCATCCTGTAAAGTCTAGGTGCAAGATAGTCACAGTGACGTTGACCTATTGTTTTTTCACAACGTGGTAGTAGCTGTGATCTATGTCTGGTAGTGTAGTTGTGAGTCACTTGTTTTGGAATTTTATGTTGTTTTTTGAGGTTGATGAGCATGGATACACAAAAAAGTTGTCTTACGTCGTACATGCCAGACAATATGTATAATTGATCATTAGAAAATAGAAGTGGCTTGCCGAATATTATTCTGAGAATCCACCTCTGAATAACGTTCAAGTTTTCAAGATGAATATCGTTCACACCTCCCCATCCTATTATTCCATAAGTTAGCTGTGATTGTACGAATGCGTAGTATAATATGGAAAGATGTTTAGTGTCAAGATAGTCTTTTAGGTATTTGAATCTTGAGAGCATGCCCCTCAATTTTTTTATTATATTTTTGATTTGAAGGTTCCATTTGAGGTGTCGGTCGACTATGATACCTAAATATTTTATCGAATCAGCTTCTGGAATATGTGATTGAGGACCAATGTTCAGTGGTCCCATATTAGGTAATCCACTCGAGTACGATGTGAATGGCAGATATTTCGTTTTTTCCAGATTGAGTGTGAGAGTATTATATCTGAACCATTTTTCTATTATTTTGAAGTCGTTCTCCGCTAGCGATTTCAATGTATCCCATGATTCAGACTCATAGAATACAGCTGTATCGTCAGCAAAGCTTAGGATCCTTCCTTTGATGTTGAGATTCAATAAGCCATTATTGAATTATATATTATTAATTATATTATATATATATATATATATATATATATATATATAAACAAGCTCAGACCACTTCTAAATAACACGCCTATACCTGAGACGCCCGATAGGTTTGCAGGGCCAACACAAAATAATGTAAAGAGTGTAATTTGCTTATCCTTGTCGATTAAAACCACCAGAAAACAACAATTGATGATTTGGGAGAACAAAAAATAGGGAGATAATTATGTTATATGTGTCCAAGAGTTTTAGATCGCCATCATGATATGATAACAGCAATAGACAAGACGAACAAATAAACAGTCGACCACAAACACGGACGATTGTAGTGACAGCCAGGCGAGTATTTTAAGATGCGAATCAAACCTTATTAAACCGAAACTTATATTATGGTTGACAACTATTTCAATGAAGTCGTGGATCTGAATGTTAGGAATTAGGATAGTATTCGCTTGAAATATTTCCTGAAAACAATAAACGTTTCAGTTTCATGATGATGAGTGCTTCGAATCCCGTCAGCTCGCGTGAATGATAGCCTGTTGTAGAATACTGTTTCCGTTTATTATATTCGGAACCAGAACTAAAACACACATTGAAAAAAGAATAACTTGCCCTGCCTGATGATAATACTTCACAAACACAAAAAAAAAATGTTATAGCTCATCTGAAACATCATAGGATTCACCGTAAGCTGTTCCATCACGTCTCGCCCGTTCGAACGTTTGAGACCCCGGATTCTTTAGCAATAAATTTCAGCAATATTTTCATTAAGGGCTCTGCCACCTTTTGGACAAATCGTTTGTTATGGAAAATAAAGTTATACTCCACTGACGGATTCATTTTTCCGATGGGCTGGACCGCCCCAGGGACGGACAAGCCCCAGTAATATGTTTATTAAGGACTCTGCCACCTTGAAATTTGGACAAATCATTTGTTATAGGAAATAAAGAGATAATCCATCGACAGATTCATTTTTTCGATGGGCTGGACCGCTCCAGGGACGGACAAGCCCCAGCAATATTTTCATTAAGGACTCTGCCTTGATATCTGGACAAATCGTTTGTTATGGAGAATAAAGAAACGCTCCATTGACAGATCAATTTTTCCGATGGGCTTGACTGCTCCAGGGACGGACAAGTACCAGCAATATTTTTATTAGGGACTCTGACACCTTGAAATTTGGACAAATCGTTTGTTATGAGGAGTACAGAAATACGCCATAGACAGATTCATTTTTCCGATCAGGGCTGCTAATTCGAATTGAGGGGGGAATTGCATTAATGGTAAAGCAATTAATGTTCCACAAGAGAGACATCTGTGAAAACGAAGATGGAAAAAGATCAACGTATAGTCAATATTAGAATAATAAAATGGTGTTTATGATAAGTAATGATAAAACTATCAGTAGTAGCGAAAAATCTGGTGAGTTGACAGATCACAAGAAAAAAAAAAGAAATGACTAATTCAACCATGATGATTATTTTTTAGGTGAAAGAACATTTCATGTTGATGATGTATTGTCATGTTCCAACCGTGGTACATGAAGAATGTATTGAAAAACCAAATGGCTTATTCGTGATCCTTATGTCAAGTACCTAGTCGATATTTGTGAAAAAAACAGCCACTTGTAGTTTTCAGTTTCGATCATTCAACCTTGAGCCGTGAACATTATTTCGGCAATTGGAGTAATTAGAGGTCCTTATAAGAAAAAAATAACTGTTTGGGTATGCAAACAGAAGATATAGACCTTACGCTAGCACAAGATGTTTTGTGAATTGGACGGCTTACGACTCCGGAAGCACTTTGTTCACCGAAATATACCAACAATATTTTTCCATGTCAAAGAGATCTTACCATCACTAACATAAACTTAACCACAAAATAATTCGTTACGAAGAAACGTACTCGAACATAATGCAAATAGTGATGAAGTGCAAAGTAAATTTTTGAAAAACCAGTAAGATTGATTATTTTTGGACGATTGTTTTAATACATTCACTATTCAGAAAACACAACTATCGCTAATCGTATCCGATGCCTAAACCGATAGATAGAAAGAAAGAGAAAATGATACAGTTCAATATATGATTATATGGAAGCTCGCTAATTATGAATGCAATAATGATCGACTGCAATTCAAATAACATATAAGGGGGACTTCATGAGTAATTAGATCAATTTTTCAATGAGAGAAACATAGGAAGATAATTGACTGTCAGAGATTTCATAAAAAGTAATGGCTGCGTCATCACCAATATGCAATATGTATATATACGATGATGCTATTTGAAACAATAACTACTATGCCACCAGTTTTTCAGCGATACGATCGACTATATACAAAAAAAAATTCACCATGAAACCGAAGTTACAGTCGAATTTCCTCAAACGGCTTAATTCAATTTGATCTGTCCAGCAAAACTAATTACGAAGAACCCAGTCCCGTACAAAAGGATAGTACAGAAAACTATGATATTTCTATGATTCGTTTAAAAAAATTGTTTGATGGCTCTCGATCCCGGTAGTTTTTACGGCAATGAGTTCTTCTCGGTATACGAATCGGACATCGGATCTGTCAGTATTAGTTCGTATTCATATCATCAATGTTTTATGTCGACATAATATTTATTAGGAGGGCAGAAGGTGGGAGCACTTCTCGATTGTCTGAAGTATTTTTATATAATTTCGACTGGTAGTCAATGACCTACTACCAGCAATGCTACTACAATCAATGGTGACAGATGCGCTGCGACCTGCTTAGATCTATTGTGCCCCATCTTCTTCTGCTATCTGAAGGTGTTCTCGTTTATAGCAGCCCCTCAAGCCTCAATTCCTTCAGGAATTTAAGGATTTTGAGGGGATCTATTCGTGGTATTTCTCCCACAGTCAGCTGGAATGGTCCCAGTATATTCGATCTTTTGTGATGTACAGCAAAACACTCCATCAGGATGTGATGGGGTGTTTCTGGATGTTCCCCGCAGAACCTGCAGGTGCTGTCCTCCTCTAAGCCTAGCTTCCTTAGGTGTTCTTTGAGTCTGCAATGCCCCGTTAGAAATCCCGTGATTGCCTTTAGACTAATTTTGCTGAGGTTAATCAGTGTCTTCGATCTTGCTCGGTTGAAGTTTCCGAGGAGATCTTTGGCCTGCCGCAGCCCTGGAAGTCTTTCCCAGTGTGTTGCTCTCATTGCTTCTTCCGTTTTATTGAGTTCTTCTTGGAAGTAAGAGCTTCCAAGTCCGCAGAATGGTTCTGGCCCGATCAGTGGTGTTGATGCACCTTTTCGTGCCAGGATGTCTGCTTGTTCGTTCCCCTCCACTCCGACGTGCCCTGGCACCCAGAGGAGGGTCACCTTGTTGTTCCTGCCTAGGTCGTTAAGTTTGTCTAGGCATTCCCAAACCATCTTCGAATTGATGCAAGAGGAACTCAACGCTTTGATGGCTGCTTGGCTATCGGAGAGGATCGCAATTTCCTTGTTCCGATATTTCCTGTCGAGGTTGAGCTGAATGCACCTTTCTATGGCGTGAATTTCCGCTTGAAAAATGCTGGGGAACTGGCCCATGGGCTCGGAGTATTTGGTGCGAGGCCCATAGACTCCTGCTCCAGTTCCCTCGGGAGTTTTGGACCCGTCTGTGTACCATGTTATGGTATTCCTTCCTAGTGCTTGAATGGATTCTATGCTCCAATCTCTCTTGGTACTCAGTTCTGTTCGAAAGAGTTTCATAAAACTGAATTTCTTGATGATTTCGTCAGTTGGGAGATCGGCAAGGTGTGCGCTTTCGGGAGAGGCTAAGTTCCCCCCACCGTGTGCTATCCCCTTGAGTCCGACTTTGGCCAACCTGAGGTGTGCTCCCCAAGCAGTTCTCCTCACCATGATATGGAGAGGTGTGAGGTCCAAGATGACCTCTAGTGCTGCCGTTGGAGTCGATCTCATTGCTCCTGTTATGCAGAGACATGCAAGTCTTTGCACCTTCTCTAAGGTTTTCCTTGTTGTGGCGACTTCGGTTCTGCCGTGCCACACTACTGCTCCGTAGGTGATCATAGGTCTCACTATCATGGTGTACATCCATCGCAGTACCGATGGGTTACAGCCCCACGTTTTTCCCGCAATGTTCCTGCACACCATCAGTGATGATTTTGCCTTGTTGACGATCTTTTCTACGTGTCTGTTCCAGAGTAGTTTTGAGTCTAGGATAAGCCCTAGATACTTCACCTCTTGCTGCCATTCTAAGTCTGCTCCGTCGAGACGAACGGTCCTTAGGTGCTGAAGCTTTGTTCTTCTAGTGAAGGGTACCACTGTGGTTTTCGCTGAGTTGATTCTCAGCCCCACTGAGAGGCACCACCTTCTGGTAGTCTCTAGCTCCCTTTCTACTAGATCGCAGAGGGTTCCTTCGAATTTGCCTTTGGCCATAATGACTATGTCGTCAGCATATCCTAGGCAAGTGACTCCGTTCCCGGTCAGTGTTCCGAGTAGTTCGTCTACTACAAGACTCCACATCAGAGGTGATAGTACCCCTCCTTGTGGGCATCCTCTGTTTGTGCTGATCCGAAAGCTGCTCTCGCCCACTTTCGTTTCCGCAGTTCTTGTAGCCAGCATTTGGCACATCCATCTGGATGTGGTTCTGTCCACTCCCTTGTTCATCAGGGCTCTTTTTATTGCTTCGTGAGAGGTGTTGTCGAATGCCCCCTCTATGTCTAAGAAGGCGCATATTGCCATTTCTTTAAGCTCAAGTGATCTCTGGATGTTTTCGGTTAGCACGAACAGAGCGGTTTCCGTTGATCTGCCCGCCCTGTATGCATGCTGCCCGGGGTGCAATGGCACCTTCTCCAGTATCTCGGTTCTTATGTAATTATCTACAATCTTCTCCAGTGTCTTCAGTAAGAAGGAAGAGAGACAGATTGGTCTGAATGACTTCGGGAGGGTGGGGTCCTTCTTTCCTACTTTGGGGATGAAGGTCACCCGTGCCCTCCTCCAGTTGCTCGGTATATACCCGAGCGCCAGACTGTATCTGGCTGCTTTAATAATGAACGGCAGTAGTTCCGTATGCCCTTTTTGCAAAAGGGCCGGAAATATTCCGTCAATTCCAGGGGACTTGAATGGTTGGAAGGAGTCAATTGCCCACTTCAACCTTTGGGGAGTGCATATGATTTTTGCTACTTCCCAGTCTTCTCGTTTGGCTTTACCTGGTTCTTCCAGTGATCTGTTGGGTTCAAATGGTGTGCTACCTGGAAAGTGCGTTTCCAGTAAGAGGAGAGCTCGTTGCTCTTCATCCTCTGTGTAGCTGCCATCTGTTCTTCTGAGTGACATTGGTCCTTGCTCCCTGCCCCTCGCCATAGCTTTGTGCAGTCTGGCTGCTGCAGGGCTTGTGATGATTGTCTCACAAAAGCTCCTGAAGCTGTTTCTTTTGGCTTTCCTTATTTCTTTGTTATATTCTGTCAGCCTTTCGGTGTAGCCCTGCCAGTCTCCGTCCCACTTGGCCTTGTTAAATAGCCCGCGGACTTCGGATCTCAGATGTGACAGGTGTTCGTTCCACCAAATGGTGCTACTGTGTGCACCCTTTGATCCTTTGATCTGCCCTCTGTCGACCCAAGGTTCTTGGACCAACACAACTCCCCGGCGAGCACCCTCGATAAGGCGGCTGATGCCCCCTTAGCGTGATGAGTGTTCACCTGGGCCATTTTGACTGGGGTTGTATCAGCCATTGCTACTGGTGAGTTGGAGTGCTTGCCTCCTCTTCATCCAGCAGCATTAGCTCTTCTTCGCTGGGAGTTGCCTGGTTGTCCTGGTTCATGCTCCCAGTCGATTCTGCTTCACTTACATCTGCAGCAGTTGGGGCTGGTGTCTCGCCCGCCTTTTCTTCCTCCTTTTTCTCGCTCTCGTCCTTGCGAAGGCCATGAACGGGGATTTTCCCGAACCTGAAGAAAATGGTGTGTCCCATTTTCTTGATGGCCTCGCAGGACTCGTCGTCAATGCCAGTGTTCAGCAGCTGGCCATTGCCTTCCTTCTTGCTCCCTAGTGTTTTCCACAACTGGGTACGAAGCCCCGTATTTTGTGTGTCCACTAGGGCTATCAACTTCTTCGTTTCGAAGTCCGAACTTCTTGGGAAGAACTCGGTGATGGTATGCGCCCTTGGGTTATCCTCTCCCAGGCACACCATCAGCTCCGCACCCCTCCAGGTGCTCAGACTGGGGGCACTTGCCCTCAACCAGTCAGCCGTCTCTTGGGTAGTTTTTGGGAAGGACTGCAACTTTAATTGAGCTTACTGCCTCAGCATAGCTGGTGGCTTGCCCAGTTTGCTTAGCAGTAGCGGCGCTACTTCCCGCTTCGGTTTTCCTTCTCTTAACATGCGGACGTTGAGGGGGCGTTTGGGTTTTGGGGCCCCTCTTCTCCGTCTGTTGTGGAGGTTGCTCTTGAGGTATCTTCCTCTCGACAGATTTCCTTGTTGCTTCCTCAGGTGTCAGGCCCTGTTCGAGGAAGCGAAGGTACCATCTCACTCCTGCCCCGCTGAGACCCCTTCTCAGCGGATCGTCGATATCTCCAGGCTTGCCCGGAGGTGGCAGAATTTCTTTCTTCCTATTTTTCATAGGTAGTTCTTTCGAGGAAGAACCTTTTTCGGATGCTTGCTCCGCAGATTTTTCCACCTTCTGTTTTTCCCTCTCTGTGTCCCGAGGTGAACTCGGTGTCTGAGAGGTTCCAGGACGCTTTTGAACGTCCTGGGTTGCGGTGACTTCCCACGATTTCCCTTTTTTTTTGTTTATTCTTGTCCATGTCAGTCCCACGAGCAGCTGGGGAACTGAAGGTCGACCACGCCGGAGCCCCGCACGGTGTGGCAGGGTCGCATGACACCTTGGATTGGAGGGTTGTTCAGCGCCACCTTATTGGTTATTCGGTGGTGGCCCGCAATGAGTCTGTGGGTTCACAGACGGCACTGCAGGTCGTCCGGCTATTCGTCACCTGCCAACGCTCCTGGTAGCCACCCAAGCCCCAGGAGCGATAGGTGTAAATAGCTATTCCGTTTATGGTCTACGAAGTGAGCTGTCTTGTCAACTTATATATTATGATGGCTAGTGCCATACTTGGAATGCGGCTAATTGTTGCCGCATTATTGATATTTTTCGTGCGCTAGAAAAGGTAATTGCCCAGAAGGCGGGACCATTTTTCGGTTGTGAAGAATTCAACGTATATTTTCATTCAATGAATAAAATCGTATCAAAGACTGTAGTTGAGAGGCGAGCTCTGAATGATCGATAGGCATGATAAGCTATCCTAGATATGGTCTACAAATAGACATCTGTGAGCAAAGTCTTGTGGTTATCATATTATCGCTTCTATGTAATGGATAGACAGCGTATGACACTTGGAAATGGCTGCCTGCGGCCAATGTTTTCTATGGATATATATCGTACGCTAACACAAGGCTATTAGCTGGAAAGTGGGTCTATTTCTCGAATATAGGGAGGTTGAATCGCTAAGAGTTAGACGTATGTTTTCGAACGAATCATTTCTATTTCTATATCTATAGATGTGAACGGCTATATATTCCGTTTAAGGTCTACGGACTGTGTTGTATTGTCATTTTATGTATTGCGGTTGATAGTGTGATACTTGAAAATGAGTGCTTGTTGCTAATATTTCCTATTGTTAATTTTTGTGCGCTAACAAGTCCATTGGATGAGAGGTGGGTCATTTCTACGTTGTCGCAAGGTTGGATTGTGAAATATTCGACGTATGTTTTCGATCAAATCATTTCAAAGACTGTGGTTGAGAGACGTGTTTTGGATAATCGATAGGTGTAAACAGCTATTCCGTTTATGGTCTACGGACTGTGTTGTCTTGTCATCTTATGTATTGCGGTTGATAGTGCGATACTTGAAAATGACTGCTTGTTGTCAATATTGTTGTAAACCAACTTTCCATATTATGCTTTTAGATTAGTAATCGATATTGATTATTAGTAATCTTAGTCTAGTCGCTTGCAAGGTTATATGATAATAATTGTTTTCCTCAGTAGTCATATTAAACTTCTTTCTTTTCGATTACGAACCTAATAAAGCTCACGTAACTTCATTTCATACTTGGGAAAGATGAATCCTCTAACTCATTTCAAGCACATACGGTTCATCTCAGCAAATTTCTTGTTCTTTGTTCATAATAGGAAGCAAGTATAGAGTTCTCGATTATATTGTCCATATGTAATGCATTTTATATTTTTATTCTCATGTTAGTTTTGTACCAAACCTTATTTCTATAATTTGTGCTATTTTGGCAGAAACACATTTGGGTCAGTTAGTAAGAAACCTCTGTGATATAACAACGTATATTTTGTAAAATAACAACCTGTCTGATAACTTTCAACGCCTACGGGAAAAATCATTTTCCATCTATTATTTTTGGTAAATCACTATATTGAACATTGTGAGTGACATTCTGTGACCCCTCACAGATCTCCCCATTCTCATAATTACTTAAAACAATATTTCCTTTTGTTATTTTTCGTACGCTAACGAGTCTATTGGATGGAAGGTGGCTCTATTTCTACGTTGTCGGAAAGTTGGATTGTGAAGAATTTGACGTATGTTTTCGGTCAATTCATTTCAAAGGTGGTAGTTGAGGGACGTGTATCGGATAATCGATAGGTGTAAACAGCTATTCCGTTTATGGTCTACGAACTGTGTTGTCTTGTCATGAATTGCGGTTGATAGTGAGAAAAATGACTGCTTGTGGTCAATATTGCCAATTGATTTTTATTGTACGCTAACAGGGCTATTGGCTGGAAGGTTGATCCATATCTAGGCTGTCAACATAATATGTTTGCAATCGAATCGTTCCGAAGATTGTGATCCTGAGGCATGTTCTGCTCGCTCTTTAGGTGTAAAGAGCTATTCTCTGACCATTCTCAACCAACTGAGTTTTTCCGTCATAATATGCATTGTATAGAAGACGCGAGAGACTTAGAGATGCCTGCTCCCACCCAAGATTTTCTGATGGTATTTGTCACAAGCTATCGCCCGTTATCTTGTGTTCATGTCTGAAGAACTAACTTTTAAATTCTTTCCAGAATCCCGAAATCAGAGCATCCATCAGCTGATGGTCGATGTGGTGACGTCATATATCTATCGCCCACACTATATGAAAGGATATCGAATAAACTGCTGAATACCTACATTAAGTTTATTGCCCAACGGATCACTCGTTGTCCGTGCACGGCGGTGTTCATTTTCGGCTCATCATATTGACTAACTACAATTTCAACATGTGAGATAGCCTAGTCGACTGACGCATCTGTGTCATAAGTAGCTGATTCTCCTCCAAACTTCATAATTTCTTCTCGTTGTCGAATGAAAACCCATAGTCACTGATCAAATCCATCCCGAGTATAAATTAATCTTCTATGTCCGCGACGTACACTGTATCCGTGATGGTAAGTCGCCCAAGAATCAGTGTAATATCAGCCTTTCCTAGAATAGGTGCATTTTCACCAGTGACTGTTCGAAGCATGGATTTGAAAGAAACAGACTTCACGCTTTCTGGACGAAGGATGTCACTGCGTACCAAAGAAACTGCAGCACCGGTGTCTATGGTGCATGTAACGTCTATTTCATTCAATTTTCCCGGAATGATTAGGCTATCGGTTGTTGTTCTTAGCCTGTTGACACAGATGACCCTCGCTGACTTTGACCTCGCAGGAGATTGCGAACTTGGCGGCACTCTGACAGGTGAGTTGGATTTTGACATCTGTAACATGTTCTCTGTGGCATTCGCTCTCCCTGCAGTCTTTTATGAAATGCCCTGGTTTTATACATTAATAGCAAATCCTCTGCAGCATTTTCACACAACAGTTTTTCATACGATGTCCCAGTTCTCCACATCTGTAGAATGTTCTTTTCTTCTGGGTGCTCGTTCCACTTATCATTAATTTGATTTCCTCCAGAACCTTCTCGATTGAACCAGTCGCTGTGCGGGAGCGTTGTTCGGGATCGTCAATTGTTACCGCTCGCACTTTCGGTCTCGAGGTGTTGAAGGCCGCCTATACTTCTAGCGAACGTGCCAAGGCATCGCTACCTCTTTCGAAACTTGTCAGTCTTTGGATCTCTGGGTCTCTCAGTCCGTCTATAAACATCTGCACCGCTAGTTGCCCCTTGAAATCTCTGGGTGCTTCTGGATAGGCCAGCTGAATGAGCCGCCTCGCATCTGCTGCAAATTCTTGCAGACTCTCACCTGATTTTTGTGTGCGAGTCTTCATTCGAGCCCGGTACAGCTGTTCTCGGTGTCCTCAGGTGTCTCAGGTCCTCATATTTCCTTTGCTGTTCGATGGGTATCGTCTGCAATATACCCAAAGCTGGTCCTCTCAGAGCTACTATTAGTGCCATAGCTTTTTCTTCTTCGCTCCATCCATTACTATCTGCCGCAGCCTCAGACTACGATACATAGCCCAAGACGACTGTCCATCAAAAGTCGGTGATTTTACGGAAATTCTTGATTTGGCAACCCTGTCTCGGCGATCTTGGTTGATGAGAAGAGCTAATTGCTTTTTGACTATCTTTTCTAGTCCTTTCATCTCTTCTCGCACTGCCTGCACTTCACTTTTGGCATCTTTCTTCAGTTCTTGTTTCAGTTCTTCTTTGAGCTCTTTCTTCAGTTCTCCCATTCGTACTTCGGTTTTATGTAACACATGCTCGAGGAACCTGCCTTGATGTTCTAAAACCATCTCGAAATTTGGAATGTGGTTTTCTATTTGCTTCTTCCCGCTCTTTCTTCTCGTCTTCTTTCTCTTTTTTTTGTTCTTCGAGAATTTTCTGGAGCGCTTCATTCTTGTTTTTCTCCCTGTTGTCTTCTCCTGCGGTCGCTTTTCATCTTTCTGTCGTCGTCTTTCCTCTAGTTCTTTCTCCTCCTGTCGTCGCTTTTCATCATCCTGTCGTCGTCTTTCCTTTTGTTCTTTCTTCTCCTGCGGTCGCTTTTCATCTTCCTGTCGTCGTCTTTCCTCTAGTTCTTTCTCCTCCTGCCGATGCTTTTGATCTTCCTGTCGTCCTCTTTCCAAATCCGCAAATTGGATTTGAATAAATGTCAACATGTCCTCCATTGTATCGTACGATGTACTTCTCGTATTCACCACAAATGGCTTTCAATTTCCACGGAAATTCTAACTTCTGACACCACTGTTACGATATTTCCTTGGGTTCGTTTATTAAAACAACACTAAACTACTTTTATTACAACTCTATATCACAACACAATACAATACAACCACTTAAATTACTCCGCTAAACTATTCAACGCTCTGTACTAAAATTATCTGTACTAGAAACTCTCTAAAACCTTCGACTTCTGCACTTAGCAATACCAAATTTCTGTCTACTAGTAGCACTGAAGAACTACCTGCCGTAGCGATTAATCGCTACCGTATATATATACTTGCTTACGCCTATGGGGAATATTCCAGTCAAATCTCAATGATCGAATTTTCTACGCGAAACGACATCACGCAGGAAATCAAATTTCCTCGAACCCCTCATATTATTTTGCGTTTACGACTGAAAGGGACGGCGCTAGGAGATTCAGTAACAATAGTTTTCTCTTAGTGCTTATGAAGTTGATTTAAAGTTGATTCTATTTCATAAGAATACAAAACGATCAAAGTTATTCGAGACATTGCTAAAGCATAATTATTTTTATCTACACCCGTACTCTAATAATACAGTTATATGCCCACCACCCGTTTTATAATGAAATCCATTACGATACAGATTTTCATTACGATACAGATTTTCAACCAATAGAAACTCATTATTTTTCAATCAAGCATGATGTGCAAGCTTTGCATTTTGACATTTGTCAAGTCAAAATCAGTAGGTATTGAATTTTTGAAGAATTCAGTCATTTTTCGATAATCGAATGAAAATGTCTTATAGCAGTGATATAGTAGAATTACCAGCGACTCCTTCACAGATGTCTTAGACAAGAAAAAAATACATTCGAAAGGATTAGATTTTTCATTTGACAAATGCAACACATATGTTTTTATTTTCGTTTAAGTCGAATGTGCTTTCATGGTCGAGTGGTCAGCGGCGCGGGCAGTGTTCCTAAACGTCCCGGGTTCAAATTCAGTCCTCGGTAAAGACTTTTTTTCATTTTTTTTCTCCTCATTGTTGTATTTTCCGTGGTTATACCATTAATTATAATTCCGTAGAATTTTTCAAAGAAATACGATTGATTACTTACTATTATTGTGTTCAATATAAATACCTAATATTATAATATTTTTAATTCTTCATTATTTATTGGGTGTAGATAAAATAGCGTATGCAACTCTCATGTAATGGTTATTAATACACTCGCATAAACCATACGAAACTCACCTTCGGCTCGTTTCGTATCCCGGTTTATGCTCATATATTAATAACCATCATTACACGATCGTTGCATAATATACTAATAAAGTTGAAGGATTATATTATAACACTGTTGTCTGGAGTTAGAAATTTTGAAATAATTCTTGATCATGGAATCTTGTGATGTAATTAAATGAAAAGAATACCATTACAGACTGCATTTCGGGTATATAAAAAGGAGCCAATGAAGGTAGGTGGATATGTATTTTTTTACAAATTTTCAGATACAGTGAAGCAGGAGACAGCAGAGGCATATTTTCACATATGTCTCCCAATGAGAAGGCACTGACAAAATATTCCGTGCCTGAAGTGAATGGGTTTCCAAAATTTTGGGTGGATTTATGAAGAAATAACAGTTGAAAGTAAAGAGAAAAATTTATGATACATTATTGTTTCAAGGTAGCTGGGATAAAAGGGGATTTTGAAGTTAAATTCAATCGGTTGAAATTATTTTTTATGAAGTAACTTATTGACAACTTGAATTTCACTATAAAATATAAAGGGTGATTTGAAATCTTGTGCGGGAGAAAACTAGCTAGTGTTTTTCTGTGTTATGTTTTTTCGAATACAGAAAATTACAAACGCATTTTACACGAGGTGGAAAAATTATTTTCCAGAAAATAACAAGAAAAGAGTAGGGTATTTTCCAAATGATAGGAGTGAAGGGAATTTTTTAGGGTGAGATTAAATAGGAATCGATTTTCATAAAATTCAGACACATTGAGAAATTTTTAGAAGAGGTACCATAATGAGAAGTGACTGTAGAAGAGGGGAGAAAATGGTGAGGAAATTTTCTTTCAGGTTTTCGCAGCAGAGGGAAGCTTTCGGGAGCATTTTAGAGCGATAAAGCGTGTTTTGGATAATTATTTGTTTTCCAGGAAAGAGGCCAGAGTAGAACAGTAAACTGAGGTAGGCCGTATATATATATATATATATATATATATATATATATATATATATATATATATATATATATATATATATATATATATATATATATATGGTGTTTAGAGGAGTCGGATTCTAATTTGAAAAACGAATAATATCAAGCGATGAAATGGATGATCGCTGGTCCTCCAAGTGTCACGCTAGAACACTAGAAGGCAGCCTAGGTGCCAACAGTCAGGTTTTGCTCACAACACAGGGTGTTGGTAAGAAGCAGTTTTATAAATCGTAGGCGTTTGGGAAACGTTGTATAAGGAAGTACAGCCACAATAGAAAGTAATAAGTGGTAAAGAAATAACTAGCATTGTGTGCAGAACTCACCACTAAAGCCAAACCGATTAGTGAGGAGTTTTAACTGAAGAGGACAGTGAGAGAGATTAGTATGAAGTGAGAGAGTATTGTTTTATAGGCTCCAGGAGAGCGAGAGAAGTTTGGCCGTTATGAGAAGATTCAGTCGAGAGAATTTGAGTTTTTTTTTCAGGGAGCAGATGACAATCGATGGGACAAAGCGATAGGTTTATGAGTCAAGTTGGGGACAAGATGAGAGAGAGCTGCGGGGAGCAGTTCAAGAGAGATGTTAAATAAAAGGTAGTTTTGTGAGATAATGGAGAGATTTTTCTAGGAAAATGCTCGAAGAGAAGGCTATTTTGGAAGCTCCTGAGAAGGCGCAGTTTTTTTTTTAGGTTATAGAGAGGTTTTTTTTGAAAGGAGATTTTCGGTGCTCGAGGAGAAGCCCATTTTGAAGATACTGAGGGGTCGCAGTTTTTTCTGAGGTTATATAGAGATGTTTTCATAGAAGATTTGGTGCTTGAGGAGAGGCAGGTTTTGGAGATGTCAAGGAGGCGCAGTTTTGGAAAGTTATAGAGACATTGATATGCGAATTATTCTTGGCAAATTTTCTCTAGGAGAAATCTTGTTCGAGTTGAATTTTTTGTGAACGATTTATTTGTGAACGAGTTCCCAAAGGATTTTTTTGCCTCATAGGGGCAGAATTCCTTTATCAGGATCCACTGGTGAGTGAGTACAGTCTCACAATGGACACGTATTTCGGTGGTAGAGATACCGACTGCAACGCGTACCATGTATGAGTGCATATCTGATAAATGTACATTTTATTTCCTGTCGGAGGTTATGAGGATAGGTTTGAAAGAATGATTAGAATTTTATGTATGTGCACCAACATATTTTTTTTCTAGTATAAACTAATCGTTTACTTCCTGTACTTTACTTTAGTTGATCGAATTATGAGTTATGCCTTAGCCGTATTAAGAACTTATTTAATCTGTATCTGTAGAGTAGGGAGGGTGAGTATAGACCCACAGCACTTAGGCCACAATATGGCCCATTGTACATCCTCCCAAGGAGTCGCCCTCCTAGGACATTGTCCAACCTGCCTTATCCAGGAAGGAGGACAGGTCACCAGGGGACATCTCCTTAATATCGGCAGGTATAGGCCAAGATTCATCGAACACACACTCTCTTATCGACGATAGCTCCAGACATTCACATAAGACATGTCTGACAGTTTCATCTTCCTGTT
This sequence comes from Zygogramma bicolorata, assembly GCA_032362365.1. Lineage (NCBI taxonomy): Eukaryota > Metazoa > Arthropoda > Insecta > Coleoptera > Chrysomelidae > Zygogramma > Zygogramma bicolorata. The sequence continues at coordinate 185,440 of JAVJAQ010001277.1, read as the reverse complement.
CACACAACCTGCATAGAGGTGTGTCCACTAGCCCCATAATATGGAGGTGTTTCCTTAGTTGACACTGTCCAGTCAGAAATCCCACTGTTAAACGTAGGTTCTTCCTGGTCATCGCCAAATATTTATTCGGATCCAGCTTCCCAGGGTCGCCCAAGGTGATGTTTGGCTACGGGCGTTAATGAATGTCGGCTCCGTGCCTCTGTTCAAGATTGCTAGGTCTTTCTTAATTATTCGTAAAGAGACTTACCTCGGGCGTCAATATCCTTGCTGCCCCAGCCGGGCCACCGTGCTGGGTAATCGCACGTTGAAAGGTAAGGCATCGTTGATCCATTGCTCGCACAAGTTTCGACTTCTGAGGGTTGACGTTCGTCAGCTGGTTAACGAAAACGAACAATTTTAGAACAACAATTTTCTCAATTATGTATTCGTAAAGAGACTTACCTCGGGCGTTGATATCCTTGCTGCCCCAGCCCAGGTGGTGAGAGTTTGAGTTGCAGCACAAAATCAGCTCCATTCTCTGGTTTAGGCAGTGGTCCACTAGCACTTCCATCTCTCTTGTGGGTGGTAGAGTGGGTGCATCTAAAGACTTTCATACGACAGGTCATCATGGTGGATCTTGTATGAGGTCATAGTCATAATCACGGGGGTAACCTTGCTCCTGATGTCCGATTTCCCAATCCAGGTGGAGTTTTTCCAGTTCAATGGCGACGAATAAAGTATCGAAACGTCGACCAAGTGAATCGCAAGTTCGGGGAGTGCTCGAAAACTAAAACTATATTGAATCTTGAATCGAGTCGAGCAAAGTAAAAGTATTTCGGAGGGGAAAATTGTGCTCAGTCGCGCCTTTCGTACAACTACGCTACGCGAGTAATCCAGTTAAAACGTGTTTGGGATTTTTCAATTACATACCACTTGAGAGCTAGAGTACCATTTTGCTAATCGGATACCAGGGAAAGAAAATATGTAGGCATTTCTAGTCTACTAGTGCAGCACGTTGGAAGGAGTAGCCGAGTCGCAGTAGCAGTTGTTAGTGGACAAGGATGTTCTAGGCATGAACTAGTATAATGTTGCCGGACAGTCAGCATTTATTTTATTAACCTCAAGTTGTGGGGTAGTAGTATGAGCCATTTAGTGGCATGAGCCGTCGATGCAGAAAGTTCATCGTAACCGGGTGGCAACCCAACCGAGATAGAAATAAGTTTAATTAGTTTGAAGAACCAGTACCAGAGGAGCAGGTTAGCTTTTCGTGAGTCCATGTTTGTGTGTCCACCATGTGTGTACCGTGGCACACATGAGCTGGACTTTGCAGAAAATTTTGAACAATTTCGCTCTGAAAATTCGACTGTAATTCCCCTCATAGACTTTTTTTTTTATTAACGCGAATTAGTGCGTGTGAAATCCGAATAAGCTGTTTGGACGACTACGGAGGACATTGTCGTAGGCTCTAGGCTCCCAAGTCGACGTTAGTAACGATGGCAGCAGCAGCAGTAGCGTCATAGGCGTAGAAGAACTCGGTTTCCTGGTATCATGAAATTGGTTACTCTCATTGTCATCAACCACCTACTGTGATCGTGCTCGTTCGAGGCGACGGCGAGTGAAGTGCGAGCAACGGACGCGCGAAAGAATCATTCGACGCGGTTTATGTATACCAGGGTAAGGTTACACTGTTCGCGTTGGGGTGCGCGATATTGTACACCACGAGAATTATTATATAGGGGGTAGTTATAAGGTATATACTGGAAAGTTTTAAAAACAGGCGATAGAAGTTGATGTATTTTCTGGATTGGGGGAGAGTCAGAAAATATACAGATGGAGATTACCGAAATATATGATTGATTGATTTTATTTGGTTGTCTGTCTACTTGTTGGGAAAGTTATGGCATTCTCACAGGCAGTTAACGCTCACCATATTTTAATATGAACATAGTGTAGTAGTCAATAAGATATTACATTACACGAGGGTAACATCTATTCTATTCAGAAAATCGGGTAAAATGAAAATATAGTAGCAACTAATGCCTGAGGCAATTTTGAAGTATCGGGACGTATACAGAAATAAAATTTTCTCTCTTCTGTGACAAAGGGCGCCTAATTCTATACGCAATGGGCACGCATCTTCACCCCTTCACCTCTTCAGAGATTGTCAGTTATTCGCACAAATTGAAAGAAATGTAAACATATAGGCGCGGGGCGGGACGAAGCTGACGAAGCGCCTTCCATATTAGCACCATATATAGAGTACTGGCCGTGTAGGAGAATCATTTATACAGACGGTTGTAACGTGTTTAATTGAACATGTATATCTATAATTTATTTATAATGTAGGGAAAATTTGCGAAGAATTTATAGATTATTCTCGAATCGGAAGTCTAATATTAATGATCTTAATCAAATTACAGTTATCCCTAGAGATAAATTATACAATGAATCAGTTATTCCGGAAGAACATTCAATAAAAGTGAAATATGATAATATTTTTATATATATATATATATATATATATATATATATATATATATATATATATATATATATATATATATTCATGCAGATCATTAATTGGAGACGACCAAATTAAGAATGTATAATTATCAATTCGTTAGTATAGTATAAACACGTTCTGCGGTTTTTTTAAACCCATATTGTACAGAACAAAGAGGATGACATTTTGAAATTGCATTGGTTATGACTGTTGGTTCTTCAGTTCGAAATTGAAATGTTGAACATGTTTATATCCTTAATTTTTCAAAAATGTTTTGAAGAACAAAAATAATAAGGAACGCCCCTCCTGAGGTATAGCATAAAACATATTGGTATCCCAGGATAGGTAATCTCATGCAGAATGCGAAGTCAGACTGATACACAGGGTGTTTCTTTTAAAAATAAGTCCCATGAACTTCAACTGGATTTGAGAAAATCAAAGTAACATATTTGAAGCACCTTGTATAAATAAAAATATTATTACATTACATGCTTTTCCGGTGTTTCCTGAGCCACCTTACAAAATAACTTCAAGATCTTAGATGAAACGACGCAATGACAGTTATTTTTCATTCAGAGCCGTCTGCACTTGTGAATTTTACAAAGAAAAATGTAACTTGGCAACGACGCATTGTGCAACGACGCATTGTGGCATTGTATTATTGAAGAAACAAAATGGTTTTTCCATTTGAGAAACTGTTTGCTCTCACAGAAAAATGGAACACCCTATACATGTGAAACTAATTTTGAAGTGCTGCCCTTCCGGTGTCATATAAGTTTGTTAATGATTTTTTTCGCATTATCGATATATCGATCCTATTATATCCAGATAGCACAAATAGAGGTGTTTTCTGGCGCTCTTGTATTCAAAACGTATTCGTCTCTCCATCTTTCTCTCACTATCTGGCTGTCCGTAAGTGAGAGAGAAGGAGACAGACGAATACGTTTTGAATACATGAGCGCCAGAAAACACCTTAGGTCTTATGGACATTTTTAACACGTCCCACTTGGACAATCAGAACGTCCATTTATATATATATATGTATATATATATATATATATATATATATATATATATATATATATATATACAGGTCTGGTTTGAGAAGGATTAATTAATGGATTTGTTCGAAGGGATAATAATGGTTTCCAGGAATTGGGGAGTCTTTGTGAGTCGTCTCGTTTGTTGACGCATTGAGGGCGTTTTTCAATTTCTATTGCTTCGCGAATGATTCTGGAGTGGAGTGTTTTTGCTGTGGCAATGGTCTTCGTGTTGTTGAAGTCAATTTTGTGTCCGGTTTCGTGGTGGTGTTTGAAGAGAGTCGAGGTCATGTCCGAATTACGTACTGCTAGTTCGTGCTCGTAGGACCTGTTTGATACTAATATATATATATATATATATATATATATATATATATATATATATATATATATATCCGTCCTGTGTTTTTGTATGTAAATCATTAATTCTTTATTTAATATTCAACATTCTAAAATATATTTGGATGGGACATGTGTTCTGTTCTGTTGGGAGTAAGAACAAGAAACACTCTCATCTAGTATATTCTCAATCTCTGAATCATGGGAGGCTGAAGAACCAGAGGGAGCAGGATTTTCCTTCACTTCCGTCTCATCGAAAACTTGCGGCCTCATTATATTCAGCTGCTTGTTACCATGTTGAAGCTTCGGAATGTACTGGGAATGTATAGGGAACAGATTCCGATTGCCTCTTAGCACGCATATAGTGTTTCTTTAAGTTTGACCTGCTAGACATTATGAATTCACTTACCTTTCAAGTATTCACTGATATACAAATTCAACCACAATCAGTGAAACAAAGTAAAACCTCAGTTACAGCTATGTCTATTATTACCCTGGTCTCGGAGAGTCGGAGATTAGAGACAGTCGAATGTCGAATAACGAATGACAATGATAGCTGAAAGCTATCCATAGAGAAAAAAAAATTGTCAATGTATGCGTCACTCAACACTCACAACACAGATCCATACAGGTACACAGAACCAACTGCACGAAAGGAACTGCAGCTTCTTTTTGACGATTTCAGAAAATTCCAACCAAAGTTAATCATTGATAATTCAACGTTGGGTCTTGTTGGATTAGACTTTTTTGTTTTAGGTACATTGATATAATTGAAAAGGTGAAAATATGAATGAAATGTTTTTGATAAGTTGAAATAATAGCCAGAGGGAACGTACGTATATCGGAATGACTTTTCTTACTAAGAATGTCATAGTAAAACGTAGTCATCTTTCATAATCATTATGTCAATATTGAAGAAATGCTAAGTAAGTAATGAAATAATACAATGCGAATGTAAATTCGAAGGATATATAGTAAAATAACCAGAATGAACGTTCTACGAAACACACACATTACTGGACGTCCCGAAGATGAAGTAAGCTGGACATACTTGAAACGTCCAGATTTAGTCTGGGACGTATAAACGATAAATGGACATGTAATGGACGTTTATAAAACGTCCTGTGCTATCTGGGTATACGCACTAGATTAGGATACCCTATGTAATATGGTACAAGTATTAGGTAAATTGATTGATGAGAAATATTGAAAACTATTCATAAATGGGTCTTAAAACTTTCTGAATTCCGATGAGCAGAATTGCGTTTCGAATAAGAGAAGAAAAGGAAATCGAAAAAGTGCCATTCGCAGAGGTCGTCAAAGTAGTTTATTATTCGCACCACATTCGCACCTTCAGACTCCATATGTCGGTCACATGGTTTAAAATACTCCAGATAACCCATTGATATCCGTAGTGTGCCTAAAAGAAACTTTATCCTAGCGAACTCCTAACTTTCATTAGCCAAAAGAACATGAAAGGGAAGTAATCTATATATAGATATACCATGGATATGCTCTTATTAGGGAATTCGAATATCCTCTTATATACTATTTCTCCTATTATTAGTTTATTCTTTTACCTAGGTAACCTCCCACTATTTTTCCGATTTTTTCATGATTTTCCCGTCTCCTGGCTTTCGTAGTGATAGTTATATGCTTTTCATTTCTACTCAAATAAACAGCATATAAATGGCAAGAGTTTATCCCCTACCTGTGTCTTTGAAATTCCTTATTTTTCCTGTAACCACGTAATTCCGGATGATACCAGAATCAATTAAAATTTGAAGTAAGTATTCATCTAGTTGCATCAAATATCAGCTCAGTGTACTAAAATTTTAGCAGTTAAGATCTCGAAAGCGATCCTTCCGATCTAAAATGCATCCAAATATTATTTCAAGCTTGAATTTTCAACAATCGAATGTTGATGAAATGCCTTACAAATTGTTAACAGGTAAGAAAATCAAACAAATCAGTTCAAATAGAGTTTTGACTGCCTAGTAGGTAGGCAAGCAGCAGTACTTATCATAATAAATTGGTGATTCAAACTCGCTGACGTTTGTTTTGAACTTTGACAGCTTCTAATCCTTTAATGGCTTCAACAAGCAGGTCTTCACCTGATGATGATGGGTATAAAAGATTCACAGATGTACATAATGTATCTTACGGTTCCAATGAACAAAGTAAGTATTAACTTAAAGATAAGAGTCTTATCTGTTTACAAATCCCACAGTGAATTTTCGTTCTTAACCTTATTTTGTTTTAGACTGATTTTGATTTTCATGAGATTTTTATCTACACTAGGAATAATTTAGTTGTTGGGATTTATTGTACCAGGTCCAGGAAAATTTTGAAAAATGTTCTTGCGTAATTACTTTTTTCATCCATTATTAATATATATTAATTATATTATAATATATACCTTTCCTCTGACATTTTCAATTAATCACATGAATTTCAGATCCCATGGAAGAAATGGGTAGCAGATCCAGTCTTTGCAGAGACGATAATGGTGATACAGACCATTGGGAGATGAATTATCATGAAGCTGCCATATTTCTTGAGGTAATTTTCTTAATCTGTTTTCGAATAAATTCCCAATCTTCAAGATTCTGCTTTCTAAGCATGAAACTTCTTGTGAACCCGCTTCTGAAATATTTTTTTTGCCATTTATAAACATAAGAAATGAAATTTAATTTTTACAGGAAGGAGAGAATAATGAAAAATTCGACTCCCACCCACGTCATCCATCTGCATTACCTGCATATCTCCTTGTACATAACTCATGGTATTATGGATTCGACCTTTTTTTCTCCATAATTCTTCTGTTGTTAGCAGTCATAGAAAAGCCTGCAGTGGAAAATTTTGAGTTTCCTGTGGGAATACATGGCACGCTGGAATTGGTTGCCTTGGGTGTGATTGGAGTTGAGCTGGCATTGAAATTAAGATGGATAGGTTGGAGAACTATTTTGAATCACAAGAGAACTATGGTTAAGGTAGCTAATTTGATGTTAAGAAATGTTGCAAACTAATCATTATGAATTTTGAATGAGAGATTCTATTTCAACCTTTTTCATTAGAAAATACTATTGGAGAATCTTGTTATAGGGTGTGATGCCACCAATATCTTCAATCTTAAGAATTTTTTATATTTTCATCAGTGTGAGCAGATAAAATGATGAACAGTCTGTGATAACTTGTGAATCATTGAGAATAGAGTGAATTCATCTTTCTCTTGAATTCATTCAAACAAGCAAAATATCACATCTTCACTTCATTTATGTTTCTATTTATTATGAAAATTTCACTACCTTTTTCAGATTATGAACCCACCAATTATTGTTCCTATTCAGTCATTTAATTGTTTTGCTTATCCTGTATTTAGTGGCGCATCCAGAACTTTGACAGAACTGCAACAGATTTATCGTCAAATTCTGACGAGTAATTCCTAGGGTGTTGAGATGGCTTTCAATCAAAATTGTATTATTGTATGGAAGTAAATGGAGGTCATTTTCACCAATACATCCCTCAGCTTGAATCTTTTTGGGCTTTTATCAATTTTTAAACTGAAACTTCATGACGCGAATTCTTAGTGATTTCTGTCGATTTAAAAAAAGAGTGTAAGCCATGAAAACCCATTCAAAATTTCGAGTCAGTTGACTCCTAGTCTCATTCAAAGATTTGTGGGGGTTGCTACCTCCAGCAGAGGTATAAAGTAGCATGAATTATTTTTACATGTAAATTTGCCCCCTTCGATATTAAAATGCACATATTTTTGGATTTTCTTTAAAACATCTTTTTTACCGAGTGTTAGGGGATGCAAATTTTCGTTGGAATATGCTGTATATTTGGGTTATTGATGAGAATATAAATTCAAATAAAAATCTCAGCTTTTCAAAGTACAGTAGTCCTTTAAATCTTGTGCTATAGTCTAGTTCCTAAATTGTAGATAGTGACTCTTTGTACATTTTTAGGTTTTCAGGGTATTTGAAAGAGCGTAGAGGTTGTAAGAAAGTGGCAAACTGAAACTTGATTTGAAACGTAGTTACCTAGCTAATTTATGTTTTATTTCTTGACCTGCTTCATATCAATTATGAACCTATGAGTCACTATCTACAATTTAGGAACTGGACTATATCTAGATAACTAATTTCATGTCATTTTCAGAATCCAAATTCCAAATTTTCAAGGTGAGAATCGTTCAATAATCTTCCTTTATTTTTTAGTGTGTAACATTACTGATAATGTTTTTCGAGGCAGTGGCCGTTCTCATAAGACAGTCATCACACTTCCGAGTTACCAGAGCCCTACGCCCTATCTTTCTGGTTGACACAAGAGCTTGTGGAGGAGTACGAAGATACATCAGACAAATACTGCAATCACTTCCCCCCATTCTGGATATGTTAGGGCTACTTTTATTCTTTATATGCAGCTATGCTTTGTTGGGCTATTTTTTATTCAGCGGGCACCAAACAAACCTATATTTTCAAACATTGGGAGACAGCTTTGTTAGTATGTTCGTACTACTGACTACAGCCAAGTAAGAAAACAATTATTACAGTGCATTTAATTAATGTTTCATAATCAATCATAGGGTCTGAATAGCATATCTTTAATGGTCATAAGTTTACAGGATTGAAATTAAATTAAAATATTCAGTGAAATTTGTACTGATGAAATATAATTCATATTTTGGTATGCACATCCTCAACATTATTTCAAAGTAAACCCAAGAAGGTGGCACATTCATTATAAATACGATTTGAATGATTTTAACGAATAATTTCTACCTTGTCCCCTCACAACTGAATGAAAATTTGAAGAAAATTTAATTTTTTTCAGTTTTCCAGATGTCATGATGCCATCATATGCTATTTCCAAGTGGACTGCGGTATTTTTCATTTCTTACATATCAACGGTCCTTTATGTATTGATGAATCTGGTATGTATTTGGAAATGAACATGATCATTATTTCACATGTTTTCATATTCTGTTCCTGAAATGCTTTATTTTTCAGATGCTTGCTGTAGTCTATGAAACATTTACAGGAATTGAAAAAGATAAGTTCAGAAAATTACTTTTGCACAAAAGACAAGCCTGCAAATTAGCTTTTCGACTACTGGTGAGCAAGCAGACTCCAAATAATATCAGATTCAAGCAGTTTCTAGGACTGATGAGGTACTACTCACCCAAGACTAGTAAGTACAGTTCTGAAAGCAATGACCATCTTATATTTAACTGTGACCTGTGACATAAACTTGTCGAATTGTTTCCGGATGGTTAATCGGGCAAGCTGGAGCATTCACTTGGTTTTGGATTTACTGTTTACTCTGCCGCTTGGCGGCCGGGCATGGTAGACATTTTTCTGGTTGTCTTTGTGCCATAGCGAAGTCTTGGTATCTGAGCAACCAACTTTCCCACATGCGACCCTCTGAGCACATAAGTATAAGTGTTCGACAAGGGAAAATATATAAAATATAAAAACAATGAAAACAAGCGTCCAGTATAAGTATTCAGAGGTCTTTGTTGGAAAAAAATATTTGTGTGAATTTTTACATGCTTTACTTTCCATTATTGTCCCTGGAAACAGTTTCAGTTCCAAGCAGTAAATTGCCATTTCAGGTGTTTTTCAAGGATCCTGTCCAAGCTTCTTTCAATTTCTTTATACTGTAAATAATGTATTGCTAGAATTTATTATATACTTCTCAGGAAATAACTTGATACATGAAAAATGTGCGTGCGTATTTGATTACTATTTCTTTTTCAGTGAGCACATTTCTGAAATGGTAGAATTTCAGTAACTACTCAAGTTATGCTTTGAGCATTGAGAGTTTAAAAATTTTAAACCATACATTTATTCCGAGTAAAACTGATTAATTTTCCTCGAGTTTGAAAGTGCAGTAGTGTACTTTATAGTTATGGTATAATCCATGACAGAATTTCAAAATAATGACTTTTACGGTGTGAGTGGCGTCGACCAATTGATTATATGGATAAAATGTACAGAGTGCAGCGTGATGACAATCAGTTAGTCGTATTTTGAGAAATAATAGGTTTCACATTCTAAATATTGACACGGATTCTTTATATGCTCCATCCTATGAATTTGATGGCATTTTTGTCACTCCCGATTATACCAGAAATCGGCACTAACGGCCTTATGGAAGGAACCCCTATATATTTTTTATTCTTTTGGATAGCATGCAAACTTTAAGACTCGCTTTTGACTAGCGTCTGCGTCGTGTGTAAGATTGATATCAGTTTAGTTTAAGGATGATTTAATGTTCTCTGTAGAAAGTTTTCACTTTCATACCAAAGGTTCCTAACTTTCCGATTGAAAAAGTTATGTTTTATAGATGACAGTTGATCCATACTGCTACGCAACCGACAACACACTTTCAGTAATTACTGTGCCTCGTTTTTTTTCCATTATTTCATTCAATAATTTTTTTTTTCTGGGGGAACCATGTTCTCACGTTTCAGCTATCAGCATCCATAAGAGACCAGTTCTTCATGAATATATCTTTGTCTAGTTCTGGCGAGGTTTATGCAATAGGCAATTATTGGTTATCTAGATACCAATCTTGGTAGGTAAGGTCTGTAGATTGAGTTCACCAATCGACCCGGTGGCACTTTAGATTTTTTTAGATTTTCCTATGGTTGAAGTAGGAAATACGCTACCAAACAGTTAGTGAGACGCCCCAGAGCGCTACAGCAGGCCCTATAGGAGGTGCTCCTGAGCTACTCAGTGAGCATATGGTTGAATTATGGAATTTCCTTACTAGATACGCCAAGTTCAGGGGAAAGTTTTCTTTGTGGAAACATGCGCTAGTCTGGGCTTGAGAATGAAATGTCAATGACAATTTATCGCAAACTACTCTCTATTTCTACTTGTATCATGTAAAATTTGCCTATTATAGATGCTATCTATTCGATTCAAGTTTCGAGAACTTGGTTCACAAATTGAGCATAAAATTGACTTTGTTGTAATTCATTGCCCATCACGCCATGTAGGCAGGGGAGTAGCTGTTATATGTACTCTCCTTCTTTTTGTGAATCAAATGTCTGTGAATAACATACACGTATCTATCGACAGAGAGTGTTTATTATTATTTTTGTTACTTCTTTCATAGACGTTTTGTTTGGGGAAAAAAAATCCAAAAATCAGTTCTTCAAATATTCGCTCTTTCCACAAAAATAATCATATTATTGAAAACCCTTAGTATTATATTGAGTATTCATTTTGGTGACAAATTGAATATTGAAGCAGTCCTTAATTTTTTACAGAGCTGAGAGATGTAGTTTTAATTTTCCGACAGTTGAATAAAAGCAACACTGGCCTCTTGACACAGGATGAGTTTTTGAATATATATGATGCCATGACGTTAAAGTGGAGAAATAAAACTCCGCTGGATCCCTGGTTCTCAGCTGCTTGGCCACCTTTGAGAGTGTTTTGCAGAGCATCTAGAAATCTGATTTCTTGGAAATACTTTGAACACATTGTATGTAAGTGCATCTTTTGTATGTTAGCATTCATAATGAATGCAAAAGTAATGGAATACAGGCTATATTATAAAAACATTCACTCAGATCGAAGTGGTCCGTTTATCAGATTGTTGACAATAGTTTCTAGGTAAACTGATAACAATTATGTAGTTTATTCTTCATGTGGTTGTTGATGGAATTTTCTATGACTTCCTATCAACTAATGTTGATCCGCGCCTTAGACCGACTTGGCCACACCGAGCCAAAATCTATTGAACGCTGCGTTTGAGTAACTGTTATTTGAACATACTCCTCTAAAAATTCGGTCCGACTATTGATGATCAATTACGATTTAATCGGTCAAACAGCATTGGTTGATCACCTTCCTCTCCGCTGGAATATTGAAAATAGTCTTTTCGGTTGATAATCCGTGTGCAAATTGTTCAAATGTTCAACCTTTTCAACTCTCATGCTGGAGTCTTCATCGAGAACTTTAATAAATACCTCCATCCATACAGCAATTTATCTAATCTACCCCCTTATGGATAGACCGGGAAAACTACAGTATCAACTTCGGCAGTAAAACCTGCGTTCGAGTTTCTGGTATTTGAACATACTCCTCTCACAATTCGGTCCGACTATTGGTAAATTACGATTTAATCGGTCAAAAAGCATTGGTTGATCAGCTTCCCCTCCGCTTTTATTCCTTCCCGTCAAGATGTGGTACTAAAGATGAATGTTTCACGCACGCTGGAATATTGAAAATAGTCGTTTCGGGTATTGATTCGTGTGCGAGTTGTTGAAATGTTGAAACTCGTAATTGATGTATCAATAGTCGGACCGAATTGTGAGAGGAGTATGTTCAAATACCAGGGCTTACTGTCGAAGTTGATATTGTAGTTTTCCCGGTCTATCCGTAAGGGGGTAGATTAGCTAAATTGCTGTATTGAAGGAGATATGTATTCAAGTTTTTGATAAAGACTACAGCATGACAGTCGAACATTTCAATAACTCGCACACGGATTACCACCCGAAACGACTGTTTTCAACAGGTGACCTAAGTTCGATAAACACCCAAGTGCGTAAATGGCAATGATATTTCGTCAGAATATCAGTCGGGCGCAGTTGTGAAACTGCAGCACAAAATATTTAGTTTGACTGGAAAATATTGAAAGACGAAAACAAATCAATTGGGGTCGTATACTTTGCTATTTGCGACGCGCCTTCGACAGTCGATAGAAATAGACACTTCCGATTTTAAAATTATTTGGGATAACTGACACATTACTGAAATGGTTCGAAGTCTAATTGAAAGATAGAAAACAAGTAACAGAGGTCAATAATATTACTTCCTTCGAAATTATTATTGATAATGCAGTACCAATGGATATTGAATTTGGGCCTTTACTCTTCCTTTTATATATGAATCACTTTATTTCCGAGATCAATCAGTGCAGATGACACCTTAATATACTACTGTTCCTGGAATGTTAATGGGCTGCTAGATACTTCAAATAGTGATCTCTGATGTCCCGAACAGAATAGTGAAAAGACAAAATGTCTCGTACTGAGTAACAAAACAGGTTATGGCGAAATCAATTATAGAGCAACAAGTATAAATATGCTAATGAGAATAATGTAGGTGTAACAGTGTTTCAGTATTTGGGAGTATTGATTGACCAAGGGCTAACATTCAAAAAACATGTTTCGAAAGTCATAAAAACCAACCTTATCTAGATGGTCGAAAATTACAATTTACAATACATAAGTTTTACCTTATTATACTTTTGTTCTTCCATACCATTAACGGTTAATTAAAATGAATTGGATCGACTCCAAAAGCATCAACATAGAACCATGAGAATCATATTGGGGGGTACCAAGAGACACACTAATAGTCAACATGTTGAGAGAATTGAAATGGACGTCTTAAGAGATTATGTGTACCGCCATGCAATGGTACTGTTATATAAGATTCCATCTATCTCCGGACTACTTGAGCGGAAGAATAACACGTTATGTAAATTGTCATAATCATAATACCAGAACCAACCAAAATATCCATGTAGGAACAAAAAATTAGAGGTTTTATGAAAAATCGATTTATCATGCAGGAATGTTGTCTTTCAATGATTGATTGTATCAGTGGCATTTTCAAGACACGTAATCACATCAAAAGTGAAGAAATTTTGAAGCGAATATCACAAAACCAATCACTTCTTGCCTCAAAAAAGGACCAGAAAATCGAACACACATCACAGTTCATCGAGTGTTTGGAAGCTTGTAAGAACCTCTTCATCAACAAATATCTTCGTCAGTATCCTAACATTTCGGCTTCCACTTTGGAGTCACTGATATAGTGAGCCGAATTCTGACAAAATACGACATCAAGATAGTTTTCACAGCAAACAATCAAAAACCTCTTTCCTGCTCTCACCTAAAGATATAATACCCAACGAATCACAAGGAATATATGAAATTTCTTGCCACGACTGCCAAAGAACATATATGTAGGACAGACGAACCGACGAGTATCAAACAGGTCCTACGAACACGAACTAGCAGTACGTAATTCGGACATGACCCCAACTCTCTTCGAACATCACCACGAAACCGGACACAAAATTGACTTCAACAACACGAAGACCATTGCCACAGCAAAAACACTCCACTCCAGAATAATTCGCGAAGCAATAGAAATTGAAAAACGCCCTCAATGCCTCAACAAACGAGACGAGTCACAAAGGCTTCCCAATTCCTGGAGACCATCAAACAAATCCATTATTGATTCCTTTTCAAACCAGACCTGTATATGGTCCGACATTTTCAACAACGTCGGATTCTCATACAGCTATAAATACCATCCCTCTATCCACAAAACCACAATCTTCACTTTGTCAAGATGAGAGCTGGGGATAAGGAGACTTAGGCCTCGTCACCAAGTCAAGAAGAAGTCTTGAGAATGGCTCCAAAGTGGAAGCCGAAACTTCGACAGAACAATTCCAGACGCGGTTCAACCGGAAGTTTTAGTCAGCACACATCCGACCGCGAAAGCCTATCCGAGCACACACACACATATTATTATTATATACAGGGCTATTCAAATTCGTTTGTTTCTGTACACGGGGAAATCGTAAACTATAAGAGATAGAGGGTCGGTTGTGTATTTTAGAGAACTAGGCAATGATGTGAAGAAATCGAATATAGCTCTTTTGGTTCTAGAGATATACAGGAAGAACCAAAAATCCCAAATTATGTTTCTGCCTGTATCTTCTTTATTCGCGAACATATTGAAAATATGTCCACATTTTGCTATTGGTACTTGATGTGGGCTATGAGAATATGTCCATGAATTTTTTATACAGGATGTCATCTGACTTGGGCCACACCCCCCATCTTTGGATTTTTGAATACGGACCTGTGTTTTTTGTTGTTGTTTTTGGATCGCAAACATTGAAAATCTGTCCACATTTTGCTATTGGTACTTGATGTGGGCTATGATAATATGTCCATGAATCTTTTATACAGGATGTCATCTGAATTGGGCCACCCCCATCTTTGAATTTTTGAATACGGACCTGTATTTTTTGTTGTTGTTTTTGGATCGTCAGTGTTCACTTCATACGTAGAAATTAAATTAAATTTTGTATTCCTGGATGTTTCGGTAATATTTGATTATAATTGGATGAATTATTCCCCTTTGAATTACGGCCCTAGAAATAGGTTTACTGAGTTGAATACAAACACAATAGCAACTTTCACTCCCTATGTGCCGTAGAGTTTTTCGCGAGTTTTTTTTTTTCATTTTTGAGTACCTATTCTTATATTTTCACATTTCCATTGCCATGAGCGTTTTCTACTTCTACTTGAACTTCGAATAGCAACACTTTTACCTATCTATCTACAACAAAAATAATTATTTGTGTTTTGATAAGACGAAAAAGGAATGGTAGCAATAATAACAACCGAAACGAACACTATAATTGTAATGATAATCGAAATTAAGTAATTTATATAAACAAAAAATAATAATGGCGCAATAATTGTTCGAATTGAAGTCCTTCCATTTCGAGAAATTTTTGAACTCGTTTTTCATATCATTTATTGCCCTCAATACACTTCTTTCCTACATTGTTGCGAAAGCATTCAAAATCCTCAATCTCGTGTCACATTTTCTATCTCTGAAAAATCATATTTTTCAATGTCACTGTCAATCATGGAATCCTACTTAAAAAGCTCGATTTGATTGGTGTTCGGGGTGATTGTGCCACATGGTTTGAGGATTATCTCTCCCACAGAGAGCAATTTGTCCGTCTTGGCACATATGACAGTCAGAGGAGAAATATTACATGTGGTGTACCACAGGGTTCTATTTTAGGTCCCACCCTTTTCTTGATCTACATAAATTCACTGACAAACTTAGACATTACAGGGGAAGTTCGATTGTATGCAGATGACACAACAATTGTATATTTTGATGACTCATGTGATGCAATCGCTCTGAACATCAAGAAGGACCTCAGATGTTTGGCCAAGTGGCTGTCATCCCATAAGTTGACACTTAATATCAAGAAATCATCCTTCATGTGGATTAATAAATGTAGGATAAATGCTGATATCCAAAATGAAATATCATTTGAAAACAGTTGCTTGCAGTATAGTAGTGAAACTAAGTTTCTTGGTATTATCATAGACGAAAACCTAAACTGGTGTAAACATATTGAGCATGTTAGGAAAAAAATTGTAGGTCCTGTGGGTATCCTTCGAAGATTGAGACATTTGATACCAAAATATCTATTAAGATCCGTATATTTTTCACTGATTCACTCACATCTTGAATACTTGAATATTATATGGGGCTCAGCATATGAGAGTCACATAAAACCTCTCAAAACGCTTCAAAACAAAGCCATCAAAAATCTGTATAACTTACCGTTCAGATACAATACACCTGATCTGTACAATGAATTCAACATTAGATCTTTAGAGAGTATTTATGTTGTGAAAGTGAATGAATTCATTCATCAAGTTTTGAATCGGACAAGGCAGTCACAAATACAGTTTCCTCTGAGACGAGAATTTCACTCCTATGAAACTAGATACTGCAAGTGCATTCACGCCAGGGTCTAACTTCAATTTTTTTCAAAGGTGTATCAGAGTACAATAAACTACCTAGTGACATCAAGAATTTGAACTTGGCAAAATTCAAGGTGAAAATGAGAAAACATGTTCCTCTACATCTTTCATGAAAAACCAAAATTTAAACTGTCATACATATTTAACTGTGATTAACGACTGTGATTTTTACACTTATATTTCATATTATTCTAGTCTGTAATTTATAGATGTTTAACTACTGCGAAATATTTATTTGAACTGACAAGCCCTTCAAGAAAGGCTTCTTACTGTGATATTTAGGAATATATCTATTATTTTATTTTTAATATACCTACATCATAAGACCTAGCGATAGAGGTACCCTATGTAACAAATATACTTTGTTTTTGGGTTGATTGAACGTTAAAAAAAAAAATGTCCCCCATAGAAAATAGTCCAAAATAGTAAGATCTGGTGATCTTGCAGGCCATCTTATTG
This sequence comes from Zygogramma bicolorata, assembly GCA_032362365.1. Classification (NCBI taxonomy): domain Eukaryota; kingdom Metazoa; phylum Arthropoda; class Insecta; order Coleoptera; family Chrysomelidae; genus Zygogramma; species Zygogramma bicolorata. Next base: position 168,501 of record JAVJAQ010001277.1, on the reverse strand, counting down.
GCCCATTATTTGCTAGCCATCTTGAAAAATTGAAAAGTTTGCCATTCAATGTCTCCTGGAAAATATATTGCCCAAGAATTGTATTATTAAAAATTCCTGTCCATACATCAAATCCAAATCGCACTCAAGGACGAACTTCTCTGGAATTATTTTCATTGATCTGAAACCAGACATGTTCATTATTCCTATTGAATACACCGTAGTTTCTGAAACGACTCTCCTGGATATAATTTATGAACCGTTTTAATTTTGTAAGAGTGCGCCAAACTGTCGTTTGTGGCGAATTCAATTCATCTACAATTTGTACCGATGATTTCGATGAATTTTCATTAATCTAAAATTCTGTGATATTACTGAGAGTTCATTAAAATAAAAAAAAAACTTCTTCAACTGTAATTTCCTCTATTTTGGCTGGAGTTCTGTGACCATAATTTAGCGAGGCTTATTGAATGATCCAAATTCGCTGAGGTTTTTGTCTAATTTCTGAAACAAAGTTTCATGCGGTTGAAGCCTTTCGGGATGAATTTTCATATACCGTTGGGCTGTAGCATAATTGTTTCTATGGTTTTCATAATAAATTTTTATCATGTCCCGTTCTTCTTCAACAGAAAACATCAATTTTACATCAATAAACTCAAAGATATACAACAAATATGACAAAAATCAAAATATTATCGAAAATTGTTCTCACAGTCTACTGAGATTCCATCGGTATCAAACATGGTAAGACATCAGCAACTTATAGTTGAATATTATAGTAACTAGCAAAAATGTTGTGTTATGATCTTTTTATCTCCAAGAATCACTCATCGTGCATAGAGAAACGTGGGTATTGCTTCCATTCGACCTGTTGACAGATGGATAGCGAATAATGGACCAATAAGATGGTTTGCAAGATCACCAGATACCAATATTTTCAATCATTTTTCATGGGGGACATTGAAAAATAGGATTTACGCTGGCAGAGAGATATACATTATGGAAGACTTGAGAAACAGAATTCTGAATGCTTTCGCAACAATACAGCGAAGGAGGATATTAAGGGTAATATATAAAAAACTAGTTCAAAAATTTCTAGAAATGGAAGGACACCAATTCGAACATTTATTGCGCCATTAATTTCTTTGTGTATATACTCAAATCACTTTGTTTCAATTTCCATTACAATTATACTGTTCGTTTCGAATGTACCTATTGCTATCATTTCTTTTTCAGCTTATCAAAACACATATAATCTATTTTTTCTACAAACGTGTTGAAAATGCCATTTTTAGCACCCCATAGAAGCCTTAAAAATGCCACTTTGAGGCACTGAGTGCCTTAAAATCACTTTATGGCACTGAGTGCATCAAAATGTTTATAGCACTGCTGTCAAAAGTGAATTGTCAGATTGTGAAAGCAAACGTCAAAATATTTAGATTTTATTTATTAACATTAATATTAATAGTACAATTTGTGCAATTTGACAAATTAATTTCTTGCACCGCTGTTTTACCATTTTCCATGGCTAAGGAAGAATGATGCGTAGAAATAATTGAATTTTCAGTCGAAGTTGAGGCCACAATTTCTTCGGATGTTTGTTGTTGGATTGATGTTGTTGGTAATGTTCACTGCACCGTCAGCAGTTTTTGGGCAATCAAATTCTTATTTTCCAAAGAATCCTCGATGTACCCCTCAGCAACTGTAGAAGATCTCTACCCCCATGACGCTTAATTGTCGTCAAATTTGCGCCAGCATCGGCAAGTAAGGTCGCTGAAGACCGGCGAAAACAGTGTCCCGTATAAAGTTTCAGATTTGGAAGTTCCAGAAATCTTGCTATAGCAGCAGGAATTTTTCCAAACGAATTAATTCCAACTGGATTTCTGGTACATTTACCTTTCACGTATTTCAAGAAAAATCGCCTGTGTCCGACATTTGCTGATCGAAGGGCCACATATTTTCGATAAAGATCCAAATGAATTTTTTCAATAATAGTAAAACTTCGTGAAACATTGGTTTTAGTATGTGGTATTTTAATAATTAATGAAGTGCCCATATCTTCCACATCGTCAACAGTCAATTGATGAAGCTCCTCCCTGCGGCAAGCACCAAATATTTCCACAATCACAACTACTTTCATTAGAAGATACTCATCGTATAATGCAGACTTCAAAAACTGGTCAATTTGGACTCTAGTCAAGATTTTTGATTTCTTCGGCCGGTAACCTTCTGCTTGACGCTTTAAATACGCGATAAGCTTAAAATATTTGCTGATATCTACGTCTACGTTTTGGAATATTTTACGAGATCGAAATGTTTATCTGTGAGACACCAATAACACTCATTGCCTTGGCATAATTCTTCAGAAACTCCTGCTTTTTGGTGTCGTCAGTTTTTATAATTCCACTGTTTTCTCCAAAGTTTCTGCTATTTGTTTTTTCTGTACACTGAATTTCCAGTTGTTGAAAATCGTTGCCGCAGTCAACTGGGGCAAGTTTAAGATTGAACTCATTTTAATTTTTCATTTGTTAGTCTTCACGTTCTGAAGCTTGTGCTTTCTGGGCCCATTACCTTTCGAGGTTCATATGGGGAATGATCTCCTTCAATTATGTAAAACTTAACTTTATCAAGAAACACACGTTTCTACAATTTCCGCTTTTTTTCATTTGCATTTCCTCGTCCAGCAAACTAGACTTCTCAAAAGCCATTTCAATGTCTGTGTTCATTGTTCCAATTGCTGTAATCCCTACTTGATAGTCTTCATTCAAAGATAGCAACAGATGGCTTATCTTATCTTCTTCTCCCATTTTGAATCTTGCGTTTTCTAATCAATGTGTCGAAAATCAGGAAAGGATCTTAAAACTTGTCGCAACTAGTTAGTTTTAATGTCAAAAGTTTTACTTGCAGAGTCAGTTTTGTGAATACACCCTTTCTTTCAAATACTGCTTGTAAAGCTTCCATCGTTCCTTCCTCCGTTTTGGAATATTTTACTAGATCAAAATGTTTATCTGTGAGACACTGAACAATCATTCTTCAGAAACTCCTGCTTTTTGGTGTCGGCAGTGTAGGATTCCACTGTTTTCTTCAAAGCTTTTGCTATTCGTTTTTCCTGTACACTGAATTTCCATTTGTTGAAAATCGTTGTCGCAGTCAACTGTGGCAAGTTTAAGATTGAACTCATTTTGAGTTTCAATTATGTAAAACTCAACTTTATTAAGAAACGAACGTTTCTACAGTTTCCGCCATTATTACTACGAACATGTTGTTCTTGATGTCATCTTGACCTTAGTTTGTTGCCATCGACATTTGACAGCATATATCATGGATGCCAACAACTCATCGTACATTTTCAGGCTTTTAGGCTATTTGAAAAAGCGGAGAGGTTGTAAGAAAGTGGTGGATTTATGTTCTATTTCTTGACCTGCTTCAAATCGATTATGAACCGTACAACCTATGAGTCAATATCTACAATTTAGGAACTGAGGAAATCGACAATCGAATCCACAAATGTATCTGAAATGATACAAAGAGAAATCACAGTTTGTCTTCGATACGAGGACCATGCCACCCCACAGCTGATGAAGGCCAAAGCCAGAAATAGCTAGCTATCTTGTGGTGGGCATTTCGAATTGAATGCAAATTGTGATAGACCAGAGAATTTGATAATCTATATATATATATATATATATATATATATATATATATATATATATATATATATATATATATATATATATATATATATATATATATATATATATAGCAATAATAATCACCAATTCTCTGAAGTTAATCCAAGATGCATATAACCCTGGTGCGTTGACTTATTCCTGAAAAATTGTAGTCATAAACTCTCGATATCTGGCATTCTTGATTTTGAAGAAATATAACTGAAGAAATCCCTTCGAGAGTTTGTCACCAGAGGCGCACCTCACGAATCTGCTTTCGAAGCCTACCCTGATCCACTGAAATTTTAATCTGTGCGATGCCGTGAACGTCAACGGTCCCGCCTTTCGATTAAATCAAATTTATAGGTTATGTCAAAAAGGAAATTTTTCAATAAACAGCAACTTTTTAGGGAAGAAGAAGTCTACACATGTATATATTCCAATATTAGTTCTTAATTTTATCATATTGTAATAGTTGAAAAAACCCTGAAAACTACAAACAAGGAATTCATCCACCCAAAAATAATGTCTCAAACAGTAACAATCAAAGAGGATTTGTCATCAATTACCATCGATTTTGGTTTTGGTACTTATTTCAAAAATTATCTTTCTATTGAAAAGATAATTGATACATTTTCTAACAATAAGAAATCATTTACCTGCGGTACTTCATGAAGATGGATCGTAGATTCTGCACTAACACCACAAATAATGCAAAAATGCTTCATAATAAATCTAACTATCAGTAAAAAATCAAACACGAACAGCAACAATGAACACATAAAAAAAACACAAACAAGTAAAACGTTAAGGAAACAATAAGAACTAGGTACAATTAAGATTTTGATTTTATAATAGGAACTTCCAGATGCATTCAAATTCAAATCGAAGTGTGAAACTTTTCAAAAAAATTGATAGGTTTTTATTAGACGAACTTGGCCTTTCATATTTTGTATACTAATGATTCTATTGGTGACGAAAAATCCCGCTAGGATTCAGCCAATAAGACCGTCGGTATCAACATTCACTCGTAAGCTGCCGCCTGGTTGGAAATGTAGCCTAAGAAAATCGCATTTGTATACTACCTGTGTCACTACCTACCGTCAAAAAATATAAGCTCTGGCTTCTTCGGTTTCTCAGATCGAGAGGATTTGACTAAACAAAAGCATATCAGACGACGCACCAGGGTTATATGCATCTTGAGTTAATCGCATACTCAACAGCGGACATATTGGGTGAATTTGTGAAAAGCGCGACTTACTGTACATCCACATTACCCCGTATTCTTGACTGAACTTCTCAAGATTTCATCTTATTTGGGTAACACTTTTTAATAAAAAAAAGCCACACTTTCATTGGATACCCTGCATGTTAACGAATATTTCTCAAAATTGATCCCCAATACATTGAGAAACTTTTTTCGATAACTTCTATTACTTCACTGAAGAGTTCTTATAGAAGCTCCCTGTGACACACACTGTATAAGAAAAGGTCCTGTTTTCATTTTGGAGTCTTTGAAGATTGTAATAATTGTAATAGAGTGCAATTTCTTAATTGCGTGAAATTCGGCAATCGTTTTATATTTCTATAGTTTTTTCTCTGGTTGTTGGAAATGATGCCAGATATCTCACCAGTATATAGGAGTAATAGTTATTTATGGTACTAGTGTGTTATTTTGAAAATAAGTCACGCGAGAAAGATAAATTCTCAAGTGACCATACACTTTTATTAATGTTATTTTACCACCTGTTCATTGCTATTGTATCAATATTCGAAGGCAAGATCTAGCATTCTTTGTTTACCCTCTAACACAATTGTCAATTCATGAATAAAAATACTCTCTTCTTGATGACACTTTTTTATATTGATGTCATTGGTATAGAGGTGTATCACATCCCATTAAATTCATTTTAATTTAACGTGTTACTTTATCTAGAAGTGAAGATATTTTGGTTGAGAATAGTTTTCTGTAGTGTAGTTGCATATTACGTCAGATATTCCAATTCCAAAATCCATGTGATTTTGATCTAATCTGAAGTAAACATTTTTAGATTTACTCATAATTTCAAATGGTGTGGCTATGTTCATAAGGGTGATAGAGAATTCTGACACATTGGAGGAGCACGCCCTGAGGTTTTGTGCATCATGGGATACTTATTTGTTTTTGGCATGTGAGTATTATATGTATTTAGTGAACAGTTGAAAAACAATTCAATGAACGAAATTGAAATTCGCAAGTGGAGTTTTTTGTAGTATCTCAAATGAGATATAAAAATAATAATAAATAAAAAGTATTATTGCATAAAAAACATTTCAAATAAATAAAATAAGTGGTTTAAAATTTTTTTTTTGAAAAATTTAGAAAATGCAATGCAAATGCATATTCTCATTGAGAATATAAGAAACATCAATGAAATAATTTTTATAAATTAATTTGTTCTAGTATTTTCCATCGAGGCGGTTTTGAAAATTGTAGGCGTTGGTTGGTCGGAATATATATCTTCTGGATGGAATGTTTTCGACCTATTTGTTACTCTCTCTGCACTAGTAGGAGCATTTTTGCTTTCCATGTTCCCAGATTTGACGGTGATTGTAATACTGCGACCTCTAAGGTTGGTTTCTTTTTAGAACAAGTAGGATATATTATTGAAAATAATTCGTTTTGTAGGCTTCTAAGAGTGTTCAAACTGAAGAAAAGATATCGTGACATATTTGGCACTCTAGTATTGTTGAGTCCATTAATGTGGTCTACAGCCATTGTTATGATGGTGATGTACTATTTCTTTGCAATCATTGGCATGGAGTTATTCAGTGGATATGATTTGAGGAACTGTTGTGTGTGAGTACTCATTAATTTTTGTATTGTTACGATATATCCTGGGTTCGTTTACCAAATAATACTCCAAACAACACTAAACTACTTTTATTAACGACACTATAAAATACAACTATTGCTCTGACCTATAAATCGCTTGCAAACACTTGAGATTGCTTAGCTGACTTGAACATCTAACGCTTTTACAGAAACACTCTCCTATACAACTTCACTAAGCTCTGAATTCTCCAATCTCAATACTACAAACTCTCTCTACTCGAAACTCTCGTTTCGATGGTTGCTTCCCTATATATACTCTGATCAAAGCGAATCAATTTATCTAGAAGTTTAGATTCCATTCGCGCCTAGAACATCGGAAGTCTCCGCTCGGAATCGACTGGAGCTTTCAGCTGTTCCGAGAATCTGCCTCGGGGAGCAACGAGCGCTTTCGGAATTGCGCCGGTTGGCCCAGCTCGCTGAATTCTGCTTATACTCAGCGGCGGCGTTAGAGGATTTCGTAAAAGTATCGACAATGTCTGCATCAATATCTTAACACAGAGTTAATAAGATGAGGGGGCACTCGCGTGCTTTACACTTTGAGATATAGCGTGAACTACATCAGAGAGAGGGTTACTTTTTAAAAGCATTTTTGTGGTGGATGAATTCTGTCTTCTCAGTTTTCAAGGCTTCCTAACCTACCACAATATCAAAAAATTTGAATTAATGTTGGAATAAATACAAGCGTCGAAGGGCAGATTTTTAGTCTATCCGTAAAGTTGCTGCCTCCATTAAAAAAAGTTTCAGGGTGGACCACGTCTACAACTATCAAAAAAATTCAAGAACTAATAATTATCAAATACTTATCGTTGTCAACGTTTCGGAACCAAATTGCTTCCATTTTCAAAAATATTTCTTTCAGTGGTTTTTCGAACATCTGTCAAAGATTTTATATTTGAAATATGATTTTGTCTTTCAAGAGGGGTAGCCATGTCCGACTTGTATGAACAGAACTGGTTGAGATGCAAGTATCCTCAGACACCATGATAAAATCAGATTCCTTCAACTTTCGTGTCGTGCTGTTGTTTTCCTTTGCCAACATTTGAGTGTCATTCCATTCTACTGTGTGATCTCCAGTGAGAAGGTGTTCTGATAATTTAGAACCATCAATCTGTCTGTGATAGATTAAGAACCCAAAAAAACTAAGGAAAAAGAGACGGGTACTACGGAAGATATTTTCCGTGGTTCAAAATTTAACGTGGTCAAAACATATTGAAATGTTGAGAAAGCAGAATTCACCAATTTTAGGTGTACTATATAGAATTAGAAATCAAACTCCATTAAATTATAGGAAAGTCATTTATTTCTCTTTAGTTTATTCCAGAATCCAATATTTAATCTCGATTGGGGGAACAGTCAATAAATCGATAATAAAGCCACTTCAAGCTCTTCAAAATAAAATTCTACAATGTGTATACAATCTAGATCATAAAGATAAATTCGAATGATCACAGTCATTCAACAAGAAGAGCAAATGATTTCTCTTTGGCATTCAAAACAAATTTCTATAAAAAATCTATTTCATACGGAGGCGTCATTTCCTATAACAGCTTACCAAAATCACTCTGAAGGTAACTGAAAATGTATCTTCATTCAAAAAAGAACTGAAATTTTTTTTACCCCTCTCGATATTTGTTTCGTGTTACATCTTTCGGTGCCATTTCATTTAATTTGATTGTAAGTGTGTGTGTGTGCATTGGTGTGCGTATGTGCGCGCCTCATGCATGAGTGTGTTCATTATTTTTTGATACAAATTCCTTTTTGCTAACTGCAATTAACTGCTTGAAACGAAACTGTTCCCAATCATAAATAATTGTGTTATTTCATGGGAGCAATAAACGTTATTATTATAAATTGCGTCAACATTACGGCTAGTGACGGGTAGAACGATTCCCTCTGCGTAATGTTCCAGTCGCGGTCGCTCCAGAAAAGAAAGCTCCAGAGTAATGTTCCTTTGAAATGAAGGAGCGCGGTTTCCTTCATTGACATAACAGCTCGCTGAACTACCTATACATTTGTCACGAACCGTCTTAACGCTTCAAAGGAGACAACAACTGGAGTGGCAGATCGAGACCTCAGCGTGAAGTAACATTATCCTTCTTGAAAATGTCAAAACGTCTCAATCTGCGAAGTTGTTATTCTATAAAATAAATATGGTTACTTCTTTTAAAAGTAAAAGTAAATTCGTTAAATTAATCATCCTAGCATACGCCAACATCATTTAATAGAAATATTAAATAGAATTTTAATAGAATTCTCATCCCAAATCTCTCATCAATAATTTACTATTCTCTGAGGATAATCAATTACGTATCACAAACATAATTCCAAACTTTCCACCATATTCAGATCTCTATCATTCACTCATGAACTCACTCCTAAATTAATTAATGTTATAAAGAATGAAATCATTAAAACCACAAAGACATTCATAAATACCATTTCTATCTTACACTCTAAAGTTCAATCTCCAATTCTGAAAAAACAGAAATCGAAATTGTTTATGAAATTCCCTGTCTAGATTGTAATCAAACATATATAGTCGCATAATTTCACATAGAAGCGATTGTAGAAGAAACGTCGAGTCATGTGCCTTATCGGAACATGTGAATCGTAATGATCATCGAATGGATTATGGAATACTGAAATCTTGGATACAGAGAAGAATTTTTCTAGAAATAGTTCATATCCATAAAAAACAACATTCTATGAATAAACGAACCGACTTGAATAACCTCAGTCAGAGATATACATACTTATCTATTACTTTTCAAAAGAAAATATAGCACCCTTTAATTAAAATTTTCCGCCTTGATTGAGTCAGCTTGTCATTTCATTTATGTATTTTCTGTTTGTTTTGATCCAATTCCATTTCAATCTCGCGTTAGTAAGTACTCCAATCAGAAAATAACTTATGTATATTGTAACCCTTTTATAGTTGTCCCGAAGAAGGTGAAAAACATTACCGAAAGCTCGACAGATAACAAAGAGTTTTTTTTGTAAATTTAGCCTTTTTTTTTACTGCAACCTCCCTATATGAGAACCTATACTCGAACCAGTCACGAAATGGTTATTCTATATATACATATATACAGTGTGTCCCTAGACCAGTGGGACAGTTGAATATCTCTTGAACCAATAGGAATTTTCAAAATATTTCAAGTTCACATTATATCGCATTATGAGAGCTAACTTCAGGAATTACTATTTTTTATACGAGGGGCGCAAGAAAGGCTCACAAAATCGAACATCAATTTTTTCAAATGGAACACCCCATATATTTCAATATATCTGAACTCTCATTCCTTAAAGGTAATTATTGGTTTTTTATTTTTGAAAATCCGACAAGGCGTTGCCAAGTTATACCAGTGGTTCATGAAATGCAGGCATTTTTTTAGACAAACCCATTTTTTATCCTACGAAGAATTTCTGTAATCATTCGAGACTGTTGGTAGTCGGTAGTATATTCTATAATATGGAATACTCATCTTCTTCGAGAGTTATACAGGGTGGTCAGAAATATTATATGATTTTCACGAAATTCAAACTTTCTTCACATCAATTTTTCAAAGAGTGCACCCTACAATATGAATTATTTTATAGCCCATTGGTGATTTGATTGCTTATGGCCAATGGTTTTGAAAGAGACATATGAATTTCATCATCAGCAAATGCAAATAAAAAAATGCAGTAAACTATTTATTCATTCAACTGTCCTAAACAAAGTCTCAACAAGAAAAAAACTGTGTTAACAAATAATTAGGGACGATAATATAAATATAAATGTTCGAATTGTCTTCTGTTTGCTGCAAGGCACATTTCGAAATTTTTCATTACATGATTTCTTGTGATGTTCTCCAACATTTGCGGTGTTATACTTTGACAATCATTTACAATTCGATTTTGCAAATCCTCCACATTCAATAGTTGAGTAGTATACACCTCTGATTTTAGATACCCCCACAAAAAAAAGTTCAAGGGGGTCAAGTCTGACGAACGAGCCGGCCATTTTATTGGTCCGTTTGTTCCGAGCCATCGTTGAGGAAAAAGAACGTTCAATTGGTCTGTCACGATCCCAGCATTATGAGGCGGCGCTCCATCCTGCTGGAAGATCATTTCTCTGAGGTTTCCAAGGGAAAACTCATCAAGATGATTACTGAACTCATTTCGAAGAAAACAAAGGTATCTCTCACTATTCAGAGTATCTTGATAAAAATATGGTATTATTCTTGAGAATTCCACACCAAAAATTCACTCCCCAAAAGTTTCTTGTAGGGACTCTTATGTAGTTAATTGCACTAAAATACGTAGTTTGATGATTTTTTTGCATTTTCTGATGATAAAATTCACATGTCTCTTTCACAACCATTGACCATAAGCAATCAAATCACCAATGGGCTATAAAATAATTCATATTGTAGGGTGCACTATTTGAAAAATTGATGTGAAGAAAGTTTGAATTTCGTGAAAATCATATAATATTTCTGACCACCCTGTATAACTCTCGAAGAAGATGAGTATTCCATATTATAGAATATGCTACCGACTATCAACAGTCTCGAATGATTCCAGAAATTCTTCGTAGTATGAAAAATGGGTTTGTCTAAAAAAATGCCTGCATTTCATGAACCACTGGTATAACTTGGCAACGCCTTGTCGGATTTTCAAAAATAAAAAACCAATAATTACCTTTAAGGAATGAGAGTTCAGATATATTGAAATATATGGGGTGTTCCATTTGAAAAAATTGATGTTCGATTTTGTGAGCCTTTCTTGCGCCCCTCGTATAAAAAATAGTAATTCCTGAAGTTAGCTCTCATAATGCGATATAATGTGAACTTGAAATATTTTGAAAATTCCTATTGGTTCAAGAGATATTCAACTGTCCCACTGGTCTAGGGACACACTGTATATATATATAAAGATAAATTGATTGTAATTAATGAATATATATATATATATATATATATATATATATATATTGATATTTCCTTGGGTTCGTTTATTAACACTCCAAACAACACTAAACTACTTTTATTACAACGCATTATCACAATACAATCACTCAAACTGCTCAGCTAAACTATCCAACGCTCTGTACTAAAACTCTCTACACTTCGACTTCTACACTTAGCAACTCTGAAAAACTCTCTCTGATAATACCCCGAATCGACACCGTATTTATACTTGCGTACGCTTATGGAGAATCTTCCAGAGAAGTCTCGATGAATTATCAACATATCTTTTTTGTCAATTTCAGGAATTCTACTGTCGAAGATTTCTACAAGTACAGCTCGAATGTAACATCCAGTGGCATTGGCTATTACTATCTCAACAATTTTTCAAATATTCTCATTTCAGGAGTTACACTATTTGAGCTGACTGTTGTTAATAACTGGTTCATAGTCATGGACGCGTATGCATCTGTGTCCAACAAGTATTCGCGATTGTTTTTCATGCAGTTCTACTTGTTTACGATGGTGGTATTAACTATAGTTGTGGCTTCGGTTTTGGAGGCGTTCAGATTTAGAATACAGTATAAGCAGCAGACGTCAAAAAAAGACGGTAAGTAACTTTCTGAATAAATTTTTATTAGAGTATAAGTATATGAAAAATCAAGTATACAGTACATGGGATACATACCTGGGAAGAATCCATCACTGTAGTAGAGCATTGAAACAACATACTGCCAGACAAACAAGGTGGGCAATCAGAGAGGTCAAATTACCCTTTTTTTTTTGAAAATAAATACAGACCAGATCCAAACCGTCCTGAAAAGTGTAATAGACGCTGAATTCTTAGCAGTATACGGATGATCGAAAAATGTAATTATTGATGGTACGGGTGTTTAAGGAAAAATCGACCCGACTGAGTAAAAGTCCCAAAAGAAGGGGAAGGGGTGGCAGTACATACGTGTTTGAAGGTAGATATTCTTTTTTGCATTTTGCGGCTAAACTATGCATTCTATCGAACAAAGTTTGATGTAAAATTTGTAGATAATGAAAAAAAAACTTTATCGGACATAATTGGCCATAAACTCCATTTTTTTTTGAATTTTCAAGAAATTCACTGAAAATGTTATCTTTTGTGTCTTAAACAAGCCCAATTTTTTTCAAAAGGAAATAGTACATTTCAGATGTGTTATGAATAAAACTTTCAAAATATGTAATTTTTCGATTTTTTACTTTGCCAGTGCTCATTTTTTCCGCTGAAATATCATGTTTAAGAGCACGACGTGGCCAGATTCCTGTGAATTTATAGCGCTGCCGTCGTCAATCTTCCATAAATCTAATTATTAGCGGTGTTACATTCCAAATGAAAAATAATTTCTAGCCAGAATAATTATGGCTATTCTTGAGTAGATGCCGCTCTCCCCATTCGTAAAACAAACCTTTCTGTGGAACCGTCGCAAATCTTCAAAGGTGGTCATTGCGCTCATAAGCACACAAACCCATTGTATCGGGGGAGGGGCATTCTTGAGAATATGTGTGTTGAACTGCATTTTCGATGCAAAGCAGAGTTTCAAACACGCGAACACGCAATAAATTCTACTCATCATTATGACTTCATTTCATTATGATAGCTCCATCAGCTCCAGTTTTAAAAGGTCCACCAATAAATTAGTTCTCTGTCAATTTAAGTGAAATTAACGAGAATAAAATTTTACATTGAATATTGTATAGTCAATATCAAGAATAACGTAGAATGAATTCGCATATTCACCGGAAATATTTCGGCGTAATTTACTCTTATCTCATTCTTGATATAGACTATGATTCAAACGTACACAATCATAACTTGAGAAAGTGATTTTTGGCTAAGTCATAGCAATTGGAATACAAAACTTCTACAATAGAATAATAGAATTTTCGTATTATTTTTGCATCGACTTGAAGAAAGAGAAGCCAAAAAATAATTTCTTTAAAAGTTCCTGTTCTCCACAAAAATAGTTGTTTCTAATTATACCTCACCTATGCCGGAGATGAAGACCAATTAATCAATAATTTCACTATAGTTATCGACGATTACTTTTTTTCATTGGTAATTTTTTTGTGATACTTCCAAATATACTTATATGTTGAAAAATGACTTCACTATTACAAACGAACCGTGTTCTCATCGATATTTCGTTTATTCATGTGAAAAATGTTTTAGAGAATAATCCAATCATAATCTCACATAGTTTTCCCAAGAGAGAGTGTAATTTGGAGCATAAAAAAATGAATGTTAGTATATTTGCTTTTTGATCAATAAAAAATAGGATCATTACTACTTTTCTCATAACCGAAATGAATGAGAGCTCATGGATCACATGATAGCAATTTTCCCTCTAACATTCAGGTGGTTAGGTGGAATGACAATCTCATGATTAATTTCAGAAAGTTTATATCAAAAATCCCTCAGAAAGCTAAACATTTTACTTATATATACAATTCGATGCGCCCCTGTATGCTTGACAGGCATTACCACAAAACAATTTCTACATACCTACGGCGCGGCGAGAATACACTGGAAATAAAAGTAGAACAGGTCAAAGAAAGATTCCCCCTCCGCCGCTTATGATCGCACCCAGAAGGGTGAGGGGGACTACAAATATACTTTGCTTGTAACTGCGGCGATTACCTCTATTTTTCGTGAATTATTTCTTATTCTGTGAATATAGTTACTATACTCATCCGCAATCTGTAGCTGTTAATTGATTACGAAACCAACTTTGATTTTGAGAAAACACCCTTCTTGACCATCAACAACAACTTATTCATTGGAGTTTTTTTGCCACTTCGAGGGATGTATTGATGATTAGGGAATCGGCATCTTTCAATTACTGCATATGTAGAATTTCATATTGGGTACAAAACGTATACTTTTTATCTGTTAGTTAAACAATGTAGGAACGAATACGGATTTGAATTTTTTTTCAGCTTTTTTAATCACTTTTGAGTTACAAAATTCTAGAATAGATTTATTTCACAAATAAAACGGCTTCTTATTGGTATCTATGTATTATCATTCTGTGTCACATATTTCAGGCGGCTCTGAATTCGTTTTATCAGTGGTGAGTCTCATAGACTACTTTCGTGTCACGAAAAAGGTCTCGACTATTGCAAGGTTGAATATGTGTAAATTACTTATCTACTAAACACAATAATGTATATATACAAGCACAATAAATATATATAATAAATATATAAATAAAACACAAGTACATTACATATACAGATATGAAGTCCAAAAAAGGAAAGGACACCCGGAGTGGAAAGACCTGCATCTGCTTGAGAGAGGGTTGCCCCTCACTCTCACAGATCGCTATCACTAGCAAGTTCGTCAGGCCTGACCAAGTCGACATGCGAGACTCGCCGCGCTGGTGGTAACGCTAATCCTGGCATTTAGCTTCAAAGCCTTGAAACACTGAAAGATTCACTGGGTTTCCTGCCTCCATGGCTTACACCCAAAAATACCTTTCGGTTTAAATTAATTAAGTTTTAAAATGTTGTTGTCTGGATGGAATGCTTATTGTAGTGTTTTGGTAGAAAATATACAAAAACTACCTTTAAGTAATTCAAAGTGGAATGTTTGCAATTCCATTTCGTGGGTTGGTGGAAATTTCGATACTAATATACCTAAAAGGTATATTTGTTCGCATTCCGCATGAAAGCCATGAAGGCTCTGAATTTGGCTAGATGATCCTGTGCTCCGGACATACTCGTGATGAGATCTTCCAGAGCACGTCCTATTTCGTCCAGATTTATCATCCCCTCTAGGCGAATGAATCTTTCAGCGAAATCTGCCAGAGTATAGTCACATGACGGCTTCGGGAGATGGAGGGAGTGGTGGGGAAGGAGGGGGAACCCGGGGGGTAGCATGCCTCCTAGGTAGCAAAGTGAGACGTGGCCTCTCACTCTCTGTGCTATTCTCACTGATCGCATTTGCTGTGGGTACTTGAGAACCTTCTCCCCTCCAAGCATTCCTCCCCTGGTTAGGGGTAGGAACTGGCCGAGAACTAAGTCCTCGGGCTTTGGGATGCCAGGTCGCTCTTCGGTTTTCAAATTCTTGTAACCTGTCTCTGTACACAGGACAGGTCTTCGAATTTGCAGGATGACTACCCCTGCAATTATGACAAATTGCAGGGGTTATCGTACACTGTTTAGTCTAGTGGTTTCCTGCGCACTTGAGGCAGGTTACTTGGCGATGACAGTTGGAGGTGGCGTGCCCCCAAGCCTAGTGGATGCCAGGCATCTCACTTGGCTTCTCAGGGACTTGAGCGTGTGTTTTGCATCCGTAATAACCAAATATATTGGTCTGTGTACTGTTTTCATACGGTATACATTTACCACTTTGATGTTGAATGTTTTCCTCAGTTCTCTGGCCAGTTCCTCTGGCTCAGGGCCAAAGTCCAGGCCTCGAACCACAAACGCATGGGTTTGCTCTTCGGTAGGGTATAGGAGTGAAACTCCTTCCCATCTCGAGTTAAAATTTCGATGATTCTGGAGTGATCTTCTGCTGTGCGAGCATACACCGTTATCGAGTTCAAGTTAAACTTGAACTCCAGCATACACTCTAGCATATCACTCCAGATTTTCCGGGTCTCTCTTGTCCAGGTGAGAGAGTCCCTGCCCTTGACTATGATAGGCGGGATAACCGACTTCTTGCACCTTGTCGTACTTCTGGCATTTACATCCACAGTTTCTGACTCGGCGCAATCCGATTCGTCCTCAACAGACAAATCTCTGAAGCGGTTATCCGTTATTGTTTGTGGTTTCTGGAACCGGACCTTTCTCCTCTCACGTGAAAAAGAGAAGCCAGTTTCCTCGTTTGGTATACTGGGAAAGAGGTGTTCCTGTTCTCCATCAGCAATGCGATCAGCGTCGAATGCACCGAGTTCGGTGCCACCCAACCCTTCGCTACTTTCGGGTGCAGGCTTATCCCCCCCTATTGGGCAGGTAGGTACAGGTTTATTAGGTATATTAAAATTTTCTTGAGTGGTTTTTGGCCCAGAAGCGGCTTCATCCAACAGGGGTTGCTGGACCACCATGGACGGACTTTCCCTGGTACCATTTTCGGTTATTATGTCATTCCATTCCATATTCTCCTCAATTTCCTCTGGATCCACCGATCCCTCGCTTCCTACAGAAGCGCTGTCGTATGTATCCGACGCGTGAAAACTTGGAGAATCATAGTATTCCAGATATCATTTGAGTTTTCCAGGTCATAAGTTCCTGTGATTTTGGCGGTTGAGTAGAGGTCCTCCGGACGGACGGATTCCTCAACGTCGACGTCATTCGATGCCTCTCTTCCTTGCGTTTTGTTTAAAGGTGAGTTTAAACAGCAAATAAAATAAGATAAGAATAAAATAAGAAACTAATTAAGAATAAGGACAGAAAACGTGTGTTTATACAGATGACTGAAATAAAATAAGAAATGAGAATGAACCAAGAAAGTTGCAGCTTTTTTGACAATGACTTTTGTGTTCTGTGAATATCACAATTTCGTTTTGACAGTGGCTACTGTAACTAACCTTCTAATTGTTGATATTTTGAATTTTGATTCTATTACATATACCAAAGATTACCAGTAAATAATATTCTGAGGTTGTTATTGTAAGGAAAGAAGTTAAAATAATTTCAAACATAGAACGTTAAGTACAGAAAATATTTCGGTCATGCGCATTATCAGTTTCCAAATAAAATAGTGAAAGATGGCATCTTTTGTTGTTATTCTTATTGCTTATTTCATATTATTTCTTGTATAAACGCTTTCATAAAGATCTATATGTTTATCTTCCTTATTTTGTTTTATTTTGTTCCTTATTTTATTTTATTTGCTGTTTAAACTCACCTTGAATCTTGTAAAAAATTTCATCTTGATCTAATTGATTTTCGATTAAGTTGATTTTCCTTTCAATTAGTTTGGGCAAATGAAAAGATTTTATTTGTGGTTTCTTCCGGGACCTTTTCGTCGCCTAGTATATGATTGAATACTTGTAGCCTGTTTGCTAGATCTGTATTCACTAGCCTCAAGAATTCCATTTCTGCTTCTTGAATTACTATAGGTAGTAAGCATTCCAAATTACTCTTGGTGTCCTCGAGGAATTTGAAGATGCCCATTTCTTCTTCGGATGTTAGTTGGTTTATTTCATTGGATTTCTCCTAAACAATCTCTCTGTTTGTATCAGTAGGTGATTGGTCAGGTACTGAAATTGTTGGCTCTGCCCCTTTCTCTTGTATAGACAAAAGTTCTAATTTTTTTTCAGTAAGTGCCTTAAGAGTTGGTTTTAATCCTATGGCTAACTGCAGAATTGATGGTTTATTTCTTGGAGTAAGGTATTTCTCCATTAGGATGGACATAATGTTCCATATGGTGAAAATTTCTTTAAAGGCAGATACCAAGCATTGAGCGTCATACTTTGATATCTCCTTGTTTTCATATTCTGTGCATTTATCAAGTGCATAGTCTAAGTAGTTTCTGTATCTTTTCTCTAACTCTTGTCGAGTTTGACATTTCCATTTTCTATAGATTCTTTCTGCTTCTTGTTGAGCATCATTGAAAGATTGATCGATCTCTTGCTCGAGATTTATAGTGCTTAAACTCTGGACTTGCGGACGGTCGGAGGTCTCAACATATTTTCGTGAGATTTACTGAAATTTTTATTTTTGTTTTGCGAATTATTTCGGCTAGAAATACTTTCCAGTGTCAATTCTAACTGATTGCTCAATCTATCAGTTATATGGATGATCTGTTCTGACATACTTCTCGAGAGAGCACTATCATTCATTATTTCTTGCAGAATAATTTATCTATTCTCTAGATCCGTTCTGACCATTTCAAATGGACATTCTGTATTTTCGTAAATTTCCAGGTATTCCTTGGTTTCTTCCAGAAAATGAAGATAAGATTTCAGTCTTTCTTTTGTTTGTTTAGTCTGCCATGCATTGAAGATTTCTTTCATGGAGATTTCCTCAGTGATTAGCCCATGCTTTTCCTCTGTTGGTTTCGCCTTGCTGGACGTTGCCTTAGAGTTTTCATTCGAGATTTTTGTCTTTTTATGAACATTTTGCGTTATGTTCACCTTGCTATTTTGCAAACCACCTTGTTAGGGGGTGAATTGGCTGGATTGGAGCCCTTATTCCCTAACATTGGTTGTTTGGGAATAGCTCCTGTATTTCTAGGAGATATTGGCTGTTGGGACATTATCTCCCAAAGACCTGTTCGGTGGTCTTCGCCCTTTCTTGATTTATTGGAAAAAGTGAAAATAGGCAATTTTCAAATATCGGTTAGTATATTCGACCGATTTATCCCACTTATCAAGATTTGGTATGTATAGCGCCGAGCCAGCCTGGAAAATTCTGCCCGACCGCGAATTGACCAGCAGTGAGAAACTCAAATCGAGTATACGACAGCATCATAGACAGCTCGGCCACCACTGATGATTATCCACGACTGATGATTATAACGAGTTAGGGGAGTAAAACTTAACGGCCGCACTATATTGAACACCTAACATGAGTTTCATCTAATCAACTCCCTTATCTGCTATAAAACAGTACATCAATAAGCAACCAATTTTTTCATTTGCCAGATTGTTTCCACGTCCACCAAGTTGGAGTTAGATATGGGGATGACTTGTGAAAAGCGGAACGCAATATACGATATAAAACATATTCTCCATATAAAATTATGTATTTTTTTGTTCAGAGGAATTGATGCTGCATGAAGATGTCATTGTGGATTGGAACTCCTTGCAGATTCAAGTGCAAGACGGAAAGATGTTAGAAAATCTTCAGTCCGACTTTGTAGTTGGGGTGAGCCTTTTTTTTAAATTCATTAATTTAATTTCCTACATATAACTATCGTTATTTTCAGGGTGTTGTAGCCTACATAGGAAAAAGGAGGCGTACCAGAGAGGTCCTTCAGCACCACATGTACGCTGTTGAAATATCTCAGTGGCTTGAAGAAGCGGAACAGGAAGAAAGAGATGATATAAATTCAATTATTGAAGAAGCACAAATCAATGCCAGACTAATATCAGCCTAATTATTAACTAAAATAGTAAAGAGATTATAAGGTTATCGTCACCTAGAATTACGTAGACCAAAGCAAATTCAGAACTGAACATAACTTGGAGTAAGTAGAATCAGTGTTATAATATATGGATGTCAAGCTCTACATGTAATAGGACTATAAAGAATAGTTTTCAGACTTCGCCCCAATCAAACTAAATTTTGCAAGTTTCAATTGATTTGAATGAAAGAGAATGAAAATCCATGTTGAATGTACTGATGTACAACTAGTATTATCATTGAAAGGAAACAATAGAAAGGCAGTATGCCTTTCACTGTACAACTTCTTCAGGGAAAAAAATATTCATACTATTCCTACCGAAAAGATGCTGATGTATAAAGAAATTTGTGCTTTACATTTTATGAGTCATTTTCACCGAAAATTGTATTATGCTTTATTTCAGAACTTGCTATCAAAATAGCATGTTCCGAATAGTTCACAAGAATTTCGATTGAATAGTGATTCACCACCATTTTGTAACATGAAAATTATCCGATCTGATCGATGATTGAGAAAAATAAAAGAAATCTCAATATTGGTTCGGACTTCCATTGTCTATATTATCAAATCTGTAATGATGTTCTTTATAGAGATAGTAATTATCTTTATTCCTTTTATCTTTATATTTACAATAACAATTGCTTATTTATTTTTTATATCCATGGTGAGAATATAATGATGATATGAATACAGGGTATATAATATTTATTCCCACAAAGTCCCCCTCTTCAGAATTCATCACTCCTGTGATTAAATTTTCTGATATTAGAAATATGGGCCGATTCCGCTTGTCCATCATGATCATAAATCACGTATGCAGGTATTCCATCAATGAGCTTGGTCCTATAACTTGAAATGGCCCTTTCGTTATATACTCTTTTCTTATTCTTTGAAATCTTACTAAAATACTGGTGGTTTTAATTTTCTACTTTTATAAGCTTGGTCCTGAACCCTCTTTTTATATTTTTGTTGGTCTTGTGGTGATTTAGGATTTTTTTTAACTTCAATATCAAGACCTAATATTTTATCTGCCTGTAGAATAACTGACTTTCCAAATAATTTATAGGCAGGTGAACACCCCAAAAACTCATTATGTGATTGATAACGATGGCGTACAGCTGCTTCCAAACATTTCTTCCAACCTCCTGGAAAATTTTCATAACATTTCATAAATGTTTTTAGATTACGTATGGCCCTCTCTGCAATACCATTTCCACCAGGATGTTAAGGTGTTGTCTGTATGATTTTTATACCTTTCTGCGTTGCCCATTCATAAAATTCACCTGATTTGAATACCTTTCCACAATCAGTAATAATATTTTTTATATCATCAATGAATGGTAATTTTGACAAATAATTTGTTGATGCTTCATCAATGAGAATCAGAAAAGACTTCGTGTTCTATTGAGGTCAGATTTCTTTTGAATTTCTGCAAAATCAAGGTGAATTGTTTCATATGGAATTTCAGAGCATTTTGAAATATGGATGAAATCAGGTTTTCGAAAATATTTAAATTTTGATACTTGACAAACTTCACATGTTTTAACATAACTCTTGATATCCTTACTCATATGCTTCCAGAAAAATCTTCCTTTGATTTTATAATGAGTTTTATAGTATCCATCGTGGCCTCCTGAAGCCGGATCATCATGATACAACTGAAGAATTTCTTTTACCATTTCTCTACTTTTGACTGAAAATTTTCCATTCTTCAACTTTTCTAAATCATTAACAATGTGATTACAACAAAATGGATCCTGAACATCATCGGGTGTATCAATGCATAATCTAGATATAGCATCTGCATCTTTCAATTCCGTACCAATCTTGTGGTTGATATCCATTTCGAAACTTCTCAAAAAATTTGCCATCTCGCCAATCTATCTCTCAAATCGCTAGTGGTTAAAAGTTGCGTTAATGCCCTGTGATCTGTATGCACTTTGAATTTTTTTCCTTCCAAATAAGTTCTGAAATGCTCTACTGCTTTTACAACTGCCATTCTTTTTCAGTTAATTCAGAGTAATTCATTTCACATTTCGAAAAGGTGTAAGAATAATAGCTTATGACTCTCAGCTGTTTGTTTTTAATTTCCTCCTGATCTCTCTGGTAAAGAATTACACCACAACCGTAATATGACGAATCTGTTGATAGTTCATACTGTAGACGTGGATCTGGAATTCTCAGTATGGGTTCAGATGTGATAATTTCTTTCAGTTTTTCAAATGATTCCTCACATTCCTTGGTCCAAACAAATTTTTTATTTTTACTTTTCAGTTCTTCCAGTGGTCGAGCAATTTGACTATAATTCAGTATAAAACTCCTGAAATGATTAGTAAATCCCGTAAAACACTGCAGTGATTTAATAATTTGAGGTTTTTTCATGTTCTTGACTTTTTCCGTTAATTCATTCTTCATTTTTTTGTATTTCCATCTATTATTCTTCCAAGGAAAGGTACTTCTTTAACACAGAAATAACATTTTTTATAATTGATTTTGAAATTATTATCATTTAATTTTTTCAAAATTTTAGAAGTGATTTCTTCACATTCCGATAGGGTGTAGCCTCCACACATTATATCATCGATAAATGCTAGTTATCTTTATTCCTTTTATCTTTATATTTAAAATAACAATTGCTTATTTATTTTTTATATCCATGGTGAGAATATAATAGTGATATGAATACAGGGTATATAATATTTATTTCCACAAAATCTATTGAAACCTGTTGCTAAGAAAAAAGATTTTGGAAATATAAGTCAAATAAGGCAATCAAATCCAAACAAAAAGGTTGTGATGGATTCGTGGTCAAAAATAAATGTAATATTGTTACAAAAAATTGAGGTATGAATGTCTCATTTTATTTGTTTTTCTTAGGAGTAAATTTCGTTTTTCTTAGCAACAAGTTTCAATGAATTCAGTAATATAGACAATGGAAGGACGAACCAATACCACTCAGAAAGAAACTTTGTTAACTACATTCAAGCAAACATTCTCAATACTTCTTAATTCATCGAGTGATTGTACTATTTCTGTGTATCAATGATTTTTCATAGCTTTTTCTCAGTATTCAGAAGTTTCTGATCATGAAAGGGCTTGTTAGTAGACTAATCAGTTCTTAACACTATATATATATATTTATTATTTTTGTCAGTTTTGATAAGAGTTTTGGAAATATTTCAAATGATCGAAAAGTATGGCTCTTCCAAATACATTATTCTCCTTTATTTCTACTTTACAATAACTCATCTAGTATTTTTTATTGTATTCAGTTTGTTCTGTTCCAAATCGAATATTGATTCTGAACCAGAATAAAAAGTATATATAATGCTCTGTTATATCACACTAGATTACTTCTGTTTCAATAAACTGGGTTTTCTACTAGATATTTGATACCACGAGCGATACATCTGAGCCTGATTAATATAGAAGTTTTGAAGTATTTAGGTGACTGAACACTTTTAGGTAGCGCTAGTGCCGATAGGAAATTATTTTTATAGTAACCAAATGTGATAGCTGGAATTGTTTTACCATTCAGTATGTTGTATGATATCTTTTTTTACATTCATAGTTATTTATTTTCTCAACGAGTATGATCCCTATCAAATTGCCGAAAAGTTTGTTGTGCTTACATTCTCGATTAAATCTGTCGGGAAGGTTGGGAATTTTGTAATAGTTTGCTTCGACTTGGTGTCATTAGATATTGGACAATTGTTGTGACGGCTTCATTGGACGTTTTCAACGGGAAAATTACCCGTCCCAAAAATTGAATAAACTGAAATAACTGAAAAAAAACTCAGGAAATGACCTTAAATTTGCATTCAAAAACTAAATCAAGCACAAACCGTGGATAAGCCCGCGTGTAGTTGGTTCTGAAGGTCAAGTGTGCAATATCCAAAAATCAGTGGGTACCTTATAAACTTTCATTTTTATTTGTTTCTGTGGAATGAAATGTATACTATCATATATATGTAACGACCTTCTATTAACACCTCTACTGCCATGGCGGTCAATATAACCAATTGGATACTTTCCTGTAGTACCACAGTGGTCAATATGCCTGCACAGTTATAAAAAATATTTAACTGTGTATTTAAGTACTCATGAATGACAACTATACAGAAATAGCTGATGCCGCCTATCTGAGATTCATCGATTGTTACTCAGAAATTCATGATCTGAATAAGGCACTACTGTATATAATCCGCCATAAACTGGAATATTGTGATCTCAAGAACTGTTTGGACGTCATCATTTTGTGGTGGATCAATGTTTGTTTCGTAGTTTTCTGTGTTTGTAACCTACCACAATCTGAAAAATAAGAATTAATATTGGAATCTATACAAGTGTAAAAGGGCAGATTTTCAATCTACCCCGAAAAGTTGCTGCGTCTATTGAAAAACAGTTCTTTCTGGATAGAACAAGTCCAATTAGTCAGCAACTTCTTGTATAACTCAAATTTTGACTATGATAAGAACTAATATATATATATATTATATATATTATAATATATATATATATATATATATATATATATATATATATATATATATATATAAATACGATTATATAAAGTGTGGTCCACTAATTCTGCAACAAATGGGAAACTTTTTTATTATCGATTTCTCAGAAAATTTTATTCCTGACAAAAGTTGGTGCATGTTCCAAAACTATACCAAGTGTACCTGAAATGGCTTTATGACAATCACCATACAGGATAGGCCCAAAAATATAAATTCCGTTCAAGAGTAAAGTACCCTTATTTCAGAAAATATAGAAATATGTTGAGGAGAAAAGTTGCTTAGAATTAAAAGTTATGTTCCGATACGAAGTCATGGCCTGCTGTTCGATTTTTTTTTCTTTTGGAAAATTTTGAATTAATTACCCCCGTATTATACATATTTTTACTATTTTGATTCAATATGTATTTGAAGTAGCTACAGTCAAATCGGTTTGGAGTATTTCTTATCAAATTAAAGTGAATTTGTATAATTTACATGGATTTGTATTTTTCTAGGTGACCGTCAACTTCTTGTTTGTTGCAACGATATTTAACAGAACTCTAAAATAACACAAATACTTTTTTTAACGAGGCAAATACTATACTAACTACATATAAATGTTCATATGAATAAACTGTCAATAAAAGTATAAAATTTCTTTTTATATTCCCACAAAAATGCCTCAACTAGAACAGATATTAAAAAACAATTCAAAATTCATCGCACCTAGCCCTGAACAAAAAACACACGCCTCAAAACAATACTGTAGTTTGACAGTGTGGCTTCTTAAAACTTGTCTGTAAAAATATTTTCAGAATTGTCCTTCATTAAAAATGCCTCGCCCAGTATTATTAACGTTAACTGAAATGGCAAAATTAGTTTTAATCTGTGGTGATGGTTATAAAACAATGCGCGAAGCTGCAAATATTTTCAACGAGCGGCATCCAGACAAACAAATTTGCTATTCAAGTATGAATAGAATTTTAAAGAATTTCAAACAGACCGGCTCACTAGAATATAAGCATAATACGGAGCGTACGAAACCTGTATGCACAGAAGAAAATCAGCTTGACGTACTTCAAGCAGTAGTAGAAAATCCTAGAAGGTCCACCCAAGAAATTAGTGATTATACCGGCGTAAAAAAAACCTCTGTGAAGCGTATTCTCAAGAAACATAAGTACCATGCATACAAACCTACAATTATTTGTACATTTCAAGAACGAGACTATGATTTGAGATATGATTTTTCCATGTGGATTCAGGGTGAAATAGAAGTACGAGATTTTCATCGATGTATTCTGTTTGGAGATGAATCTACTTTTACAACAAATGGGGTTGTATCATCACAAAATTGCAGATGGTGGTCAGATGTCAACCCAAATTTTATTATTGACAACAAAAATCAATACTATCAAAAAACGAACGTTTGGTGTGGTATATTGAATGACAAATTACTAGGTCCGTTTTTTTTTCGAGAGAGAATTTGAATGGTGACAGATACTTGAACTTTTTGGAAAATGAAATAGGAGAGTTTTTGGATGATATGGCATTAGAAGGACGGCAAAATGTATGGTTCTAACAGGACGGATGTCCTGCCCATTCTACTAGAAATGTTTCTCAGTGGCTGAATCGAACATTTCGTAATAAATGGTTAGGACGATATACCGATCCTCGATGGCCTCCTCGTTCTCCAGACATTACACCTCTAGATTATTTCTTATGGGGATACTTAAAACAAAAAGTCTACAAAGATCTCCCCTTCAATAATGTTGATGAGCTTGAAACTTCAATACGAGTTCATTGCAGAAATGTTCCCGCTAATGTGTTGCGATCTACATTAAACGAATTTTATGATCGAACAATCAGATGCATCGAAAGAGAAGGTGGACATACAGAGACGCTTCGATAATTTTTATTGTTAGCACCTGTTAAGTTGTTAAGTTACCTACTATATTTTTCTGTACTATCGCTTTATTTATTATTTATTCATATGAACATTATAGTTAGTAAAGTATTTGCCTCGTTAAAAAAAATATTTGTGTTATTTTAGAGTTGTGTTAAATATCGTTGCAACAAACAAGAAGTTGACGGTCACCTAAAAAAATACAAATCCATGTAAATTATACAAATTCACTTTAATTTGATAAGAAATACTCCAAACCGATTTGATTGTAGCTACTTCAAATACATATTGAATCAAAATAGTAAAAATATGTATCATACGGGGGTAATTCAAAATTTTCCAAAAAAAAAAAAAATTCGAATAGCAGGCCATGACTTCGTATCTGAACATAACTTTTAATCCTAAGCAACTTTTCTCCTCAACATATTTCTATATTTTCTGAAATAAGGGTACTTTACTCTTGAACGAAATTTAAATTTTCTGGCCTATCCTGTATGGTGATTGTCATAAAGCCATTTCAGGTACACTTGGTATAGTTTGGAACACGCACCAACTTTTCTCAAGAATAAAATTTTCTGAGAAATCGATAATAAAAAAGTTTCCCATTTGTTGCAGACTTAGTGGACCACACTGTATACGATTCCGTTAAAGTAAAACTGCATATATGTGTACATGCAGTAAACCACACATATGCGCTAACTTATGTAAATCGGTGAAAGGTATCAACAGCTGAGGAACGAGAAATCCGCTCCATCCTTTGCACAAAAGAGGTATACGTCGGTACCCTGATGAGTCTAAACACCAAGAGACGAAACGTGTACCCCTGCCGATCACTGTATGGAGGAGAAAGTAAGTTCTGACTTTGTTTCCTCCTATGGAGATTGCGGTGGGGCTGGCGGTCACTTTGGGTGGCCGTTAGTTCAAAATATATTGTCTGGAGTTCTGTCTCCAGACAGAATTGTGTAAACCGCATAATAACAGCGGGTTGAGGACATCTAATTACCATATGGAGGGGGGGAGAAGTTCTGACTTCACTTCCTCCTTTAGGAAAAGGTGTCCACAATCAATTCGGCGATAGTGGTAGGGATTGAAGGGTAAGTGTGTTGTGTTGCCGGCCTACATCGAGAAGATGTGAGCAGCATTGCCTGAAGTACCTCATAGTGGGGATATTGGGTACAATGCTCGAAGAGATGTTGTAAACATCTTTCCAAATATGGCGCCCGCAGCGCTGTATGCCCAACTGGATTCACCCGAACACTACCGCCCACACGGAAAGGATCTGGAGAAAAGATAAGGTCCCAAAGTTGTTGAGCTAACATCAAAAATACAAGCGGAGAGCACAGGTAGAGGTTTGTATCCCTGCAAAGAACAGGGCATCTTCTGCATTATGTCGTGTGTTTTCGACATATGCGTCTGTCGCTCTAACGGACGATTCCGTTAAAGTAAAACTGCATATACGTGTATATGCAGTAAACCACACACATGCGCTAACCGATGTAAAATCGGTGAAAGGTATCAACAGCTGAGGAACGAGAAATCCGCTCCATCCTTTGCACAAAAGAGGTATACGTCGGTACCCTGATGAGTCTGAACACCAAGAGACGAAACGTGTACCCCTGCCGATCACTGTATGGAGGAGAAAGTAAGTTCTGACTTTGTTTCCTCCTATGGAGATTGCGGTGGGGCTGGCGGTCACTTTGGATGGCCGTTAGTTCAAAATATATTGTCTGGAGTTCTGTTTCCAGACAGTATAAGAATTGTGTAAACCGCATAATAACAGCGGGTTGAGGACATCTAATTACCATATGGAGGGGGGGAGAAGTTCTGACTTCACTTCCTCCTTTAGGAAAAGGTGTCCACAATCAATTCGGCGATAGTGGTAGGGATTGAAGGGTAAGTGTGTTGTGTTGCCGGCCTACATCGAGAAGATGTGAGCAGCATTGCCTGAAGTACCTCATAGTGGGGATGTAGGGTACAATGCTCGAAGAGATGTTGTAAACATCTTTCCAAATATGGCGCCCGCAGCGCTGTATGCCCAACTGGATTCACCCGAACACTACCGCCCACACGGAAAGGATCTGGAGGAAAGATCAGGTCCCAAAGTTGTTGAGCTAACATCAAAAAAAAAAAAATATATATATATATATATATATATATATATAAATAACAGGCAAATTCCTGTTCAAATGCAAATATCTCTTGAAGGTAATCTTCGTACTTGACATTTTCAGCCATCCGCGATCCATTAAAAGCGAACTCATAGATATGCATTCTTCACCAGACAGCCTGATGAAAGCAGATTCCTTTAATTTTCTTTTCCGAAACGTTAACGATAAGTATTTGAATAAATATATTAGTTCTTACTTTTTTTTTGATAGGCTGAATTTGAGTTATACGAGAAGTTGCTGACTAATTGGACTTTTCTATCCAGAAAGAACTGTTTTTCAATTGACGCAGCAACTTTTCGGGGTATTTTGAAAATCTGCCCTTCTACACTTGTATGGATTCCAATATTAATTCTTATTCTTTCAAATTGTGGTAGGTTACAAACCCAGAAAACTACGGAACAAAAATTGTGATCTTATTTTTCTCTCCTTTGATTTTACCTTATAACGTGTTTTCATCAGAGCTGTCAAAGATACTTTGGAAAAGTATCTAGTTACTAGATAAGTTACTCTTCGAAAAAATGTCAAAAGATACTTCGGGTATCTAGTTACTCTTTGAAAAAAGGAACTTAAATACTTATCTTAAGTTACTTTTTAAGATACTTAATAAGATACTTTTTCAGTTACTTTGTAATTTGTACAAGGTGTCTCAAAAGAATTTTATATTCCAAAAATCGATAAAAAATAAAGTAAGCCGTTTATCGATTTTTTTATTAATTATTAAAATACACTCTTTGGGAATTTATTTGTTAAAAATAATGTCGTCCAAACGACATTATTTTTAGCGACATTCATTCAATCAAAGACTAAAATTTCTGATGACCGATTGACAGGTAGGCTTCGTGATGGTTCCGTTTCGTGGCGTGGCGAATAATTTGTTTTGAGGATCTAAGATACTTTTCAGTATCTAAGATACTCTTCAGTATCTAAGATACTTTTGAGTATCTAAGATACTTTTTAAAGTTACAAGATATAGTTCCTTTTAAAAAGTAATCAAGATACTAATTACTTTTTACCAAAACAAAAAAGTAACTAAGATACTGTATCTTAGATACTTTAAAGTAACTAAGTTACCCTAAAGTAACTAAGATACTTTTTTCTGACAGCTCTGGTTTTCATATGATAATTTAGGCGACTTGGTAAAGAAGGATAGAAGGTTAGTAACTACTTCAATTTTTTAATAAGTGGCAACACTGTCCCAGATACTGCATCATAACAAACACTGAGCTTAGACTGTAACCGTGAATTGGGACCACAAAAAAGTGTAAATGATGCCGTCTAGCAGTTCTAGGTTATTGCCCAATCGGTAGCACGTAAAGGAGACGTGAAATATTCACATAAACACAATCTTCTCGAAAGATGGCGTTTTGGTTTTGCAGGGCAGTATGGTATCATTAATAAAAATGTAGTTCATGTAATAATCCAGAAGTGAACTATTGGCAAGAATTTACGATTATATACCAAAACTATTACTATTCATATATTGTGGATGAATATATATATGTATATATATATATATATATATATATATATATATATATATTTATATTATATTTAGTTTATATAGTTTATATATTTATTTATATACAGTGCAAGTCTCTAACATGGAACAAATTCACTAAATCAAAGGTGTTGTTTCTTTCGGAAATATGCTCGGACACGTCGATTATTATTTCAAAGTGCCCTTATTTTCATCTGAAAAAAAAATTTTTACAAGTGTGTCTCAAATATGAGATATGACGTCATCGATAATTTTTTTAAATGACAACCCTGTTTTTTAATGACTTTTATTAAAGGGTTCAACAAGTTGCACATGCCTGCCAATTTGTTACTCCTTGTCCTTCAAAATATATTTCACAAACATTATCTAATTCAAAAAGTGAATTCAATTCAATAGTCTTCCGTCAATAAATGCTTAGAATGTCAGAGATTCCTGACAGTGACATTGTCATAAAAAAGTTATCAAAAAAAAGTAAGGAGAGTAGTAGTATCGCATTCCAATCATATTTGTGCACAAAAACTGTCAGTCGTTTCACAGTTTGTTGTTCGCCATAAGTAAAATGCCGTACTTAACTGAAACACATAAGATTGGAATTCTAATGATGATTGGCTACGGAGATAGGACAAGAACACAAAATGAAGTTACACATTTATTCAGAGAGAAGTATTCTGATTTACCACCCATATCGCCAAGTACCGTAAGCAAGATCGAAAAACCGTTCCGGGAAAATGGGCATTTAAGAAAAACAAATAATCATCGTCGGAGTGCGCTCAGGGAAGTGGTCAAAAACAATGTTCTCTCTGTCGAAGAGAATCCCCATGTGTCCACTAGGCAGATAGCTAGGAAACTCGAAATTACCCAGTATTCACTGACAAGAGTTCTAAAAGCTGGAAAAAATTATCCATATAAAATAACAATTCTCCAAGAACTCAGCGAAGATGATCCAGATAGAAGACTCCAGTTGTGCGAATGTTGTACAAAAAGAAAACATTATAATTTTATGTTGAATGGTGTGGTGAATCGTCAAAATTGTCGTTAATGGACAGACAGAAACCCACACTGGATGAGCGAAGGCCACACTCAACATCCAGAAAAAGTCAATGTTTGGGCAGGGATTGTTGGTGATCGAGTTATAGGACCGATTTTCTTCCAAAAAAATTTGACTGAAGCAAGATATTTAGAATTCTTGCAGTTCTAGTTCCGAATTTGGCTATTTTGTTCCCTTGTCCTATAGAAGCTGACGTCCCGAATAGAAACATCTGGTTTCGACAGGACAGCGCGCCTCCTCATTTTGCAAGACCTGTCCGTGAGTACCCGAATGATGTAAATCCAGGCAGATGGATTGGCAGAAGAGGACCCTATGAATGGCCACCTAGGTCTCCGGATTTAACACCTTTGAACTTTTTCTTGGGGTTGCTTGAAGAGCAAAGTTTTTCAAGACCAAACCAGCAAATATTGAGGATTTAAAAGAACGAATAAGACAGGAGTGTAGGCTAATTTCCGGCGAAGTAGTCAGAAATGTTCAAAACGAGTTTCAGTTACGTTTAGGGTATTGTCAGTTAGTAAATGGACAACATTTTGAACACTTGTTAAAGAAAGACTATTGAATTGAATTCATTTTTTGAATTAGATAATGTTTGTTAAATATTTTTTAAAGGACAAGAAGTAAAAAATTGAAATTTGGCAGGCATGTGCAACTTGTTGAACCTTTTAAAAAGTCATTGAGAAAACAGGGTTGTCATTTGAAAAATCATCGATGACGTCATATCTCATATTTGAGACATAATTTTTTTTACATGAAAAAAAGGGCACTTTAAAATACTAATCAACGTATCCGAGCATATTTCCGAAAGAAAAAACACCTTGGATTTAGTGAATCTGTTCCATGTCAGAGACTCGCATTGTATATATATATATATACACACTAACAATTATAGTTCAATCCAATCCAAGGTTCAGTAGATGTAAACAAAATCACGCGTGATTTTCTACCAGGGCCTTATATAAAGGTGCAAAAAACACTGTTAACTGATATACCTACTGCGAAAGTATTTGAATAAAACACAATATTCAAACTACAATGTATGAATTCTAGAAGATGCATAATAATAATACAAAAAACACAATTATTCGGACCAAATATGAGTAAGCATCTGATTCAAAACTGAAAAGCGCTCAAGTAGTTAATACCATTGCAGATTCAGCTGGCCACGAGGTAATCACCCTTCGATCATTGTTTACATGCGCTGAATCTTGGATTGAAATTTAGTTTAGAAAGATATGGTTATTTGATGCACAATTACTTGGTATTGAAGCACTCGTCAAC
This sequence comes from Zygogramma bicolorata, assembly GCA_032362365.1. Taxonomy (NCBI): domain Eukaryota; kingdom Metazoa; phylum Arthropoda; class Insecta; order Coleoptera; family Chrysomelidae; genus Zygogramma; species Zygogramma bicolorata. The sequence continues at coordinate 136,526 of JAVJAQ010001277.1, read as the reverse complement.
ATGTGAAGTAGAACTAACTAATTTTATTATTTTTACATTTCTTTAACAGTATTATGTCTTATCTCATATTGAAGGAAACATATGTATTGCTTTACCTTTTCTTAGTCTATTTATTTCATTCATTAACAATGTTGTTTTACAGTAGTATTTATATATTTTATAATTGTTAATAAAGCTAAGTGAATCAATTTGAGTTCCTTATTTATTTATATATATATATATAAAGATTATCAAATTCTCTGGTCTATCACAATTTGCATTCAATTCGAAATGCCCACCACAAGATAGCTAGCTATTTCTGGCTTTGGCTTTCATCAGCTGTGGGTTGGCATGGTCCTTGTATCGAAGACAAACTGTGATAGATATCCAAAGGATTTGAAATGAATCGTGCCTTTACGGCAAGCGACACATAAGTGGAACCACCTAGGGTGTAACACTATTAGGAAATGCTGTCATAGTTTTCCGTCAGTGGTGACAGTTCGCCACGTCAACTAACAACTGCGTTTGCAGAAATAATGGCAAGCACTCTCAGAGTGTTATTGAAAATCGAATCCACAAATGTATCTGAAATGATACAAAGAGAAAGTGTTATTTACTATGAAGCAAGATGAATCAGGAAACTGATTAATTCGAAATGCCCACCACAAGATAGCTAGCTATTTCTGGCTTTGGCCTTCATCAGCTGTGGGTTGGCATGGTCCTCGTATCGATATGTATCTATCACAGTTTAGACATAAGCAATTACGCTGCAGCCAATGGAGCCCATTGCCCTTACAAACTCTACGCGCTCTCCAACCATAGCGGCACTACGTACAGCGGCCACTACACTGCTTACTGTCGACACCCTTACTCCGAAACGTGGTACGAATACAACGATTCCCATGTGTCACCGATCTGTACAAAATCTCTCGTAAGTGGCGAGGCGTTCGTTTTATTCTACGAACAAGAAAACACTTATGAACAGCAGGAAACGGAATTTTCTACTTGACATCATTTTATATTTTATTCTATTTAATTCGTTCTCATTTTTTATTGTTATAACTTTTATTTTTACTTGTGATTTTATATAAACCGTACCAACTGTTATTCAAATCAATAATAAATCTTTTTATATATATATGTAGATATATATATATATATATATATATATATATATATATATATATATATATATATATATATATATATATATATATATATATGTATATTGATTTGTCTTAATTGGGCTTAGACAGCACCTAGTAGGAGCAGTAACATTCTTGAAAATGTCAACTGAGATGTGGGCGGAACGTCGAAACCTAATAGCGGACTTCGTTCCAAGTTGCCCAACCTGAAATATGTCTGAAAATGTCTACCATCAGGGAAATGGAATTTTGCAGTGAATAGTGTTTGAATGGATTCGTTTTTATCAACACTAACTCGAAAATTCTGCTCACTACTTTGGAACCAGTTATTTCAGAAAAATATCTAGTTTTTCTGAAATGTGATTGGCTGAAAGCACGTGGGTTTTGACATGGACCTTCTAGTGAGCGCATGCGCTCTCACATTTTGCACCGTGATTTTCAGTCAATCAGATATCAGCTTCAAGAAATACGGGTAGTTTTTGGGAATACTGGTTTTTAAGAATCGAGAAGGATTTATGAATCAAGGATTATCAAAAACGAACCTAATCGAACACGATTCACGGAAAAATTTCATTTCCATGGTCGTAGACATTTTCACGAATATTTTAGACAACTTCGACTGAAGTCCTCTATTACGACAAATAAACGGATAAACTCCCAGATAGCATCTTCGCATATTCAACAATCCATGAAAACCACACACACACACACACACGCACACACACACACACACACACATATATATATATATATATATATATATATATATATATATATATATTATTTCGTGGAGAGTATAAAGGATATGCCATAGGACGGTGCATATTTCACATAAAAAGTTATTTTCACGGACAACTTTGCTACCTTGCATCTTTCACACAGAGAACACCGTTCAAATTACAAAAATCATAAAAGGCATATACACTATGCTGCTCACAACTTGGAGATTTTTTGTGAGACTGACAAAAATTCAGTGGTCATACCTTTTGGAAGTATACAGTGTGTTCTAGCAAACGCAAATACTGGGTTTTACATGAAATACACTCCGCAACGTTCAATTCTTTGCAGATAACGATTCGATCCAGCGTCAAGTATTCACTTTTTCAAAGGCAGACTGGAAAATTGGTTCCAAAAATATGTCACTGCTGCCCGGTCTCTGAGTGATATTTATATATGCAGACTATCACTTAAAAAATGGAAAGTAGCTGTGCTACTATAACAGGCACTCTTGTTCCTCTTTTTATCATTGAATAGAGACAAAAAATGTACAGCCACTTACCACTAAGACAGTAGCAGCAATTTCCTGAAAATAATATTTCAATGGGGATATATAAATATTTTTTTAAATTATTTAGTGTCTGTTGTCCGGGATGGGTTGTAAAGCTCTCGAAAGAAAGTATTTACAGTGGTACCCCCTACTCGGCTGTTTCAAAAAAACGGACTCAATTAGTTGGTGTGTGAATGGTTCCTTGTTGCTCGTTTGTTTCAGGCGAACTGGCTCCAATAGTCCGTACCTCTGTGGTTTCTTCTTCCAGTCTTGATTTACGTTTCAAGACGTACTTGAATAGTCCGTACCCCATTGGATAGTCCGTGCCCCAAAGATTTTCTGATCCCATTTTTGGGACGAACAATATATCTATGGTTCGACGTGGTGGCTCTACACAACTCCTCCACTGCAACCCTTTAGGGTTTATTGCAGATAACTACACGTATGCTTCAGTACAAATGTTGGCTCCGTTACATAGGTGATGTCTTTGTTATCTGGCCTCATGGATCCGAAAGCTTGCACACCTTCCTTAATTACCTCTACAATATTCACACCGATACAAAATTCACCATGGAAATCAAGTCTGAAATCTCTCTTTCTTAGACGTCTTCGAACGGAGCACATCTTTCTACATCTTCTCGATATTGGGCACAGTAAAACCTTTGCCGTATTTTATCCAAGGTCTTGTTGACTCCCATATGTCCTGATTCACCACCATGGATCTCTTCCAAGAACGTCACTTATTCTTCACATAGGCACAACCAGTTGGGAAATCACGTTCTTGTCATCGGCTCATGCCAAACTCTCTTCTGTAAGCCATTCTCAACAATCAAGGAATCCTATTGCGCCCACAATGCCTTGAACGTTGGTGATCGAATGGAGATGTCCTTCCAGGCGGGTCTTTCTGCTCCACTTTCCTTCCATTTGAAAAAATTTGAAATGGGACTGGAACATAAAGCAACCAGTTTTCCAAATGCTCGTTCACCTTCTTTGGACCAGACGAATTTGAATCGATTTTCTGTCAACTTATGTAAGGGAGTCGCAATATCAGCAACTACTTCCACGTACCGACGTCGATGATAGTAGGTGCAAAGACCTAGGAAACTCCTCACTTCATGTATATAGGAAGAAATTCCAAAAAACGACGGCCTCCAAACCCAAACACAAGTAGTGATACTGGAAACCTCGGCCGCGGAAGCCTCAACCATTTTGTCTTCACTTCATGTTTGTATTTTGGTTTCGGTCAGACTCTTATCACCTTTATCTTCCTTTTGTCTGTTCGGACCTCTTCCCGGAACAAGGAGCATTTCTGGAGATTCAGTTTGAGGTTGGCATTCCTGAACCGTTGAAAGGCTTCTCGCAAATTGCACAGATGTTCTTCGAATATCTTTCCCATCACCAAAATGTCGTCGAGGTATACAAGACAAGTCTTCCAAGTGAGCCCACTCAGAACCTGCCAAAGTTGTTTATATGTCGTCTATTCTTGGTAAGGGGTAGCTATCCTTCTTGGTGACATCATTCGATTTCTTGTAATCGACACAGAATCTGGTGGACCCATCCTTCTTGGAAACCAACACAACAGGTGCAGACCAAGGGCTCGACGATTCCTCAATCACACTTTCGCTCGTCATCTTGTCAACAAGCTCTTCCACCTCTTGTTGCTTGGCAAATGGAACTCTTCTTGGAGGTTGCCGGATCGGATGGTCTTGGGCATATCGATTCTGTGTTGTCGAATCAAAGACGTAACTTTTTCTTCTGATGAAATCTTGGCAGTTTTCTGTCCCTCTGTTGATTAGTATTCAAATGTTTTTTCAAGATTTTTTATAACACTCTCAGAGGCCGCCTTTAAATCTTGATTTGAATTACAGTTTGCTACCCATGTAACACATTCGAATGACATCGCCTGCTTATCTCTTATTTCTTCAGGAAACACGTTGGCAACTCTCACAGGGATGGTTCGTTTCGTTTTTACTAAGGCTCGTGCGAATTCCAAGTTGCTTGGGTATTCACCTATTGCGGCGCAAACTACTTCCTCCGAAAATCCAGGAATTCTTGCAGTTTTCTATAATCGCAGATTAACAGGCATTCTATTAGAGTTGTAAGTACAAATTTTTCTCCTCCATACTTCACAAGCTTCTCTTCATTGTTGAATGAAAACCTATAGTCACTAATCTAATCCATTCCTAGTATGAATTCATCTTCTACGTATGCGACCTGAACTGTATCAATGATGGTGAGTCGCCCAAGAATCAGTGTAATCTCATCTTCTCACATAGGTGCATTTTACCAGTTACAGTTCGAAGCACGAAGTTGGAAGAAATAGGTTTTACGCCTTCAGGCCGAAGGATGTCGCTGCTTACCAAGGAAACTGCAACACTGGGGTCTATGTTGGCCAAGCAAAATAAAATATTTTTATTAAAAAAAACAATGACCATATTTTTTTTGAAATGATAAATCAAATCCTAATCATTGCGAATGACAAAAACATGGACTGAGATGTACAAATTTATGTACGAACTGTTACGTGTAGACAAATAATGTTCTTGTAATTTCTGTCACCTTTGACGAACTCGAGGAGATTGGGGACGAAAGTAAAAAGCCAGGTCTGTGCTCAAACCTACAAACTCATTCATTGAACAAATTCAGTTATAATAAGGAAACTTGAAGACCATGAAATTTTACAATCAGATAAAGATTCCAAAGCAGTAATTAAACAACCATAAAAAAGTTTGACTCGCATGAAACATTTCTATAATGCCAATTTTCTACATAATTTTTGTTGGTATGTGGCTGGAAAAACTATGAAAAGCTAAATAATTTTCCAAAAAAAAAGAATTGTGAATTATTTTATGAAAGAGTAGAAGAAATCATTTTTTTTTCATTCGTATGACACTTTATCATTCATTTAAAATTTTCTCATCGATTCTATTTAATACAAATATCCTCAACCAGAACATGGAAGAAAATTTCCTTTGCATTTTCTTCCGAAGAAGTGAATAATGTTATTCGTTTTCCGAAATTTTTGGAATTTCGAATAAATAATCGACATCCCCATCATCAAAGTGTTGTTAACAATTTTTTTTTGTGAAAGTACATCTTGCCTGGTCTAATGGTACATATGACGTCTATTTCATTCAATTTTCCTGGAATGGTTAGGCTATCGGTTGTTCTTTTTAGCCTCTCAACCAGAATGACCCTGTTATTACTAGCCAGCAATGCGCCCCAATATGTTGGCTAATTATAGTTTTTCTGTCGCCAATTTGAGAACTCGCAGAGTGACCTTGTCCTCACAGGTGATTGCGTACGATCTTGATGAGACGTCCGGGTTTTCCACATCTACAGTATGTTTTCTTCTGATCGACAGAAAATTTACAACTAGCATAACCTAGATTTACTAGATGTTGTCTTGGAAGTATATAGTTTCAGAGTTCTTTATGAGAAAAAATCATTTGAAAAACAGCAAATTTTATTTCAGTGTGAAAAAACAGGGTACCTTTTGAAAATAAACTGAAATGAAAAATGAATGAAAAATATACTTCATTTACACACATCTCTTCCAAACAGAACAAAGTTCTTGTATACGGGAGTAGTAATAGCAGTAAGATTATATTTCTACTAACAATTGTTTATAGTTGAATGAGTATTCGCTCATTGGTGTGAATAACAATTGGTGAACTGTGTACAGTTGAAATTTTCAAGAAAAGAATTATTGCTAAATGAAGTGAACTGTAAAATTTCATTATCAAGTCTGAAGATTTAAAACTTTTCCAAGCAAATAGAATAAACATACATGCCTACTTTAGTATAATGAATTTGGAAAAGCCAAGTAATTTGTTCAGTTTTGATACAATTCCAATTGATTCAGACTTTTTTTATCCTGGGAGATAGCAATACTGGAATAGCCTCACGTATACCTGCTATTCATCTTTTTAAAAGTTGTGAAACTAGTAGCTGGGAGAAGCGTTCTCTAAAATCGTTGAAAGCATGAAATGAAAATCTCTTGGTTGATAAAAACACTATTTTCTCACTGTGAAAATATCTAATAAAACATTTCCATTTATACTATTTCAGCAATAATCATTCCTTATAGTATTTTGTCAATATAAGGCTAATGAGGCAACTAATAATAACCGGGCGATACCTGACTAATGTCTCAGTTATTCCTTGAGCTACCACGTGGTCATGGTGTAAACAGCTAAGCCTACGACCCAGATTCGAATCCTGGTGAGTACCAGAATTGTTCAAAAACGCCAGCCACAGGGCCAAACTGGTTCGTATTCCATTTCATAAACTAGCTTTCGGATATCACTTTCAGGCACTTTCAAAACCTGCTCCCTTCGACAAACTACTGGACATTTGTGAAGTTATCTCTCAATAACTGATCAAAAACATGCTTGAAGAATGGAATTTTTTTAATTGTTTTCTTTATTCAGTAATATTGGTTATATTGTTCTCGGCATGTTTTGCAATACCTAAAACAACACATCAAAGTATGTATGAACTATGGTTGATTTTTATTATACCAATTTATAATTCTTCTTTGAAATAAATACAGAAACTTCTCATTGGAAATACGGAGAGACACTCAAGGCGGTGATCAGTTCTTTGGTTGGCTGTCGACAAAATATTATCCATTTCAAGGTATCTATTCTTGCGTGGTGAAGGCAATTAGACTGAACTCGTCAGGTACTCATTGTGTTGATTGTTTTTCACAGGGGAAGTAGAACCAGGTTCATAATTTCTTTGGCTTCCACGAATCCCATGTCTTATTGGAATGACTAGAGTGTTCATGTATCATGTCCATGTTATTAATCACTGTTGGCAAAAACTAAATCTCCGAATAAAATACCTACAGGGTGTAACTGAATAATTGTAAAACATTTGAGGTGATTCCTCATCGAAAAAAAGATAGGATCTTTCAGATAAAGGAACTTCATTGGAGCATCCTTTGTTAAGATACAGCCCCTGCAAGGGGGTACATAAAATTTGTATAACAAGTTTTTTCACAAGCACTGAAAAAGTTACAATATTGAAATTAACCTGACGTTTTGTACTACCAAAAAGACACTTAGCCAGGAATTTATTTGGTTTACCCCATGGTTGTAAGGGGTGGAAAACGCAACCTCTAAAATTTATTTCCAATGTAACTTTTTTCTTATTATTTGTTTACCATTCAAAAATTTATTTCCGATAGTCTGTTTCATTCTAAACAAAAAATGTCTTTTGGGTTTTTTTGCCCAAAATGAACCAGTTCGCAGCAAAAAATTATTTTACGAACAACTACAGAGATACATCGTCATAAATGCGAAAATACGAAACTAATCTATCTAGTAGGTCGCTATTAGCGATAGTGACAATTAAATTGGTAGGTATGACGCTGTCAGTTTGTGAATTTTCGAAATCGAATTAATATTCAGTGCTTGTGAAAAAAATTGTCATACAAATTTTATGTAAGTACCCCCTTTAATGGGCTGTATCTTAACAAGGGATGCTCCAATGAAGTTTATATGAAAGATCCTATCTTTTTTTCGATGAGGAATCACCTCCTTGAATGTTTTACACTTATTCAGTTACACCCTGTATAAAAACTACTCCTTGTAATTATTATTTGACTTGACAATATCTATTGCCGAATTGCTGTCATGTCATTGGAATACGATGAGCGGTTTTCATTAGTAAGCCAGTGTGTACATAGTTACTTAACTTCCATATTTTATTACTTTTATGAAAAGTAAGGGAAAATTCGAATATATCCTAGTCCTCAGCAACAGTTTTCAATAGAGTTAATAATATAGACAATGAAATTCCCAACCAAGACCATTCATCCTAGTCCTTAACCAAATTACTCAGAGCTCATAGAACGGAATTAAATTTTTGTGTTATTCTTTCTTATTATCAAACGTTGCATTAAGAAATAGTTAACGTAAGTGTTCATGCAACTTTTATTATTTTGATTTAACTATAATTATTTTGGCTTCCTAGATAATGACCCGTGTTACACCAGTGTCCGCATAAATGTATTTATGTCCTTTATTCATCAATGTATCAGAAAAAGATAGGCGCATACGGAATGCAACTTACTCATTGATTGAAAAATAGCAAGTTTCAAACAAATTATTAGTTCGAATTATTTCCTGATCATTGAATCTAATTCATTAAATCGATTAATGTTGAATATTAATTTTTTTCCAACAAAAGTGCTGACTGATGTCAAGCTTGCACAATTGTCTTGTATTCACAAGCATTATCCTAAAAATCGAAAATTAACAAATTTCCTAGGTTACTCATCAGATCAAAGTTTACGCTTGCGATTGAGCAGTGCGTGTTGAATTTTGATTCATTTAAGTAATTTTCAAGTATTTTTGTTTCTTTCATTTATTCATTCCCTTTTTTTGCGAAATATGCTACTCGAGTTTTATTATTCAAATGATAATTGCGTGGCTATTTATTCGTAATTTCAAAAGACCTAATTTCGCAACTCCTGATATTCTTGAACAAATTGTTGATTTTCTGCAAATGCGACATGCCCGTTTTTAATGGAGTTTTCAAGGATGAATAGACCTCGAACAGAAAACAGCAAGAGTTCTGACATATACTCCCGCCGATCGACGTTGTTTATTCTCGATTTAGATATTTTCGTTCCGCATTTCGCAGTGTTTATTTTGTGTTTATAAACATTACCCGTTAGTGCACCTTGTTCCGCATCATTGTTTTGTTATTTGTTCCTGTGAGCCCTGCAGACTACATTTCAAATAGGCACATCTGTAAGGCCCTTCCACTCAAGAGCCTATTTGAGGGCGACCACCTGTTGCTCAAAACTTCTCCAAAAAAAGTTCTTGGTAAGTCGTTTTGATGGTTATTCGATGATTTGTTTGAGAACATATCTACCTATCACTATATTCAGCTTATTTGTCCAATTTTCATTTGGATACGTCCATTTGGCTTTCCAAAAAAAAAGCTATCGAAGCCTGAGAATTGTACATGGTCCTTCGAGCCGGATCAAAGTCTTCGAAAAGTATATTTTTTGAATTAAAGGTTTCACGGTGATTCGAAATGAAAAAGAACGAGGTACTTTGATGTATCAGAATTGTACTAAACGCCGCATTTCGTTTATTTTTCCCAAATTGCAAATTCCGTTGGAAAAAAAAATCTTAGTCATTGGAGCACTCCGTGTCGCCTCGGTTGAATTTCGCTTATTTTTACAACTCATTTTTTACGCTACCGTAGGTACACATTTCTTGCCCAGATTCCAGTATTCTTCAGATAAAAGCTTTAGAAGTTCTTTATATTCATTTCATGACGTAGAACTTGTTCATTGTAACATTTAAGATGTCTGACAAATTACGCCGATATACTGCATTGCGTGAGAGCTGTATTAAAGAAATAACAATTTTAAGTGATTCTGCGGATACGGCAAAAACTGATAAAGCAAAAAGCTTTCCAAAGTACGCTACTCGGTTATTCAGGATATTCGAAACCCTTGAAAAAACGTGATGTTGTTTTGGATCGGATCCAAAAGGGATTCTACGCGTTGGTGGACTGTTCACCTATCCCGATCTAAGTTTAATAGAAAACATCCTATCTTACTGCCAAGAAAATCGCGCTTGACTGCCTTGTTAATAGAGTTTTATCATACAAAATATTTACACGTCGGGCTGAAAATAGTTCAGTTTCTTATTTCTCAAAAGTTTTTCTCATCAGTTCGTTCCATACGTACATTCTTGGGGAAGTGTATTTAATGCTAGAGAACTAACCCTGTGCCGTTACAGCCTCCAATGGGAAATTTCTTGATTTTAGAAGTTCCCAAGTGAAACTATTCTCACAAACTGGTGTTGATTATGGAGGGCCTTTCCTCGTTACTATGATGCGACGTCGGGGAGTCAGACCTGTCGAAACCTATAGGTTTATTCATGTGCATGGCAACTAAGGCGGTACATTTAGAGCTTGCCTCTGACCTTTCGAGTGAGGCGTTTTAGGCCGCTTTACACCGATTCCGATTCATTGGTAGGAGAGGAAGGTGCTCTCATCTTTATTCCGACCAAGGCACAAATTTCGTTGGGGCGCACAATTTTTCAAAGAAATATACCTGATGTATCCGCTTCCGAATCAATTGAACATCATTTTTACCCCCCCCCCCAGCTCAACCCATGTGGGTGGTCTGTGGAAGCAGGAATTAGATCCGTCAAAACACACTTCAAACGGGTGATTGGGGATCAAATATTGAGTTATGAAGAGTTCAATACCTTATTAGTACAAATTGAGTCCGTCATGATTTCTTGTCCTTGATCCTAACGATCTCTCCGCTTTATCTCCTGGTCATTCTTTAACCCTCGAACCGTTATGTCCTCTGCCCGAAGAAGATCTCACTAATTTACCTATACTACTACTAACCGTTGGCAAGTGATTCAGCAACTAAACGCACACTTTTGGCGCAGATGGCACTAAGAGTTATTTACATACATTACAACAAAGGAGTAAGTGGTTGGAACCGGAAACCCCCGTAGATCCAGGTACCTTGGTAATAATCAAAAAAGATAATGTTCCTCCATCACAATGGAATCTGGGACGATTTCTGAAACTTCATCTTGGTGCTGACGGGATATCAAGAATTGCCACTATAAAAACCGCGACATGTGTGCTTCAGCGACCTCTGGTCAAACTGTCCTTTACCTAACAATTAATTTAGTATAATGTATTTTTTTTGTATTCTGTTGTCCATTTATTAACGTGTTTAGCTTGAAAATTTAGAAAAGGCATGGTTAAACAAGCTTTTTTCCGGGGGGAATATGTTGAATTTTGATACATTCAAGTATTTTTTCCCTTTTATTTATTCATTCTTTTTTTTTGCAAAATTTGCAACTTGAGTTTTATTATTCGAATAATAATTGCGTGGCTATTCATTCATCATTTTAAGAGACCTAATTCCGCCAACACCCGGTATACTCGAACAAATTGTTGATTTTCTGCCAATGCGATATGCCCGCTTTTTTTTGGAGTTTTCAATGACGAATAGACCTCGAACAGAAAACAGCAAGAGTTTTGACATATACTCCCGCCGATCGACGTTGTTTATTCAAAATTTTTCGTTTCATATCGGAAATATTTTTTAGTTTTAACGCATTTATCAGTGTTTATTTTGTGTTTACAAACATTACTCGTTAGTGCACTTTGCACCGGATCATTGTTTTGTTGTTTGTTCCTGTGAGCCCTGCAGACCACATTTCAAATACGCACATTCGGAGGACCCTCCCACTCAAGAGCCTATTTGAGGACGTCCACCTGTTCCTCAAGCCTTCTCCAAAATAAGTTCTTGGTAAGTCGTTTTGGTGGTTATTCGATTATTTGTTTGAGACCCTATCTACCTATCACTATATTCAGTTTATCTGTCCAATTTTCATTTGGATACGTCCATTTGGCTATCCAAAAAAGAGCTATGCATGCCTGAAAATTATACAGTGTGTATGAACGGGTGCATGTGCATATATTTCAGTGGATTCAATGAAACTTACGACTGATATTGAGATATCGCTCAGGACAAAAATTGAAAATCGTTCTACAAACCCACCATTTTTGTTGTTATATCAGTCCCAGCCTTTGTAAAAAATTGTGCATCACTTATTTATACATCTTGAAAAATTTAAACTATTGCAGATGATAATTATGAGAAATATAACCTCACTTTTGCTTATCAGGCATTCCAGATACTTGTCAACATCTGACCCCCAGAAATGTTCGTGATTTATTCAAAAGATTGTGATTTACATGGTAAAACTGGTATTTGCCCCCCAGACATCACGTGATCTGGAAAGCCTATTTAGCTGATTTGATATTTCGCTTTACTGCATCTCTTGGGTAGATGCGAAGGTATGTGTTGGCTAGACCTTCCTTGGGAAACCAGGTACTGCGCTTAGACGACAGGTAAAAAAAAAATGGCCCAAATGAAGTGTTTTATTTATAGGCCAACAATCTTTATAGTGAAATTGAGGTAATTTTACAATGAATATGAATGAGGCAGACACTTTCAAAGGGGTTGACATGGAAAAAAAAGAATCCAAAGTTGTTATTTTTTTCTATATTAAATGTGTTTTATTCATAAGCCAAAAACCTTCAATATAAAAATTAGGTAATTTTAGTGAATAATAAATGAGGCTGACATTTTCTCAAGGTAGGTCTAGCCAACACATAGGTACTCACCTTCGCATCTACCAAAGAGATGCATTATAGCAAAATTTCAAGGTGCATAAAACACTTCAACGAAATGTGCGTCAGCAGCTCTTGGACTATGAACTCTCTTTGTGAAAATAAGATTTGACAGGATATTTCGAAATTTCAAACGTCATATGTATCATATGGGAATAGTGATCATGTGCAGTCACAACGTTGTCTTCATCCTAATCTTAAAAGTTGAAATTTGGAAACTCTCAAGGTCACATTTTTCCGGATTGAGACAAAAATAAAAACTGGAACGGGTATATAAATAGTCTTATGGGAAGATACACAATAACTTTTTATTGAGAATAAAACTGAGACATACTAGGACTGGAACAATGACAGAGATGTATAAATTGGCCTTAAGATGGAAATACAAAAGTTGCACCGGTTTATGACTGGGAGTACAATAAATTTCATTTCAATCATTTAGATACCTCCATCTTCTAATGTTGGCGAAAATGATTGATACCTCTCCCTTTACTCAGTTCACCCGCGCAGTACCTAAGCTGGGTCCGGTGGTGTAACGGGATAAATCTCTACTTAGTATGGATAGCCCAAATTGTTAGGGGTACCAGCAGCTATTGTTACACATTCTTGTCATTTCTCAATATTTAATTCCTTTCTGTTTTTGCATCAGTTCTTAACCTTATCGTTACCTGTTTAAATATACAACAGCACGGTTATGGCATCATCTTCATTCTGCAAACCTTGTCTTATTCATGTAAATAGTTCGTTTATTATTAACACTAATTCAGGTGGAAGAGTAGTACTGATTAACTGTTGATAGTCTTTTCTGAGGTAGACCACAAAGAAGTTGTGTATTGTTGAGATTTGAGTTGAAGCTCCATCGATTCAGGTCCTTATCGAAACAAGAAATTAATATAGCGTTCCCCATAACTCCTCAACAAATTATCGTTCATTATTCTCGTGTGAGATTTTAATTGATTCCTTGGAGAGTAAAAGTAGCCAACTAGGGAAACCTGAAAGTGGTTGAGACGTTATGGTCAAAGTATTGTTTATGTTAGAAAAGTCTGATGGTCCATAGCTCGATTTCCTTTCAGACTTGAAATATGTTATATTATTGTACCTCCCTTTCTCCTGATCATTCCCTGGATTCAGATTCATGGTTTTGTATATATTAATCTGTTTTGCTGTCAAGATTCTCAAATCATATTTTTGTTGAAGTTAGTGAAATCTTAGGTTAGTCATTTATCGATCAAAAGTTGACGATTTTCTGTCTCTCTAGACTGAGATGATTTCTCTCCTCAGGTTTCCTATTTCCCATTTATTAATGAAATATCTAACCGAGGCATGTTTACTAAGTAGGGTATAAGTTATTGTTTTTCCATGCTCCATATATCTCATAAAATAAAATATAGGTGTTTTCTTCTGAAGAGATTGAATTTGAAACCGTTCATTGACGTTAGCGCCATCTGTTGACAGGGTAACCAATGTCCAAAATATTGAATCTGAATCCTTGATCAGAAAGTAAACAAGCTCCGACCACTTATTTTCCTTGGGTAAGAAGAAATTCCTTCAATTTAAATTGAACTAATTTTAGGGAATGTATTTTTTCTTGAATTTTTAGATCCAATTTCAACATACTCGTACTCGATTTGTTTCTTTAGTTATTTTCCAAAGTATTTAACTGACCAGAAACGGCAAGTAGGGAACTGCTCCTTGATTGGTCCATTCTATTTCAAGTGTGACATATCGTCATGTGTATGCGTTAGGAATATTTTTTTCAAATAGGCTCTAAAGGGCTTGCCCCCCAACCGAACTTCCGGCATCTTTGAGATTGAAGGTTGGAGATGTTCTAGCTACAAACGGCCATTGCTTTTCTCACTGTGAGTTCAGAAGGTACCTATCGGAAAATAAATTGTTGATTAGACATCTCTTTGAGGAGTAAATTCCATAGGTATGGTAAATGTGAAAATTAGTGCCAGTTGAATACTGTTTTGTTGAGTAGTGGATTTGTTCTGGCCTTTTCACCCTTTCAAGGATCAAAGAACTTCAAGCGAGTAAACTACGCCATTTTCTGGAAATTTCGAATCACATTCTCGTTGGTTAAAAGGTGCTTACAAGCTCTTTCCTCTATTTTGGAGCAATTTTTGGACTATCCGATTCAAAACTAGGCTGTTGAAGTGTTGAATCATCGGAGGTTTTCCATTTGTATTAATAGTATTGGAGATTTTCCGTAGAATTCGGAAACCAGGAGAAAAACTTGTCCGAGCCCCGATTATTATCTTGAAGTGGATCAGTGGTAACCTTGTTTATATTGAATGACCTTGCTTATGATTAAATACCTAGTTGTGTGATTACTGGAAAAAATTTCCAACAATTCAAGCACGTTAACAATGATAACCTTATATTCAACCAATCGTGGCCAATCAGAAACTGATTCATAAACAACATCATTTTTGAAACACCAGAGTGAATTTCCTGGGACTGCGTGTATGTAGGTATTCCTAAGACACGGATAATAGAGTATACGGTCGTTCAATGCCACGTCATTGACTTGTACATCTCACTGGGTAACCAATCAGAAAACATGATTGTCAGCCGGTGTCATTTTTAAACTTCAGCCCTGCTCAAATCATGTTTTCTGATTGGTTACCCAGTGACATGTACAAGTCAATGACGTGGCATTGAACGACCGTATACTCTATTATCCGTGTTCCTAAGATATATAGTTGCATGAACATTCTGGCTGTCTCTATGACCATAAATCGGTAAAATTGAAACCTTCGGTGTGAAAGTGAATATTTTTCAATGATAATCATCCCAGTACCAAACTAATACCATCTTGCACTCGATATGCATTTTGCTAACAGAGTCAGCTTCTTTAGTAAAAAATACTGAATATAATATAGAGTTAGCAATATTCATAGTATATTTTTAAAATTGTACGAATCAGTAACTAATAGGTATGTTTCCAAACTACTAAATTGGGCATGATTCCCCTTCCTACAACGCAAATTCTGACGAAATCCACCAGGCTCGTTCACGAAAGCTGCGTCCAGCCCATATTTCTCTCGAAATTTACCTGCCCCCCACACTGCTGTACCCCTGAAATACTCGGAAGATGGTGAAACTTAAATCAATAAGCAATATAATATAAATAAATATGGCTTCATACTTTTCACTAGGAAACAAAAAGTGCTTTTCGAGCTTTTTTTGGAAGAAGAATGCTTGATTACTATTAAAAATTATTTATTTCCAATCATATAGTATACATATTTTAAAACACGTGACTTCATATTTTCTATAGTAAAAAGCTTTTTATCAGAAATTGATATTTTTTCCGAACAAACACCTCAACTACCAGCGTACAAGATGACTCAAAATTTGAAGGAATTTAATTTAAACACTGTTCATAAGTCAAAGTTAGATGGATATGTTGCAACTTTCTCTGGATCATCCTGTACAGAAGAAAGATATTTGAAAGGAATTCTTTGGTAAAAACATTCATTGATATTTTAGTTTTAGGGTAAAATATATAAACAAAAATGTACAAAAATATAAATAGATACATAAATAAGTACATCTACATGAATAATAGAGCTAAAAAATGAAGTCAAGTATAGTCACAAGCAGAACTACTAGTCAACAATTGAATAAGTTATGTTTAGTATAAAATGATTCCTCTTGAAAGCAAATATACATAATAAAAAGGCAGATGTATACTTTACATAGAAACACTTAACTTTTCAAAATAATCCTTGAATAGACTGTTACACGTTTTTCTGTAGCTATTTATTATTAAACTCTTTTCAAAATCACAACAACTTTTCATGTCATATATCAAGTAGTTGATTTTTTTGCGGTAAAAAATAATACATTTATTTGTTTCAGACTAAATTTTTTAGAAGAGTTTATTTGACACAATTTTCCTCAGAGTTCGTCATAAGAAAAGTAAAAAATATTTTCGCAAGACATGGAATCCAGATATTGTGCGATCAGATAATGGAACCACAATTCCGAGAAGAATATGGTTTCAAACTGATCACCTCGAGTCCGAAATTTTCCCAGTTGAATGATGACGCTGAGAAAGGAGTATTCATTGCTAAAAATCTTATTTTGGAAGAAAAATTTGCAATACGCTTGCTTCCTCAACATAAAAATCCGCTAAAACCACGCTGGAGGGAAATGGAGAAAATCTAATCAGATATGAAAAAAGAAGACAACGTAGGCATTTGATGATCGCTACAAGGCACGAGAATGGTCGCCACTTCATCCGGCACAACGAGTTTGGATAACCAATATAGGAAGAAAAGGAGTAGTTTTGAAAAAACTGACGAACCAAGATCATGCATACAGATGGATCTGAAAAAGTTCAATAAGGGCACCAGCAAATGAACGGGAAACAACATCCCTTTGCCAAGATCATCCAGTGTCTAGAGATGAGCTTCAAAATTATTCACATGAGTCTTTACATTGTGATTCCTCTTATAGAACTCGGAGTGGGCAAACTGTCGCTTCAGATATTTACACCAGTTTGAAAGAAGAGTGTAATGGTAGTCCACCCTGTGCTTAATATCATGGGTTTCTGATATATGTCATGAAGAGTACATTTAAATTTTGAAAAGAGTTGAATAATAAATAGTTACAGAAAAACGAATAGCAGTGTATTCAAGTATTATTTTGAAAAGTCTTTCTATATAAAGTGTATCACTACAGCGGACATTTATTACAGTTCGAATTCCACATGTGAGATGAATATCTGCATACAATTTTCAAAAATGGACCTGAATATGAAAAACTCCCCAATTGATCAGGGGAAAATAACCAAGATATTATATTCAAACCAATAAATAAAAAATTACATACATGTTTCTGATGAAACCCAAATCCTACCAATCTGCAATTTTCTGTCAAGTATTTCTCGGGAGAAAATATTAAATCGAAATATAATTAAAAAAATTAGTTCACGCAACATTTTCCTGTTATATGAACTTGTCATTCTTTTCCCTATTTTCCATTGGTATTGCTTCGATCAGTTCGTTGTAGTAGTGAAAGCCACTATTGTTTCACCCTGAATGAGAGTCATATTTTTTAGATATTCGATATTTTGGAGATATGTGCTCTGTTCGAAGTATAATAGTTATGAATGTGACTATAATTGCAGTAACAAAAACAAGAAATATTGCATGTCAGTCCAGAGTCGAGGTAAAGGACGACAAACTTTTTATTAATCAAATAGGAAATTTGTACATAGTTTTTGCAGAAAAACTTCGAATATTATTATATACATAAAAAACGATAATTCTATCTCAATAGGAAGACTGTACAACTTCAAAAAAAAATTAATAAAAAATACTTTACTGTCACAATATAAATACACTGTAAATCTATGTTATTAAAATATGTACAAATACACAAAATGTGCCCAAGTAAAATTTCCTACACACACTTTATCTTTAAAAATCAATGTATACAAAATTTAAAATCTATGTATGCAAAAAATATTTTGAAAAATTAAAATTGTATATATTTTTTCTTAAAATATAGCAAATATATTTAATATCTGGGGTACTATTTCCAAGTAAAATTGATTAACTTTAAAATACACTTTTGTGCCATCATGTACAAGTTATATACATAAATAGGTTTTGTAAGATTTGATTTTATAATTTACAACTCCCCTTTTCTGGTCAGTGTTTCGAGCCATGATGACTAGAAAAAACATTGTTATTAGATTTAGAAAATTTCAAATCTTAATAGACGACTTCAAATAATCACGCAAATGTCAGAGATATGTTGGCTTTCATTAAAATTATTCCAAATACAAAATTGATGTTTATTTCATCATCTTCAAGCAGTTGATTTATAGCTCAAATACCAAACCCTCAATAACTCTCAACAAGATATAGAGATATGAACCATTTTCAAACTACAAATCGCCTCCATATTACAAGAATGATATCAAGGAGGGGGATCCTTCATTCTAGTAGCATAACACCAATTCAAGATTGATATTGTATGGTGTATATTTGATTATTGACTTACATTAATGCTACCAAAGCATAGTATAATATTCATTAAGCTACCAAAGCATAGTATAACTTTATCAGACAATAAATAGCCAAGACTTGCTGAAAATATTGATTCCAGAATCTTAAACGAATGTAATCGCAGACTATTCAATGAAAAAAAAATCATAAAATATTTTTGAGAATGGTTCAACCATATCGACACCATCCTTACCATTTTACTGCCGAGAGCCTCTAGCTGCTTCTTCCAAGGCTCTGACTTTGAGTTCTCGGTCTCTTTGTTGCCTGAAATTGGAAAACTTCTATTATAAAGACGAAAGACAACTACTTGATACCTGAAGAAAAAAGCTACTATAACACCGCACAATATTTCAAATTATCAAAAATTAATCAAGATCTCAGCGCTGTAAATATTACCATTTTCATTTGAATATTAAACAAATAGCACCTCAAATCAACTACAGAAAAAAGAGTATTTATACTTGCTTGCATGCCTGGAAAAACGCCCCAACATTTTTTAATCATCGACAAAACATTAGGCATGAAATCAACAATTAGACATCTGATGGTCGGTAGTGATCATCAGTTGTAACCGACCAGTAGAATGAAATTTTCACATGACATGATATGATACGTGCACAGCATTTCGTTATGCCCCTTTGTGTTGAACTAGCACATTTCATTCGTCTTTAGGTTTATTTTTCAATAAATAATCATACCCTGTAGTTTCACAAAATTTCTTTGGCGTTCACCATAATCTTGTACATTGATACATCAATATGTTGTATTTATGACCTTTGGCTTTGTGATAATGATGTACTTCTGTTTGTGAAAATTAATGATCACTCCTACAACAATCATTCACAAGAAGGATAATGAAGATTATCATTATTATCTTTAAACAACAAACATTTTAAAGATATCAGTGATTGTAGTTTTTTCGAGAAATCTTCAAATCATCGATGAATAGCACAATTTCAATGGGAATTTGAATCAAAACTTCAATATATTTCATCAAATGTTGAAGATGTTCACTTCTATGCGGGTTCATTCATAACATAATTTTAGTAACATCGTTGGAAACATCTCTAGATGGACAGCAGAACCTCCTGAAGGTACAGCAGCTATGAAATTATCTTTAATTAATTGGTTGCTCCGTCAGCCTCAAGATGCATTGAAAGAGCTGTAGAGCACAAGATGGAGCCAACAATGTCATGAATAACAATCGTTTCATGATGTTGTAGGGATAGGTATTCTATGCCTAGGCTTTGATAGGTCATATAAATCGACGAAAATAACTTCTTGATCAATTAATTTGGATTAGATTCTCGAATTGTTAATATTTATATAAGTTTTGTGTTAGGATTGAAAGCTATCAAAATGTCTCCTGAATATGAAGTGCTACAAGTATTATTCAGCTGGCTGATTGTGATGGTCAAATATCAAATTAATTGTTTAAAAAAAAATGAACAGACCTTAAGTACTCTTCATGTTGGGCAACAATCGAAGGGTGAGGAGGGAACCTATCTCTCTCTAGTAGCATCTGCCTTTGTAATTGTTCATGTGCAGCAGCCTGAACATAAAAGAAAACCAATAGTTTGGAAACACATGGGAAAATATACTTGATGATGATGGTTGAATTCCCCATAATTCATAATGCAAATTACAATGCTAACATCAATAAAGTTCTCATAAAGATCGTTTCACTTAAACTATATTCCAAAATATTGGAAAAAACTTTCTATTAGATTTTGAAAAATAACACTTTTTTCACTCTCACTCCCGGCCGGCATTATTTCACAATACAAGTGTATTTTAAGTGAGCCACTTGTTACAGCTGTCAGGATGATGGGTGTAGAAAAAGTACAGTAAGTGACTAGGGGATAAGACCAATTATGTGCACTTGCGAATTACCGCACTCGGTTCACAATTTTTCGCTCGTGCGTAATTGGCACTTATTCCCCTTAAGTAATATACTGTTATTATTAACGTGAAAAATTCATTCTCCTATTTTCAATTTTTGTTCAATATTCAAATTTTCAGCTTAAAACCTAATACTTTTAATTTATATTTAGTTCTGTCTTCAAGCATCACAAACAGAATTGACCCAACATCATCACCAAGATTTATTTTCATCTTATCATATAGAAAATTCAAGGGACGAAAAAAATGTTATCATCTCATAATCTCTCAAGCTATTCAAATGTTCTTACTTGATGGGCCAACTGATCTGCATAAGGTCTGCCTAAGAGATCCGGGTGGTGAAGTCCTAATGGACCTTCCCTACTAGGAATCAAACCAGGTCGGGGGTAACCTGGAGTTCCAGAAGCTGCAAACATAATGATTATTTAATACTCACACGAATGGGCGGTTCGCGTGATGTCAGAAATTGCCAGAATTGCCAGAATCTGTCAGTGCTAATCTGGCAAATTGAGTGAAATCCTAGTTGGCCTATCTAGTGAATCTAATGAAACAATTGTAACAAGACGTAACCACAGAATAGCGGAACTACACAGAAGCGAAAGTAAAGTCGGCACCTTTGATGTTGAGGAATCAAATTTTATTAACTTTGAAATCATATGTGGAGTGAAAAGTTACTATGTTCGTCATTAAAAGATAGAACTTGTTACACACAGAAAACCAATTCAAAACAACATCAGTACTCCATGAAGGTATAAACGGTTGAATTTTTTGATGAATAGTTTAAAGAGGCATTCTATAATTTTCTATAAATGATTCAATCATCATTAATAAATGAAATACCATTAACTTTTAGGTAATCAACCAAATTTCGCAAGTGACAGTAACAAGTATCATTCATATTAAATAGCGGCTGCGATCGAGCAATGTGGCTTTCCTTCGCTTCTGTATAGTTCTGATTTCTATGACGGAACTATGGGACCACAATTGGGATTTGGTGAATGTTTGCGTTTAATACATATGGTTGGTGGAAGAACAAAACATATTTCAAGAATGATATCAAGGTAAACAAAATAACAAAACATCACATGACGTAGAAGACATTTTCGCTCTATGCACTGAAAATTTTGATTAAATAAATTACATTCTGATACAAATATAAAACTTGAAGGTCAATAAAGAATTGAGATAGTGGGCGACTTCAGCGCTATCTACTTACAAAACTTTTATGCATTGTGTATTAAAAAACGGAAAACCTGACAAAAACGCAACACTGAAGTGCCTGAAGTAGTATTATCACCATTAATCAATCCATGAATGTTAATCTGTTAGGCGAATTCCTCTCCTCTTTTTCATCTTCCAAACCAAAAAGATTGATATTTAACAGTAGGCAAGTTCCAAAACTTCAAATTGCATTGGATAGCAGCACCATTGGGAATTATATTCAACAGAATAAAATGTCCCATTGATCAATTTCACTTTTTATACCAGGTAGTGCAAAAGTCAAGGTGTTTTTTTTAATATATCAATTCATCAATATATCAAGTCCTAGCGTAATAGGAATAAAGTATTATTATTTCTTGGACAGCAATAGTGTAAATTGGCTTTATTGTGACTGTGGTCAAATTCGGATGATAACAATTCAGTGACATAATTTATTTATTGCGCTCTTCATCTGCATCAAACAATAAATACTTTACATGATGATACTTGGCAGTACCTTTTCACCATATTATCAATAAAATTGTTCGGTGCTGACTACCTTTCGAGAACTACCCTCGAGGTATTATAATTTGTGAGACCTTTTTCATAGCATAATTTCGCGAGTTCAATCCCAACCTAAGTAATATGGAGTAGATGAACTGCTCAACTCGCCAGAATAACATCAGAATATATCACAAACAAATGAATACGAGATTCAGCAAGAGTAAAAGACAATTTAAATTCACTCAAAGATATATGTATTCACTTGCATACTTCCAAAAATATCTCGTAACTGTCAGATGATGGATTAATTATGAATAGTATTCATTTGAATATTAAAAGTTCTATTTTTATGATATAAACTGTGAGTTGTGCAGATACTCTCATACAGATACATGAAATGTCCGTTTTTGGTATTTATCTTAATCAGCAGAAATTACTATCCCCTTCAAGGATTGTACTAACAATTTTATTGTTCTAGTCATCCTTTGAATCTTTAACAAAAATTATTGCACTCAAGCCAAATAAAATACAACATTGCTTTGACATGAATAATGAACAATCAGTAACTGGCAAGGCTATTCAAAAAACTCCATGAACATCTTGTGGATCAAAACATACATCTTGTTACTTGGTAAGTTCACTAAGTAAGGAGTTTTCATATGCTCGGTTATTCCGACACCAATTTTTTATGAAAATGTTTAACTTACCTGGCAGTGGAAAACCTGCTGCTGCTGCCGCTGCTTCCTGTTGAGCTTGCTGTTGCTGTGGGTGTAGGTGCAAATGGGTATGAGCATGGGTATGCGCGTGTGTATGTGCATGGTACTCCGGTGAAATACCCGCCATTTGCAATCTTACCTTCAACAATACGAGAAAATGACTTGATAATGACATTATAGTAGTTATGAAAAATGACATTGTTTTCTTTCATCCAATCACTTTCCACTACCAAATTCACAAGGCATAATTTATTTAATTTTTGCAAAACTATAGGAAAAAAACAATCGAGTGGTTCGAACTTCCAAAAATTAATTCATGAATTATTGAAGAGAGTTGAATGAAATAGAATATTAAAAATTGATGAGACGTTTCAAATTCGAGTTGAGTCGCTTTTCTTAGGCCAACTCATGGAGAGAGACGAGTGGGAATTGATGCAGTTTCGTTTTAGCCTTAGTTCTTACCGGCGGACTTACAAATCGATAAGCAGGATTGGTATCTGTGCAACCCACATCAACATTTGTTTAAAGGAAGACCTGCTCGGGTTGCACACCAGATCCACAGTGCAACGACCGAGAGTGAAAAATCACTAGCAGCCGACTGGTTTTGACGTGGGGACCATTCAATATGCTGTTGACGGCTTGCTTCTGTCGAACTATCACATGATATAATCTTTGCGCGCCAGCATCTTAATATTTGTATGTTGATTATCGCGAAGTATAAATAAAACAATAATAATGAAACATTACTCTTTTTCTTTGTTAACGGAACAGAAGCTTTAGCCCGCTTAGCTAACCAATCGACTTTGGATCAGTAAAGACTCATTATTTTTAATAATGAATATTCTCTCAAAATATTAATCTCACGATTATTCAAGATTTTCTATTTGTATTGAAGCTTACCATAGGATCAGTTGCGAGAGCCAACCTTTCAGCTGCTTCTAACTGAGCCTGATGGGCAGCATGGTGGGGATGACCCGGTGGGGGTCCACCAGGCCCTCCTGGTCCTCCCGAGGATTGAGGTATGCCCAATCTTTCTAATCGTTCCCGTTCCATTTGTGATAGCTGGGCACTACTGCCACCTGGATATAAGGCAAAATGATGAAGGGGAATACCACCAGGACCTGAAAACAAAAAATTATATGTCATAGCAATACAACATCACCTGAAAATATAACGAGATACCAACCTCCAGGTCCTGCTAATCCTGCAGCATATCTTCTCTGAATTTCTAACCAATGGGGATCCATAGGATTAGGAGGACCTCTCATGCCACTTTTCATTATCTCTTCCTTCAATCTATCATTCAATTCTCTTTCTCTGAGTTCTCTTATTTCACGTTCCCTTTTTTCTCTTTCCAAGTGTTCTAACTCCAACCTATAACAACTTGATCAATTTCAACAATGATGCTACTAAATGGATATCATACGACAGTTGTGAAATATAATAGTATTATTTTGAAATGGAACAAAGCCCTTTTTCAGCATATTAATTTCTCATTACTCCGCTCCCAGATGCCATTATTCTTTACAGTTCAATTATTTCAACTCTACCCATGCGTCATCAATGGGCTCGTTA
Organism: Zygogramma bicolorata; assembly: GCA_032362365.1. Classification (NCBI taxonomy): domain Eukaryota; kingdom Metazoa; phylum Arthropoda; class Insecta; order Coleoptera; family Chrysomelidae; genus Zygogramma; species Zygogramma bicolorata. Next base: position 112,012 of record JAVJAQ010001277.1, on the reverse strand, counting down.
TGTACTATCGAATGTCAATAAATATGAAGAGTAGTTAATTACACTTGTTTTGTGGATAGAGGGGTGGTATTTATAGCTGTATGAGCTATGAGGTTCATCAACGTCGGATTTTCATACTTCTATAAATACCATCCCTCTATCCACAAAACCACTTTGTCAAGATGACAGCTCTCATCTATTTAGAACTACAAATCTGCAATCCAATGCATATCGCCAGAGGCTGAAAATTACCAGCATACGTCATGGTATAGTTTAGCTGTGGACCGAAGTCGAAATGGCGGTTTCAGCATTCGTCATAGTGCATTCCAACATTATTTTGTTTGAATGCTGTCTTCGCTGTGCTTATGAGCCCCATAGGGCGAAACTGCGGTTCACAGCGAGACCATACCATAACATGAATTGGATTGCAGATTAGTGGTTCAAAATAGACATTTCTGCACATTAGCTCCAAGATGAAAATTCCGATAGAATCTTCTGAGCTTGTTGTCAACAAAAGTGATAACAACACACGAGAGTAATGGCAGAAGACTTCGGTTTATCAAATAAATAAATAAATATAAATAGAGAGAGAGAGAGAGAGAGTTTCGATGTTTCACCAACATCTCAGATCAGATGTAGCTCGAAAACGGTTCGATGGAAAGTTTTTCGAGTATGCCACCACTTTTGCACTTCATCAAAAGTATTGCATAATTTTTTCGAAGCATATTCCCTTGTAAACTTTCGAAAAATCCAAACGCCATACTGTAACAAATGGTACACTGCAAGAAAAGTGTAGTGAAAAGTACATATCGAAGGACAGTGTATATCCAGACTTGAATCCTGTACTGATATCTTACAAAAAAGATGATCACTCAAACCCTGCAGAAGTTCATAACAAACAATAATTGTTGAACAAGTGTCGTGTAGCTATCAACATGTCTTTCGTATTTCAAATCAGAAATCCTAGCCCTGGAAGTTGATAAGAATTTGTATAGATTAGGAAACGTGAAACGTTGAGGCATTCAATTTCAAGAATTCCGTGGATAGTAATGTATCTCTATCAGCGATACTGAATGTTGAAATGTTATTATTCCAAACAAAATCATTAATTTTGCAAAACACGTATTTTGATAATTTTCACGTGGAACTCAGAGATAAAAATGAAAATACATTGATATAACTGATGGCCCGCAATGCCGAAAAGAAGTTTATTGACTACCATTGTAAGTATGTGGTTGCAACAAAAATGGCATTAACTGAGCCATTGTTGTGTAAACGCAACCCATCACTTGAATTTAATGAGTACCGCAGTACCTTTAACGTATATACCTGAAATAGGTGACTAAAAAAATATAGTTCCACAAGTTTCTTAGAACATGTTCTAGTGTTCGTTATTCTTGTGCTGTGTTATATGACGGTATGTCAAGGGGTTTTTCTCACTCACTGTAATTTGTTCACCATATTTCCAAACGAGGGATTTCAAGATTTCAGTTTTGTTTCATGAAGCATTTCACGTGGGATTTCTGGATTTCATTATGGAATTGCAGGATTTCTAGTATTTATTGTACACCTGATTTCTGGAGTGAAACATACTTCGCGCAGTATATCCAGTAACCCACACTATATTCTTTTTAACGGTGAAATGATCTGTAAAATGAAATGAACGATAACGAATTGTAACGCATAGTAACAACATAACCTCAAACACCTTTGAAAGCTTCAGCAATTAATCGCATTTTTTCGGTGTATATGTATGTTGTGTAACATAATTCTTGTTTCGGTATTGATTTCCTGCTAGTCTCCAGAATTGATTATTAAAATACACATCAGACTGAAATTAGGGTATACCACTAAAACGGCAACGGCGCACAAATATCCATTTGCTACTGGAACAAATCGAGCATTTTTGTGGGATTGTCATTCTCGGGAACGCTTCAGGTACGAAAGTTAGAATGAATACGGCCATATATACCGTGAAACGTGACGTTTGGACTGAACTGCCGTTTGTGTGTCATTTCTCTATCGGTGCTATTCCATTGAACAAAAATTTTTCAAGTGATTTATTGGACTGAATGATGCAGTTATTTGGGTATGGTCGGAGTGTTCGGTTGAAGAAAGAAACAGGCCATATAACAGCAAACCGTTTAACCACAATAAACCGTCAGTTTCTAAAAAGAAACCGCAATTTCACGTTGAAGCCCACCAAATTTTGGATAGCATAGTAGTAAGTAGTTCCATATCATATTGCTTCCGAGGTGAATGGAGAAAGCAAGTGGAATACCTCACCGAAAAACACGCTCTCCAATTGTTCCATTACAGAGGACGAGAAAGTAATTATAAATTAGATGAGGAATCCAAAACAACAAAGTTGATTACTGAAAGTATTTTTTCTGCTTTTCATTTTTGTATCAAATATTTGTCAATATAAATGAAGAAATTGTTTCCAAAACGTTTTTTCAATAATCAACCTAACACAATCTGGAAAAATATACATCTTGAAATCTATATAAGTGTGAAGGTCAGTTTCTTCTAAAAGAAACACATTCTATAAGTCAGCAACTACAATAACTTCAATTTGCCCATCAAAAAACACAAGCAAGGAATAATATTGTTGTTCTAAAAAATTGTGACGTGACGTCACGGGCCTAAAATTTTCAAAATTTAATGTTTTATCTCGAGTTTTACACAACAAACAAAAATGGAAAAAAAGTGTTTCGTCGTAAATTTGAATTTTCTTTCCGAGAAAAGGATAAAAAAATCCATAATATGAGCCCATTTATGATCGAAGAAATAAACACCCTCTATTTAACATTTCAACCGTTATGAGCATGTTTTTTATACAGATTACACGGATATGATTTGAGTTAGTGCTCCATCTTGTTGGAATAATAATATTCATATCGAATTCATTACGATTCACTTCGAAGATTTCGGAGATAGTTTACGTGGTAACTATAGTACTACTACCTATACTACTTGTAAAATTGAAAACTAAATGAGAATATTTTCACTGAATGATGATGTTCTTTGTCATTCTGACATTTTTGTTTTTTTTATGAACAAAAATAACCTATCAAACCATATCGGGTTGTTGGAATTGCCATATTGCAGAGAAAAACGAAGATTTCTAGGAATATTGATATTAATGTGTTTGTATTCAGGTTATCACTAAATGTTCCACCATTTCGTAGTAGGTGAAAATATTGACTTCATATTCAAGGGTTGTTAAGTATCCGTCAGGAGCTTCAAAAAGAAGCATCACAATACCCCAGTAGCCATCTTGAATTTTTCCTCTGTCAATTTCACTCCAAAATTATTTATGCATCAATTTCATTAACCCAAGTTTCAATTTTTTGTGTTGACCTGTTCAAAAAAAAAAAAGGGGTGGCATTATAAAAAAGCAGTGTATATTTTGTGAGTGTGACTGAAATTAGATAATAGCAGGTGGTCAAGAGGTTCTAGTAAACTCTCTGGGCTAATGAGGAAATGTTATGCACATATATTTGCCACTTTCTCATCATCAAACTTCATGTCTAGTTTCGTTATGATTTGAATATTATACTCTTGAATTAATTTGAATTGAAATAACAACTCGCAATGTCTGGAGGTCCTACATTTCCATAAATTTGAGTATGTTAATTCATTTAATTTCGTAAGTCATTAACTAGAAGTAGTAATTTCATTGGAATATTGGCCACGTCTTTCTATATTTAAACTCTACTTTGACAAAAATTTCTCGATGTTTATCATATGCTTGAAAATGTGACGCTTGGGTAAAGATAAAATAATTGAATTGTATAGTAGGGATATAACCTAACAAACACATCTCGATTAAACATAAGTTAAAAATAAATATTTAATATTTAAATTAAAATATATTTAAAAAAAATAGATCTGAAACATCATCAAGATTATTTCATCATCACTTATCTCATCTCTTGTGAGGAAGTGAATTGTAAATGTAAACCAGTTCTGAGATGATGAGATTTCAACATTATTTTTGAGTTACATAGAAAATGAGCAATAACTTACCTTTCTCTGGCTCCTGGACCATACATACTGTTCAACTGATATTGCAACATTGGATCCATTACATGAGAAGGTGGTAGTAGTGATCGAGGCATGTGGCCTGCAAAAATAATCGTCAGAAAAATATGAGATAGAAAGAAAAATCAAGGACATGATGATAATTATACTTCATTACTAGCAAATATGACAAATTACCAGTAGATACATATTTCACCTAATAGTTATTTATGGTACTAGTGTGTTATGTTGAAAATAATTCACGCGCGAAAAAATTATACCAGGAGACCTTCAGGCAGAGACATTAACAATGACAGTCATAACTGTCATGTGTTGGTTAAAATACACATATACATTATTTCAAATAAATATGTTCAAGAGCATATTAGTAAATTTAAAAAATATATATTTTCACTACGATTAATACTTTTTGAAAGATAAGTTTCAGTATACCATTCTAGATAAATTGTTTAATGATTATTCTATAATATTCATACAAGTAGATCAAATTAAAATAATTCTGGGAGCCTTATACCGACCTCCAGACTTCAACAGTTCATTTCTGGAAACACTACATAAAAAACTGCATAATATTTCTTCAAAAAAACAAACATCTCTACTAATGGATGATTTGAATGTTGATTTCCTGACAAAAAATTCTACATTTAACAATTTGAACTTCATGATAGAATCAAATGCATTCACATGTATATACAGTGAACGACGTCAACTTCCAATACTCTAATTGACTATATATTAGGAAGTAGAATTAGGAGTCACATTCAAGTATCTTTAGTTGACTATCCATTTAGTGACCACAAAATCCAATTTGTCGAATTCGATTCATCCATGAAAGGCATATCAGATAAATATTATAGTATAGAAATAATCGATAAAGTGAAACTTCAAGATCTCAAAACCCTTTCTCTCACCAATGAAGAAAATCTTTAAAAAGTATGCCATGATTTAGTTTTTCCTTTTGAAAATAATAGTATTAGAAAATTCTTCAAAGAACGTTTTCGAAAAAATTCTGCACCTTGGTTAACTGTTGATATTCATACCTAACTTGGTCAAGGTCAGAGACTATACATTCAAAAGATGGAAACAATTTCCTAATAATAACATTTTTTCCAATAACTACGAACATACCCAGAGAAATCTGGAGAAAGGCTATTGTGAATGCTAAAAAAAATATTTTGAGTCGGAACTCGATTCAGTTGAATCTCCCAAGAAAGCCTGGAAAATTTGTAACAAAACTGTCTACAATTCAAAACCCGAAAAGAGACCACTCCTCATTTATCACTGAATGGAAAAAAAAAACTGATGATCAAGATATTTCCAATACTTTCAATGATCACTTCGTGAGCATTGGAGGTAAGCTAGCAAAATCAATTTCTTTATTATCTACCCGAACAATTTCATATAGCCCATCTGCGAACTCAATTTTTCTATTACCAACAAGTCCAATGGAAATAAGAGAAATACTTTCCAAATTGAAATATGGTAAATCACCAGGATGCGATGATATATCATTGCTACAGATATTCGAATACTCATTCGAATTTGCAATTGACATATAACAGGAACATCCATGATCACAAAATAAGAGTCCTGATTCACATGAGGAAAACATTGGGAAAACAATACAACACAATCAAGAAGTAGCTTCAGGCACCTAATGGCCAGAATCTCTCAGAAAATAATCTTCTGGCATATTCTTATAGTTGAGCTGGTAATAAGTATAAGTCATCAACGCTATAATCAAGATAATATACATATCCACATGAGCAATCAACATTCAAATTTCCGAAACGTATAGAATTTTTGAAAAAACAAACCGTTGGGTACAAATTGAAAAGGTATACAGACGTTGATGAAAAAATTCATTATGCGCCTCGGCAAAAAACTGTCTCTCCTGTTAGCTGGTCTTGGCTATCAAATTGCAGGCTCAGCCATAACGGACAGTTTTTCGTTCTTGGTACTTAGTATAAATAACTATTTCACAATTTCTAATTGAATGGGTGTAATGGGTATGAATATCATTAATGAAAGAAATATAATTTCACAGTAAGATTAAGAGTTTTTTTTCTAGCGTCTGTTTGATGGGAAGTATATCTATCACAACTAAGAATTATTCTCAATGCGCGTTTTCGTTTTCTTTCAAGAACTTTAACTCGTGTTTCATTAAGCAAAAATTTAATCAAGGAACAATAATGAAAATGTAATTGAATCAGTTTTATATGTCAATAATTTTATTCAGTAAGAGATATTCTTGCTTATTTGTCGTGTTTTGACATATTAATATAATTAAAGCGAAATGCTTAATTTTTTTCACTTTTTGTATATTTCATCTATTTATATGAACAGTTTTTTGTACTAGTACTGAAAAAAATCTATCCAAGATAATTGATATTAATGCATAGCATGACGCTGTTAGTGAAGTAGTAGTTTGAAAAATTTCGAAACAATAATATGTAAAATACACACCTAAATGCAATACATGGTCTGAAACCTCAGGGAAAACTTGGAATTCAACAAAATCCTAGAATAATTGAATAAAAAGTAATAAACAGCTCGTTGCTCATTGGTTCCCGAAATAAATTTTCTGATTAAAATATTCTTATGATAATTAGTCACTGAATCCAACATTCCAACGATATATTTCACGTCATGTAAGTTGTGTGAAGAAAAATCATCAAATTTTATTAACTTTGTTTTTCCCTTTTCAGTTCTTTTTTTGTGGCTTGTAATTGATCTATTCTGATGTCAGTGATGTGCACCTGCCATATGGACCATATATTTGATAAGGTACAACAAACTCACTATACTCAACTCAATATACTATTAGTATAGTGAGTTAACTCCAGATTCGTTTTGAAGAGATGAAATATAGGTAACAAAAAATGTAGTATGAATCTATGAACATGTATTCTAACATATGTAATAAACAATGAGATCAAAACCATTGGTGTAAAAGTTGAAACTTTTCCTAGAGATCACTTACCCTAACACCAAACTGATATTTTCGCACTCGACGCGCGTTTCACTAACAAGGTTAGAATCTTCACGAGAAAATTGATACCCAATATATGTAAGAGATTCCACAACTTCAAAATTCAGAAATAACTATATTTTACCTGGGCTAAATCCTGCATGTGGCCTAGCATACTCAGAGAGCTGTCTCAAAGCAGGAGTGTCATTGAAACCAGGCCTCGGAAATCGTTCATAAGGTGATGAAACCGTCTCTAAAGGCCCTCTAGAAGGTGGTTTAACATCCGGTTTTTCAGGGGTTGTAATTTTTCTCTGTTGGGCTTGTTGCGCCCTTTCACGTTCTTCTCTCTCTCGTTCTGCTTGTTTCCTCAACCTCTCTTCCCTCTTTCTCGCCAATTTTGAATCAGGCACTGGTTTGAAGGTAAGATCTGTTCTAGTACAAGAGTTGTAATCTCCTCGGTTCCAGTGCCTCAAGAATCTATCAAATCAAAATTATAATTACAAAAAATGAAATATTCAATTGTAACAACTCATTATTATTATTCATTCATTTTTTTATCCCAAGAAACTATAACTTTCAATAACATAATAATAATAATAACAATAACGATGAATATTTACAAATGAAATAAAAATTAAAAAAAAACAAAATAAAATAATGAAAGAAAAAAGTCTAAACATTCAAGAAGTTCAATGTTCAAATTGGTTATTGACATTCGATGAATTACCTAAATCTCTCAACTAAATTTTTCATCCCACCATTCCTGTCAGTTCTATGAATATATGAAAATTAGTTGTTTATCGTGTCGCATATCTATGAATTCGAATATTAGTGGAGTTCGGAAATAAGATTTCGTAGCAGACGGATTTTCATCACGTGATTTCAGATCTATCTGATTGGCTGACAGCTCTCCTGTCCTACATCCAAGTTCGAACGATTCTGACGTGCCCGATCGGTCTGAAGACCGAAAATGACTACTCATTATGATAAATTTATCATGTTTCCCAGGGTAGCTACTTTGTACATTCGTCACTAATGACGGTTCTCACGTTGGGTATTTCGTAGTGTTTTTTGAGGAAGTAGATATGTTATGGAATCCATTTTAGAGTTTTCTCTCCCCTGAAAGTTAGAATAATAAAGCTCTGAATTTATTTATATTATCTGCTTTTAGGGCAAATTGATATATTTGCCCTGATACGTGACTGCAATTTAAAATTAAAGGCAAAATTGATTGACCATTTTGTCAGTTATGTACCATATTTTTTATGGATTCAGAAATAGAATGGAAAAAAATCTATTTGAAATTCAAGGATTCTTGGAAATTTCTTATGAGATTCGAATTTTTGGTGAGTAGTGTCAAATGTATAATTCAGCGCCAAAGACAATCACAGATGTTCAGTTTGGGAGGGGGAGGGGGGGGGGGAAGAAAAAAATAATCGAGAAGAGAAAAGAAAAAACTCGGGGGGGGAAGAGAGAGAAAAAAAAAAAAAAAGCGGGGAAAGAAAAAGAGAGGAGGGGAAACCATCGGTCGACACCCCCCCCCAGAAGAAAGAAAAAAAAAAGAAAAAAAAGAGAGGAGAGGGGTGGGGGGGGTGGTGGGTGGGAGGACCACAACCCCACCGGGGGGGGGGGGGGGGGGGGGGGGAGGAGAAGAAAAAACAAGAAAGAGAGAGAGTTTTTTTTCACAAGAAAAAAAAAAAAACTCCCCCCCAAGAGGGGGGGGGGGGGCGGGGAGGTGTTTGGGGAGGGGGGGGGGGGGGGCAGAACCAAAAACCCCAACTTGGGGGGGGGGGGGGAGAGAGGGGAAAAGGGGGGGGGTGGGGGGTCCCCTGTCTCCCTTGTTCCAACATAGAGTCGGTGGGGGGGGGGAGAGAAAAAAAAAAATGGGAGGGGAAAGAGAAAAAGAAAAAAAAGAGAAGGGGGGAAAAAAAACCTTTTATCCAAACCAAATCAGGTAAAGGAAAGGGTTGGGCTTCGCTAGGTAACAACAACACAGGGACCGGATCTTCCTCCGTAAAGATTTTATAGAAAAAAAATAAGAAGGAATGAAAGAGAATAAAGAGAGAAAAAAAAAACCAGGAAAGGAAAGATTGATAGGGGGTGGTTGGTGATGCATTTGTTTTTGATGACAACCGCGGGGTGGGGGGTGTTTTTTTTTTTTTTTTTTTTTTATTTTAAATTTTTTCTTTTTTTTTTTGGATTTTATTTTAATTTTATTAACTAATAATAATTATTTCCACCTTCCACCCTACGCAAAAGAACTACGGAACACGACGGGGAAAGGAGTAGGGGGAACACCACACACACACACAAGCAAAGATCTCCGGAACACGACGGGGGAGAGGTTTAGTGAAAATTATTCACACACACAAGCAAAGATCTCCGGAACAAGGCGGGGAGAGAAGAAGGGGGAAAACACACACACACAACAAAAAATAATCTCGAAGAAAAGAAGGGGAGGGGATTAGTGGGGAAAAAAAAAGTTGTTTTTTTTTTTTTTTAAAAAAAAAATAAGTTTTTGTTTGTTGTTTTTTTTTTTTATGAGGGGGACAAAAAAAAAAATAATAAATAAATATAAATATGTTTTTTTTTTTTTTTTATAAAGAACAAAAAAAAAAAAAGAGAAAAAAAAAAAGAGGGGGGGGGGGGGGAGGAAAGGAAAAAAAAAAAAAAAAAAAAAGGGGGAAGAGGTTGGGAATGGGGAGTCGGAAGCCTCAAATAACCTCTTCCCAAATTTTAAAACATTCATAAAAGTAAAAATGAAAAAGGGAAATAATAAAAAACAAAGAAGGGGGAAGGGGGATGGGGGAGGTTTCAGGGTGGAAGGGGGGGAAAAAAACGGGGTGTTTTTTTGTTCCTCCGCCTAAAGTGGAAAGGGGGGAAGGGGGTGGTTTTTTTTTTTTCTATATTTTATCATAAACAAGATATGGGTCCTCCCTCCCTCTAGAAAATAAAAAAGAAAAAAAAATGAACAACAAACATTTTGCTGTGCACGAATAAGTAAAAAAGAAGGGGAGGGGGGGGGGGGGTTGAGGGCCAGATGGGGGGCACCCAAAAAGAAGAATCCGCTGAGACAGAACCTGGCAAACTCCATGGTTGGGGGGGGAGGGGGGTACCAGATGCCCATTAACACAATTGGTGACAAAACATCTCTCACCGAACTTTGATAATTATTCAGCCTTTCACATTCTGGAGATTGTTCATATTTAATTTTGACTATACAGGATATTTTCCTAAGTTAGGTATTTACTTTCCTGAATCAGATGAACTTCTTCTTCAAAAAGGAGAGATCACTCTAAATGTGATATCAGAAGTTTCAAACTCATCATGGACTGGTTATGTATTTCGAACGGTCAATAGATAATGTGGTAACCTTTTTTGTATTTCATTTCCCTACAACTGGCAGAACTGATCCCAAACGAAATTACAAAACCCAAACAAACACAACGGGGAAAACCGGACGATCAACGTGGCCGTATTTTAACCGTACAGATAAGGCAGGGGTTGGTTCGGTTACAGGGGAAACTGTCATTTTTGCAGAAATAATTTCTTTTTATTGCTTTATTAACCACAGATTCAATAACACCTGTCACAATGGCAAGGTTTTTTTGAGAAATGTGCAGTTTAGTAGTTTCGACCTATTTTCAATAAATGAATGAATAATTATCCACAAATTCGTCATAGATAGCAAATGGAAATCAAAGAATGGTGGCCATGGAATTGCATTTGAAATAATGACAATGAACTAAATTTGGGTGAGGCGGATGCATCGAACCATAAGAGTCGTGGGGCTGGTTAGGATGGGATGCACCGGGTACCCGGTCAAGACGGTTGTTGCGAGAGCCTGCCAAACATAAGAGTCGTGGCCGGCCGCCGGGACCGGCGCCAGCCGGGAACGGAACCGGCGCCACCGGGACACGAAAAGAAAAGCAAGCCACAAACACAACAACCAACCCAAAAAAAACAAAAAAAAAGAAAACAAAAAACCAAAAACAGAGAAACAACCAAGAGAGGGCGAAAAGAGAAAGAAGAAAAAAAAGCAAAAGGGCACCCGGTACCGGTGAAACGGGTACGGTATCATACGGCCTAGCCGTACGGTACCCGTGTGAAAGATAACGGTACCCGGTATGACTCGGGGCCCTGGTTAGGATGGGGCTTAGGAAGAGTTGTTGGAGAGACTGAGTTTGGACTGGGTCATTAATCCAGATTATTTGTAAGTGATCATTCTTCAGATGATGCAATGTTGGAGATATCCGAAACACTATTAACCCACATTATTATTGAAATTTTTGCTACAAAATCTTCATTTTCAGTGAACCAAATGACAGTACACATCTCATATACTATACTCGTTCCATTGTCCCCATTTTATACTAAGTAAAATGTTCATACTTACATAGCACTCTGACTTCTATGACATTCAGTATCTTCTATCCTAGGCTCAGGTGACGGACCTCTTGGTGGAGCAACTGGGCTACTTTGACTTTCTTCTTCTGGCATGGAAGGTTCCGGATCAGGTTCGACTTTGATCACGTCGTCTGGAATAACTTTAGGAGCCTGATTCATCGGCGATGAAGGTGGGTGCATACTGCTCTGTTGTTGCTGCTGCTGCTGTTGTTGCTGCTGTTGAGCAGCGGCTTGAACAGCATGAGCTCTCAAAACCTCTATTGAAGAACCACCCATCGGGGGTGGACCTTGAAAATTATCCATTTTTGAATCCACGTGGCTCTCTAAATTTTCTAAAATAATCGTGAAGATGTTCATTAATAAACTGAAATAATACTGACATACTCTATCTATCGAAACTGAAATAAATAGGAAGTAACAAGGTAGTTTGTTATATATCTCAGTCTTGTACGAATTCTGCTTCGGTGAGAAAAATAATTTTTTAAAGTGGCGTTTCTCATTTCTTCGAATTATGTACTTTATTATTCATTGATATTGTCAGAAATATTTCAAACCAGAATTTTGTTAACGAAAGGCATTCCTAATATTGTGATCAAGTAACATTCAAACCATTATATAGACTCTTTATTATATGGATTCCAAAATATGTTCCCAATAGACTTATCACAAAATTCTGAGAGATGTTCAACAAATTGATTTGACTGAAGTATGCGATTTTAAAAAACAAAGTAAATATATCTTACTAAACTGAAGGCTTCTAAATTTGTGACAATATGTGAAATTGAGGTTATGCACAAACGTGAGCACATGCTCAAATCTGGGTTCATTTCTATACCTTGGCTCTATGAAACGTGTATATAAGAACAGAAGTCAAGGAGAAACATTTGCTCACGAGAATGCATAACCACCCCATATACCTTTGAAATAACGCCCATACCTACTGATTTTATCAACCATTACACGCCTCAAGAAGCTATTGTAAGGCGGAACACGTCTAGCGGTTTTGTAAACTGTCTAGTGAAAATAACACAATAGTGTTTTATTTTTAATCACCTTATGATGGATGTTTATCAAGTATTGGCTAATTCCATCAGTTGGCTTGTAATACTATTGTCAGAGTCACACGTGATTGAAGATATTTTCAACAAAATCGTTATACACTGCGATAACCTTCCAATGGTAGTGCTCAAACTCTTTCAAATGAATTGCTTACCTAGAGGTGATGGATGGTGGCCCATGTTAGGTGGTTGTATCATCAAGTGATGAGGATTAGCCTGAGGAGTTGGCGGTTTACTATGCATGCTATGACGAAGTAACTGATTTCCTGGTGACAATCTGTCATGATGTGAATGAGTATGATGATGAGTGTGTTGATGGTTGTTCGCGGAACTTGAAGATGAATGGTTCAAGCTTGCAGACGTCTAAAAAGAAATAAAAATGTAACTCGTAATTTTGAATTCTCGATATAATTGTTCACCTGAGAAGTTGGTTGATGTGGTGAGCTACTTCTCACAGTTTTCTGATTCACCTTATGCTGAACGCTTTGACTGGAACTTGTCGAGGTGCTATGAGATATAGTGATGCTATGACTGCCTCCATAGTTATGCTTTTCAACCGTGGCGTGCACTGAACTATTGTGCGATGTACTTTGGTGATTGGTTAAGGTCATCTCGTGCGTCTGATGTCTCTCACCTCCATTTTCATCTGGCTCCCTTGTCTCTCGCTTGGAAGTCAATGTACTGCTGGTGCTGTGCTGCGAAGACATCAAAGTCGCACTTACCGTGTCAATAGACTTTGGAGCGAGTCCAATATCCTGCCGACTCGTCGGAGGAGGAATCGCGTGGGGTTGCGGCACCACAGGGTACGAATATGGAGGGTATGAAAAAGGGTACGCTGAATAAGGATGGTGGCCATGGAATTGCATTTGAAGGAATGATGGATGAACTAGATGTGGGTGGGGCGGATGCATCGAACCATAAGAGTTGTGGGGCTGATTAGGATGGGGCTGAGGGAGAGTTGTCGGAGGTCCTGAGTTTGGACTGATTAGATTCATAGCTGAATGTGGCGAATTTGTACCTGGAAAAAATCAAACGTAGTTGTTAACCACACGATTCAAATTGTTAAACGTTTTCACATCACCAATTCATCAATTTACTATGAGTCTGAGTACATGAAAATTACAGATTCAAAAATAGGATAATGTAAGGATTGTATGCAACATACAGTTTTCGCACGAGTCATTTTTATTCATTTGAAGAGCTCTTCCCTACATTAACTATAACATATCGCAGCTTAGAATATTCTCTACGTTGAGCATAGTGAGAGATTCGCATCACAGAAATATTCTTCTGAAGACTGAATATTACCTGAAATGTTTTTTCATTGACAGTTTATTTATTAGGTTTGGTAAACAAAAGTTTTGGGCCAAAGCTAAAATAATCATTGCTTCAATTTCCATCCCCATTGATTGGTCTTATAAATTTTTGTAGTTGGATTTGCAATGGCAATGGACTTCATTGGCATTGCAATGGCTGTGTAAAGGATAAATTGCAATTGTTTTTCTAGATTATATTTCTAAGCCTAAGAGTTGTTGAGTTGTTGTCACAATCGACAAATTTTATAATGGCAAATTTTTTTATGATATAGTACTGTGGATGCACATGAGTTTCCACCTACTCGCAAGATCAGGTAGTGAAACACCTGGCGACGTTCAGAAACTTGTAACAAGCATAGTTATGGAACACATTTTGTAATGGGTGACAATGTCTTTATCACATAAACCCTCAATACGACTAGCATGCGGTGGCTGAATGCGCCTTGAAGGAAGCAAACGCCAATAACCTAGAGAGAGAGAGAGACTAGCATGCGGGTGACCGAAGTATGATTCCCCGACACTGACCCACCGTGCTGCGATTCACACGTTAAAAGGAAGCCCTTATTAATCCATTGCTAACAGAAGTTTTTACTTGTACGTGTTGACGCAGGGGGCGCCCGCTGGTTAACAAAAAAAACATTTTTTCACCCAGCTCCTGAATATTATTAATCCTGAGTGAAGCGGTTTTTTATTATCTCTCGACAAAATATACCAACGGGTATACTGCAGCCTGCTCAACATAGCATAACAGCTGGAATGATGTTCAAATCAGTGACCATTTGAAACCATAAGCCGGTTTAACAGTGCCTCTAACGGCAGGACTTATTCCCCTGCCAAGCAATGTTTGATGGAGCTCTACCTGATTGTTCAGTTAGAATTCTTACCTTGTTGCCTCAGAGGGGGAGTTTGAGATATCTGACTACTAGGGGTGGGCGTGTTTGTATTGCTTTTAGGAGTTGAACACTTTTCCGAAATTGGTTTAGGGCTAGGACCCGTACTAGAAGGTCGGTATTCAGGTTCTTTCTTGATGTTTTCCACCAATGGGCCTGATGAGGGGCGTTCGTTCCTGTCAGACCCAGAAGTCTGAGAAGATGAAAGTTGTTGAGGAGGAGGGAGGTATCCAGGAATCTGAAATAAATATGACGTTAAAGGTATTATGAAGACACAATATTTATAACAATGATGAGTTTGATTTTTAAAGTGCATTTTTGATCTCACAAATCAAATATTCTAAGGAGTCATATTATAATAATTATCAATTGGACCAGCAGCTCTGTACTCTGCCTGCTTAAGATTCCTCGAAATATGTTGTTTTCTTTGTTACTTAGTCAATAGATCTCTCGAAGTATTTCTAAGGAAATAGGAAATAATCTATACAAAATATCAAACTTAACTAAATGTATTTTTCCGAAACCAGCGATTCTGTGCTGCATTAGTGTGTAGGGTTAGAAATTTGATATTTGCAATGAGATTGAGGCTAATATTATCAACTTGAATTTTAAATGACACTGTATACCTAAAGACCTTTTCATAAAACAAAATTCTCTTTTCGAAGATATAAACCAAGCGTACATACCTTTTCAAAATTGGGGCACAAGGGTTTTTTTTCAAATTGAATGTGGCGGCACTTCAACGTCATATATGCAATGATGAAGTCAGAAACAAAAGACGAAATTAACTCAGTTGACCATATGCATCTATTATTGGTTGCACATGTATTTAGGATTCAATTGTGGGCATCATTGAAATTTCTACCACGTAATATAAAATAATTGAGATGAAGTATCGTTGTGGCCACCTAAAAATTTCTCTAGAATTTTGAGTTTTGACATATTTGAATTTTTGTTTTCAAGAAAATCTCTTGAAAGTTTTCGAGTATTCAAACCATTTAAGATGTCAACAAAATATGCCAGAAACTTTTTAGAAGGCGTATGGTAAGTATTAATTCTGATGGATTTGTAGGAAAGAGTCTCCTTCATATTTGAAAATAAATAATTGGGCGGTGTACATCAAAAGCAATCTGAATGATTATAGAACACTGTCAGAGGTTTCACACTAGTACCATGCAAGCTAAACAGACTATTTTTGTACAGTTACTGCCATAACATAACTTCCAGAAAATTGAAAGTTCATTATTGGGAAAAAGAGTTTGCGGCGGTGAATGCCACTCTATCATTTCTTAACCTCCAGCTAATTCAGGTTTATTATTAAGGAAAATTTAGGCACTCTTGACTGTTTTCGATAAACTCTGCTTCAATCAAATATCAACTACATTTGCCCTTGTGCATTTATTTAAAGTGTCTTCTGTCTGGTTTCGATTGCATTTTTTTTCAAGTCGCCTTGAATCATTCGAATCAGTATGTCTTCATGATTTTTGTTATATCAGCGATGTTATTTATGTGTTACGGTTGCAAGGCATCCTGTAAAGACTACTGGAGTTGGTTGCTGTTTCCAATGAACAGACCTCATATACTCGAATTGGCATCCAGGCGTCCTACATTTGCCCATCATAAATAGCTAGTCAACATTAAACCGAACGTGGGACCGGCAGTGACCGCAGCATATCGATGCAATTGCAATGCAATCCCTTATCGAAGTTGCAAGCAATTGATATTTCAATATCATAGAGAGTCTACAAGGGAGTTTCCTAGCGAATCTGCAAACATTATTGTCACGAGAGTGATAGGATCTGTTGTTATTTAACTGCGACACTGTTGGTTTAGCCTAAATGTAGCCTACCTTCAATTTTGATAGTTTCAGTAGATGTTTTGATCTTTGAAATAGTTTCGTTGTTACTAACTTTTTGATATTGACCCTGTATGAGGCAAATGAAAATATGACTCGGAGTGAAGATCCTCATAGTATCACTCCACTCCATTTCAAATTTGATCGTTTTAGTACAAGAGAGTTCAAGATTATCGGCATATATAAAAGTTCATGTTTGGTAAAAAAAATATCGAAATTAATTTATATCTTCTAAACGGTAATAGATAGGTATAGGGAAATTGTATACGAATTTGTTGACAAAGTGATAATGAATCATAATATATTACTGTTCCAGTTGAAAAATCAAAGAAGCCGCTACTTTATAGTAGAAGCGACAACGCCGCTACTTTATAGTAGAAGCGACAACGCCGCATAGTCTAAAATATTTTAGGCGTGTAGGTCTTATTGGGTTCGTTCAGCCGTGCTCAACAGTTGAGTGATGTGCCAACTTGTTCGGCTGAACAGACCGCTGCACCATTGATCACTCTCAACCGTTGAGCAGCGGCTCAACACGTTTAGTGATTATTCTCAACGGTTGTGCACCGCTGAACGAAGCCATTGATTTATGCATACTGTGAAATTTTCAGGTTAATCTGTTGAATAGTTTGCCAGTAACGGCTAATTAACGCTCATCATGAAAAGCCCTGTATTTGGTTGCTCTCTGCCAGCATGCTACAAAAAACGAATTGTTGTTTAAAAGCCCTTGCCAGGTTTTAGGTAAGTTCATTGTTTATGATTAAATTTAGGCGCACTATTGACTAATTGATATTTTTTTAGACTGTTATTTACTGAAACACATTGTACAATAAATTCCTGTCTCTCTTGGCATTTGCTTATTCCTTATTGACGAATATCACGTTTCAATATATATATTCAGTTCCCATTTCTTCAAAAGTTTCCAAGTTTTTGGAGAAATAACATTGCATCTCATTTTATTGTTACTAGTCTGAAATAGTTCATGTATCACTAGTGTTTTTTGGGAAACGAGTAGAAATATTGAACAAGTATCATAAGAGTTGAAAATACTGAAGGAAGATTGTGTTTTTTCGATGAAATGACTTTATCCAAAGTCTTTCTTTCTATTGAAGATGACTGAAATGAGTTGAATATTTGTCTTGAGACTTCACAGAGTGTGGTAACGACAACCAATAGTCTCGTCACTGAGCTCGCAGTACATGTAAAAGCCGAAAAAGACTTGGTAAAAATGAATCAATAGACAGTGTGAGAAACCTTTTAAGATGCACCCAATATAGTCACCGATCCTGAATTGTCTTTGAAATAATTATTATTCACTCGCAAATTGTCTCAGAAATAACATATCAATGTCACATTTGTTGGGTATGTTGCAAATAACATCCAGCAACAAGAATGATCAGAACTTTTCTACATTAAACGTAGAAAACCTATCCGATCTTCACAATGAAAATATATTTATCATTTTTTCTCTAATAAATTGTTTGATTTTTTTAATTAGCCGTAATCCCACAAGTGGCACGAAACCTCATATTACCAGTTCAGAATATTGAAGATCGTTTCAAAATTCTAGCGATAAACCAATTTTCTGAGGTATTTTATAAACTTTCTGTATAAATTTCAAACAAAAAGTAAAAAAATGTTTCATCTCACCTTTACATCTTTCAAACTCTGTAGAGGATCTGCCATCGGAGGTTGCAGATGACTTGGAGGAGTAACAAAACCACCAGGAGTGGTCAAACCCGAGCTTGACAAATTTTGTGAACTCTGTGGAATTATCATACTTTGCTGTTGTCCGGGACCGGGAGGTAAAGCATTTTGAGCAAATGTATTCAAACCACTCAAATGATTCGGCGGTAGGTTCTGACTGCTTTGACTTGAAATGTCTGTTATTTCCTGTTTGATCTTCAGGTTCTGGGGCTCATTTTGATTCTGAGGCAAATGTTGCTGATTCTTCTCCAAGTTCCTGGGGCTCTGAGGATGGCTGAACGGCGACATTCCTGTCATGAAACCATAGTGACTTATCTGAGGTTGTTGTGATCCACCTATTGTCACCAAGTTGCCAGACTGCATTAAGCTTGGTAGAGGTGGCTGTCCTATGGGTGCCGAGTTGATTCCTACCATTTCTGTTCGTTCAGATCTTTCCATACGTTCTGGCCTGTCTAATCTTTCTGGCCGCTCAAGTTTTTCTACGCATTTTTCTTCCTCATAGTGAGGTTCCTGCCGCAAGCTAGGAGGAATATTCTGTGACATAGGTATAACTTGAGGAATATTGAGAGGTTGAGGTAGGCTACCGTATGGATGAGGTTCATTTCTGGTCTGATTGGTGAGTTCGATAGGTTCGTCTCTAGGTTCAAGCTTAATTACAGTATTGTTCACACTATTTATAGTGACTGCCGTAGTGGCATTAGGATCTTTGTTTGGTGGTGGGGGATTTTGGTAACTATAAGGTTCATGTTTCAGCTCTGTTACAAAACTAGAATGATTCAATTGACCTAATTGTTCTTTATGTTTGTCCACAGGTGCTCCTTTTAGGTTCAAGCTATGCTTCGAAGGTAAATGGTTCATAAGCGGGGAATCTTTCATACCAAACGATATGGGTTCTTTCATACTAATGTTGAGATTCTGAGGAATGAATAAATTGTCTTTGTAGGAAGTTTCTTCCTTAGGAATTATACTTGAATTCAAGTTCATAGAATTTAAATTTATTTCCTCATTAGATGAATCCATTTCTTCCTTTATCAGAGGTTTTTCTATTGAATGAACTTTGGGTATGATAAGTTCAGTTTTGAAAGGCTTTTCCTGCAATACAGAAATTGGCTGGGGAACAATACATTCCTTCAGGTCTTCTTTGTCTTTTTCAATTTTTTGGAGTATTTCTTGTTTGCTGGAATTATCGAATTTGTATTCATATTGTTGAGGGGCAAACTTGGACTCAGGATTGATCTTGAGACTTTCTGGGTTGAATTTCATATTTTCTGTATTGAATTTCATTCCATCTGAAATGAACTTCATATCTTTCACATCCAGAGCACTATCCAAATTACGTTTGATGAGATTTTTTCGTTCATTCAAGTCATCAGGTAATCGTATAGATACGTTGAGAGGCATTGGTTCTGGACAATTTGTTAGATGGAGTTTTGCAGAACTGATTATGGGTACAATGGGTGAATTAGTTGGAGACGGAATCGGAATTTTCATCTCTGATGAGTCAATATGTTCTGGTGCTTTTGAAAGCGTTTCTTGAATTATCACATTATTATTTGATGATACTGTAGTAACGGTCGATGAAATCTGTAAAAAATTCAATCAGTGTCATGTAATCAAAATTTAATGCAACTAAACCACTTACAGCAGCAGCGATAGTAGTTGAACAAGTCACTATTGAACAAGGAGTGCCAATCTCAATATTTTCATTCTCGTTCTCAGTATTTTCAACATCATCGTTGATCGTTTCTGAATCTGTTGTAAGACTACTTGGACTCTCTGCTCTCTCACGTTTCTTTTTGAGTATTCCATCTTTCTCGTCAATTTCATTGTCCTCGGTTTTACTATCGTGCGTTCTTTTCCTGTTCTTATTAGGCGATTCTTGTTTTTCCGACTTATTTTTCTTTTTGGCAGGCGTGTTTGGTTGGTTTTGGGCGAGTTTTTCACTGACTGAGACGGTTTGTTTAACAGGTGTTTTCGGTTCAGGTGTTTCAGTACCTCCACGTTTCGGACGGGCACGGTTGTTCGTTTGTTCTTTTGCTTTGTTTCTCGTACGCATGCGTTGTGGACTAGCATCAGGACTTTCTGAATGAACAATTTATATGTTTATTGAATCCCCACTATAAACTGTAATGGTTTCTTGGGATAATATAGTGTTAATATAATGGATTAGGTGAAAGGCAATCAAAAAATAATCAAAAATGAAAAGGCCCCTTCGCAAAAGAATGATATTTCAATTTATTCTATGGGAATGTTTGCTTTTTCACCTGATATATTATACTTTTATTGATGGAACTGATTAAGTATATTTATAACTATGACGACAAAACGAAAATTCGTGAAAATACTAGCCAGAAAAATCACTAAATCACAGAGAACCGTTGTCCAAACTCGTTTGTTGAAGAAAGAAGATTGTATATGCATGATTATTCGAATGGATATACATTTTTTCATCATACGTTGTGGTTTCTCAAATATTATTATCAAGTTGAAGAGTGTTTCAAATATTAAATAGAGAAATGTGCAAAAATTAGATTTCCTTTTAGTTGTCATGTTTCACTCTGGTCTTGTCCAATAGGCTACATACAATTTTTCATGACTTCCTCAACATTATTTTATCATATTTGTTGATTAAATATGCTAAAATTGTTTCCACATTCTCTTTAGGACACCAAATATATAAGATTGTATGAAATTTGCAATACCAGCAATATTGAGATTTGTAATGTAACGTGAATCATTGTTTTGATGTGAAGAAAAATTATATTATACTGTAGATAAACAATATAGGTTATGAATTTGGTTTGAAAAAAACAGATGCATGTCTTGTTATGATAAATATAAGAGTTTTATTAGTACTTGACTGAAAATGGTGAAAATTTCAAAAATGTCTCGGAAAAAAATTGGTCGGTATTTTTCTTTCTTCTTCCACCAAATTTGAACTTCAATGTCTTTTTCTATTTTTATTCGGTCAGAAATTTCACTGTACATGAAATTCATCTTTCTCATTCCAATTTAATATGAAAGAGACTTCATTCCAGCTCAACTCTTACACAAAGAAGGAAATAAAAGATTTTCTGTACAAGATACTGCATATTGAATCATGTATTGTCTAAATCATTGTAGAAAAAATCCCAGAAATTAAAAAAAAGGAAAAGTCCCATAGTAAAAAATCTGTTTTCAAAAATGCAAAATTTAATTTTTCATTTATATTTTCACTTTATTCTAGTTTTATTCATGTTTTGAAACTTTCAGTGCGCCATCATTTTTAATAGAAATACATAACTGGTAGTAAATTTTGTCTGTATAGGATAATCAAACGATTTCTTTGTAGTTTTTTTGGCCTAGTAACCTACCACAATCTGAAAAAATCAAGAATGAATATTGAAATCTATATAGAAGCGAAGAATTATGATCAGTTTTGAAAACGGATAGATTCGTTTTTTGAAACTTCAGCAAGTATTTCTATATGTTAGTTCTTGTATTTTTGTGATAGTCAAAATCTCGTTATGAGAAGTTGCTGACTAATGAGACTTGTTTCATTTAGAAGGAACTGTTTTTGATCAATGCAGTAACTTTTTTGCCCTTCAACACTTGTATAGATTTCAATATTAATTCTTGATTTTTCCAGACTGTGGTAGATTACTAATCCAAAAAAACTGAAGAAAACATCCATCCACCACAAAAGAATGACTTTCAAACAGTATTCAAAACAAACGACTCTTACCTGTAGCTGGTATATTTCCCACTGCTGCTGGAGCAGTGAGAGGAGGTAGCTCATTCGTTTTTTTATAGTGTGTTCTGCAATCCAAACACAGTAATTGCCTGTCTTTGCCCCCAGGTTGCCAATCCTTCGAATCTGTAACATTTTCAATGAAGATTATGATGTTCTGCAATATTTTGTTTCGAGTTTCGACTTACTTGTAGTGAAACAATGAAAACACCTATACTGCGCTTCCCGACTATCACTGTCGTCTTCGCTGTCATTATCATCTTCAGTAACTGAGCTGGTCTCTCCTGGTTCTTTACTTGGTTGAGGTGATGGTCGATTACTCTCAGCTTCAGGGGGAATGTTGCGCCCTGGGGCATTCAGTTCATAAGAAATGTGCATAACCTTTCTGAAATAACTAATAATATTTCTCTACGACTCAAGAGGCAAACATTCTCCGGAAAAGCATTGATATCTGCGAATGGAAATTCGAAATAGGAGTTGAAGTAAACGTTAGTTATTTCAGATTTGTTTACCAAACGAAATACAAAGTTATTGACAAAAACTAAATGAAACCTAAAATAAATTATTCACTACTCTACAGATCTACTGAAATATACAGGATTAGTAGTTCACAAATCATAGTGTTAACATTTGTAGATTTTCTGTCTGTCAAAATTGACTTCTGTTTGAAACAGCCTGTATATTTTATAATGGTGGCCTAAAAATATGAATTTATATTGTATTCGTTCCTAAAATAAACATAAGAAAATAGTAAATCTAGTCAACGAGAAACTACAATTACTTATATTCACCGTTTCCTTTTTAATTTTTTGAGTATAGAAATTAGTGATTGCTGATTCAACATTTTCCAAGAATACATATAACTCTGATTTCTCTGTTATGCAGCAACTTGTCATTCCATATCATGAAGAAATAATTCAGACAATTAGATAAGCATGCAGAAAGCGTTCTACATACATCAAATGATCCTACTACCTTCATAAAAAACAACTAACTACAAAGGAACACCCCGTAGTAAATCATAACCTCTTTGTCTCAAGTATTATTTGTTTTAAAAAATTATCTAATTTTTATTACTCAATTTTAAGGAACTTGAATTTTGATTATATACAGTGTCACACATAAAGTTCGCGACATATGGAAGTTTTTTTTATTAATAGATATAATGAAAATTTGGCTTGGCAGTTAGTTTGTGCTTGAAAAATTAGTAAAAAACAGCCTCTTTCCTTTTGTCATGTGATACCCTAAACCTGTCAAATTTGACATTTTTTTCGAAAATACTCAAAAAATCAGTTTTTTTTTTGGAATTTTCGAAAAATGCCAAAGAGAAAAAGTGCTCAGTTTCCAATTTTATACCGTTGCTCGAAATTTGGACTCTTTACTGTCACTTCGACTTTTTTCCAATTTTTTAATTTTTCGAATCTTTCGCTCTATCGATTCGAACGAAACATAATTCAAATTTCATAATTTTGATGAATACGAGACTTCAATGTCATATCTTGCCCAGAAAATACCCGCATTGGCCTGTTACCAGAAAAAGAAATGAATACACCCCCAGAAATTCGTCTTTGTTGTTGCAAAGTTCATCTAGTTTTTTCATTTCATTGTTAAACTGATTCGGTTTTTCCATGTATGGACGTTAATATGTCAGTAATCGAAAAAACGTATTTCTCTTTATTCTTATTACACTCGATATGGCACATTCTCACCACATAAAAGAACGATTTCCACTTTGTCTTGCGTGGATAACATTGTACATAAAACTTATTTGTGTATAAATGTACGAAAATATTTACACAAAACAACTCGATTTATAGAAAGCAATAATTTGACATTAACCAAAACTAAAAATTTGTTTCAAAAGCCTACTGAGGGAAAATTTTATTTCGATTTGATCAGTACCTACTATTTTCTTCCCGACATGTTGCATTAGTCTTGTAATGTTTAAAATCACGAAATTTTATATCATGTTTAGTACAAATCGCTAGAACCAAAGTCTCTTGAATAGTTTTGAAACTGTAGGTCAATGTTTAGTTTACAGAAAAGTATGATATTTCGGGTTAGTTTGTAACTGAATTATTGGTCATAAAAATAATCAAACTGGATAAAAATCTATTAAAAAAAGAAATACGAGTGTAATAAGAATGAAGAGGAATTTGTTCATTCGATTACTGACATATTAACGTCCATACATGGAAAAACCGAATCAGTTTAACAATGAAATGAAAAAACTAGATGAACTTTGCAACAACAAAGACGAATTTCTGGAGGTGTATTCATTTCTTTTTTTGGTAACAGGCCAATGCGGGTATTTTTTGGGCAAGATATGACATTGAAG
Source organism: Zygogramma bicolorata (assembly GCA_032362365.1). NCBI lineage: Eukaryota > Metazoa > Arthropoda > Insecta > Coleoptera > Chrysomelidae > Zygogramma > Zygogramma bicolorata. The sequence goes on along the minus strand of JAVJAQ010001277.1, from coordinate 87,717 downwards.
TCTCGTATTCATCAAAATTATGAAATTTGAATCATGTTTCGTTCGAATCGATAGAGCGAAAGATTCGAAAAATAAAAAAAATTGGAAAAAAATCGAAGTGACAGTAAAGAGTCCAAATTTCGAGCAACGGTATAAAATTGGAAACTGAGCACTTTTTCTCTTTGGCATTTTTCGAAATTTCCAAAAAAAAACAGATTTTGAGTATTTTCGAAAAGAATGTCAAATTTGACAGGTTTAGGGTATCACATGACAAAAGGAAAGAGGCTGTTTTTTACTAATTTTTCAAGCACAAACTAACTGCCAAGCCAAATTTTCATTATATCTATTAATAAAAAAAACTTCCATATGTCGCGAACTTTATGTGTGACACTGTATAAACCAGTTGAGCCTGAAAATCGGTCTGCTGTTTAAAATATTTATACCAAAAATAACTTCTTTTTCTGGCTAGGCAGAAAAGGTGAGCTTTTCCAATTTGGTTTTAAAATACCCACCAAGAGTATAGTTCATGGAGGCCAATTTTGTCAACAATAAAAAATTCCAACTCACTTCCGGTTTCGCCAGATGCGTGGACTCAAATAAAAAAAATTAAATGTAATGCTAGATTTTGTAGACCATAGAATAAACCAAAATTAGTTTTTCAACAATATATTACAAGTGGTCATTTCTATTCAAAATGGCGCCATATTGGCCATTTTTCCAAATTTATTGGCACTATGTTTTAGTTTTTTTTTCAATTGGACATTGAAAATCAATTTTCTCAAAGTAGTATGTTTCAAGAATCTTGCAGTATACATATTTTCCTTTACAAAAAATTATGAATATACTTTGCATTCATTGTTATTGTTTCAGAAGTAGTCAATAAATTACTATGGAATATCAACAGCTTTGAAACTTTTTACTTTCTATTCGAAGTTTTCCAAATGATGCTTTTTTCATATAAGGGGGGACCCAACTCGGGATCACAATATCAGAAAAGTATATACTATGAGCTTTCAGAAAATGCAGGGTTTGATGTCTTTCCGTGGGAAATGTATTCAATTCAATCGTAAACATACGAAAAATTAACCTTAAAAAAATTCTCATATTGAGTGAAACTAGGGAATGTAATCCCGGGGTACGGGATCCCTGAAGAAAAAATCGGCCGAATCAGTATATTTTCCTCCAAGAAATATTCCTATGACAATATTAATGAGATCTAAGAACCTAAAAGTTTCTCCAGCAACAAAAAACAGATTATGTCAGTCAGAAGATAGAAAAGGTTCGTTATTATCTAGTTGCGTAGTCGCATACGTCAACCTAAATATATTTTTTGAAATCGATATATTGCCAAATCGCAATAACTTCGTAACATATGAACTAATATTCCATTTTATTCATGGATTGAATGAAAAAAAAATTCTATATGGATTTTAACAGTTTTTTAGTGAAAAATGGATCCCGGGATTGAAAAATTTTGATCCCGAAATCCCGACTCACTGATCGAGGTCCGGGATTACATTTCCTAAGGGAAACATTTTTTTTGTTTAATATGTTGGATGATTAATGCAATTCCATTTTCGTCGTAGGTTCCCCAGAATGGATCTGTTCCTTACCATGTCCTCGTCGCGCAGATTATAGAAATATAAAGGTATGGGTAGCATGATGCCAAATATATCAGAGGAAGAAAGAACACACTCTTGAGAGATTATGATGGACAGAGCATTGTTCTGTACTTCAAGACTCTATGTTTCACCCCCTCTTTTTTTGCTACATCGATGAAGGAATGAATACCTAAAGTATTTTATATTGCTTGTTTCACAGTCTTCTCTCTCTTAGGACCAATCTATTCGTGGTAATGTCAATAAACTAAGCATACGTTAGTGAATTCAAGATGTTATATCGTTGATAGGATGTTTTATCGAATGGTCTTGGACATATGCAGGATTTCATTTGAAATTCTAGACTTGAGTCCACTTCTGGCCAAACTGCAACTTTATCAAAGTTGAAAATATGAGAAACAACGAACTTCAATACAATTTCAAAAATGATAACATGTTATACAATTAATTATGTGGTAATGATGTATGCACCTAGGTGAATTAACACCTGTGTGTGCAATAATACAAATAATATAATATTATGGGTTGAAAATAATTGACATATTGAGTATTGATATGTGCAGACCACTGTTACAATGAAAAATAAACTATAAGATAAATTGAAGTAATACTAATAATAAATCGAGAGAGAATTTATGATATTGAATACATTAGTATTAGATATAGTTGATTTTAAATTATTAATGAAGTAAATTTTTCACAACATTTTATGTATGTGATCACTATTGATATGAATAAAGTGATTGCATTTAGTAACAAAAGTGTTTGTATTCAGTTATCATTTTAATTTCATTTGTGGAATGTTATATTTTTAGTGCAAGAATTGTACCCTTTGTTTCATCATATTCACTAAATGGTACTACTATATGTTTGGTCTAGGTTGATAGCAATGATTCACAAAATGTTTGTAGATTCATAACAGAAGATGAGATGCAGTTACTAAGAAAGTATAGGCATTGGACATCCGGAATCGATTCATAATGGAGAGAATGTCTAGAATATAGTCGATTTTTGAATGATATTATTCCTAGTATATAAATTTGTACTACATTTAGTTGTGTTAATGCATTGTCATAGAGCCTAACGACTTGTAGATTTGTAATAGAAGTTTTTATGGTAAGATTTTGCGTATTATATAAAATTTATGGATTAATCTTCATATTTTATTAGTTAAGTCTTTGATATGATTTGTCCATTTCAGATTTTTGTCTAGAGTGATACCTAAATATTTTATTATAAGATCATTTGTTGTAATAGTAAATTTTGGTTTGTTTGACTCTATCATTGAAATGGCAATGAAGAATGACAAAATGGTTAAGGCTTTCGCGGACGTTGTTTTCAGTATCACTTCTTTTGTTCAAACCCGAACAAAAGTGATACTGCAATAAAGAATGTTTTATCTGAATTTAAAGTCAGATTTTTTTCAGCCAGCCTTTACCCATATGCAATCCGTGAGATACTTTACTTTGGACATTTCTGATTTTAGTTATTTGTATTCTATTACTTAAATAATTCTCAAAAATTTTCAACACCATACCTAGGACACTACACTGCTCAAGTATGTCAATAAGTTGTTTATAGGGTACGGTAGCGAAAGCTCTTGTAAGATCCAAGAAAATAGCAATTGCTTTCCCATTGGCGTCAGAACTTTTTTTTATATTATTGATTCGAGCATAGCATCATTTGTGCTTATATCTTTCATGAATCCAAATTGATTGGCGTATAATATATTCACTGAAGTAAGAAAATCTGATAACCTACTTTTGAGACATTTTCCAAATATTTTTAAAGAAAGTAGTAATTACATGATGGGTCGAACTGGTGTCACAACAAATATTTTGAGAAGAGATGGAACTTTGCCTGTTAGAAAAATTTGGCACATAATATGAACTAAAGGATCTAGGACGAATATGTGGTGTTTTTCTATCATTTTAGATGATATATCATCTATTTCTTCCTTGGAAACAGGTTTCAATGTCATAGAATTCATTAACGAGGGGTATTCGATTGCGACGTTAGTGGTGGGTTCCCTTATTTGTGATGCCATGTTCAAACCAGCATTCACAAAATAATCATGGTAATAATTTGCAATATCACTTTCATTTTGTTGGAAAGCGTGATAAAATTTTTTATCAGTTATTGAATATAAGAAACTTCAAAACTTTTTTTTCGTAATAATTTTCTTTGTATATAAATATAATATATATATATATATATATATATATATCACCGTGTTCAAAGATTTCATTGTCATCTGGTAATTATATATATATATACATATATATGGATACAAAGAAAATTATTACGAAAAAAAAGTTTTGAAGTTTCTTATATTCAATAACTGATAAAAAATTTTATCATGCTTTCCAACAAATGAAATTATTATTTGAATAACTTGTTGAGTAATTGACTACAATTCAAATTACTTTCTTCACAATACTCAACACAATCTACAAAAAAAAATACATTTACCTTCGGCAGCTATCTCCAAAATCATTTCCAATGGAAAATCAATTTTTAGGCCACCGCTAACTACAAATGCAACTTACCTGAATTAGATGAAGTATTACCTCCTCTACTGTTACGTGTATTCCGGATTCTCCTCAAGGAACCTTGTCTGCGTCTGCGGTGCGGTCTGTTATTATTAGCGCCTGGAGTTTTCTTCCAAAGATAATAAAATTCTACTAGTTCAGGCTAAAAAAAACATCAGGTATGAAATGAATGTGTTAACTACATTTTGAAAAGTGCAACAGCCATGAAATCATGAATATCTGAATTTGTGAAAATTGTGTTTATTTATTTAGGCTGCCGTTTTCTTCAAATTATAATTCTTTACTTCTTCACTGCCAAAAAGTACTTTGCATTAAGATTTCGTTTCACGGTCTTTCGAGTTCCTAAGGGGTACGGCCGTGTGGGGGGAAGTAAATTTCGAGAGAAATGTGGGCTGGGCTTCAGCCTTCGTGAGCGAGCCCGAGGTACTTCAAAGTTCGTCTTGTGAGAAGGGGACTGTCACCCTATTGAAGGCGATTAGCACATTGTGCCAGTGGCTTACCAATTTAGTTGTTCGGATAAATTGTAACTTGTTAAGTACTGATTTGTATCATTTTGTGGTTGCCCCATTGAATAGATATGAAAGAAATAACAATGAATATATTCTCAATGAACAATCATTTCAAAATGAATCATTAAAGTAATGAGGTGTGAGTGGAAATCGTGGGGGCATAGGGCGTGAATATTTGTAGGTTCCTACCTACCAATATTTCCAGAGCATTCGAGCCATATAAATGAGACAAATGAAATATACAGGGTGTTAATCAATGAATGGTCATATTTTCCCCCAGTAACAACAAAATTTCCATGACGTCATGAAGTGTCTCTTTGTGAGCATATTCAATATTACGAATTTCATGGAAGTAGCTGAAGAAAGAAAGTCGAGAAGGATATGTAGAATAGGTCATCAATATAGAATAGGTGCGAAATTCATAGCAAAATTTGTGATTTGCGGACAAAATAATCAAATTCTTTGTCCTTTTTCTACGTTTTTCCTCTAAATTATTTTGAAAATTTACTTTCCTTGTATGTGTACTCGAGGCTTCCGCGGTCGGATATGTGCTGACTGGAACTTCCGGTTGAACCGCGTCTGACAATCTTTACTTTGTCAAGATGAGTGCTGGGGGTTAAGGAGACTTAGGCCTCGCAACCAAGTCAAGAAGCCTTGAGAATGACTCCAAAGTGGGAGTCGAAACGTCTAAAGAAGAACAATTCCAGACGCGGTTCATCCGGAAGTTCCAGACAGCACATATCCGACCGCGGAAGACTATCCGAGCACATATATATATACTTAATTGAACTGGTCGATACTTAATGAACATCCACATTAACAAAAATATCAGTTTTCTGTACGATTCTCACAAGACATGTGTTTTCTTTGTCGCAAACGACTGCTCTATTCTAATCTAGTTTATGATTGAAAAAACAATATTTCGTAATAAATATTGGTTCAATAATAATAATTAATTCCAACTTAACATTGTACGGTGCAAAATCAATAAGGTTATGCTGAATAATATTTCTTCCAACAATGTGGAATTTGCTTTTTAAACTCGTTAAACTTCGTGGTATTAGCCAGGGGAGTAGTTGTTTTCTAATAGGTGTTAGTCCGTCAACCTACAGTGTAGGTGAGTTGAGGCTGGCCTGAACAAATTGTTCATTTTTTGAATATTTGATTTAAAGCCAGTCTTCAAGCATTCCCATGAATATTTATTTTATTCGGATTTTCCTTGTACAAGGAATTGGGACCATGCGGATATGCTCTTGGTTAGTACCTAGTCTACGGGCAGATGGCGCAGCAACGGCTATTTAGCTTGTTGTTTGTATCAGCCTAGGTCTAGGGAAGATACTCTGCTCGAGTATGATTTTTAATTATGGGAAGTCATCGACTTATGTTGATGATGGCACTGCCTTGCACTGATGAGAGGCCAAATAGCCCGAAACCGGTCTGCAAGTGTGTCCCGTCCCAATAATTGAAAATCAATTCTGGTGGTGTATCGCCAAGAGCATATGTGGAATTTCTTCTGTGAAGAATCCCACACTAACACCTGTTGGATGTAATCCAATGCCCTTCGTGGTATTAGCCAGGGGAGTAGTTGTTTTCTAATAGGTGTTAGTCCGTCAACCTACAGTGTAGGTGAGTTGAGGCTGGCCTGAACAAATTGTTCATTTTTTGAATATTTGACTTTTTAAACTCGATTTCCAATGTTGGAATTACAATAACTGTCCAATATTGTTCTGGAGATTACATCATTGATTTATAGCATATTGGCGTAATATACTGCTTAATAAGTACGAATATTAAAATCGTGATTTTTTAATCACAACCTACGAATGGTATTATAATTTCAACAGTGACGACATATCGTTCACAAACTCATATCTCAATTTTGGTAATACAGTATTTGATTATAAATCGAAAAATTCAGACATAAAAACTAGAATATTAAAATTACGTTTTGTTGCCAGATTCATGAAGTGTGCCTCTACTGGCAATCTCTTGAAGAGATTTTTTAGTTATAATTGTTCAAATTCAAGAATGCGAGAGATCGAGAATTTGGACTTACGATTTTTGGGGTATCCCTAATAGCACACATTGTCCTAGGGACGTCCCTATTTGGTACAATTCATGTCCGAACGTCCCGGATCTGAATTCGTTGTCGAAGGGACGTCCTATTCAGTACACTTTTCATCATTTCCACGAACGATATTCCCATAGATGTCCTATGGATGTCCCGAGGAAGATTGATCAGAAAATGTCCCGTTGGAGGTGTACATAGGACGTTCCAATCGGTACATCTCATATAATGTCCTTGAGAGGACGTCCATGGGACTTTCACGACAGTACATATTTTTAAAAGTCCCTAATAACAACATCCTATGGACGTCCCAATTGATATATCCCATATGATGTCCCTGCGAGGACGTTCTTGGCATGTCCCGAATAGTACTTGTAAAAAAAGCCCTAAGAACAACATCCTATGGACGTCCCAAATGGATCTAAAAATAATTCCCAAGGGGGGACGTCCATGGGATGTCTCTGCTAGGTACACGTTGGGAATGTCTGTAAGAAACGAAATGGTAGTAGAAAAAATATTTTGAAAGAAAATTACAGATGTGTCATGTCACCTCATGAAAAGGAGGGCTGGGGCGGGACCAATTCCTGCATATCGCAACGGAGCGAGTTGTCGAAAAGCGACGTTACGTATAGAATACACGGTAATCTGATGCCACGTCATTGTGGAGGAGAACAAGCACGCCAAGTGGGGAGGGGAAGGATATTGGAGGTTACTAGTTATGTACTGTGCTTAGTACTGTGGTTATGTTATTCTGTTATGGTTACGAAGATCTTTGCACGTTTAGATTTTGATGGAAGCTATATAAAAACATTTGGATTGTATAAAAATCCACTTAAGGAGTGCAGTGATTCAGTGATTACCAACCCTCTGTACTACTGTTGATGCTGATTGATGAGAGATGAGATTGTAGAAGGTTCGTAATAGTTCGTAAGTAATGCAACAATCACGTGCGGCTTCTCTGCCATTTTAGTATTTTGTAACGAACTGCATCTGGCCTGGTCTCGGTCGTTGGATTTTGTTGTGAACAAGAGTTTTTGTTTCATTTTCCTAGAAGTACAGTTAGTTGTTTTATGTGATTACCAATAATCTGTGGATTGTAGTTATAATTTGATTCTAGTTTAACTTTCAATTGATTCAATTACATAATATGAATAATAACAAAAGAAAACTGAGTATATCGAAACGTCATAGAAATAGAATTGTCAAGAGGTATTCTCAAGCCCTGAATATAGAAAATGTACCAGTGACTGATCCATTATTTTTTCCATCAAATTCAGATACATCTGATATTGAGATAGTGACCCCCTTCGAAGTAGAGGAGTCTGATGCATTAATGCTAAACATTGCAAGTACATCAGATATAAGTAGTCAATCACATCAAATTTCTAGTCCTGAGAGAGGTGTACCAATTGATGACATTGATTTAATTGTCAATTCGAATATTGAGAGAGTAGTTGAGTTCAATGATCTAAAACTAATAAGAGAAATAACTAGTACTTCAAATCATAACGTCTCTGATCTATTATCTAACTGGGCTACTTCACAAAAAATCCCCCACAATGCAGTGACAAATTTGTTGAGCATTCTCAAAACAGTGCCAGCATTGAAAGACTTGCCAGCAGATGCTCGCACTCTCTTGCATTGCCCCCGACAACTTCTACTCAAAAATATTTTTCCCGGAAAGTATTATCATTTTGGTTTGGAAAAATCTGTCTTGAAATTATTGCACAAAATTGGTGGTAAAAATTTCAGTAATGTGGAAATATGTGTTAACATAGATGGGCTACCATTGGCAAAAAGTTCTGGTAGCCAGATTTATCCCATACTTTTTAATTTGTATATGAACCCAAAAGAAGTAGGAATTATTGGTATATATCATGGTTTCGAAAAGCCAAAGGATGCCAATGAATTTTTGGGTGAGTTCATAAATGAAGCTGTCAGTTTAATTAATAGTGGTGTTCTTTATAATGATCACTTATATCCTTTCAAAATAAAAGCATTCATTTGTGATGCACCAGCCAAAAGTTTCATCACCTACACCACAGGACACACAGGCTACTATAGCTGTTCGAAATGTCATATAAAAGGACAATATCGTGAAAATAGAATATGTTTTGCTGATATGGACAATTTGCTAAAAAGAACTGATGCAGGATTTAGACAAAAGGTTAATGAAAAACATCATGTTGGTACATCTATTTTAGAAAAATTACCCAATTTTGATATGATATCTGGTGTTGTCTTAGACTATATGCATTTGATTTGTTTAGGTACCGTTAGAAAACTCTTATATCTGTGGTGTTTCGATACAAAATCTGGCAGTAAATTATCTCAAAGAGATCTTTCAAGAATTTCACAATCCTTAGAAACACAAAGGAAAAACATACCTAATGAATTTTCAAGGAAACCTAGAACACTTTCTGAAGTGAAGCGTTGGAAAGCAACAGAATTCCGACAGTTTCTGTTTTATACCGGTCCTGTGATTTTAAAATCAATTTTACCACCAGATAATTACAGAAATTTCATGTCTTTGTTTGTGGGAACTCTCATTTTGACAAATTCTAAATACATTTCCAATAAGGATAATGCTGATACTATGATGAAATATTTTGTGGATAGTTTCCAAATTTTATATGGACCTAAAAATGTATCTCATAATATACATAATATGCTTCACATAGCTGATGATGTTGAACTTATGGGGAAATTGGACAGCTTCAGTGCATTTCCTTTCGAAAATAAACTTCAACAGTTGAAACGGCTCGTACGGAAAGGAGATAATCCATTATCCCAAATAGTGAAAAGGTTACATGAAGTAGAACACTGTGAAATTCCAGAAAACTCAGAAAATATTCAGTGTTTTCAAGTCGGAAAACAACATGATCTGGGTCCCCTCCTTCCTGGAACTAACTCTCCTCAGTATTTGGAATATAAATTCTATCATTCCACCTTGAAAATTTCCGAGCCTAACAACTGTTGCAGTTTGAACAATGGAAAAATAATAACAATAAAAAATTTTGTATCCCAAAATAATCAACCTGTAATAATTGGTTATGAGTATCTAACAAAGAAAGATTTATTTAAAAATCCATGTAAATCTTCATATCTTGATATATATGTTGTGAGTAACCCAGGACCTATTCAAATATTCTCATTACAGGATATTTCCCATAAATGTGTTAAACTAGATTATGGAATAAGTGAATTCACTATTTTCCCATTACTCCATTTAGATTGAAGTCTTGAATTATGGGGAAGAGTGGGGAGAAATGGGATGATTTTAACTTTTTATTTTTGTCTTTAATATGGGTGAAGTTTTATAAACACAAAATATGTCAGTTTATTTAGGATAAATATTTGGTAACATTCGGTAATTTTGTCCAGATATGTAAAAAGTCACTGTTATTAGCTAATGTTTTTTTTCATATCATGTCAAGTGTCCCATTCCTCCTGACCTTTAGGATAAATGGGATATGTCGCAGAAGGTTTGGGACGATAGATGAGAAATAGAAAGAGTAACCAAAATGTTCAAGAAACACTTTTATTAACTACTGTAGATATAATGATTGCAATCATTTTGTGCATTTTTTTTAATTTTTTTGGGTCTATATTCGAAACAGAAATAATATTTTAGAATTTGTCAAGACTTTTGAATAATAAAACTTCAAATTGCCGAATCTTAGGCTATGTTTGGTTAAGAACAGTCAACATAGGCTACTAAACAGAAATGAAGAAAAAAATCAACAATACTTCAGATACATTGTTTAACCAAGAACTCGGAGTGGTCAATGCTGAGTGGTAATGTAATTTTACAAATCAATAGAGAACTCTAGATTTTCATGGCACGCTTAGTACCGCCATATTCAAACTGCAACTTATATCAAATATTTTTAATATTTTGAAATTACAACTCATTGTAGTCTATCCTGAGAGACCAAGATGGTAGATGTACTACAATATGTCTGCTTCTGGAATACGACACTCATCTAATTTTTCAGGGAAAGTAAAATAGAAATTAACTGTTTGCCTTCGCCAAAAATTAATTTCAAAGTCATCGTTCTCACCTGCGTCCCATTTCTCCTCACTCCCTATCTCAAAAACAAAATGGTACAGTAAAAATATATGCTTATTCCTTTACTCAATACAGAATGATACTATCCCGAATTTTCCAGCTTCACTCCAATTACTGTATAATTGTAAATTAATTGATTTAATGAACCAACCTTCTTCTTCTGTATATATTTTTCCTTACTATATAAAGGATATTTTCTTTATCTTTAATTGTGTTAAGAATTTTTTTCTGGTAAATCATCTTAGTACAAAAGGTTGAGTGGAAATTGAAGGTATTATTTCAGGACATCTACGTGACTGAGATATATATCTGAGCCATTTAATTGGTTATGGAATGCTAGTAATAATTTCAGAGGCTTTCAATATTCAACTCTTATTGCACACACAGTATATTACGGTTTCTAGAGACATCATATTCTTCGCTCCAATGTAGAAGGAATATATTTCGAGTATAATTTACTGCAGGATATCATCACTGCATACATAATGTCATTAGTCAGATTCTCTTCACAATGGATGATGAACAGATGAACAATTTCATTTAGACTGAAACATTGTTGACCACTTTCAAACAAGCATGAAAATTCTAGATCAATATATAGCATAAAAAATACATTAGGTATATATCACAAGTTACTTTTTGTTGAATTAATTCACATATAGTTCTGTTTGACTTTTGGTGCTGCACATGATGTATATTATATTTCAGGATTCTCCACTATTTGAAAAAACAAAGCAGATACCAAGTTTTAGCCTCTTGCTTCGTTTTTAAGTATTATTGAAAAAAATATGTCGGCTACATGGACAATAGTGAAATTCATCTCAGACAACTCTGTCGAAGCTGTTCCAACTTCATGGGTTGCAGATGGCAAATGTGCCTGGCCAAATTATACAAAGGAACGTATAATGAAGGCAATAAGAACTTGTGAACCCCCTATGTCCTGTTGGAATCACCATGAAATCAAACCATTCAGGAATGCCACATATAGTATGTGAAAGTAATATAATCCTTTGGCACAATGACAGACATTCATATTTTTCAGAAAATTATGCTACTGCCAGACAAAAATCTATGAGGGCAGAAGAAACTTCAGATCTCAATTCGGATTGTGATAAAGCAGCAAAAAGAGTACCGAAAAAAACTAAAACATATTCTGATTATGAACAATCAGATGATTCGTCCTCAGAAAAACATACGACTGATGATGTGGAAGATATTTGTGAAATTCCACAAATTGTAATACGAAGAGCAGGTATGTGTGTTATCCAGATTATATCAGATCAGAAAAAATACACCTTTATTACTTCAGTACTGGTGTGTTACACACTCAAAATGATTCATAATTAATTGATTGAATAGTTAATAGTGAAGTTTTTTTCGATCATTTACATTATATCAATGATTAGTAAAGCTATGAAAACATACTTTATACCATTTATTCCAATTTCAGATGAAATAGAGCATGAATCACAAAACAATCTTGGGTGAGTACATATTTTCAATTCAACTTGGTATAAAAAAGAAACTACCTACCCAACTACGATTTTCAAAACAAAAATTATTGAAGAGATATGTACCATAATAGTAATGAAAACCAAATTTATAAGAATTACTGCATTCAGAAACTTTTATTTTATATACTTGGCTAAGGTACCTTTTGTTAAATTCTGTTTTTCATTTACTATTTGACTCTATTAGAAATACATTTTCCATCAAAATTGCATAAGTAGTTTTTGAGATGTTCGTCGACGAAATTTCCTTTTTAAAAACACCGAATAGAGAAAACAATTTTTTATCATTACTGAGTGATCCTTCCCTTACATGAGTGAACTGTGAAATAATAATCTACAGAAGATATTTTGTTTCAGAAATTATCAGCAATGATGTAGATAACGCATTCTCATAAAATATGTAAATTTGAAAGTAAATTTATCTGACCGGTTGATTTCAATCCAAGAAATATGAAGTTCATTTTTCCCCAGAAAATGTATTCTCTTGTAATCTCGTCTTCACCCAACTGCTCATAATTTTCCTTACTGCATAATTTTTTCGAAAATATAATGAAGTTTTTTTGTTTTGTTTCATACACAATTTTGGAACATACCAGTGCATCTAGGTCTACCAACACAGTGGAAAAAGAAATATTTTCAGTTGAAAAATGTACTTGTTGTGCAATTCACAAGCACGAAGCTGCTAATAATAATGGTATATAGCTTATGCACAAGGTTTGTTGTTATTACTAATCATCTTTTTATATTCACAGGTTTTCTTAAGCAAATCATCCGAAAATTAACCATTATGGAGATGGAAATTTGTGATATAAGGAAAATATTGGATAGAACCCCTGTTACTATCCCAGAAACAGAAAATATTTGGGGGGAATTCGATATTCCATTCAGCACTCTAGAAGGCCTGACTTCCTTCGAAGAATACCTCAGCAATGAGGAAAACATGAAAAAATCGGTAAGATATGTTTCAAATCAGAATATCAGTCACCCAAATAAAAATCTGGGGATATCAAAAAATGGTAAAAATAAAGTCATAGTTCTCTAATAATAATGATAATGAGTAATAATGATGATAAGTAATGTGTTTTCAATTTTGCATTGCAGATAACTGAATTATCCAGAATTGGGGGCGATAATGCAAATGAATTCATGAAAAGAGCCATGTCAAAATTAATTACCCACAAATTGGCAGCAGAATTCAGTTGGGTTGGCCTGAAAAAGAAAAAGATATTTTCTAAAATGAATATTTGTAACCTTCTAATACGTGAGTATGGGCCACTCTTTTTCATTTTAAAGTTTTCAATAAAAAGCAACTATATATAGTAAATATGAATATATTGAAACTTTTTTTTCAGAGGTCAATTACCCTAACACCAAAATGATATTTTTGCACTTGACGCGCGTTTCGCTAACAAGGTTAGCATCTTCAGAAGAAGAGAATTGAATCTCAATTTTCTTCTGAAGATGCTTATTGATCTCTACAAAAAGTTTCAACTTTAACACCAACGGTTCCAATCTCATCGTTTATGAATATATTGATTTCTTTGTTGGAATCTAACTATTTTAAAAAATATATGTGTTGCAGGATCAGGTCAACAAAATGGGAAAACGTCTGCATCAACCATAAAAGAAATGGAAGATGGCATCAGAAAAGTGTTAAGAAGAGCAGCCGAAAGGGCGATTGCCGAAGAGAAGAGACTGGCTAGACAATGAATGGCCTTTATTCAATGAAATAATTCATATATTTGAGTTTTATTTTAACATGTTTCAATTTTAGAAATATATAATGTTGATTTTTTTAGAATAAATTAATTTCATTTCAACTAAATTTCAAAAAGAAATTCTCGAAATAATATTTCATAAATATCTAGCAACCACTCCTCGGCCAGAGAGCGTTTTTGCGATATATACAGTGTGTGTCCTCGTACAATAAGTTGGCGACATATGAAAAACTTTTTTTTTTGGAAAAAAGTTATTCTGCACGTTCTGGAACCTAATATATTGAATAATCAAAACTTAAAATTTGGCAGTCGTGTACGGTAGTGTCAAAAAATATGATAGTACAAGTACTTTCAATAATTCTTATTAAGAAAAGTTGTTCGGAATTAATAATCATGTATCTATCTCCAAAAAATATATATTTTTCTCTACAGTAAAACTAATAAGTTTACCCATTTCTACAGAAATTTTTGTGAAAAATAGCTGAGGAATCTATAAAAATCCGTTTATTTTTAGCATATGATTACCTATTTGAAAGTTATTCTCAATTCTGAACAATTTTCATTAAAATAATTTTCGGTATTGTCCCATAAAAGTACTTTCTTTTGTATCAAGTTCATATTTTTTGATACCATTCGTATATACCACAGAGAAATTTTAATATTGTTTATAAATAATTAGGTTCACAAAAAGTTTTCCATATGTCGCCATCTCAAGTGGAAACATTGTATATATTAGGAGTCAATAACTTATTAATTTATTAGTGGGATTTCATTCTGTTCTAAAAGTATATCCTCGATGACTTGTAGTGACACCATATTATGTGATTCACCGTAAAAGTATCTTGGTTATATTTCTGAGGCGATTCTGGAATTCCAAAAATGATACAAATTCAATTTTTCAACAAGATTTCATTTTATTAAAAGTCATAGAAATGAAAACGGTGTTTTATAGCGAAAAAAAAAATATAAAACCCTTTGACATCTTGTATTTTTGTATATTGCAAAAAAAACTGTTGTGAACAATTTTGAATGATTTTTAAATTGCGGAATCGGTTTAGAAATAAGCAAGGGGCCCTTTTAATGGTGAATCATCTGGTACCGTATGCTATCTAACTCGGTGCAGTATGGTATGTTCAATGGACGTCCTTCGGAAAATTCGATGGACGTCCTTCGGAACATTCGATGGACATCCGTCGGGTCGTTCGATGGACGTCCTTCGGAACATTCGATGGACGTCCGTCGGGTCGTTCGATGGACGTCCGTCGGGTCGTTCGATGGACGTCCGTCGGGTCGTTCGATGGACGTCCGTCGGGTCGTTCGATGGACGTCCGTTGGGACCTGCAATGGATGTCCAGCAGCATTCATAGGGACGTTCGAGCCATATTTGAGGATGTCCAGTGGTTGTTCTTGCTGCTCGAAAATTTGTACTTCAGGAATTACGTCCTTGAATGACGTCCTAGGGACACCCTGACAGGACGTCCCTAGTTAGTCCACAAGTGGGACATTTGTGCGTCCCATAGACGTCCTATGGACGTACACGGTACTAAATTTGAACGTCCTATGGACCTTCTGAATGTCCCAACAGGACGTCCGAAAGATGTCCATTGGTCATCATTGTGCTATTAGGGATTAGTCAACGCACCAAGGTTTTAATAAATCTTGGATTGATATATTGAGTGGATATTTCTTCGTTATTGGCGGTGGAGTTATCACTATTTCTTTTGGGCATTTGGCGCTGTTCACCGTAGGAGTTTAAGTTGACTTTATATCATGGAGTTCAGATTTGTCGCTTTCAGTTGATTCGATATTTGGCTTCAGTTGGAGGTTGGTTTCATTGAATGTAATTTAGCTGGATTCTTCCACTTGTGCAGCAATGTGTCATTTATAAGTTAAAGCAAACTTGGTGATCTTGAGAGGAAAATATCTGATATGAGGTGTTTTCAACAGGTGATTCTAGAATGTGTTTCTGAGGGGGTAAATGCAATGACCTAGAACTGCTAGACGGCATTATTTACACTTTTTTGTGGTCCCTATGCTTGGTCACAGTCTGAGCTCGTTGTTTTTTTGATTCAGTATCTGGGACAGCTATTTCGTATAGTTGTCAATCACGAACATTTTTGACAGTTGAATAATTTTTATTGTTAGTGTTTATGAAGTGTTACGGCCACAGATTTCGATAGCAGCAGCAGTGACTGCTTCTAAAAACAGTTCAAATTGTGTTTTCAACGTTCCAAAGACATATCAAAATAACTCATTATTAGCGGTGGGTGTTTCAGGTTAAGTGAAGTAAACATAGGCGTATGTTGTGTGTTTTTTTTCCAGGTTTGGTGATTTATCAGTGCCAATGTTTATGATAACTAAACTATGAGATAGAAGTATAACATAATTTTATTCCGGAAAATGCATAACATGAACAACCATGTTATGAGATAGAATGACAGTACATAATAACCAATGTTCATCCATAATGTTGAAGAAAACTTCATGGCTAAAACGTTGAAGGCGTAAATGTGTGATATACGTTCTGTATGAACATCTCTGGTAACTAAACTGAAATGTGGCCAGACGAGTTATGAACAGCAGCTGATACTGTTGGGTCTATGGATATACAGAAAAATTAAGATGTTTGATATTTATATTTCGTGCTTTCTTGATTTATGAAATATCTATTTACACTTTTCCATTGCTATTCTTTGTAATAAAAAAAATTATGCTACTCTATTCATTATACAGGGTGTTGTATACGATTTCAGACGAAATATGTCTATTTCTTTCATAAGCTATCCTACAATGTTTACCGCTTAGTTTGCAAAGCCATTTACCTCACATTGTGAGGAGAACGGTTTGGAATGGGTGTTTTGATGGCAAAAAATTCGTTTTCAGCTCGAGATCCCAGTCTACAATGATCCATATCCCTCCACCCAAAAGGTAAATACGGTTAATGTACAGTGACTCATATTGTTATTTAATCATTTTCGATATATTTTGAATGAGTTCATACCGTGACTAGCTCTATCTGTCCTCTCAATATTCTAAGGGTAAATGTACACTTGTCGGCGGAACCTCAAGATGTGTTTATATTCTGGATCGGATGAGGCGATTCTAAGGAATGTTGTTGAGGACATTGATCGGATCCCTAACCTTCTTAGGTCGGTTTCAAGGATGAATTTAGGTTTGGTAGGAGATACATTTAACATTATAAATTTTTCACTGGGTGTAATTAGAAGGCGTGCATGGAGTTCTTTATTGTTGATTTCTATTATTCCTTTGTGGTTTTCGATTAATTGTTCTACTACCGATTTTGTTCCCAAGGGAAAAGGTACTCTTTGAGTTTCATCCCATCTATTGAGTCCAAAAGTGTTTCGTTATCAATTTCGTTTCCGATGAATGAATTAACAAATTCATTATGTGGAAAATATATTTTATGTAAAATGATCATTTTAAGAAATTACCATTACTTACTGTGTCTCGATGAGGTAGAAGGTCCTTTCTTATCCTAAAGAAATTCTTCCCAAACTGCCTTAATCCTTTTACAAATCTTTTGGTTTCCTCTTCACTCCATTTCTTATCTATTCCTTTAGGTACTGGACATTTCACTAAGGCCTGAAGAGCTTTTCCAGGATCATATCCGGAATCATGAAGCTGTAAGAAGTATCATACATTTGTTTCTTATCTCAAACGAGCATGACAAAAAAAATTGTGGGATATATGTTTCACCTTCCAGTTTTGAAAGGACCTCGCAACCATTTATTTGGAAAAGGGCTTTTGGTAAATATATATGAAAGACCTCGATGAGCTGATGAAAATTCAAATATACAATATTGCCGTAAGAATGATATTTTTGCTGCAACAGGGCCTGGAATTTCACAATTACAATGTTGAGAGTCGTTCTTGCAACAGTATGCTTCAAGATTCAAGAATTTGCAAAAAAAAACTATTAGATTAGAACCTTTGGAAGTTTTTCTAGAGATCAATTAACACCAAACTAATATCACTTGCACTTGACACGCGTTTCGCTAACAATGTTAGCATCTTCAGAAGAAAATTGATAATCAAGAGACTCAAAAAGTAATTGATCTCTTAAAAAAGTCGGGAATTTGCGTCCATTCTTGATTCCGATCAAAAAGTAATATACTGTTTGAATGTACCACCCCATACTTTCTCTAAACAGTATTTGAAACTTCTCCTAGAGATCAATTACCCCTACACCAAACTGATATTTTTGCATTTGACGCTCGTTCCGCTAGCAAGGTTAGCATCTTCAGGAGAATTGATAATAAATCTAAATCAGCTGTTATTATTGTTTATTTTGAATAATTTCTCAACAATAGATTAAATTAAGATCAAGTTATTCGATTTCAGAAGATCCTTCAAATACTCAAGAGCTTGGCAAATGACACTATTCAAGAATATATTCAACTCACCAAGCTTTGCACGGATAGAAATAATTTTTAATATAATGGCTTCTATTATCCACAACACGAAGGCCATGAGTAACCCATTGTCTCCATTTGTAGCGAACCTGTTCATGGGTAAGTTTCAGACGGATGCTAAAAAAGAACTGTTACTTTCCTAGGGCCTGGATCAGATATGTTGAGGGGATATTCGTTGTAGTGGATACAAGGATTACCACAATTGCAAATGTCCTTTCAGCACTGAACAGCAGATGTAAGACTATAAAATTCACGTACGAAGTAGAAAAAGGACGAAAGTAGCCATTCTCAGATGTATTTGTTATGAGGAACGAACAGAAAAAGAGTGTGACATTTACAGCAAAGACACAAACACACTCAGATTCATTCCCAACGACTCGAATCATTGTCCACAACATAAAATGGAGTGATTAGGTCCGTAGCTGAAGTGAACGGTTTTAACCCAGAAATAGTTGATAAGATGATTAGAAAATGTAAATTTAGGAAAACACTAGGTGAATCTTCGACTTTTCAAAAAGATGACTCAAACAGATATTCGATAAAGTGAATATGAAAATTGCATATAAAACTTCTAACGAATTACAACAGCTTCTTGGTAACCCAAAAGATAAATCAGAAAACACAGAAAAGTCAGGAATTTACGAAATCAGTTGTCAAGATTGCAAATACATCGGCCAGGGCCGACGATTAGAACCCGTTTCAAGGGGCATGTTGCACACATGAAATACGAGAAGGTAGAAAAATCCAGTGTCGCCCAACACCAAAAATTTGTGGAAACAATCTGACACTGATCAAGCACGTGCATGACACAAGACTTGATGCATGTGACAGTCTAGAAATAACGAAATGTAAAAGCAGCATGAATGGTGATAGGGGACTTAAATTTATCAGCCCGCTATTTAATCTATTGTTGAGAAATTATTCAGAATAATCAGTAATAACAAATGAAGACCATATCGGACCAAAAACTTTGTGGCTGCACTAATTTATTGTCGAGAAAATAATTGAAATAAGTAGCAGTAACAAACTTAGTCCATATCAGCCGAAAAACTTTTGGTATATGAACAGCTAACCCTAGGCTTTAGATTTAGTATCAATTTGGATCTCCTGAAGATGCTAACCTTTGCGCTTTGAGTGCAAAAATATCAGTTAGGTGTTAGGGTATTTGATCTGTAGGCAAAGTTTCATCTTTTACACCAAAGGTTCCAATCTTATCTCGTTTATACTAAACAGTATTGATAAAAGATTTGTAGTGTAGTACGGTACTAACTATTCATATTATATTCATCAAAATCTTCCCAAAATTCAAAGACTAGACTTTTTTTTCGCATCTTCTCATCAAGGGTTTTTTGTTGGGCTCTCCTTCTAAACCCGTCCCGTCCGATTGGATTCGTTGGTTTTTAAATTTCACAGCGTTACCGGAGTTGGTCAACAATTATCATAATTTTGTTGTTCGAATAACATTACCGCATTTTTTCTTGTTTAGAAATTTCGCAATAATGTTCATAAATTGTGTCGAGACTGAGACTTTTGACATCTGATATCATGAATATTTGAATTCAAATTCATTTTTATTGAATCAATCACAAATTAGAGTCTTGTATTAGAGTATTCAGAATATTTCCTATTTTACTAAAGAATGGGAATTAATTCTTCTTCCAACGAAATCAATTGAACACCTCCAAATATTAGAGAATAGTCGAATAATGCTAGCATAGAACTGCTACCTACCTGTTTCAAGTATCAAATTGATTTTTCAGCGAATCTCAAAATTGACGGCAGGAGGAAAAATGATGTTTTCAACTGGTAAACGCGTTGTCCCAAAAACATGCATTTGTTTGTACTAGTTGAACAAATAAATATTATGCTCTAGCTCTAACTTCAAAATCAGATAGAACTGTTCTGACGCCATTAATAATGTTTGTAACCTACCACAATCTGAAAAAATGAGAATTAATAGTGGAATCTATACAAGTATAGAAGGGCAGATATTTAATCTACCCCGAAAAGTTGTTGCGTCTATTGAAAAACAGTTCCTTCTGGATAGAACAAGTCCAATTAATCAACAACTTCTCGTATATCTCAAATTTTGTCTGTCAATAAAAAAAAAGCTGATATATATATATATATATATATATATATGAATATACCTATGGTTAACGTGTTAACGTTTCGGAAACTAACAGGTCTATTGTACCGAAACAAATTCTCACCCTAGCAGGTTTTAATTCGTACAAATAAAATTGTCTATTTTCTCAAAAAAAACCCAACCGAACTTCACTGTTTATTCGAATTTGGACCTTTTGTTTGTTTGTTTGTTATAAGATGAAACTGTGTGTCATTTACCATTTTCATAGAACCTTTTCGACTTTGACATTTACAAAAATCATAAAATCAATAACATTATTAAAATCGTAGATTTCTTGGCGTTGAAAGAACTTCAACTTATAATATTGTGTTCGTCTTTTGACAACTAGATGGCGAAACGCGAGGTTAAATTTGCTCATTATTTTACAAATATCAACCAGTGACAAAGTTTCAATAATTGTGGGTTGCCTACCGATTATTCTCAAGAAAGAATTTGAATCTGCATTCATTTCGAGCGTTGTACAAAAAAAAGGTTCGAATCCTCACACATACAAAAACTTTTGAACTTTTTTTTGACTAGTGTTCTTTATCGCTGATTTACGGCCTTTTCCCCGTGAGCTTTGAACAGAGTAACACCTATTGAAAATTAGATTGTCATAATTATTGCGTTATAAAGTTTGAGCCATTCGGCAAAAGGGAGAAACTGATCGTTATCAGTCAACTACTCCATGCAGGTCATTTTTTGTAGGTAAGTTGCATTAACTGTATGAATTTGAACATTCAAACTTGCTTTTGCTTTTATGCATGTAATTTTTTTTGCTCTTGGCTATTTCGTCATAGGTACCCAGTTGTTGAAATAAAGTCAAACTACTTTTCTTTCTTCATAAAATATTTATATTGATGTATCATATTGATTTATAATTAATTGTTTGCCTTCTGTGCATGTATGAATTGTTGAATTGTTAACCATGTCATTCAAAATTTTGATATTAACATTCTCCACATTTTTTGTAGCGTATAACTAAAGCAATCGAATATACGAGATATTTCAACGCCACCTCTTGGATTTTATTAACCAGCCAACCCACACCCACTTCTCGTTGAGCCTACATCTGGTTCAGCACACTATTCTGTAACTCATAGCGATGTCGTTATCCAACGATAATCGTTAATAAACGATATTTGTGTCAAATCTTATTGAGCTGGCTACCGACAGTCGTTTGATAACGGATCGTTCATTAACGGCGTTTTACGGAATAGACCTGTAAATCCGTTTCCGTTCTCAAAACTTATACGCAAATTCCTGTCAAATGCAAATATCTCTTGTTGGCAATCTTCGTAATTGATATTTGTCAAATATTTCAAATCTGACATAACATTTTGGCTGGTCGAGAAGAGGCGAAATTAGCTAGAAACTCTGGTGATGTTGACTGCGGAGGAATACCATTTACTGTTATTACTGGTGGAGCCTGCCTGGCGAAAAAGATCATTCAGTGTAAATTATGATATGGTGTGGTGAGTTATCTGCTTATATCAAATTTGGCTCGAGTATTTCATTTGATTTTATTTTTCAGGCTCATATAATAGGCTACACAGAAAAGGTTTTGTCAGAAACAAATAATAGTTGAAGGTTTCAAATGTAGTTGGAAGATGCATGGACTTAAATTCATGAAAATGATTGCCGATGGAGATTTATATGTGCACAGTAAGTCGTTTCCTGCATGTCGCCCATTTCCTCGAAATTTATTGTTAGTAGCGAGGAATATGTTTTATTCTATGAACAGGATGGCTTTTATCATCAATATTGATATTGTTCAGTACATTTATTTTTGGATAATAGTTTATTGTATTTCATAAATAAAATTATGTATTTTTCAATTATCTTTTTGATAACTCATTTCTTCATAGAAATGTCATTTATTCTACTTTTCGCTCATTCAACGTGATATTTCATTGTTTTCAATAAAACTCTCTTTGAATATCAGTCGCAGTTCATTCTGTCAAGCTCATTTCATTTAATCTCCACTTACCAAGTAAATTGCCAATTTGACGTTTTCTATAAATTAACTCGTTTCTCGAGTGATTTTGAGGGGTGAAAAAAGACAAAAATTACTGAACCGAGTCTTGAATCGGAAATTGTACTTGCGTTGAATGATTTCTGAGTTGCAATGTAAGGAAAAATTATTGAGTCGTGGTTGCCTGGATGCCAATCATAATGGGTGGGGTATCTTTATCGAATACACAGACCGACCCGGTAGCACTGTTGTTTTTTCTGGGTTTCCCTACAGTTGAAATAGTAAGTGCACTACTGTGAAAATTACTAAAAAGCCCCAAAATAATTAGCCGACCCTTGCCTTCCGGGCGCACTCGTAAAAGTGTTTAAACGTCAGGCCCAAATACCTGCAGACCGCGGCTAATGAACCCGGGAGCCGTTATCAATGTAGACACCGGCCATGAAAGCGTATACTCTTTGGGTATCTCATATCACCTTCAATCATAATTGATGGATAGCCGTTAAATAATATTCTTACCACGTCTAAAGCGTTTATTGTAGTATCGTCTCTTGAAGCAGCGTTTGCACCATCTTCAGGACAGCCTCCATCACACATTCCGGCAAAAGCTGCCATAGACCTGGCAGCACGCAGATACATAAGTAGATCAGCATCTAGTGTCATGGCTGGCACCCATCTCAGCTCCTCACGAACGTGTGTTAGTTCTGGGTCAGGCGACAGTTGTTCTGGTGGTACACCAGGACGATACTCAGGTAAACGAGCCTGTGGGAGGATGTAAATGATAGGCTAGGTGACTTGTATTCAAAAGCAGATTGAAAATTCTAAGAATCACCGAGCATGGCAAACCGTTTTTAATAAAATTCAACGAGTAGAACACCGAACAGAAAACACTTCCACACAACGTGCGTTTCGACACCCAATTTGCCATCTTAAGGAGAAGTGACTGAATTTAAAATTGTTACTGTTATATTAAACCGTTTTTCAAGCTGTGCAATTCTAAGAAATACTATCTGACCCACTTTGCTATCAACAGACCGACTGGGATCAGTCCTTGTCTCCATTTGTAAACCGTTAGCTATTTCCAGACTTTCAAACATATTGAGGAACCTGTTGATGTTTTTATCTAACCAATCCATCTAGCCAATGTCAAACAGCTTTCATTTATTCTGGGAACTTATTCTAAATTTTTCAGCAACACAATATCCTGATAGATCAAATGAATTATAACACTCGCCATCAACGCATTTTAAAGTTGGCATCAGACCTAAACCTACTTTAAGCTTAATTCGAACCTAGTGAAGAAAATGTAATAAATCCTGAGATTTTAGTCTTCGATGTTCAGTATTTGTTTAGTTTTTCTCAATTGATTCGAGGTGAAATCGTAACGATAAATAACAAGGTGAACGAATAATGGCTCAGAACAATTAGTAGAAATGTGCGGAAGCCACTTATTCGACAAATAAACGAATTAGGAGTCGTCTAACGAGAATTTCGGATTAACTCAGCGACTTTCCCCTAAAATTATCGTATGCCAATCTTCGCTACACTATGGCCCATAAAAGGTTACTCAATACCCTGTATGATCTCTCGAAACAAGGCCTATGAGGAAACGGCCTTCTCTGCAAATCAAATAGTAGCTCGATAATAATTTATTAGTCAACATCATCTATGACAAGCACCTCGTTGTCTGCCACGGAAGGAACGAATGTAGAAATTGAGACCAATACAAAAAAACTAATGACCTGCAACCTGTTTTTGGACTAACTGATCCACGTCCTTGCGTGGGAGCTCAACACCAACAACCTTGATCAAATTCTATATGAAACCAAAAACAAATATCCCACACTCATCCAACAGAATGGAATCACCAAAAATGGGATGGAAATTTTTGTTTTTCTGCAATTGTCGCAGGACTTCACATAAATTTTCATACTCCTCTGTAAATTCGGGTGATAAACTTCATTTCGAATGGCTAGCCAGGTTTTATAGACCCTATAATGCCCTATGGCAATATGATAGTTCATTATAAACTCTCCCACCATCGAGGTCGGAACGTATAACAACACATTTTCCTTACTGGACCCATTTTGATTAGAACATAGTAAGGACAGTTCAGTCTGAAAAAATTGACATTTCGACGCTTCCATTGTGAAACCGGCCTGCTTCAACCGTTGAAAAACCTCATTCAGGTGGTCCTGGTACTGCTACACACTTGATGAGGCCACTAGTAGGTCATCTATATCAAGAAGCTAGAAAATTCTGCCCCAAATATTTTATCGATGGCCTTGGAGAAGAAAGCTACTGCAGTCGAAATACCATAAGGTAGGACACACCAACGATAAGTTTTCGTGCCAACCATAAATCTGGTATATTTCCTATCTTCCTGTCGAATCGGTATCTGCCAATAGCTTTGCGATAGATAATTTTTTATAGAAACATTTTTCCGTTCAACGACTTGATGATGTCATCAATCCTCAAAGGTATCTCCCTGTCATGCTGAATGACAGAGCTGAGATGACTGGATTCGAGGATTCACGGTGGTCAGAAGGGGAGAAATATAGGGAGTACTTGCCCGTTCGATAATACCCAATTTTGACATTTGGTGAATGGCTTTATTTACTGCATCCCGGTAAGCCACTGGGATCGAGTATGGTTTGATAAAGGATGGTTTATCATCTCTCAAAACTATTGTATGTTCATAAAGATTTGTCCTACCAGGTATATTCGAAAATATCTTTTTATAATAAAGATATCAAATCTCTAAAAGAATTTTTTCATCCACAGACAGGCCAAGACACTTTGACGCCACGTTATCAACATCAATTTCGCTAACAATCAAGTCTACAAGAGAATAGCAAGCTTTACGATGTGAGTATCCGTTCATGCTTCAAAATATTTTTTACAGCAATATTACTACGGTTCACAGTTAAATGTATCGTTTTTTCTGGCTCATAACTTTTCTAAACTTACTTTCGAACGCACCCACTACTTTTTTGTCTGTGCATGAAAAATGAGGGATAATCAGGTGTACATCAGCTAGCTGAGCCCACACGGTATAGCTTAATACAGAGAGGGTGCTGCCAGTATCAATCTGCCGGCAACTGGTATCCATATGAAGAAAACTTCATGATGGGTGAACGAATATCATCTGGCTCTTAGCCGAAATAGGTCTTTTGCGCCTACTAAAGACATATTGGGAGGAAAATCAATTGCTCCTGTAGAAAAGGCGGCTGTAAATGTTTTGCCAAGACAACATATCTATTAAAATATTCCACAAATGAACCATCAGTATCTTTATAACGTGCAGGTTCAAGTTTCCGTTTGATTTGAAGTTGAATATTAGGATCCCAAAACTGATTTATGAATGCTCGTCTAAACACACCATAATTTCTAAACAAATTTCTGAATGTTTGGAACCATGTTTTTGTTGATTTTTCGAATAGAGGATTAATAACCAGGGTAAATTGGTTTATATTCATTGATGAAATGTTTTAAAAAGTTTCTACGTAGTCAAGAAAGTCAAGAGGATGCAGGGAGCCTTCATTATCAAAACTGGGTAATGATTTTACAAATTCCATTTCGTTGGTATATAAATTGGATATGTTGTACTAGTAATATTGTTTGCCTGAGGAACCATACTCCGACCATTATTATCATTATTGCCTAAACCTCGTAGATATTGAAAAAAATTCATTTGCTATGGAAGTTCGTTCTGAAATTTGATTCAATATAGGTAAATTCTGATTAAATATTGGTATATTTCAAGATGCATATAACCCTGGTGCGTTGACTTATACCTGAAAAATCGTAGTCATAAACTCTCGATATCTGGCATTCTTGATTTTGAAGAAATATAACTGAAGAAATCCCTTCGAGAGTTTGACACCAGAGGCGCACCTCACGAATCTGGTTTCGAAGCCTACCCTGATGCACTAAAATTTTAATCTGTGATGCCGTGAACGTCAACGGTCCCACCTTTCAATTAAATCAAATTTATAGGTTATGTCATGAATCATAACTTGATGATGCTTTTTCCTTTCGCTTTCAAGTTGATGAAATATGAAATAAAATATCTGTGAATGTGATTTCAAATGTGCCTAATCAATGGTTGTGAGTGAGACTGGGAAGTATAATGGATATCTGAGGAACCGAAGATAGGTAAGTAATTTTTCCTCTTTATTCAGTGTTCAAAAAATGAAAGGTAATTGTAACGTGATTACGAGCCGATGATATGAGGGAA
The DNA here is from genome assembly GCA_032362365.1 of Zygogramma bicolorata. NCBI lineage: Eukaryota > Metazoa > Arthropoda > Insecta > Coleoptera > Chrysomelidae > Zygogramma > Zygogramma bicolorata. The sequence goes on along the minus strand of JAVJAQ010001277.1, from coordinate 60,916 downwards.
GCAATACATGTTACGCGAGCGATTTATCATGGGTTTCGTCTGAAAACTACAAAGAAAGCATTCATCCACCCAAAAATAATGTCTCAAACAGTAACAATCAAAGAGGATTTGTCATCAATTTGATTTTGGTACTTATTTCGAAAATTATCTTTCTATTTAAAAGATAATTGATACATTTTCTAACAATAAGGAATCATTTACCTGCGGTACTTTATGAAGATGGATCGTAGATTCTGCACTAACACCACAAATAATGCAAAAATGCTTCATAATAAATCTAACTGTATGATGTTGAATGAGGAAAGGTGGCAACTAGTCTGTCAAAAAAAGGCTGGGCCTGGTGCTTACCTGGATTCCTTCCTCTTTCCAGAACTCGCCTTATTTTTTATGGTTGCAACCTCCTATTCAGGCTGATGAGAGCGTATAGTGGACTGTATGTTCGATCAATGAATTTTTGGAATAATTAATTCACTTGCACTTGTGAAAACTTTTCGTTCACGAGAATAGTGCCCGACACGGCTGAATATATATTCCATACTGCTATCTTCACGGTAAAGCACCAACAAAAACCTAGTCTGACAGACTGAACATTTAAATTTAAATACGGGGTGTACCGCGCAGATGGTGAATATTGAAGTAAATATTGAAACAAAGATTAAAATTTATGAATAACATTACCCAAATTATATTAATGAGCTTACTCTATCAAAAATAAAAAATAAATGAAATGATTCTAATAATTGAGCTGAGTGGAAACTTAACACTAACTATCAGTAAAAAATCAAACACGAACAGTAACAATGAACACATAAAAAGAACACAAACAAGTGAAACGTTAAGGAAACAATAAGAACTAGGTACAACTAAGATTTTGATTTTACTATAGGGACTTCCAGATGCATTCAAATTCAAATCGAAGTGTCAAACTTTTCAAAAAAATTGATAGGTTTCTATCAGACGAACTGGGCCTTACATATTTTTGTATACTGATGATTCTATTGGTGACGAAAAATCCCGCGAGGATTCAGCCAATAAGACCGTCGGTATCGACATTCACTCGTAAGCTGCCGCCTGGTTGGAAATGTAGCCTAAGAAAATCGCATTTGTATCACTACCTGTGTCACTACCTACCGTCAAAAAATATAAGCTCTGGCTTCGGTTTCTCAGATCGAGAGGAATTGGCTAAACAAAAGCATATCAGTCGACGCACCAGGGTTATATGCATCTTGGTATATTTTGATTTGAATTTGTAAAATTTTCAGTTGAAGTGGGAAGGCCATAACTGACAATCGGGAGTGTTTTTTGTATATTGAAATTTGTGTTTTGGTTAATTTGGGGTTTATTCTCTACTTTTGTGACTTCCTGACATATCAGATTGGTCAACTCATATCTTGAAACTATTATTTGGTTAGATAAACTAGGTTGTGGTGCCCCAATACTTCTTGAAAAGTTTTCAGGTAATGTTGCAGTTTCCTCTTCCTAGAGTTGAAGTCTCGAAACGTCTGTTTCCGATTGAGGATCGTGGAATGAAAAAGAGGACCTCATGTAGTTGCCTTGGTTACTTTCACCATCTGGTAGGAACCAGTGATGAACAAGCACCTTCCATATGGAATAAAGCTATGTTACCTTGATTTTCAGGCGTTTGATTTTGAACATATTCTGTTGCGGAAATGACATTTGCATTCTCTGGCCAGTTCTCTTGGTTCCGCCTCCGATTTCTCAAGTTATACAGCAGGCTTTGTGGAGACTTTTCCAAAACCATATTCTTATCTCTTCAGAAAAAAACAGCCCAAAGTTGGTCGCCAGATGTAAAGGTTCAATCTCAGGGTTCTTTGAAAGGGGTTGCTGTTAATTCAATGAGACGCAGGATATGTTGCTAAACTCTATTTCCAATTCGAGGGGGAGACAGAATTGTATGAGTTCTAAAATGATTATAGGCACAGGACTCGACGGTGAATATTGTCCTCAAGAACCTGAGTAAGGTAGTAGTACCTAGTAGTAAGGTAGTTTAGAACCGAATTCAATTTGAAAGCAAGCGAAAAAACGTTCGAAAAATTCAACAAATATGGCATATTAAAATCCACTAACGTCTCTCGAGACGAAAGAGAATATCGACAGCAGTTCATAAAGAACCTGGCCCTGGGAATACTTTACAAATGCAAAAAACAAGACGATGTGAAATATTAGTTGCCTACCCCGGAGGATGTGAGAGCCGTGGCTACTTAGTATCAAACGCGACAGAAAACTGTAAACAACAGCAATCGGCCGTCCCTGCGGTGGGTAAGTTACCGAAAAAATTCACCAGATGGCGACACGGTACAAGTTAACCCATTATGACCTAGCGTTATATATAGGTAACGCAGTTTAAGGTTTCTTCTATTTGCAATGATTGCCATATTTAAGAGATTTTTCACTAGATGGCATTGCATACCTCATTCTAGAATGTCGAAATATTAAAATATAAAATACGATCAGTTGCATTGTGATAGTCCAGCTGTGAGGTTCACTTTTTTGAGTTGAGCATGAGCAGGGACGATGATATAGATATTCGCTTCGAGTAAGTACTATAAAAAATTAATTTGTCAGTTATTGATTATCATTATCAAATATGTGGATACAAAAATATGTAATTTATGTTTGTATATGTTGAATTTGATGTTTGCCAAAACAAGATTAGCTATTGGGGACTCATTTGTTGATGTTACAAATGAGTAACGCTGGGCTTGCAGATGTTTGGAGCTGGACTTTTTTATCTCATGTCGTATTTTGATTCCAAGGTGAGTTTTACATTGCAAGAGGCATTACATATGGTCTATATAGATCTCTAGATGTTATCAAAGAAATTTTCATTGAACCTCCTGACCCCAATGCTCTCACCGATGAAGATTCAGCTGATGGAGATGATGGAGGTACATTGGATAATCTAAGTTACCAAATTCAACAAAAAGATTGACTTCGAAAAATCAGAACATTGATCTGGTTACTTCAGAGAAGGCCGCAGTACATAATGATAACATCTCATTACATGAAAAAGTCAGACCAAAAGAAGATTTCATCTGGGAGAAAGATGCTGATATAGTGGTTTCCAGAAGTCGAATATTTACGGTACAAAAATACAATGTTTCTTGAAAAGTACCCTGTTGAAATATTCGAAATGTTTGTTGATGAGAGAAAATCAGAAGTATTCACTATTCAAGAACTACCCCCATCCTCAAGTCATTTCAGTAGAGATGAAAACATAGCCATATTGATATTGAGTGGGTATGATCCCAAAGTGAACGGCATTTTTGGGACAGTGGTTTCAACATGAAAAATATAATGGTGAATGATCAATGCCCTCAAGACAAAATGTTTGGAGTATTTTGTACCTCAAGAACACTTGGTCAAATCGATGATGAAGTATTATCGCCGTCACAACTGTAAACAGTTTATTCGAGGGAAACCAATTCGCTTTGCATACTGAATGTGGTGTCTGAATGCAAAAGATTGGCTATCTTGTCGACTTTGACATGTATCAAGGTAGCACCAAATGCTGTCGATGAATATGAACATCTTTTTGGAAAATGTACTGCATCATTTGTCTCGATGCTAGCAGGCTTGCCACATCCTGAATATCCTTATAAATCTTACTTGGATAATTTGTTTATGAGTGTACATTTGCTCAATTCCCTGCCGAGTCATTAGATTTGAATATTTTTCATAGCCGTGTGCACCGAAGAATTTAATTCGGGACCAAACTTCAATCCTAATTAAAGTCTGTTTTTATATTGCACACTTTTTGATCTAGTAGCAAATAATACTACTACGAGATTAAATTAATCCATCAGATTTGGCGGATTTAAATTTAAATCAAATACTATAACCTCAGTATCATTGAAGTTCCCTGTGGAGATGGACATTCTATTAGAAGACGAAGACATTGTCGAGGATGACGATATGGATATTTTAGAATTGATTAATTCTGGATTAAAAGAATACACTAAAGATAAAACTATTTTAAATCTATGGACGAATTTTCATTCTTCTAACGTTTCGAAACGTTTAAGAACTTTTTTGCACTTACTCTCATTATTGGAAGACCTAGAAGTTCGAAATGTGTAAGTTTTTCAGCGGTATTTTCATTACAAATCCAGAAATTGTCTTCAACAAAAACAGTGTTTCTGCCATCAATCATTATTATGTCGTCGCTTTTATGCAACAGAAATATATCGATAAGCCTTTGGAGATTTTTCTGGTATGGATAGGTCTACAATATCCAAAATAATTAAGGAAGTCACGGTTAAAGTGCGCTCATTACTACATCACCTAGTTTTGAAAAATCTTCGGGCCAACTTATGTATTTTGAGCAACAGAACACAAATTCAAAGTCATAACGCGGCTTTCTTCATTCCGAAGTTATGACCCTTCAAAGTCCGGAAGAAGACAAATCCCGCCTCCCTTTTCCACAAAAAAATGATAAGCACGGTGTCATTCATTAGGTGCCAGGACACATCATTCTGCTTTCTTCATCACATTTCACAATTTTTCAATATAAAACTGGAGAAAAAAATAACGCGCATCGCTAAATAACCTGCAGATCATATCGAGAATTTTCTCCCGAATTAAATTCAGAAAAAAAGGTGAAGAGTGGTGAAAATTGTGAACAATAAAAATGTGTGTTTTTCCGATCGTAATACTAACAGAAAGAAGGAGGGATTTCCCTTCTTCCGAAATTTGAAGGGCCATCATAACTTCGGATTCTTATTTGGCGGCTCCAAACACCTATGTTGATACAGTATAAACGAACCTCTCATTTTTCACTAAGTGTGAAGTTTGTTGATCTCATCCTTTTTTTTACAATCTACAGCTGCTTCTGCTGTTATTTTTTCGAATTTCGAATAACACAACACCAAGCAGCAAAAACCAAATAACCAAAATGAAACGTCAGACAGACAGCAAGAACTGTGCTGATACAACCTTGTTTCGGGAGAAACAACGTTGCCACGTGATTTCACGAGTTAGTTAATCTCTCATGTCAAATACACGGTACGGTGCACACGAATATACTCTTATCCGATAACATAATTTAATCTTGTATCACTCAATACTGGATTTGCTTAACAGTCGGTGCACACGGCAATCAATATAACATTTCGCGAGATTTAATGATTACTCCTCTAACCAATAGAAAGGAAGCTACTTGGATGTATTTGAGCGATATTTTAAGGGCACCTTGAAATCAAATAGGTTCAAATTGTAATTAATTTTTTTCGATTCTACACAACTTCACAAAATTGATTTCAAGATCAAGAATACTACAAATAATTTTCATTTTCAAGAAAGAATAACATATTTTGTGACATAATATAGTTATTTTCGTGCAACCGGACGCGAAATAAGCAATTCGCAGCCGCAATAGAGACCGCAAAATAATAAATTGCTGCCGTTACCCAGGGTGACAGTCGGCAAAATTTTTTACGGTCGTTACCCAGAGTAACTGCTGGCAAACTGAACGTTTGTATTGCTGAATATTTCATTTCCATAGAAACACTGTGATATTAACGCCTTCAGTTCACTTTTCTATATTCGTGTTGAACGCTATCTTTTCGAAACGACATAATGTTTATTGGTATTATATGATTTTCACGGTTGCACGAAAAACATTGTGGCCGCAAAATGTTCTCGCAACTGCGAGATTATCTTGCCTCGGCCAGAGCGGCCTCGATGATAATCTCTCTCTCTCGGAACGCGATAAAGCATTTTGCGGCCCTAGGATACAAATGTGTTTCACCCTTACCAATTTTTGAACTTCTATAGGCTTTCTATGAGAGCAATAAATTAATAAAACAGTCGCAAGGTTTTGTTCAATTCATCTCTGAATTAGCCTCAGTGTATTGGTTTAAAGTTCATATATTTCACAAACTAATGAAAGGAATACATGTGAATTACCTCTTGAACCATTTCAACTCAACAAAGTTATCCAAATGACCGTGCCTTTCTTGTAATTTGAAATGAAAAGATTTTGATTGTTACCATGTGTTTTATCTCTCAACGTACATAAATGTCTTTTACCTGGTTTCCGGGACCCACCCTGATTTCTCCTTGAGTTGTAGCCATTTTTCAAACCTTAATCGTACTGGATAGCTCAGAAAATGCATACGACGAGGAAACGACTATTCATCGGCATGGTCCTGAAAAAAAATCATGAACACCTAATGAAATTTCAAAATAGAGATGAGCAGATGTCTTTTGATTGTTATATAAAATGCATAGTCGAAAAGGTAAGTTCGGATCAAATAGAATAAATATAAATGATATGATTAATGAATAAGGTAGTATCCACCCAACCAACGATCAAGTACTTGGATATGAATTGGTATGGCGTGAGAAGTTTGATTTTTCCTTTACATTGTTAACATGATTCATGATGGTACAACGTTCGTTGGTATAATTTTAAGTTAACAAATAATCCATTTTGCCCTTGATTTGATTCATAATATTCAAAATGATTTCTTGCGATTGGTGAGATAGTTTACAATTGTTTTTTGTTCGTTGTTATTTATCATTTTAGGAATTCAAGCCTTATTTAGTCTTATAATATATTGTTTTTGATTGATCTACTCATTCATTTTGCCAACGATTATATTAGTAGATAGTATTCATTTGGTTGCGTAAATTGGGGGGTAAATATTGAGAGTTCCATTCATAGTTTTGTATCCAACACCTGGACTTCCCCACTCTACCTGGGAAATACTAAAGGTACCTAAAATTTAATAATTTTCACGAATTCGTTTGTTGTGAGATGTTGTCATCCATTTAGAACCATTCTGGTGTCTGGACACCCTATTTAAAGATTATTATGATTTGTGAGAAACAAATCACATATCATTTATAAATGACATCAATAGTGATGACAATGGTTATGTCTGAGGATATATGATTATGATTTTCCCATTTTCCCCCATATGGTTCGCTGAGCCTTAAAACAGTTATCTCTCCGAGAGGAATTCGAGATTATTATCCAGATTGTCCCGGAATCGAGTCCCAGGTTGATTTAATGATTGGGCCCCGGTATCACCAACAGCTCCACCGGACAGCAAAGGCAGGTTGAGGCATCCTTTAACAATCGTTCAGTTCAACTTGTCAAAGAAAACCCCCATATCAGTTTTTTTTTCTTCGGGTGTAGAAGATCTTGACAGTCTACGAGACTTGGACGTTTCCAGCTACCATTGGTGTCCTATTTGGTGATCCATCACTGGTCCATCTTGCTGTGCACTACAGGGTGGTCTACCTTCGTGGCACTACGGGATGATCCACCTTCGATGTACTACAGGGTGATCCACCTTCGGTGTACTACAGGGTGATCCACCTTCGATGTACTACAGGGTGATCCAACATAATCGTCACACAGAGGAAAGTATCGCCTTGGTCGACAGGCTAGTCTCATACCATATACAGGGTGGCCCAAAAGGAGCACGTTACCACCTTAATATATGGTCGATTTAATTTGTGGTTATGTTCACTGTGCTCAATGACTTATTTACTTGTTATTTAGGATTAAACCTGCAAAGTAGTTTGAGTAGTGAATTTTTGTCTTGGAAGCGTTCTTATTTAACCAATATAAGATTGTGCCAATTCTATAAATCATTTTGGGGAATTTCATCTTTCATATCTTTCATTTCAATATTAATTGGTTCGAATGTTGCTGGAGCGGTAGACAATCCAAACAGCATAACAGTAAACTGGTAAAGTCCACTCCCAGTCGCGAATGCAGTCTTCTCCTTGTCGTCTTCGTGTATGCCCACTTGCCAATATCCACTCTACAGATCTGGTGTTGAGAACCAACGTGACCTGCCAAATGTCTATTCTTGGTAAAGGGTAGCTATCCTCCTTGGTGACATCATTCAATTTCCTGTAATCGACACAAAATCTTACTTGTCAATGATTTGATCTCCTCCAGAACTTTCTCGAATGAACCATTCGCTGCGGCAGATTTTTGTTCGGGATCGTCAATTGATACATCCCGCACTATCGGCCTCGAGGTGTTGAAGGCCGCCTCCACTTCTACGTACCAAGGCATCGCTACTCCTTTTGAAACTTGCTAGTCATGAAGTTCTTTGTATCTCTGGGTTTCTCAGTCGATCTATAAACATCTGCACCGCTAGCTGCTCCTTAAAATCTCCAGGTGCTTCTGGGTACGCCAGCTGGATAAGGCGTCTCACATCTGCTTCAAATTCTTGCAGACTCTCACCGGATTTTTGTGTGCGTGTTTTCATTTAGACCCGGTACAGCTGTTCACGATGTTGATCGCCATACCGAAACTCAAATGCAAGAATCAGATCCTGGTATTTATTTTGTTGTTCGATGGGTATCGTCTGCAACACTCCCAAAGCTGGCCCTCTTAAAGCTACTATGAGTACTGTAGGTTTTCCTTCTTCGCCCCATCCATTGGTTGCTGCCGCTGCCTCAAATTGTTAGCGATACATGGACCAAGACGACTGTTCGTCATAGGTCGGTGGTTTTACGGGAATTGTTTATGTGGCAACCCTGTCTCGGCGATCCTGGTTCTTGAGAACAACTATTTGCTTTTCTAGACCTCTCATTTCATTTCTTATTTCCTCTTGCATTGTATCCACTTTTCTACAGACCTTATCGATTTTCTTGACATCTTCCTTCAATTATTCCTTTAGGTCTTCTTTTAGTTCTCTCAGATCTACTCTTAGTTCTCCCTTCAGTTCTTCCATTCGTACTTTGGTTTTATGTAAGACATGCTCGAAGAACTTGCCTTGAAGTTCAAGAACGTTCTAAGTTTGCTTTCTATTGCTTTTCTATTGGAACTAATTCATTCTTTTGTTCTTCTCTCACTTCTTTTGTTCTTCTCTCACTTCTTCTGTTCTAGAATTTTCTGGATTGCTTCTTCTCGTCCTATTTTTCACGTTCTCGTTCTTTCCTCTTTTCTTCGAGAATTATATGAATTTCATCTTTTCGTTCTCTTCATTTTCGAGAATGATTTCTTCTCGTTCTTGGTTTTCCTCCTGCCGTCGCTTTTCCTCTTCTTGTTTTTCCTCCTGCCGTCACTTTTCACCCTCCTGTCCTCCATCGTATCATACGATGTACTTTTCGTATTCACCATAAATTGTTTTTATTTATCAGCAAAATTCCTACTTCTGGCACCACTGTAACGATTTTTTTTTTGGGTTCGTTTAAAACTCCAAACAACACTGAACTACTTTTATTACAACTCTTCATCAGCTCACAATTCAATCGAGTATTCGTGTTCTCGATTTTCAGGGTATTGCTAGCTGCACCACAAGTTCGACAAAATTCAGCGGTATACACTGATCGCGACATACTAAAATATTGTTCTTTATTAAATCATTCAGAATGCGATTGCTATCACGAAATTAGATCGTTGTCCTCAGGGTATAAACATGTACAGTATGTCTCTTGAAACTATTTTTTAGTACTAGTAGTAGAAACAGTTAATTTCTAAGGAAATTTTCGACTTGGAGCTACATTCGATTTCATGTGTACTGCCAGTCCCACTCGCATTTGCTGCCAAATCTTCATCAAATTATGTTAAACGATAAAATGATAGAGTCGATCTGAAAGCATGCAAAGAGCAATATCTATTTGGAATCACTGACGGATATCTTCTTCACCTTTTACTTCTTCTTCCACTTTGTGATCGTCTATGCGATAGTATTTGAAGCGTTTATGCTGAATACCCATGTTTCATTTCGTGATTTTGATGTTTAGGATGTTTTCTTCTGTTTATTAGAATTAGTTATTGTTATAATGTATGGAACCGTTTTTGGCGGAGATCAATTACCCAAAGACCAAATTGATATCACTGGCACAAGATGCAACAAAGTTTAAAACAAATTGATGCCCATAATTTTTTTTCTGTGATTTTTTGCATACATGTTATAAAACCGCTATACAGGTTTCACTATACAATAGCTTCTTCAGGAGTGTTATAATAGAATATATATAACGCCTGAAGAAGCTTTTATTGATTTTCACATGTATTTTCTCCAAGTATCGGCCAGATCCATCAATAAATTGATGCTATGCTTCTGCAGATGGTAATTTGATTGGCGAAACGCAAATCGAATGCACGTGATATCAATTTTGGGGCTATGGTAATTGATCCCAAATATCAAATTTCTCAACATTCCGATTTTCTGAAGAACATTAAATGACTTTCCTGATATCTGAAATTTAAACTGAACGATTTGATAGATATTGCTTTGCATTTTTCAATACCTCAACTTCCTTCCTCTGGAAATGAAACAAGCATTGGGTGAAATGAAATTTAATTCCTAGACCTGAATGCCTTGTTGCCAGAATGGGCAAAGAAGTGGAAACATGCAATATTTGCAAAAGAAATGTTGATGAAGGAGAAGATGGACTCCGAGGGGTTGACCACTGAGGGAAAATGTGTACACTGGAATTCCCTCGGAATTCCCCGGAATTCCCCGGAATTCCCTCGGAATTCCTATAAAAAAAATGTCAATTTGAAGAAATATCGATAAAATTTTAAAACTAAATGACGGAAGTACTGGGAATTCCGGGGGAATTCCGAGGAAACCCGACGAAGTATAAAAGTTATATTTCGGAATATTCACACACAAGTTTATTTTTGGTTTCTGAGTGGAACATAAACTTTAGACTTTTAAGTAGACCATGTCTTATGATTATGACACAATCTGAATAATATCGGATTAAACATATCGAAACTTGTCACATTTTCATTGAGGCTGGTATTTATTATATCTGAAAAAACATAAATCATCTACATAATACCACGTTACAATGGGAAAATAACGAGGAACGGATCGTCTGAATCCACTCAGGTTTGTTTTATTAGCATCATTTTTCCTGAGATTTTTCCTTATAGAATCAAGTTCTGAATCCGTTATAATAAATAAGTATCAAAAAAATACAATTTTTCATTGAAACAAAGAGGATATTCTTTATGAAACACTGGTCTATTTAGTTCGTTTTATTATTTTCAACTGCTTATTTGTGCAAAATGATTACACGATACTAATCTGTGGGAAAACCCTTTTTATGCGTTTTTGTCATCGCTTAGAAAGCGAAAATGAACTATTTCCCAAAAACGTACAAAACGTATATTCCATAACATCAAAAATTATTGAGACCCCTTCAACATTCATAAGTACCCACTAGGAAAATAAAAAAAAATTTTTCATCGCTGTTTTCACCCTGTATAAACTCGAACTGGACAGTTGACTCTGAACCAAAATCTATCCGATCATCTTTTCATTACAAACCGATGAGCTATTAATTGACTATAACTCAGATCCTATAACGCGAGGTATAACCGTCTTATTCGGTCTTATTTCAATTTCGGTAACCGCTGGCAACAATGTAGACAACCTGTGTTTTGTCTACCAATTATGATCTAGTCTCTCTTCCGCAATCAAGGGCGTCCCTTCGTCTTGTAGAGAGATTAAAAGACAAGTCATTTTTGAAATATTGGCAATAATGGCAGACGCAGAAGTTGACCCCGAAATCGGAAAAAAGTGTTTCTTCGACGAAATAAAAAAAGAGTCAGGAATAAACTTATCGAAGCACCTTATATTATTATTGGACTTGAGTGGTTTCAATAATTTACATAGTTTTGCGGCAATTGAGGAAAGTGATTTGATTGAAATGGAAACTTTGGTGCAAGGTGACCTCAAGGACATTATAGGTGAAAACAAGGGTGAAAATTTCTCAGATTTTCTTGGTGTGTTCAGAAATAACCCAAATAAATTTCGTTTTTTTCCTGGCGAAAAAAAACTCATTTGGGCAGTGAGAGATCATTGTCGAGAGAAAATCAATTTTATGAAAATGTTAGTACCAGTGCCTCACAGAAGCAGCAAGAGCAAACCGACGGACAATAAGTCATCATCCACCTCGTTATCCAACAATGCCATCGAGGAAAAACATTCAAAAAGTGTAGCTAGCCGAGCAGTCGATCTGACAGATGATAGCAGGAATTTGAGAAATATTATCAACAATATTATACGGGAAAGAATTGAAAATATGCCTGCAGAAAAACAGCCGCAAATTAAACATATTTTTAAGGACCATCAGTACACGTGTCAAATGGACGAACAAGAAAATGTGATGTGCAACATCATATGTCCTTTTCCAAAGTGCAAAGTTAATATTAAGGTGGGTGTGAGATTTTTATTACCTAAGTAACTTCTATTTTTGTGAAAACTCGTTAACGAAGGCTGATCGATCGAAAGTATCCAATATTTTTTCCAAAGATCCGTTTATCATCCAGAGGCTGCGTTAGACGTCGGCGGCCGAGTAATATTTATCCTCGTATCTATCCATCGATTTATCCAGAGTCGCAGAATAGTTAATTCCGAGATTAATTATTCTTGTTTCTTGGGCGTTTATAACTCGGGGAGTCCCGAAAGCTAAAAGCCGAATTCGTTCAATTTCTGATTGTTTTTATGTATTTTTGTGAACATTGATTTGCAATAAAAATATAATATATACTATTTTATGAATCATTCTATTCATATGAAATGGAATAGGCTGTTGTCGCCGACGTCTACATTTTCTGATTTATCGCCGTCTCTGCCTCGATCATACCCTCGATCATCTATTTCGCGTCAAATATTACCACTCGCGCTGATTGTATTTGTAACTGTTTCGTTTGCCGCCAAACTCAGACACGTTTTTTAGCCTATTGCGGTGTTGTCGGTTTCAACTGATAGTCGCAAAAGTAAAGAGTTTGGTGGTCACAACTATTTTCGCAACTATTAGATCATTTTCATAATCTCATAATCAACTGGGACCACAATTTGGTATTTAGACATCGGTACCTTCTTTTTAGGTGAAAAAATTCAGGAGAGTATCAAGTAGTAGATGGGTGACTGCAAATTTCTTGCGTCATTTTGAAAGATTCCATGCAAGGTGTGACGATATTTTAGAAATTACTGGGAATATTGGCGAAGACGAATCTAGAAAAAATATGAATACCATGTTAACTTATGTGACTGTTCATAAGGCCAGGTCCCAGCCTTCATCATCTTCTTCATTGATTTTGTCCTCAATTTCTGGGTCGCCTCAAGGAGAAATAAATGATGATATAAATGAATTACAAAGTGTGGATATTGGTAAGTTTTGTCACACATAATCACTTGATATATCTATATATCTTGAACTTTTCATGCAGGTATGCAAAAAGATACAGGAACATTGGAAGATACAAATAAGGAAATCATCGGAGAAAACGATGAAAACATTTTAGATATAGAGTTGCCCGAGGAGTTGCCTGAATGCTCGTACACTAAACACATTACTCAATCAGCGACTCAACTCGACTTGCATTTGAGTAAGAGGCCTTCTGTAAACGTGATATCAGACGTAAAACTATCCGCCACTAAAAATAAAAAGAAAAAAAAGTTTACCAATCAAGATTCACCCGAAGACGATTTGCCACTGAAGGATTTTTGCAAAAGCAGAGTTTAGACCTTGAGTCAGAGACCGAAAATTCTGCTAATATCAATTGTAGGTCTCAAATCATGAAAGACAAATTAAAAAAATGGCGTTTAGACAAATACAATCGCACATCTAGAAGTAGAAGATTACGTGAATCACATAACACCCAACCTGGAAATCAAATAATATAAAATAATAATAAAATAAATAAATAAATAATAAAATTCTTGAACGAGACAGCAAAGGAAAATAAGAATAGAACAAAAAAAATGATTTATTCCAATGAACTCGTGAGTTTTTCCGCATTTTTGTTCATTTTAGGGGGGAGAAATTTGTATGAAATACTGTATGCAAATTTAAAAAAATCTATTCCCTCCATTTCTACTATATTGCGAACTATCAATAACACTAATGATATTGATGAGAGCGAATTCAGATTTAAGCAATTAGATATGTTTTCAACATCGAGAAACTTGCCAAAGTGATATGGGTAAGTGAAGACGCTACTCGTATTAGCGGAAAAATAAAGTATTGTCCGGACACTGATACTATTTTAGGATTTGTCTCGCCAATATCAGAAAATGGGTTGCCAGAAAAAAAATTTTTTCCGTGCCACAAATGCTGCAACCATTCAGAAATACTTCCATGAATACCCAAAAGCAAATTATGCTTATGTGACAATGGCGCAGAGTGTTTCGGACAGGACACCCTCTTTTCTCTTGAACCTGTTTGGCACAGATAATCGTTTTTCGCATACAGACGTTTTAAATCGATGGAAAACGATGAATACTGAAGCTGAAAAATATGGAATCAAAATAATGGGGTATTCTTCTGATGGAGATACTAGACTTTTGAAAGCCATGCGCCTAACATCCAATCTCCCATCGAATTCGCGGAAAAACCTATTGGTGCATTGGAAATGGTTTAATACAGACTTAGGTGATAGTAAAAATGACAGCGGTATATGTATACAGGATACTGTCCACATTGCCACAAAAATGAGGACCAGACTGTTGAAAGATATTCCCCTTCCAATGGGAAGTCAAAATGTTAGCTCAGATCACTTACAACAACTATTAAAGTACCAGAGCAAAGATAAACATTTGCTAACAGTTTCTGATATAAAGCATGAAGACAAAATGAATTTCAGGGCAGCTGAGAAAATATCCACAGTGGAGGTTGGCCATCTTCTCAAAGAAACAGTTCCTGAAAGCCATGGAACAGTCATTTACTTGAAATTGATGCGATTTATAATTGAATCGTTTTCAAGTAAACCTGAAAAGGTCGAAGATCGATTATATAAAATCTGGTATTGCGTATTTTTCTCGAGAATCTGGAGAAACTGGATTAACAAAAAGACAGATTTTTCGGTAACAAATTTTTTTATTTCTTTAAATTGTTATATGTGCATAGAATTAAATGCTCATGCTTTGATCAGACTAGTGAGATTATACCGTGATAATGAAGAAATAAAAAATGGATGTGATTTCGCTCCTTGGCTCTATAGCTCTCAAGCATGTGAGCAAATTTTTCGTGCAACTAGGTCATTAACAAGTACATTCTCGACTGTGGTGAATTTCGGGATGGCAGAAATAATGCAGAGACTCAATAGAATCCAGTTCATTCAAAATGTGGTTAGTGACCTATCAGGAACATATGTGTTTCCGAGGGAAACCACCACTAAACTGGGAATCGGTCAGACGCCAAGTGAGAATACCTTTCCTGAAGACGATGAAATCGAAAACATCGTTATGAAGTGAGTTTTTATCTGAGACTAATTCTCAGATTAATGTAGATTTTCATAATGTAGTTATTCAAATTGAAAAAATATCGATGTCTTCTCGAATATCTTGAATTGAACTGATGGCATTTTTCCTCACATTTTTCTTTATCTCTCTGAGTTCTCCATCGAAAATTAATGAAGTTGGAATTTTCTTGTTTATTTTGCAATTAGCTGAATGACCAGTTTTTCAATTCAGTTCAGGATCAGGACATTATTCAAGGAATGGACATGATTGAATAAAATCGAGGATATAATGGACACAAATTAATATATGTTTGTTGTGTTTTGTTTTGTGTGCAAGTATTAAAGATCCTCGTAAAGATCTGTTCGACTCCCAGTCCGATTTCAACCGACTCCGAGTCGGATTTCAACGAATAGAAATTAGGTACCCACTTTGCAAATTACAAATATTAATTGAATATATTTTGATATTTAAGGGCACTAGTTGACGTAAAAACCGAGTGTAATTCGCTTGGTATCACATACGAAGGATTACCATGGGATAACATATGTATCTTCAATAACGACAATAAAAATGTTGAGATCGAAAATGAAATCATAGATGAAGAGCCATTATGTGTAGACCAACCAGATCTGATGACTAAGGAACACCAACTGATTACCAACATTAATTTATTGGCTGAAGAGAGTCCAGATGATGGAAATGAAGCAAATAATCAACCAGATGATCTTCCTGCGGATATCTCCAAAGAATTATTAAATTTTGGCGACTATCTGAACATGAAAGATTGTTCGGATGGAATCCATGAAAAGGGCAATTCTTTCTTAGAGGTAGTTATAGGGACTAAAAGAATAACAATTAGAAAATCTTCATTGTGCTGGCTGCTTGATTCCCACACCAAAATAAGTGCTGATCGACTCTTAAGAGTGAGGGCCCCAACCAGAGCCCCAAATTCAACGAAAGAACATTCAAACCTGAAAATAGTGGTGCACCATGAAAAATATTATGCTGTCTACTATGATAGCGCTTGGTATATTGGGAGAATTCTTCAGAGGGACTCAAAGGAGGATGATGCTAGGGATAATACCGAAGATAATACATTCAAAATAAAATTTATCGCTGAAGATTTGAATGAATTTATATGGCCAAGAAATTCAGACATACAATATGTAAATTCAGATTTTATATTTTATGGACCTATAACTATGCTAGGATCTGGAAAACTAAGAATCTCTAGCGCTGACCGAACTGCTATCACCAATAAATACAAGGAGATGAAACGTTCATTCAAATAAAATTATTTGTAAGGAAGTCTGAAATCTGACCGAAACCAATTATTCAGAAAATTATATTTAGTTTGGATGAAAATTGGCCACTGCCATTTTTGTCTCGCTTTTCGTGATGCAGTTAGTGTACCTACCCACTAGTCTTACATTGTGATATTATTTTATTTTGTAGGTCAGATTTACATGTTCCCACTTTTATTTTAGTTCACTTATGAAAGCGTGATTCTCTGTGATGAAAGAATGAACTCTTAGTTCTTAACAGCAATTTTGGTCGTATTGAAACGAGTAATGCAATATACACTTCTCTTGGCATCAATACACCGCTTTGAAGATGATGAACGAAACTCAAATATAAGTATTTGGATTTTTCAATTGGAATCTCACCAGAATTTGAGAAAATATCTAGGAAAATATATTTCCTAGTGGAATAGTGCTCTTGCATATAGAGGTTTTTACAGGCTGTCGTGTCAGATGAGACATTTGCGATGAGAGAAACGCTGAATAAAGGTATAGGTAGCTACTTATAGTTAGTTACATTGATCTCCAAAGGGGTAGTATAGAGCCAAGAGAATAATTCATGCCTTCTCGAAAGTATTATGTATGGATGTTTGTTTCTATATTTCAAAGATAATATTGTTTTGTTTTTGAATTATGATTTTATATAAATATTGAAATTTTACTATATTCTTTTTTATTATTCCGCGAACAAATTGAAGTTACCTCATAATAATCCCTATAGTTTTACCCAAGATTTTTTGGAGTTCTTTAGAAATTTCTCGGAATTCCCTCGGAATTCCCCGGAATACCCCGGAATTCCTTGGGAATTCCCCGGAATTCCTATCAATTGTACACCGGAATTCCCATGTGGTCAACCCCTCGATGGACTCCTATGCGACACCTGCCTCATCTGGAAGCACAGGGCATGCTTAAAAATGTCCAATGCTGAATATAAGCAATATAGTGAGTCGAAAGATCCATGGAATTGTGAGCAATGCATCAAAACCAAAAATTACACAATCAATGACGTGATGAAAAAATCGATTGAAATGGAAGAGAAATATAATGCCTTACTAGGACGATTCCAAGAACAGGAAAACATCAACCAGCAACAAAATGAAACAAACAAAAGATTAGAGATGGAGCTCAAGACCATCAAAGCCAAGCTGAACAAAAAAGAACAGGATGAGCTTGATTCCAACATCATCATCCAAGGGGTGCCACCCACCCAGAATGAAAGAACTGAGGAAATTGTAGGGAATATTATAAAAAAGCTGGACCTAAACACAAACACCTACAAATTTACTGCCTTTCGCCTGGGCACCAATAAAATCGAACAACAAATAGCGCCAATAAAAGTAATTTGTGAGAGTAAAAGTCTGAAAGATTCAATCTTTCATTCAGCAAAACGATTTCATCTATCAAGTGACATGTTGGGATTCAACCAATCAAATAGGATCTTCTTCAACCATGATCTAACGAAAAATAATTTAGAATTATTCAAAGCCTCCAAGGAATGCAAGAAGAAAAAAGACTTTAAGTTTGTATGGTATAAGAATGGTAATATTTTCCTCAGGAAATCTGATTATTCGAAAATTATGTTGATTCGTGATATTAATGACTTAAAAAACTAGATCAGCCCCAAAATAAATTAGTAATTAACTATATGAATATTAGAAGTATAAGAAATAAGCTAGATGAAGTGCAATGCCATGTGGCATATAACAACTGTGATATACTAATACTGACCGAGACATGGTTAAGAGAGTGGGAAACACATACCGTTAAACTTAACTATCACTATCACGCAATACATTCTAGTAGAGAAACTTTAGGCGAGGGAGCGTCAATATATGTAAAGGATTATATACAATTTCAAGAAATAGATAGATCCAAAACTGAAAGTAAAATGAATTGGGTATGTATTGAGATGAAAATTGGCATACATTTAAAACTAAGTGCAATATATAGACCCCCATCTTATTCGTTTGATGAATTTCAACTAGAGCTAGAAAATATACTATCATTGTACCAAAAAAAGCATCTGATAACTGGAGACTTCAATGTGGATTTGTTAAAAAAAATCACCAGTTGTTACTGAATATAAAAATACTCTGGCCTTGAATAACTTTACTATATCTAATGAAATAAATATAAAAGGTGCGACAAGAAGTATGGGTGATAGTCAAAGCATTATTGATCATGTTCTCCATGATAAAAATAACAAATTCAAGTATACTACAGAAGTAAAACAAAATCCCCTCTCTGACCATAATCTATTGAGAATAAATACTAGGATCCCTAATGCACCCTTTTATAACAAAATTCACAAACAATTTAAAAATATAGATCATAAAAAATTTGTAAAGGAAATGGAACAAAAAAAAGCTGAAGCCTTATCGTTTCAAGAGTTGACTGAGACTATAGTAGAAACAAAGAAAAAATATGAGTATAGTAAAACTTATAAAATCCGTGAAAATAATGGGTGGATTAACCAGGAGCTTCTTGAGATGATGAAATACCGGGATATCATTAAAAAAAATGAAAAAAAATCCTAATAATATAGACCTGAATACGCAATATAAAAATACACGAAATAAAATAAATAATAAAATAAAAACACTAAAAAATAAATATTTTCAAAATCAGTGGGCTAAAACAGGATCCGATCCGAAAAAACAATGGAATTTTATAAACAACTTCCTAAAAAATAAACAAAATAAGACAGAAATATCCTCCCTGCTAATAAATAATAAAGAAATTACTGAACCAAATGATATAACCAACTATTTGAATAATCACTTCTCAAGTATTGGCAAGCTAATCTTAATAAATTAAAGGAATTATTCTTGAACTGAAAAAAAATACAGCACCTGCACATGATTCAATTATAGTACAAGATCTTCTCAATCTTAAAACTATATTGATTCCGGTAGTTACTAGGCTTGTCAATAATGCCTTGAATAGCGGCAACTTTCCTGAGGAACTTAAGATAAGTAAAATTACTCCAATCTTTAAATCAGGAAACAAGAAAGAGGTAAATAATTATAGACCAATTTCTGTATTAAGCATATTTTCTAAAATTATGGAGAAAATCATAAAAAAAAGAATACTAAGCTATCTAGATCTGTATATTCAAAGTGACCAGTACCAGTATGGATTTCTTGAAAATAGCAGTACTTTGAGCGCAACAATTGACCTTGTAGACTGTATATCGAAATCAATGGATAATAAAGAAGTGACTATTGTAGTATTCGTAGACCTACAAAAGGCATTTGATGTAGTTAATTTGGATATCTTATTGATGAAACTGAAAAAAATGGGTTTCAATGCAAATATGTTGAATTTAATAAAATCACTCCTTGTTGGACGTAAACAGTATGTTAAGGTATTATATAAGGAATTGAATACATTTAAACTTGAAACCCTTCTATATATAGAACAGTGTAAACTTATTTATAGTGTCTTGAACAAACTTAAGAAATCTAATATCAGACTATCAGTTACAGAAGATATTCATAATTATTCAACAAGGGGACTTGATAATATATATAAAATAACAACAAGAACAAATGTTGGATTATTTAACCCTATAATTGACGCAAGTAGAACATATAATGTACTTCCATCAGAAATAAAATCTATAAAAAAAATTGAAACCTTTGTAACAAAAATTAAGAAGTACTTCATGAAGAAACAAATTGAATGTTCTGATTAAAAAAAAAGCGTAGGTACCTTATATAAATCAAAAATTCAACTTTATAGAACCTCTAGAGATCCTACGATCTGTGAAATGTATATGTATGTGTGTATGTACGTGTGTGTGTGTGAATGGGTATATACGTGTGTTATATATGTATGTATGTATATGTGTATATATATGTGTATATATACAAATATCTGTAATAAAAAATTAGTAATAAGAGTGAATCTTGTGAAAATATGTCAATGTCATAGTCTGATTTATCCTTTGGTATATAATACCAAAATATACCTATCCAACTATGTCAATTAATAATAGCCTAATCTTAAGGTACACATTGGATTTATACCTTCCCTTAATATGTAATATTAAAACCCAGTGATGTATAGTAAGTAGGTAATATTAGTTAACTAGTCGACATGTAAACTAACCCAAATTCTCGAAGATAGTGCTAGAAGCACTGAAAGAGAATCTGTGATTTAAATGTTTGTATATTCGAACTGAATGTTTAATAAAGTTTTTTAAAAAAAAAAATTTTTTTGCACTCGACGCGCGTTTGGCTAAGAAGGTTAGCACAGTATCGAAAATTGATGCAGTATAAATTTTTTCCTCCTGAAGATGCTAACCGTGTTAGCGAAACGCGCGTCAAGTGCAAAAAACATCAATTTGGTGTTATGGTAATTGATCTCTAGTAGAAGTTTCTTCAAATAAGCAACATCAAAATAGAATGCAAGTATCAAACGAAAACAATCAAAGGTAGAGGCGAATAGTCATAATCATTTGTCAAATTGCTCTCCCTACCCCCCACTACCAAGTACCACTTAATTTGTATACATTACAATTAAATATATCCATTAGCCCAGTTAGCGTATCATGTATGATTTATGATCTGCAAATCACTCCATTCGATTGAGAGAACAGTCTTATTATCGTGATTGTGAACACCTAAAATTCACTGAAAACCAAGACTCGACTCACCTTAGGAAACAATTGCCTCTCAAGTAAAAGTTTATTCTTTCAGCGATTTCAACATATATGCTAATAGGCCCATCATATTCATTTCTGAACACTATCACTTCGAATACAACTAAAGAAATGAAATTTCTATCATGATTTTACAAGAAATTTCGATATGTTTCACTGAAAACACACCAACACTTTTATCGATTTTGGGCAGCCATTTTGCTAGATGGGGTTTTCAGTTTATATATCTCTCTCTATGTGGTGTTGGCCTTTTCCCTTCGACCAAGGCGCATTTCTACAGTGTTGCCAAACACATATCTACAAAATACCCACACTATCCAACCAAAATAGCCACGCACTGTTTCAGAATACCCTCATTTTACCCACTTCTGAAGTTGAATTCAGACAGATACGAAATTTGGAAAAATCGGTCGAATAAAAAAGGCGTAACTGAAAAATAGTCAATGATGTTCCAGTGTTCGATCTCCTTCTCACTTGAATAGCAATTTATTTTCTAAAATAGTGCCTGTATGAATTCTGCTTAATGCTGAGGGTTTCAAAACTCCTTCACAAACACTTGTTATTTTTTCTACAGGCGATAAGAATGTTGTGTCACCAAGGGCGCACCCAAAGGGGGGTTTCAGGGGTTATAATTAACCCCCCCCCCCCTTCCCCCTCAAAATAGACCCGAAATTATATAGTTAACTATTACTACCAAATACCAAAAGAGCAAATCACATCCAATATCAACATTGCTAATTGCTATAAATAATATTTGCCCATGCGGCATTTTATCCGTTACACTGCACTCTGAAAATTAGACATCAAGTTATAATAAATTGTGTTTTATAAAAATATTCTCTGGTTGGTTTGAATAAAAATCAGTTTCAAATTTTCATAATTTTTAATATACATATATATATATATATATATATATATATATATATATATATATATATATATATATATATATATATATATATATATATATATATGTTGAGATCTACTTTCGAACTTCGAAACTTAAAATTGAAAATTAACCCCCCGAAAAAAAAATCTGGGTGCGCCCTTGTGTGTCATATTGTTAAAAATACACTAAAAATATAAAGTTTAATCTCACAACAAGATACATATATATAGTTCAACATTTTCAAGTACATAAAACAAATTGTGAAATAAAAAAAAATGAAAATTATCTTTATATAACACGAAAATAAATATTTTAGAACATATTTCAAATGAAATGAGTGATATATTTCAAAAAAAAATATACAAAAAAAACAATATAATATCTCTAACAAAAAACTGATAATGTTCCGTACATACAGGATCCAAGGTTGAGATTTGAGACACACAGAGTAACAGAGAGGTTGAGACATTTTATGGCGCTTTTCATCTATTTCTATCTCACAAATTCGGTTCGTTTTTAGTGACAGAAAAAGGCCAGCGAACTCTAGATTGTAGATGTTGAATTCACAGAACCCATATAATTTTTATATTTTGAATTCCGTGACTCCAATTTCCACTGTCAATCCCCCCATTTCTTAATGGCAGAGTACAGTGTGTTGCTGTGTCCTTACAACCTTTCTTCAAAATTTTACCCGCAAAAATACGTACCCACACAGCACAAAAATACCCGCGATTCGGGTAATTACCCGCCAATCGGCAACGCTGCATTTCTCTTTCTTCCTATATGATAATTGTGGTGACATATCGCCATCTATTTTCAGAAGTATTAGCTCATTTCTATTCAGGCAGATTTCTATTCGTCAAATATGTTGCGACACCAAAGGGTTTATCCACGAACTATGACCAATAACATAAGGCAACGTTCGTATATGGAAGACGGTTACGAAATGTCACGAGTTCAATGGCGAGGGGGTAGCTGCGGCTTGGAGAGGTGTCTGGGGCAAACAAAGTTGGCAATCTTGATACAAAAGAGTACAAAGTCAAAATTATCACGTCGAAAATGTAGGACAAAGACAAAAGTATACTTCCTGGTACTTCGTAGCTTGGGGTGAAGCAAACAACTCAATTATATAAAAATGTGCAAACAACACAGAATACAATACTAGAGATTACATTAGAAAAATTACATTTTTCTACAAACACAAACTCATTATATATGTTACCGGCAATGTGTATAATTCAGGCATGCCTAGGCATTCTATACATTGCCGAGTGAATCCAGGCAAAGTATGAAATAAACTCATTTCTTAACAATTGTACAAACTTTGCCTAGGCATTGTGTATAATGCCTAGGCATTATATAGAATGTCGAAAGTTTTGCAGGCAAAGTATAAAATGAACAACATTGTTAAAAATTGTTTATTGCAAATAACAAACATGAAATGTATTAAACATAGGATCTGAATATTCTCATATTTTACTAGAGTAAAATTTAAAAGTGAAACATTAATTTGAGAAATTACTTGTTACAGCAGGAAAGAGAACTATGGTTAGGTTAGGTTAGATTAAAAATCTGTCTGTTCCATTGTTTTCAAGTTAAGGTTAACCTAACCTAACCTAACCTAACCCAACGTTGCTATATAGGAGGAAGGTTACGAAATGTCATCATATCGATCCCTCCATATTGCGGGGGCGTCAATGAGGTTAAGGTGAAATTCCACGATATACTAATATGCAAGTAGATTTCAGTTTCTGGTATCTGATTGGTAGATAACGTCAGATAGCAAAAAAATACCTGCTTCCCTAATAAGATCTATGAATATTCGAGTATATTGAAAATCTAACTTTATGGTGTTCAATACTGAATGTCAGTTGAGCGAAAGTGTGGATATACTCTTCGTATTTGTGTTTGGTTTGACAGATAATTCAACTCGATCTGATCTCGATATATGTGAAAATTGAAAACGAAAGCAAATGAAAAATTGATGACTGTGTATGGTTGGTGAAAATCCG
The DNA here is from genome assembly GCA_032362365.1 of Zygogramma bicolorata. NCBI lineage: Eukaryota > Metazoa > Arthropoda > Insecta > Coleoptera > Chrysomelidae > Zygogramma > Zygogramma bicolorata. Next base: position 36,848 of record JAVJAQ010001277.1, on the reverse strand, counting down.
AAAGTAATACCTGATTAAAAAAAAGTGGGACTGTTCTTCATGCAGCAAGAAAGTTTGCTGGAGTATGATAAATTACTCCTATATGAAATGGAAAGTATTCGGGTTTACCAGTCGTTCAAGGATCTTTTTCCGAGGCCAAGAAAATGTTTGAGCTTTGAATTATACTTTGAATGTTATCTACGTCTTCTAATGTATAGTGTTAAATTTATATAGGAATCCAAATGAACTTATATTAACAAGAAAATGTTTGAGCTATGTATTATAACTGTGCCCCTTTTGGCACAATTGTGCCACTAATCGCAACCCTGATTATACTTTGAACGATATCTACGTCTTCTAATGTATAGTGTTAAATTTATATAGGAATCCAAATGATTTTATGAACAAAATGCCTCTTCAAAGATATCGCTTCGTAATCATGCAACCAATTGACTCAGGTTGGTCCTCTCCTGTTATTTCGCAATCATTTTCATAAAAGTGCTCCGAGCATATTCTAGAATAATTTGTCGGAATCCACGTATCGGGTTTATTACAAAATGATATCCACTCAGGATTCTTCGGCAATGATTGAAAACTTAAGGCTCTACTTGAGCTTACGTTCCCCAAGTGTTCAAACAGCCCGTTACACAGCACGTTTCCCGACATAATAAAAATCAAAAAGTTTTTTGTACAACACAATAGCTAAACGAATAAACACCCAAGAAAAAACACCAACAACTTATCCTTATAGAAACACTTCAAAGCTAGTAAAATATTACTCTAAGAAACTCATTACACTAATGAAAATTGAACAAACGACTCAAAATACTTAAAAAATAATTCCCTAAACTCTACAAAGACAGAATACACGACGCAACGCTGGTTCAGGTATGTATGCTGTGGCTGTGGGCTGTGACTGTGGCCACGTTTACACCGTGCGCTAATTTGGTATTCTGACCAAGTTGACCATACCAAATTCAGACTAAGTCAATAAGTTTACACCATCTTCAATTAGTAAACAGTATGCATGGTTCTTATTTGGTAAGCATACCAAAGAACATGACAGAAGTATAAACAGGTTTGCAACTCTGCTGTAACTCATATTTTTTGTCATGAAAACATCAAATAATTCATATAGATCAAAATCAGAAATAATAAACATTAGATTTGGATTTGAGAGTAAGGGCAATTGTAGTACATTGGCAAATGATGAATTGTGAAAGAAAGGCGAGATTATCAAAAATTATAAGGCTTCATATAAGGAATATGAGAAAATAAAACAGGTAAGGAAAATGGTAATAAAATGATAAAACAACGAAATACACAGAGCTCGGACTTATGCTTAGCAAAGATTCAAAACCAAATTTTGCAACTTGCGGATAGTCAAGGCCGTAGGTGTTTACACCATCTTGGTCACTTAACTATTTTGGTCTGGTACGCAACAATTTTGGGTACCAAACCAAGCTGGTCACCTGACTAAGTGCACTGTTTACACCAAGATGACCAAGACGATTCGGTTAAAATATAGTAATTAGTCAGCTTACCAAGCGACGGTGTAAACGTGGCCAGTGACAACGCAACAAATCTTTTACTTTTACAACAGAGTAACAAAGACACCAAGAGACAGAGACAATCAGGAATCAGCTACATAAAACATATATGTTTGTGTGTTCTGTGACAATTTCTTTGCACTTTTTCTGGTTATCTTTGGTTCTATGGGGTTATGCCACCTATAGAGATTTTTAATTTACCCCAGAATTGCCAACTTCGATTTCCCCAAACCCTGCCCCTAGCCTCAGGTACCCCTTCGCCTTTAAACTCGTGACATTTCGTAACTTTCCTATATATGAACGTTGACCTAACCTAACCATAGTTCTCTTTCCTGCTGTAACAAGTAATTTCTTAAATTAATGTTTCACTTTTAAATTTTACTCTAGTAAAATATGAAGATTTTCAGATCCTATGTTTAATACATTTCATGTTTGTTATTTGCAATAAACAATTTTTAACAATGTTGTTCATTTTATACTTTGCCTGCATGCAAAACTTTCGACATTCTATATAATGCCTAGGCATTATACACAATGGCTAGGCAAAGTTTGTACAATTGTTAAGAAATGAGTTTATTTCACAATGGAACAGACAGATTTTTAACTCTGCCTGAACTCCAGCAGGCATTCTATAGAATGCCTAGGCAAAGTATGAAATGTTTAAAATTTCACACTTTGCCTGCTTACTTTTGGCAATGTATAGAATGCCTAGGCATTCTATACAATGCCTAATTTTACACTTTGCTGGTAACATATATAATACAACCAAACTCTAATATCAGAAAATTCTTTGTTTTTAATGCTCAATGGACTTATAAAGGGAAAGAATAAAATGAACAATAGTCATACATGGAATACCAGATTTGCTGAGCATCAGTCAATTACTTCCCCAATTTCCTAAAAATATTAAACACAGAATACAATATTTTTTGATATATATATATTTATATACATATATATATATATATATATATATATATATATATATATATATATATATATATATATATATATATATATATATATATATATATATATATATATATATATATATATATATATATACATATATATACCTATATATATACATATATCTCAAGTCTCATTGGCCATCTTCTAGGTGATGTCTATAGAGTTTCGACCTCCGAACTCGACTGTCGGGTCCGACAGCTTTCTGATTGGTCTAAATTGAAGTTTATACCAATTCAGACCAATGAAAAAGCTGTCGGATCGTCATACCATCGGATTTCGGATCTGTCTGAATCCAGCCTAAAGCGTTTCATGCATAAGAATCCCAAGTAAAAATAAAGTATTTGTAATAGTTGCTGGACTACAATGGAATCGAGTGGCAGGATCTAAGTCGGTAAAATTCTCCTCAACTTCATAAAAGTTGAGTGTATTAATAAATGATCCTTTAATTCCTGAGATCTTCCAACCAAAATAGTAAAATTGAACTGAGATTCTGATAAATATTTCAAAAGTAAAAATGTATTTACCAGTATATAGCTCAGGTCTGTTTTTTTTGAAAGGGTTTGCCTTGCCACAGAAGGCACTGCAGATATTTCAATGTGATCTTCGGTTTCTTTTCTCTCATTTGTTATTTTAGGAAATATGTGTGTGTGCTTCATGAGAAGATAAAATAGGTACATCGCTTCTTATATCATCACTTTTCCCTTCGAACTCTTTAGCATGTTCTGTATTTCAAATCTACTTCTCTATCAGTAACATCCAAATTCTTAACAGCCGAAATTTTCATCCATATTTTTGCTTTTATTCAATTCATTGAAATTGCAAACATTTTCCAATCGCCTAGCTGGATGCCAATGGTTGCATCAAAGAATATTCACGATACATGAACAAAAGCGTCAGTTGCCGCTAATCCTGTGGTCCCCACCACTAAAAAATTTCATGACCTCCAAACTATTTTTGTTGCGACTACGCATGACTACCAGCAATAAACTACAAGACAATTAAGAAACACCAGTAGTTGATTTTTGGTATGACTGACCAATGACAGACTGTCGAATGACATTGCTGATAGACATGCGCATTCAGGGTGTATTTGTCAAATTCGCGAGATTCGCTTCTTGTTCGTGTCTAAGTAAATATTCTTTGGTTACATCCAGGAGCAAAACGCTGCACCATTTTAGAAATAGAATAATTTCCCAGCTTACTAGCTCCCCTGATATAAATAAGTCAATTTTAAATATCCCTCTAATTTTGTTGCCCTACCAGTAATTTAGCTACCACTCATCAATCTAATACATGCCTACCATAAATTTTGCAAAGCATTATTATATTTATGATGAAGGAAACGCTATTCCATCTTCTTCATGCAAAAGCAGTTCTGAGAAATGAGCACTGAGAGAAATGCTCCAAATGAACTGGTGTATCTAACACAATTTAAATTGTGGCTATCAAATGTTCAAATCTCAGTCTTCGCAACAATTAAAAAAATATCTTGACACTTGAGTAATTGCAGTTCGTTCGTTCGTTTCCGTTTGGATGGCTTTTGATTCCCATATCGGGCTCAGTTAGCCAGTCGTCTCCTGTGACGTACGTCCGATAAGTTGTCAAATTATTTCAATAAAAAATTCACTGATAAGTTTTTGTAGTCGACTCCAAATAGGAAGCCCTTTTTACCACCAAGGTGGATTTTTGTTTTTTTTACGAAATGCTTCCCCTTCGTGGTCATCCGGACCACCCCGGCCTCTATACCGGCGTGAATAGGGGAGGTTTATTTTTCCACATAAAAAACTGTCACTGTCACAATACAAAAAAAAACAGATCAACAAAAAACTATCTGGTCGACTCCTACATGGAAGTCCTTCGTACCACAATGTGGATTTTCTTTGCTTTAGATGCTCGAACTAACTCGGCAGACATACACAACACATAACTGAGCCCCGTAATCACACTTGATATCCACGTACCATCTTTGTGAACGGTCGTTATCAGCACGTCCGTCCACTATCACAGCGACCACGAGACTCCAGTAATTGCAGTAACTGAAACTGTTTGATTGTCACAGGTTGACACTATAATTGACATTGAGTTTATTTATCAGAGATGGGTTGAGGGTGTATGACAATACATATACAATTTACTATGAAATAAGGAAGTAATTGTGACAATGAACAATATTTAATAATTAGGGTGGGGTATGCTATTTCCCGCCCCAAATGAATGTGCGTGTTTTGTGGTGTTTGGTGCTCAGTTCAGTCTTGGTCAGGTAACTTCATAGAAGTTCATGCGTCGTTTTATCTGGTTATAATATATGTGCGGTATGTGCATGTACTGCATTTATTGTATCTTCTATATATGCATATATCAGTGGACAACCTGGACTATTATATTATTAAATGCATGCAGAATGGAATACCAGAAAGTGTTGAATGAGAATGGAAGTAATATTCATTATTCAGTTAGTTATTTTATAGATTTATTACTTTTATAAGTGATTTCGAAACCTCTTTCATCACAGTTCTAATAGGAGTATCTAAGAGATTATTATTTCGTTCATTTTACAGTTGAAAATAAATGAGTACTTGAAACCAACTCAGTTTATTTTCGCAATTCACCATGATCATTTGCATTGTTCCTCTGGTGTGATCGGCTTGTTTTTTGTTTAAGCAGAACTCGAATGAATTAGTCGAGTTCGGAGGTCGAAACTCTAGACATATTACCTAGAAGATGGCAAATGAGACTTTGCCGAAACGTTGTGACAATTATTCTTCAGACGATCAAAACCACAGAACACGGAATGAAACCCGAAAAAACAACACATCATACTTTGTCCGTTTACTATTTATTTACACACAGATTCACACACAAGTGATGTTCAAAGAATACCGCGTGAATAAAGGGACAGGTTAAACGAATTAACATTCACTTTTAATTTTTGGACCTATAAGCCTCAGGAAACCTCCCTCGGAAAGGAGTTCCAAAATTCGGCCATTCTATCAAAAAAAGATCCCTAAGCGAGAGAGGTTCGATAAGTCTCCAAAGTTCCCAACAAAGGGGTGGGAATTCTGCACTCGTCGGGATATCCGTCTTGACCCTACCAAAGGGTGGAACGATTTACAATTCAGAACAGTATCGACCATGAAAATATTTATAGAAGAGAGAAAAGTCTCTGATCCTTTTACGATGTTTCGACGAAGTAAGCGAATCCGTCGTGAGCGGAGAATCACCAAGACGAATTGCTTTTTATTATATTTTCCATAATGATATGACGATTATAACAATGAAATAGAAAGGCCAGGAAACCATTGGATTGTTATTACTTTTATGTGCGATTAGGAGAGTGAATTCAGAATCATTAGCTATTCTCCTTTATTATTTTTAAAACATTCGCCATCTTAACTCGTCATAACAATATTTATATTCTATGTAAAGGATATTCTACTACAATATGTTACATATAACTACGATTACAACAATGAATTAGAAATTATTGACGCAAATTCATTATCAAAATAAAGTTTGAAGTAATCACAATAGGGAAGAATATCGACCGATGAGGGCGCTGGTGGTGGTTAAACTATATCCACCATTTTGAAATAGTTACCTTGTTTACATTTGTGAAATAACGCGCCAAACTGAAATCCAGACATCAGTTGCCCTCGCTATACAAGATTTTGGTGTTTTTTTTGCTATATTTTCATTGTACGAATTTTTTCTCGTGAAGGTTAATATACCTAACTGTGTTCATGATGCTTTGAATAGCCGCACAAAACCATTCATTGGAGGTGAACATAGATGCATTGTGTTTTCAAATCTAATGATAGCTATTTGTTCCAGGACATTTTTCAGTTTAAGTGTAGTGTTAGTGAACCAAAGAGGCTTTCATTACATGGATGATGAAATGCGCCATAACTTCGCCTAAAAATAGACAAACAGACTCACCAGGTAACAAGAAATCATCTCTCTTGAAATGCAAGTAACACACATTGAAGCCGCTCTAGGTGGTGATTTATGCAGTTTCAGTTTAATTTTCCAAGCCTTGTACCTGTCTATTTTCTCTTTCAATCCACTTTCCGTAATGTTTCTCACCAAATATGTACCTATTTCTCTTTGGAAACGTGTGGAAAGACAACTTTGGATTTCGGTTCCTAGAGTTGCGGCAACTTGGCACCAAACACTTTATACGGCTCACTGAGCGATCTGTATCCATGATCGTTTGTTATTATCGAGAAAAATTACAACTTCAGATGAGATTTCCAAAATCAACACCAAAGAACTCAATAAATCCACACACATAAAATGGAAGCCATTTGTTTGTGAAATTATAGCAGTGCGTTATATTTCCGCCAGACGTCGCATATAATTATGAACTTCCCAATAATTGAAAAACAGTCAAAATGTCAAAATTAAAAAGTGATTTTGACGTATTGTTAGAAACAAAGATAGCAGCATTTTTCACATGCACTGAAAAGAGAGATACATAAATGAATCCATAATTCAAGAGCAATTTCGCCAACATGACCTGTTGAAAATGCACAAGTGGTTTTTCCGCCATTATGCCAGAATTACAGGTCTAGAGCATTGTCTAGAGTCTAGGAACGTAAAATGAAAAGCGGTTACCAAACACGATATCAGCTATCCAATAAAGCAATTTTTTAGTTGAATTTCAGCTTCGCAATTTCACACGAATAAATCAAAGTTGGCAATATTGAGAAAAATCCCCTATTGGGACAAATTCCTATATTCCTATTCCTATTATATATAAACAATAAACATTTTTAGCAGAACAGAAAGAGAAAGGTTTTGGTACTAATTATCCATTATATAGATTTTATTAATGATGGCCAACAGCAACCCAAGCCTTCCCGTTTCTGAAATACTGAAATCTAAAACTGAACAGGACGATGAACCCAAAAAGAAATCAAGAGAAGACTGGAGGAAAGCAAAAGAGTTGGAAGAAGCCCGAAAAGCAGGTACTGCACCTGCAGCAGTCGATGAAGAGGGAAAGGATATAAATCCTCATATACCGCAGTATATATCCACAGCACCTTGGTACTATGGGAAGACTGGACCCACTCTGAAACACCAGAGGCCACAAGATGAAAAACAAAAACAGTATTCGGCCATAGATGAGTGGTATTGTAGAGGTGTAGACAGGGTACGAAATTTTACTTCTGAATTAATGCTTTTGCTCAATTTTTAGGACAAGTTCTGGTAAAACTCCGTCAGTCAGGCTCTGCCTTGAAAAAGAAAATTTTTTGATTGAACATGTATTTCGGCCTACTGATTAAAAAATTGTTATTAAATTTTTGGGGCTCTCAACTAGTTTCGGAGACAAAGTCTCCCAAAGACAGGAAAACCAGGGTTGACGCATATGTTTCTTTTTCAGCTAATTTTCCTCGAAATTCCTTCTTTCTATCAGCACAATATACTCAACTAATTCCACCTTCTACATCACTTTTCAACCAAATTATAAGCATTTTTCATTACCAAGACTCTAAAATATAATTCGTCATTAGAATTCGAGGTTAGCAAAACAGTAGAACGTGTCAACCCTGGGTTTCCTGTATTTGGGGTCCATATCTCTGAAACTAGTTGAGATCCCCAAAAATTTCTTTTGAATTTTCTGTTCAGGAGGCCGAAATATGTAAGCTCCAGCAAAAATTTGTCTTTTTCCAGGTGGAGCCGGATTAATGGAGTTTTACCCAAGTTCTTACCTTATTTGTTGTTCTAGTCCAAAATTGTCACAAAATATCGGAAAGGAGCATGTGAAAACTGCGGGGCAATAACACACAAGAAAAAAGATTGCATGGAAAGGCCAAGAAAGGTAGGGGCAAAATACTCTGCTGCCAATATTGCCCCAGATGAATTCATTCAAAAAAATCTCTCACTGAGTTTTGATGGAAAACGAGACAGGTGGAGTGGCTATAATCCATCAGAACATAAAACAGTTATTGAAGAATTCCAAAAGGTGGAAGAGGCTAAAAGACATTTGAAAGCAGAAAAACTGAATGCAGAGGAATCTGAAGATGAGAAAGATGAGGATAAGTATGTAGATGAGGTTGATATGCCAGGGACCAAGGTGGATAGTAAACAGAGGATTACTGTAAGGAATTTGAGGATAAGAGAGGATACAGCCAAATATCTGAGAAATTTGGACCTTGCTTCAGCATATTATGATCCAAAAACAAGATCTATGAGGGAAAATCCTAATCCCAATAAAGACGATGCGTAAGTTTACTATCATACAACAGTAGTTTTCATTTTATTATTTCATGAATAGTATATTTCCTGGAACTAATTCAGTGAGTGTGAGTTTGTTATTAACGCTGTAGGATTACCATCAGTTCCAGAAGATCAGTTGTATTTGAGTTAAGATATTGTTTCTACTATTTCATTTGGTCTGACTGATTTGAGAAATATTGTTGACTGTACAGATGAATCCTTTGAGAAGTTCCTTTGAGGAGAGTTTTGACTTTTTCAATTTTCTCAGCAAATTCTAGTCTGATAACAGCAAAATAATCATTGCAGAGATTGAGGTTTTATTTGAGTATGTTATTGGCTCGTTTTATTGTTTATTTCAATGTAACTGTTAGATTGAGTTGAATGTATTTTATTTGTTTTCTTGCCAAAGTTTAATTTTTCTTTATAGAAATTGTTTTTTAACGAGAGTATTTGATTTATCCCTCTCGCTATTTCTATACATTCTATATTTATTTATTTGTATTTAAAAATAGGTGATTAGTATTTTTTTTTTCATACTGCCCCTCTTTCTTATTGAAGTGTGATACTACCTAAGTGCATTTTTTATGTTTGGACATATTATCATAATCTAATTCAGCGTCAGAGCACCCAACAATTTCATGCCATTTTTCAGTTTCAAGCACATTGTTCAAATCAGTATAGTTTTTTATATCCGCCATTATGAGAAGTGATTTCTTCTGAAATATAATTATAGTTTTGTTTGGATAAAATATCTGCAAGGTTGGTATAGAATATTATTGGATTATTAAAAAGTGAATATATGATCACCAATGCTTTGGGCATCTTGGGTTACCCAGGTTGGCTTATTAATATGCGAAGAAAAAGTCATTTTCTATCATTGTATATATATAAAAATAGTCATTGACAGTAAATGAATCCACTTCCATTTATATTTGTCTTCCAAAAAAATTTCATGTTTTTTTTAATTTTGTAAAAATAATAACATAGATCATCTATATAAAATTTTTTGTCGGTTGAAAGTATTCTATGTGATGCAATACACTACAATTTACAAGCATCAATCAAGATTACACATTCAGTACAAATATATATAAAAAAATTTATAAACATATCAGACTAGTCAATGACCTAAAACTAAGAGTCAATTCCCAAAATAGTTCACGATACATACATACACATAGAGTGTGTGGATTCAAAATTTCAAGAATTCATCAGTACCTACTACAAAATTCATTTACAATTAGGAATGTTTCCAATTCTTTTCGGAATGATTGATCTGTGGTAGATTTCAATATATTCAATATCTTATTATAATATTTTATTCCATCATAGTTAAGGGAGTTCTGACATACTTTTGATCTGAAATAAGGTTCATATAAATTTGCTGCAGCAACTTGTATGTGTATGTTCTTCAGTAATCCCTATGCTTATATCTTGTATCGTTATTTTTATTGACAGCAACTTAGTTTTTGTAGGATGGATACTGTAGCGTTGCAGTTTAGCCTTTTTTTTCACGCATACTAGAACAGAACACCATAATTTTGCTTCCTTTTTGAGTTATTACAGAATACATTATATCCAGGTGTTATGAAATTATTCAAAATCTCAAAATTCCAAGTCTGGTATGAAACTACTACATCAATATGTTTCTCGTTTATTTATTTCTTGTAGATAAAAAGTTACCTTAGCAAAATTCTTTATAACACTTATGTTAAAATGCATGACAGAAAACGTATCCGTTCTGACTTGTTTCTTATCATCCAGTATTTAGAAGTAGTTTTGGAAATTGTTATACTCGGTTGTTTCTATTTCTTAGTTTTTTTCCAATGAATCAATCAATTCTGAAATGATAATGATAATATCGTTTATTATGCATAAAAGTACATTTTATACATAGAAGGAAAAGGGTTAGCCGTAGGCTATCTTCCACCCCTCCCAAAAGTTATATAATGTAAGAAAATAATGATAGAAGAAAAAATACCCATTTACTATCAAAACAATGATTGATTAGACTGAAGAAATAAAAAATAACGAGAAAATATTAATAATGAGAAATATTAATACAATCATATAGGTGCTGATAACTATTAATATTCTTAATATTCTATTGGTCAATTTAATGATTTCATTACAATACCATACATCAAATCTCAATTTAGCACTGAGCAGTAAGCATCTGTGATTTCAATTCTTTCTTGAATTGATGAATATTATGATGTTTAAGGGTGAAATTTCATTCAGATAACAAATTCCGGGGTACGGGATCCTGGATTCCCGGAAGAAACAATCGGCCCGGTTGTGAAAAGTCAATCCCGGGAATTTCGTGATCTGAAAAAAGTATATTTTCCTATGAGAATATTGTTACGTCCTAGCGCCAGCCCTGCCGACTATGGATGCGAATTGGTGCCGCAGTTCCAGGAACGATTATACCTGCGTGATCGCGGCACACCCAGAATATTCGAAGTTAAGATTTATCTGGATGATTCTCGACTATATGATCGCATAAATAAGCGGGAGCCGCTCACGCTGACGGCAGAATTGGTATTACAGAAAGTTAGTGATTCGGCAGTTTTATTCAGAGCTAAGGGACGAGAGTTATTGAGATCTAAGTGGAGCAGAGCTTTGTGCGGAAGGAGAATTTTTAGTACAGAGAGTTTTAGTAGCGAGCATTGGAAAGTTATCGGAGCGATTTAGGTGATTGTGTTGTATTGTATTGTGATAGAGAGTTATAATAAAAGTAGTTTGGTGTTTTAATCGACGAACACAAGGTTATATCGTAACAATATTAATGAGATCTAATAACACAGTACTGGTTCGTTATTGGCTTTGAAACAAATTTTTTAGATGAATAATTTTTTCAGGACAGCCTCAACTCACTAACACCTATCAGAAAACAACTACTCCCCTGGCTAATAAGTCCATTGGATTAAATCCGATAGGTGTCGTGAACAACATTAAGAGTATTTGATTCAAAGCCAGTCTTCAAGCATACCCATGAGTATTTGTGATATTAGTTCCCTGTACTAGTACCTAGTCTACGAGCAGTATGGTCTCGGTAGTGTAGTGGTTAGCATATCTGCCTATCAAGCGGAAGGCCGGGGTTCGAATCCTCGCCGGGCCACCGTGCTGGGTAATTGCATGTTAAAAGGTAAGGCCTCGTTGATCCATTGCTCGCACAAGTTTCGACTTCTGAAGGTTGACGTTCGTCAGCTGGTTAACGGAAACGAACAATTTTAGAACAACAATTTAGATGGCGCAACGACGGCCATTTTTCTTGTTGTTTGTATCAGCCTTGTATCTAGGGAAAATACTCTGTTGGATTATGATTTTTAATTATGGGAAGACATCGACTTATGTTGATGGTGGCACTGCCTGCACTGACGAGAGGCTAAATAGCACAAAACCGGTCTGCAAGTGTGACCCGTCCCAATAATTGAAAATTAATTCTGGCAGTTGTATCGCTAATAGCATATGCAGGTATTTCTTCTGTGCAGAATCCTGCGCCTGTCGAATGTCCCTTCGTGGTATTAGCCGGGGGAGTAGTTGTTCTCTGATAGGTGTTAGTCCGTCAACCTATATATATAATGATTTTCAAATTCAAATTTAGACCAATCAGAAAGCTATCGGATCGTCGTACGATCGGATTTCGGATCTGTCTGAATCCAGCCTAAGTCTCCTTAATCCCCTGCTCACATCTTGACAAAGTGACCCCATGTAGGTCTGATTTGAAAAGGATTAATTAAGTGATTTTTTCGATGGGTAGTAATGGTTTCCAGGAATTGGGAAGTCGTCTCGTTTGTTGAGGCATTGAGGGCATTTTTCAATTTCTATTACTTCTCGAATTATTTTGGAGTGGAGTGTGTTTGCTGTGGCAATGGTCTTCGTGTTGTTGAAGTCAATTTTTTTTATTAATCTGATCTACCCTAGGCGCGCGTCACTAGATGAAGGGCTAATACTCTCCAAAGTTGTTTGATTGGGTCTAAGGTATCTCCCATACTTTAATCTGACGCGCTAGAATATCCCCAAAAAATCCCCTACTCGCCTCCCGTACTATAAGACCTAACAACTATTTAGGTTGGTGAAACTCTCACCAGAAAATTTACGTAATCGCAGACAGCTTTTATCATTTTCAACAAATGATCCTTGGTCAATCAATACTGTTACACTTTCAATATCCTAATTAGCAATCTTTATACTGATTTCCTATTTCTTTTTAATCTCTTTTATCAGACAGACTGACAGTTTTATTGGTCATAAAATCACCAATTAACATCGTATTGACAGTTTATAAAAAATAAAAAAACCTGGAAAAGTAACATTGCAACGGTAATAATATGTCATATAGGACAACATCCGAGTGTAAGTTAGCATGACATTACAAATAAAAAGTGAATGTTTAAAATACATGAATTATCATCACAGAATGAAAAGAATTCATCAGCTCGTCTCAGTTCTTATTGCTGAGAGAGTAAAACTCCTGAATACTATAAAATGTATTCGTGATTAAAAATGACTGTTTGGATCCGGCTAGGCTTATTAGCTTATTATCTCACCTTTTGCAATCTGAATTGATTTTTTTGTCTCGTTTGGTAGCCATGGATGTCGCTATTAAGTTCAAAGTTATTTTTATTCTTGTAAATATATGTTAGTAGTTTATGTGGAAGTTGATTTGTTCTGAACACCTCTCGGCAGGATTCACGATAGTCTAGTCTGAACATAGAACGGATTATTCTTTTTTGTGCCAAAGAAACTCTGTTACTGGAAGTTGCTCATAGCCCATAGACTAAGATGGTGTATCTTATGGCCGAATAGACGAGGGCATAGTAGACTGCGATTAGCCTATCTTCTTTCAGGTAGCTTTTCAGGTTGTTCATGGCAAAGTATTGTTTATTTAGCTAAAAAGAGCAAATGCTGTCAATGCATTCCTCCCAGTTGAGAGTTTCATCTAGAACCGTGCCCAAAAAATTGCATTCGGTACTGAACAGCAAACTTTATTGTCCAAATATAATATTTTGGATGATTATGAGATCAGCAGAGGATCTGTGAAATCTGAGTAGTGATGTCTTTGAGTGGTTCATCATCAGGCGATTTTTGTGTTACCATCCATCGAACTCGTGGAGGACCTTTTTTGTTTATCCACCTTTACAATGAGTTTTCGCCCTTGTAGGAATGACTGAATCCAATCAAGTATATTACCTCGCAATCCTATTGCTGATGATTTTGACAATATAAAATCGAAGTTGTCGAAGGCACGCGAGTCAAAAAACAGTCCAACAATAAATTGATTTTTATCGATCTTGTCATTAATAAATTATACAAAAGAAGTTGCCGTTTCGGTTGAGAAGTTTTTCCCTAAAGCCGTGCTTGTATTGGTTCAGTATATTGCATTTTATCAGAAAACTATTGATTCTCTTGCTCATACCTTTCTCTAATAGTTTTAAAAGTATACTGAGTAAGACAATGGCTCTGTAGTTGAGCATTGAGAGCCGGTCGTCTTTCTTATGTATAGGTGAGACTACAGACAGTTTCAATCTAGACGGAAACTGACATCGAATGAGATATTTATATTTCAGCCAACAAGGGTGCAATATCAGCAGAGCACTTTTTCGGAAGAGATACCGGCACCTCATCTGTGCCTGTTGATTTTTATTTTTTAATTGCAGCGATAATCTCTTCTATTTCGATTGGGGAGAATGGTTGAAAAACAAATGAGATGTTTACCTGGCTCTTGGAAGTTGTACACATTTCAGATAAGTTATTTCCAAAAGGAGATTGTAACTGATCATCAACAAACCAACAAAAAAAATTACAAAAATGTTTGCAGTTCAATGCCGTCAGTTATCAGTTGATCCTGATGTTTCAGCAAAATATCGGTTTCTTGTTTTTTTCTGTTCAGTCTCGAGTTTACTAATGACCAGATTGTTTTACTTCTATTAATTGATGAGTATATCAGGAATGCGAAGTAGTTTTGTTTTGCAATGATCATATTTTGATTATAATGTGACTTGCGCAAGTTACTTAGATGCCTCAAATTTTCTGATTCTGTCTTTGGTTCATGATTATACAAGGCATTATTGTGTTTTGTGGCTGGGGGTTTTGGAGAAAAAGGTAAAATGGTCCCAGAATGATTCAAAGTTTTGATCTATGTGTGGAGATTTCAAATCGGATGGGGTAAAGTTTTTAAGCAGATGTTTGAAATTATTTATGTTAAGATCCGCGAATTTCCTATGGAGTTTATTTGCAGTTTTAGATTTTTGGATCCTGGAATCATCTGACAGTTGGACAACTTGGGCATGGTGGTCGGAAATACATTGATCAAGTATGTCGAATGTGATTGCTTTCGACATATTAGTTATAATATAGTCTATTGCGGTAGCGCTTTTATTTCCCTCTTTAGTTGTTGCAACACGTGTAGGTTGTATTAAATTCATTCAAGTTCATAACTTTCTAGTATGTCACATATAATTTTTTCGGATACACTGTTGCCCAGGAAGTAAATATTGAAATCTCCAGATATTACGATATTTTTGAAATTGCTTCTAAGGGCATCAATGCAGAACTGTATAAAGAATAGATCTACATTGCCATTGGGTGACTTATAAATAGCTACTATGCATGTATCTTTATTTATTGATATTGCGGTTAATTCATTTTCCAATTCTATGGAGGCAGTTTTTATCTGAGATGCTTGGAAGAAAATTGATCAACTTTCTTCTCCTGAAGATGCTAACCTTGTTAGCGAAACGCGCGTCGAATGCAAAAATATCAGTTTGGTATTATGGTAATTGATCTCTTGGAAAACTTTCAACTTTTACACCAAAGGTTCCAATCTCATCGTATATCCGATACTTGTTGTTTGAAAAATTCGTTAATTAGAACAGAGGAAAAAGTGTAACTTAAACTTCAGTAAAATCAAAATCTCACTGTGCATAGGGTAGTGATTCATTCTAACTTTCATGCCTAAAGTATTGCGTGCTCCCAATCAATCTGAGTGACATCGTTTTAATGAGATTCATTTTATTTCGATCGAAAGCTGTATAAACATATGTTTGATAATGATAATAAACGGTCTTTATTCAATTGAGAAAAGGTGGAGTGTCAGCAGATGCTGTCATTCAACCCAACCCTTTATTTTATATAAATCTGGTAGAATATCATATGAGTAATTTGCAATTCTAGTTGTACATTATTAATACTCACACTGAAAACGGGCCAGTAGTTTTTGATAATTTTAAATATTAAAAACAACGAACCTCTATTATCTTTGTTTTTACCCTTGTGATATATAAAGAATACTTCACAGCTTTATAATATTTGTAAAGCATTGTTTTTACTTCGATGTGTGAATATTTCTTCTAGCACAGTTACTGTCCTGTTAGATACTCCCCGGAAGTAACTTTTTCTCCTATATATTTTTTGATACTAACAGGTTATCATGAATTTGATAGATATAATGGAGAGAATTTCGTCCGATTCACCGGCGATACTCAAAACCATGCCAAAGCCCAACTGTTCGCATGGGAAGCCTACGAAAAAGGAGTCGACGTCCACTTGCTGGCAGAGCCGACGAAACTGGAACTACTCAAACAAGAGTATGAGAAGAAAAAAGAACAGTTCAAGACCAAAATCCAGAGCGACGTTCTTGAGCGATATGGGGGAGAGGAACACCTTGAAGCGCCTCCCAAATCCCTTCTTCTTGCCCAAACTGAGGACTATGTGGAATACTCCAGGTCGGGAAAGATAATGAAAGGCGCCGAAAAAGAGGTGATTAAGTCCAAATATGAAGAGGACGTGTACATAAACAATCACACCTCAGTTTGGGGGTCATATTGGCAAGGAGGCCAGTGGGGCTTCAAGTGCTGTCATTCATTCATCAAAGTAAGTATAAGAAAAAAAATAATAATTTTTTTGAAATTGATTCATCACTAATACAGTGACCTGTCGGTTAAGGCTTATTATATACAAAAAAAGTTTGAGCTAGTGTCAATCAGTTATGAAAACAGTAATGATCTGAAATAAATGAATTTTTTAAAATATAACAGTCTGCAACGTACACTCTATTTGATTTCTTCAACTTGTACAGAACAATTTTACTAATCACTTCAACTACTTATCAAAATCTTTCACAAAACCAAACTTCTCGTTGTCCGCTCCTCAATTCACTTGACAATACTCTTAACTACCTATTAACTGCCGTTTCAAACCGACGGCGTCTATTTATGGAGTAGGTGAATATCTCTTTGCATGTCGACCTTGAGAGGTATCCCCACTCTCCAAATCTCTTCATGTGATGATTCACACAACAGTGTCCAGGTATTCATGGTCTATTTGGAAAAACTTGAAGGGATTTCAATGACAGGTTCTGGAAAGTTTTGTTACCCTCCAGGCCGGTCTGGCAGGAATCCAACCAGAGTCAATTTGTTGAGTCTTCCTATTGAGGTGAATTTTTTTAGCACCAGTAGCAACTTGGACGTTGGTTGACGAAATCTGAGGACTTCCAAAACCACTTGGCTATCAGAAAATATGTTTATTATTTTATTTGGGATTTTGGTTTCTGCAACTCTCTTCAGACATAAATCGATTATGTAAATTTCCGACGGGGATATTGTCGCATGATATCCTAGGTAGGTCTCTGTCTGTATAGGACGAGTCGTAGTTAACTTGTGGATGCTCCTGAGTTAGAAGTCATTCCCAGAATGAAATTATTATCAGTGTCACCTAGTTGACTGTTTTCGCAGTTAGCAATATGCACAATTCTATATATTTATCTATCCAACCTCTCTCCCCAGAAAAATGTAGAGAGGTGGTAGGTCTAGAAGGATTCCCTCTGACAGTATGGCGGAGATGGCACAGAAGATAGCCAGGCAAGCCTGCCTCTTCACATCATTAGCTGTAAAACTTTTTTTAACATTTTCATTTAGACAGGTATTTCCCACTTAAAGGACTGCTTTATCTAAGAACAAACTGAAAACAAGGATACATGTCTTATGTTCTGTCAAGTAACAGTTGCTTTATAATAATAATAATAATGATAATAATAATTTTCATGGATAGAAAACATAAAAAATTACACGAAGTTTACAGAAACTTATATAATAATAACTTTTATTTCCCAAGAAGAAACTCACAAAGTTTATAGAAGAGAAAAAAATTAACTCTAAGATTATATCCTACCAAAAGGCAGGATTCAATTTCCAACTAAACCGCAAGTGGCTCAGCAGAAACTTGCTCTTCCATCCAACCATAAAAAGGCACATGCAGTGATTATATCATGTGCAGGCACATGCATGCCTGAGAACACTTGTTTCTCCCAACGCAAGAAGTATCAACATTAAAAAATAATCATTAATGAAGTGTCCAACGGTTAAGGCAATAAAAACGGAAAACACCAGATTTTTGTTCCTCTGCGAAATATCTTCGTGACTTCTGTTTTTGAGTTGGAGATCAAGCATGTCGTCCAAAAAATATCTGAACCATTTTGGCTGTATCCAATTCATAAATTGTTATTGAATAATTCATAGTGGTCGCCACGGTCATTTATAGGTAGGTAGTTTTTTTTTCTCCCAAGCCGTCGGACCTATCCTTCACTGCCAGGTCTCCGGAAAGCACTTCAACCTCTAGGGCTTATTGCGCTTTGCTTTCCTATACTTCATAACACCCATTTCAACAAACTTGTCCCCTGCACACGTTTGTGCAAGTTGATTGCTGGGTTTTCATTTGTTGCCTTTTATGATCCAGAGCCTCACATTCACAGAGTATGTGTCGAGCTGTCTCTATCCCTTTGTTATATTGTCTGCAGCCAAGGTAGCCGATGTACAGCCCTATCTTATTCAGGTGTCCTTCGAGTGGACAGTGTCCAGTCAACAGCCCTGTTATAACCCTTATCTGAATCCTGTTACACTGAAGCAGGTCTTCGGTTTTTTTCCTCGACGGTTCTTTTATGAAAATTCTCCCGTGAGCGCTACTGAGTAGATTTCCCCAGTAATCTCTGTGTTTTGTTCTCACCCAATTTCTTATGTGACTCCGTATCGTTGTTTTGGGTAACCCCACTGCTGGCTCGGGTCCAGTGTATGGTGTTGATGATCCTTGTCTTGCAAGCTCATCGGCTTTTTCATTGCCTGCGATACCTGAGTGACCTGAGACCCATTTTTGAGTCAGTATATTATGGTCTGCCAGATATTTCAGTTCCTCGCGGCATTCCCAAACCAGTCTAGATGTCACTATGGGATTTTTCAGTGCCCTGAGTGAAGCTTGGCTTTCCGTGAAAATATTGATCCTTCCATTTAGTTGGGACCTCAGGTTTATTGTTCTCACGGAATATAGCATAAATTTCTGCTTGAAAAACATATGTGTGTTGTCCGAGCGGGTAACTGTACCCTAGGTTTCTCCCCGCATAGTATACACCAGCTCCTGTTCCATATTCCGTCTTGGATCCATCTGTAAACCAGGTGTTCCAGCTGGGCTTTTTCTCAGAGAGATTGTCTCTTTGCCACTCTTCACGATCTCTTATCATTACTGAGAAGTTCGTGTTGCATATACATTTGGGTGACATTTGGTCTGTATTCATGTTGAGTACATGTCCCACAATATCTGTTTTCGCCCATCTTTTGTATCCCGGTAAATTTTCCAGTCTGAAAGGGCCCATTCTTGCCTCTCCCCATATCACAAGATTTAAGGGGGAAAGATCCAACAGCACCTCCATTGCCGCTGGTGTTTTCATTGCACCTGTTATGCCCAGACAGGCAAGTCTTTCGACCTTGCTCAGTTTGTTCATAGCAGATATTTGTTTTGTCTTTGACCACCATGCCAAAATTGCATACTTTATCATGAGTCTAACCACCATTGTGTACAGCCAGTACAACATGCTTGGTTTCAATCCCCATTTCTTTCCATACGTGTGCCTGGCCACTATAAGTGTCACCTCCGCTTTTCTTTTTATTCTGTCCACATGTTGGTTCCAGGTTAATCTTGAATCTAGTACAACTCCAAGATATTTAACCTCATCTGACACATTGATTTCTTCACCTCGGAGTCTCAGAGGTTCAAGTCCCTCCATCTTGATTTTTCTGGTGAATGCCACTATAACCGATTTGGATGGACTCATTTTGAGCCCTTCCTCATCGGTCCACCTAATTACAGTATTCAAGGTCTGCTGCATGCACCCTCTCACTATACTGTTGGATTTGCCCTGTGCTATGATGACTAGATCGTCAGCATAACCTAGTATTTTGTGTCCATTTCGGTCCAACAAACATAATAACTCGTCCATAACAAGGTTCCACAGAAGTGGAGATAGAACTTCCCCCTGTGGGAATCCACTTGCCACCATGGATTCGCCAGAGATGGTTGTATGTATTAGCCGTTCTCTCAGCATGCAGTCTTTCCATGTGCAGCTCATTTCATCAATCCCTTTTTCCTTGACGCACGGACGTTCGATTCCAAGGAAGTATTATCGAAAGCGCCTTCTATGTCCAGGAATGCTGCCAACAGCACCCCCTTGATTCTAAGAGAATATTCTACCCTTCCGGTAATTTGGCATAGAGCTATTTCTGTTGACATGCCTGATCATGCATATTGGTTCTTGTGTAGTGGTCTGGTAGCCAATACACCATCCCTTATGTGTCTATCAAGCGATTTTTCGAGCTCAGGTATGCATGACATAGGTCTTAGGGCTTTCGCAGATTCTTGTCCAGTTTTCCCAGGTTTCGGTATTAATGTGACCCTTTCATTTTCCATGCCTCCGATATATGGCCCAGTGCCAAGCTGGCTCTGAGAAATATGCATAGTTTTTATGCAAAAGTTCCGGCCCCTTTTGCATAAGTACAGAATGAATGCCGTCCAGACCCGGCAATTTATATGGTTTGAATGAGTCAATGGCCAATTTTGTCTTTTCCACATCCACCACTGTTTTCGCTGTCCGCCAATTCTCACTCGAGGCCATTTTGGGGGCTCGAGCTCCGAATTTTGCCATCTTTCCAGTGTCATATTTGTGGTTACTGAGCCTGGAAAGTGCACCTGAAGCAGCTCTCTTATCGTATCTGCTTCTGTTTTTGTGTATTCTCCAGATTCCAATTTAAGATTGCTTATCGGCACCTGAGGCTCTTTAGAGTGTATTTTATAGAGTCTGGAACATTCCGGAGTCTGTTCTATCTCCTCACAGTGTCTCCTCCATGAGTCTCTCTTCGATTTCCTCGGGGCTTCATTGTATTCAGTTAAGGGCTTTCTGTAGTTATCCCATCTTCCTGATCTTTTTGCGCTTTTCTTGTTTGTCGCCTCACACGATCCAGATCTTCATTCCACCAGGGCACAATCCTGTTTGATTTCTGCATCGTTGTGGAACAGTGTTCATTGAAAGAGGAGATTATAGCTTCCTGTAATTGGTCTGCTGCCATCTCCAAATCTATTGAATGTCTTATTTCAAAACTTGCCCGTCCTAACTTATTTTCCAGGTCTGCCTTATAGGCTTCCCAATTCGTTTTTCCAGGGTTTTGATATGTGTTATTAGGGAGGCTCCCACCCCCTGTTTCAAAGTGTATGTGTCTGTGGTCTGAGCAGCTCTCTTCATCAGACACATTCCATTTGTTGACAAAGTTACTCACAAAAGCGGTTCCTATTGTTATGTCTATCACCCCACTTCGTCTGCTGTTTACAAAGGTCGGTTTATTGCCTACATTTATGATGTCTAGATCGTTCACCATTATAAATTGTAATAAATACCCCCAGATCGAATTATGTGCTGTGTAATGATGAGATGTGATCTGTCTGCTCCACAGGACCTCACAAGCTCTTCCATTTCCCTGGAAGGCGGCGGTCCCGGGTCATTATATGGGAGGTATGCAGGTCCAAGGACTATTTCCTCTGGCCCCTCCTTGCTTCCCGTCTTCAGCTTTACTACCGTCAAGTCTCTGCAACAGAAATTATTGAGCGGCAGTATATTTATTCCCTTTCGGATTAATATGCATGTTCGTGGGACCTCGAAGGACCTGCTGTAAATCAGTTCCCCATAATACCCCCAACCCCATTATTTTTCCTCAGTATACCCAGAGTTCTTGAATGAGGACCTTAAAGGTAACCATGCCTAACTTGTAGTAGGCTTTCATTCTGTTCACCTCCAAGGCCCTGAAGGATTCTTCGTCGATGGAGAAGGCCAGTTTTTGACCTCTCTCCTCCACCTTCCTGCTTACTTGGGTCCAGTTTCCCACGCGCAATGCAGGATTCTGCATTCCTAGGCGTGTTCTCACCTTCCCCTCTTCTTCCGCTGGCCCTGATATGAATACCAACACCCTCGGCCTTCTTGGCCTTTTGACTCAACGACTGTCAAGTCGGCACCCTCCCAAAGTCCAGCCAGAGTACCGATGATCCCCCTAAGCCAGCTCTTCTTATTTTCATTTGCGCAGACTATCAAAAAGATACCTGCGCTAAAGTTTGTTTCGCGAACCTGCAAAGGATTTTCACTCCCTGAGGGGCTATTGTCCAATGCCTGTACTAAGCCCTCTTGGATCAGGTCTGCCTTTTCCTGATCAAGAGTGAAGTCAGGATGGCGTCTGTCTATCACCGCCATACTTAACCCCCTCGCAGCTTCGCTATAGGTTCCAGTCTGTTTCGCTGAACTCCTGGCTTTCTTGATCATTTTGTCTGGGGGAGTTCTTGTGTCGCCCCTCAGCCTTTTTTGCCCGCAGACGGGGTTTTATTGTCACTGCGGTCCTTTGGCCTTGGTTTTTGAGCCGTCCAAGTGCCCGCAGCTATTTTTTGGGCCTTTTTCAGTTTGCGCTCCTAAAAGCCTCTTTTTCTGTAGTTCGAATCCCTCCAATCCTGCAGTAATGCTTTCGGCAGTCTTTGTTGATCCTGCCGCTTCGTTGGCACTATCACGGTCTAGTTCCGTGACAGTGCTGGGATTTGAGGAGTCGCTCAGAGAGTCCTCATTTTTATTAATTGTGACTCGTTCCATGTAAATCCCACGAGTGTAGGGGAAGTGTTGGTCCGCACCCGCGGAGCCCCCCGCACGGGTGTAAGGCTAAATACTCTGGGAGGACGCCAGGGGCCTGTGTCATAAAAGTGCAAGCCTTGTAGCTACAAGAGAAACACAATGCAGGTACAGGTAAAAAACTAGTAAAAAACAATTATTCAGTATCGTGTTTCTTTGTGTTTCTCTTATAGCCACAAGACTTGTACTTTCATGAAACAGGTCCCTGGTATCCCAGAAGCTCCGTTTGCGATACCTGATGAGGCTCAGGTACCATTCATCCTTCGGCATGGGTCGCATGACATCTTGGGTTAGGCCCTCCATCCCTCGTTGGCCCTGTTGGGGAACAGGACTGGAGTCCACCACTTAGAGGTGAGGATAGGAATTGAGAGGGAGAGGCTAAGTGGTATTGCCAGGCATTACATACTTGGCGCATCACTACTCCATTTTGGACTCGTAGGTAGGTACTAAAATTTCTTGATGTAACTATAAATGGGGAATCATCTGCATAAAGAATGTGTCCGCAATGTCAACATATAATGGCAAATTATTTATATACAAAATAAACAGGAGAGGACCTAACACCGATCCATGATGAATTTGTTGAAAGTTAGATGTTATGAATAATATATTGTCTTCTACCGGTTAGGAAAGATTTCAACAATTTTAATGCTAAACCTGCTATTCTGTATTTTTCTAGCTTAGAAGCATGTCGTGACTCAAATTGTCAAAAGCTTTTGATAAATCACATAATATTGAATAATTTTGTTTGAACTGGCTGTGTTTAATTTGAGGCAAAAATATACATTACTTTCAAAAAACTAATTTTTTTTAATATCTAATCCCGCCAATGACATTATTTCATAATTTTAATTCAAGTCTTTCTTTATATGAATTATTACTCCATCATTCCTGTTGATATCTGAATTAATATATATTATTAATATATATTTGATCATAGGTATGAATACCGAACAATTTTACATTCACCTGGTGAAATAATTCAATGAATTTTTTTCAATAAACTTTTTACTGTGTATGTTCTTTTATCTGAAACCACATCAGTATTGATAACAGAATTATCAAATTAATCAATAAAGCCATTTATTTTATTTTTCAATATTGATAAATTTTCAGTTTGTTGGAGTATCAAATTTTCAATGTCGTATTCAGTATTTCTTGAATTAACTCAGATTCAGTTTTTCTTGCAAATATTTGCATATATATGAAGATAGATAGATAGATAGACTTTATTGCATTTGGAGAATATTACATCTCATTACAAGAGGTTCGATATATGCAGTTAAATAGTATTTTCTACAATTTCTCGATTTACAGCTAATTCATGAAAATAACAGGAACAAAATACTGAAGAGGTACAAATTTTTCAACACTTCATTCATTCAACGCAAAGGATCTCAGTTTCATAATATTAATAAGTGCATGAGCAAGAGTAGATAAAGCAGAAATGTTTCCTGAGTCTAATAATGATACTAGGTCATTGAAAGAATTCAGATTGGAGAAAAAATTACAGTTTCTTATTCCATTGTACATAGGACATTCCAGAAGAAGGTGAAAAACAGACTCATTTTCATTCATATTGCAGATGGAACACATTTCTGTTGAATCTATAGAATGAGTTTTACCTTGGTACGTGATTTTCAACCGATTCAGTGCACACAGGCGGAGTTGAGCTATTATTCTCAAAATATATATTGGAGCCAATCTGCGTAGATAACTCGTACCATTCGAAGAAATGGCTAGTTGTTTATATATAAGTGGATACGAAGAGATTGACAGTTTCTCTGAATCTTCACGAATGAGTTTCTCTCTATGGCAATTTAAGATTTTTTTGAGTAATACCTTTGAGTTGCTTTGTAGGCAGTTCGACCATAAATCGGAACAACCTGCAAAATCAAACTGGTGTCTTACTTGTAGCAAATAATTATATTTGATATTATTGTGTTGAAGCTGTTTTAAACGTAGGTAGCAAATTTTTGAAAGTTCCCATTCGTCCATTATTTTCAACCTGTTTATCCAGGTTAATGCTGATTTGAATATGAGATAACTCAGTTTTATAGAGCCAGTTTCCAACCTGATCATGTTGTTTGGGGTGCATTTTTGTAAACATAATAGTCTTTTGAAGAAACCCACTTGTGCGCATTCTAAAACATCTGAATAGCGGAGTCCCCAAACTCCGATTCCATAGGATAGTGAGGAGAGGATTATGGAATTATATAACTCCATTCTAGCCTCCCATGAGTTCATTTTTGTTTTACACATCAGGTTCATCACGGCCCCAGTGGCTTGATTGACCTTCATAACTGTCCTTCTCGCCATTTCTAAAAACAATCCCGAGCAAGAGAATGTAACTCCTAAATAAGTGTATGTTTTAACTACCTCAATGGGAGTGCCATTAAAACTGAAGTTCAATTTATAATTATTGCTATATCCACCTTTAGTGAAGACCATTATTTTTGTTTTGTTGGTACTTACAGACACTTTATTCAATAGACAGTAATCTTGTAAAGTTTTTAGTTTACGTGAAATATCAATCGGAGAGTCCCCCAGCAGTACCAGATCATCAGCATACAGCAGTAGTAGAATATCATGTTTACCGTCTATATTGAGACCCCGACAGTTCTCGGATCGAAAGTAATCCTCGATATCTGAAAGAAACAAAGAAAACAGTAATGGGCTCAGGGGTTCTCCCTGTAAAACTTCTTCCGAGATATCATAACTTTTTGTGTATGAATCAGCCACACGGACTGACATTGTAGCATTATCGTACAAGTTCTTTACTATTCGGATTATTTTTGAGCTGATTCCGCATTTGTATAATTTATGCCACAAAAGCTCGTGATTTATACAGTCGAAAGCTCTCTTAAAATCGACAAAAACGGCAAACACTTTCCGTTTCGGTAACCGTAGATGAATTTGTATGATGGAATTAAGAATAAAAATGTTGTCCACAGCACTTCTGTTTTTCCTAAATCCGTACTGTGAAGTCGGCAAAATATGATTATCTTCACACCAATTTGATATTCTATTCAATAGGATCAGGGCAAAGACTTTAGCAAAGCTGTTCAAGAGGGCAATACCTCTGTAGTTATTGGGGTCATCTAAGGATCCTTTTTTGTGCAACATTATTAATATGGTTTCGTGCCAAGCAGATGGCATTTGACCAGAGTTAAATATTTTATTGTACCAACAGCACATATACAGCAGCCAATTTTGCGGAAGATTTTTTATGAACTCATAGGATATCAGATCTTTACCCGGAGATTTGCCGTTCTTACACATCCCTAAAGCAATACTTAGTTCATCCAATGAAATTTCAAGATCAGTGTAAAGTGATCTTGCATCCTAGAAATCCAAATTAAATATGAATTTTTGTTGGTATATATTATCATAAAATTCTTCCCATTGATACAGTTCTAATGTACACTTTTTATGCTGCTGTCTAAATGATCTCAAAGTTTTCCAAAACTCTCCTTGGTTTTTAGTATTACTTAGTTTTAACATTATGCTATTGTGATATTCTTTCTTCTTTTTCGACAAGATTGATTTGTAACTTTTTTTTGCATTCAAATAATGAGTTCTGAAAGGTTCGTGGAAATGATGAATTTTACATAGTTTCAGAGACGAATGTAGCTCTTTTTTGCATTTCTGCAGAGCGCGTCAAACCACGGCTGGTCTTTGGGTGATCTTGACCAATATTTTTGCACTATCAAACCTGTGTCTTTCGCCACAGATGAGATTGTAGAGACAATATTATCGTATGCATTTTCATTGTCAAGAATGAGGCCAACGTTGGGGGAGCATTGCATGGCATTGAAGTATAATTCACTGTGTTCACTTTTCCACTTCAGGACATTAACCGATGTATCATTCTCACTAATAGTATTCGGTATCTCGCAGATTAGCTCCAGAAAAATTGGAAAATGGTCCGAAAGGAACTGATCATCCATTACATGAAAAGTGTATATCATATCTAGCATATCTATGTCGCAGAAGCACAAATCAATAACGCTCTGACCTAAAGTACTGAAATATGTGAAGTTTGCTGCTGGCCTGTCGGTGGGTATATGCCCATTAACAAGTGATAATTTATTACTGAATGTGAGGTCAAGGAGTAATTGCCCTCTTTTATCAACTTTTTTGTCGCTACTTAACATGTTAGGATATTATATTTGCATATATATGAAGTGAGGCATTTTTTCTTCTGTAATTCTTTTGCTTTACCAAACAGTATTTTGATTCGAATTGTAAGTTCTTCGATATATAAATATATCGTGGAGGCATCACCTTTACATCCTATTTCTGTACTTTTGAGTATACCTTGAGTTTTATAATATTCTCTGGCGGCTGCTTATATATTTTGTTCTGCTTTTTCTCCATTCATAATGACTTCAATTATATTTTGAGGTTTTTCCTTCGTTTTCCGTTTTCTATATACATTCATTAGTTGTTGTTCCTCACCAGTCTACCCAATTATTGTTTTGAATAATCGCTCAGTAAGTTTGCTATCAGGCACATTTTGCTCTTTGGAAGTATTTTTATCCGAAGGTTATTTTTAGATTAGTCTTGTTTTATGATGTTATCGGTATTTTTGAGGAAACTGATTTTTGAATTCACTCCACTTTTTAGGAATGTATTTTCATTAATTATTTCCTGTCTTGAAAAGTTCTCTCATTATTTCTAGAATTTCTGTTTTAACTCCTTCATGGTTATGTGTAACTAATTCAATTGACTTCTGTAGCCTTGCACAATTTTCGATTTTTTTTAAGAATTTAGTTTTCATGTTGCTCTTTGGAATATATTTATCGACGTTGTTTCAGTACAGGTAGTGCATATCCATCGTTTTCCATTTTCTTTTTTTGTTCCTTACAAATAAAATCAAATTATTGAGTTGAAAATATGCACACAAGAAATGCTCAAAGAAAGGTTCGTTTGCATTCAGAAGTACCAGATTTTCCGCTTTCATCTTCGAATTGTTTGAAGCAACTCTCACTTGGGGTTTATCAAATTCGATTAGCCCCATCTTATATCCAAGATGAATTGAAAAGGCAAAGAGAGGGGGGTGAATTCCAGCTTGAAATATTGCATGAATCCCTCAATCTGAGCTCATGAGGGTTAGTAGTTTTTCAAGATTTCGGAACTCTACCTAATATCAATTCTTATGGGTCTCATATCAACCTAATAATGATAATGACATGGATGATGCATATAATGATGAAGATAAAATACAAATACTGTACCTGCCAGTCTAGTGCTCGAACTGTGGGGTGCATGCTACCATATAATCAGTTTTTTGTCGTTCGTGAGATATGCCTGATATGAAGAGTATCAGAGGTACTGCAACAGGGCTCATCGATGATATATCCGATGCTGCTAACAGACCTCAGCATTGAAATCGGCACGATTTACTAAAACTGATTGGTTTCCACAGTTCATTTTCATTCACTGAGTGAATTATATTCACCTTTTCACATAATATTGTGTTCACTGTATATATATTACTTCACAGACAAGCCTATTTACAATAAACAAACAGTTTGAGAGAAAAACAATCATATAATGAACTTGAATACCAAAAAATACACAATATCTATTTGATTATTGAAAATAGTCAACCGTTTCTTCATAGTAGATTAATATGTTTCACTTGTCTTTGAGAGAGTATGTGGATGAATCGTATAATTTGGTAGTATCTCTATTCCTATTTTCTAGAAAGTATCCTAGTGAATTTGAATCATAACTAGGGGCCTGAATGACTCCTTGAATTCAAATTTAAATTAATAAATTGAGTTACATCTGTACAACTCATACCAGCGTTTATAATTGTATGAACGATACAATATTTTAATTGAAAGTATTCACAGAAAATTGAAAATCTAATAACATTTATATTCAAGTGAAGTATGTTCATATCACACCAACAAGTTGATCAAGTCTAGCTGTAGCAGTTCTACATCACGAACGCTGTCAAATACGCCATGAGTTTGAGATCATCTGCGACATTAAATAATGGCTGTGGTGCAAGTTACGTATTCGATATACGAAAAGTTTTTTTTAAAAAAGACTTCATTTTAGAAACAGACAGTATGACAGCGTCAAACAGAAAGAATAAAATATTTAAATTAGGTATATTTATAATGTCGGTGTTGATGTGCCAGCATCTCAGCGTTTCTGGAATAACGGTTGTAACTCTATCCCTGTGTAGACGCCTTGTCAGCGAACCCTGGGTTCGTAACTCCTCCATCCCTAAGACGAAAACAGGAGGGATACTGGTTTGTTTTCGGAATTCTCTTCTGGGGTAGTTTCCCCTTTTTCTTTGTCGTGGGTATCCATTTCTGTTTCGGGAACGGCCAGTGGATGTCCCTTTATCATTTCTTTTCTGTTCCACAGCTTGAAGTTTCCAATAGTGACACCACAGTTGAAAGGTACTTCTATTATACTGGGTTTCTCGATCATTATAATTTCATTGTTATAACAAGCTTTTTGTACTTTCAACTGTTTCTCGGCTGGAATTGCTATGATGTGCTGGCTGGAAATGGCTTCTATTATTGGGTTTGCTACGTATATCCAGGCGGTGTGGCAGTTCTGGTATTCGGCTCTTTTGATGAGGGCTGCTATAAAGTCATTGGTTTGTGGCTCCAGGTGATTATGGGAGATATACGTGTCTTCGATCGCAGGGCACATCTCGTCCTCGTATTGTTGTTGGTTCGGCCCAAGTAATATATAGGGGTGGTTTAGGACGATTGTGGAATTATTGATCCGGATAGGTAATAGACGAAAAACTTCGCAAATTTCTTCAGAAAAAATCGGAAAATGAGTGGCATATTTAGCTTTATTTTCTGAAAAGGTTAGTTGTGTGCCTACTAATTGATAGTAAGATAATTGATAGTAAGAAATAGAACTAGTGAATCACGGAATTTTGTGATAAAGTATTGTTAGGCGTTTTTCTCAGTGCTGTGTAGAGTATTCAACTTTGCGAAAGTTGAAGTTTCTTCCAAATTGTCTAGAAATACTATCAAATTTTGACAATTCAGAATTATTTGGTCCAATACATTTTGTGCTTTCAAGTATTCGATAATTTTTGGCTCATGTTGAATTGAAGATAGTTGAGTCGATTCTTTATTATTTCTTGATTGGTATTCGAAAGAGTTACGGTGGCGTTATAATTATCAATCAATTTTTTTCGAAAGAGGAACCTGCCTTGTGATTTCTTTCATAGTGAAATTTTGATTCGATTGTAATTCTCGAATGGCTTCGTCACATTTGACTCCGTCGTCGGCATCCAAGGTCCCAAGAAGCCATTTAGAAGTTGTGCCCACTAAGTTTAACAAACCTCGTTTAGAATGAGTTTGGGGTTTTATATTACCAAGTTTGTTTTTGGCTTCTAAGATGAGATATCTGGCGTGTTTGAGAAGATTAGAAAATAGGACCTGGAAAAAGTTGACTTTATGATCTTCATTTTGAGGATTTGGTATACCCGTCTGGGAACCGTGAAGGTAGTCTGATATTTCGTTATAGAAATATCGCATACTCTCCAACTGGGTAGCAATTGGAGTTATTTCGACGAAGTGAATGAATGTATGTTTGGTTTCAATAATTCGGGATGTCCGAAGATGGAATGGGAGTAAGGGAGTTTTCAAATGTGTTATTTTTATTTCACTAGTCACTAATTTGGTTGTCAGTAGAATAACTGCATGAAGCAACGGGGCCGTCGTGTTCATTGTCCTGCGGAAGGGAAGAAAAAGCTTTAGGTTTCCGAATTTGTGATTTGTGGATCAATTGATTTTTTGTGGTTTTCATTTTCTCCCTAAGTCTTCAATTATTTTTTTCTTCTTGAAGCGGGGTTTTGTTTTATCTCTTGAAGCTGTTTTGTATTTTAGGAATGCTGTTGAACCTGATTGAAATTCGGGTGATTCTTCGCGTTTTTCATTTTGTTTTTTATTGAGATGTGATTTATGTTTCAGCGAAGTGTCATGTATTTTCTCAAAAAGAATGTTCAATCTCTTTCGACGATCGATAACATTATAATTTCGTCTGAGGTGTCTGTAAATGCTATTTGCCAATAAAATAGATAGAATATCTAAACTTTGCAACTTTATTTTTAAATTGACAAATACAATTCGACTTGACATCAATTATTCGTTTTTTTTTATATAAAAGTCATAACAATTCCATTTCGGAAACAACAGAAAAATATATATATGGTATGTAACAAAATAAAACGGAGTTAACCCGTATCAAACGCATTCTAGCTTTTACATTCTCCACCCTTCGATAAAAACTTGCACAACCAAATTACTAATGGTTGAGAGGAAGAATACATAGTTTGGCAACTGGTCTCATATAGCTTCCTTTTTGGGTCTTTATTTGGACAACCCGTATCACACCATCTCTGCCAGGGTACGTTTCTTCTACTCGTCCGATCATCCACTGATTTCTAGGAGCTTTCTCATCAACAACCAATACAATATCTCCTACTTTTATGGGATCAGTCTTGTCATGCCATTTCTGCCTTTTAATGAGAGTAGGTCTGTATTCTCTCACCCAACGCCTCCAATATGAATCAGCCAATGCCTGAGCAATTCGCCATTGTTTTCTACTAGAGAGTTGAAAGTCACCATATGATTTTACATCACCAGGCCTCAACAGCAGAAAATGATTGGGAGTTATAGCTTCTGGCTCGTTTGGATCTACAGAAATGTGGGTCAAGGGCCTCGAATTGACGATATATTCTATTTCAGTCATCAGAGTAACTAAAACCTCTTCTTTGGGATTGATGGATTTCAAACTTATCTTAAGAGCGGTTTTGATGGAACGAATCATGCGCTCCCATATTCCACCCATATGTGGAGCACCTGGTGGGTTGAATTTCCATGAAATATGTTTCAAGGAGAATTCTTGTGATATTAGGTTGTAATCTAATTGCTCAATCGACTCTCTCAGTTCCCTTTCAGCGCCCACGAAGTTAGTGCCATTATCAGTTCTAAATTCTTTCGGTTGCCCTCTTCTGCACATAAATCTCCGAATAGCATTGATGGCAGAACTAGTATCTAAAGAAGTAGCCATTTCTATGTGTATCGCTCGGACAGTCAGGCATGTAAACAATACACCATATCTTTTTTCAACTCTTCGCCCGACTGCCACAGTCATTGGCCCAAAAAAGTCGATTCCAACGAAGGTGAATGGAAACGTAAATGCACTCAATCGTTCTGGTGGCAACATTCCCATTTCAGGTGCTTGAGGTTTGCATTTTCTATTATTGCACGCTTGACATTTTCTAAAAATCTTCTTAACTGCAGCTCGAATGTTTAGG
Source organism: Zygogramma bicolorata (assembly GCA_032362365.1). NCBI lineage: Eukaryota > Metazoa > Arthropoda > Insecta > Coleoptera > Chrysomelidae > Zygogramma > Zygogramma bicolorata. Next base: position 4,831 of record JAVJAQ010001277.1, on the reverse strand, counting down.
ATCCAGAATTTCAATCTGAGATTGTTTACGACTGTTTCCAAACCTACATGGTTAGCTTCCTGGTGATACCAATCGATCAACAATTCTGTGAATTTGTGCCTTGGATCTAATATTATGGGATTTCTGGACTCAAAAGGAATGTACAATTCATTACTATCTGGAATTCTTCCTCCTAGTCTCAATATTTCATTTTCATCCAATAATACTGAGAGTTTATGGAGACGATTCGATTTGGGCAAACATTTTTCTTTCTTCAGAAGCAATATTTCTTCTTCAAAACATTCCCTCTGACTCTTTCTAATCCAAAGAGTTTGAGCTTCCTTTAGTTCCTCAACTCCCAAAGCCATCCTCTCTGCTCGTAATCGCTTCGGAATTCTGATCATCTTCTTGAAGTACAGTATCCAAGCAGTAGAGCGTATGAGTCTGTTGAATTTGGAAAATCTGGATATGTCTGGAAATTCCATTGATAGGGGTTCAGCATCATCCAACCTCACGAGCAATATTTGTTCAAATTCAATGGAACAGTTCGGTTCTACTGGCCAATCTTCTTTTGTTGATTTCAAAAAATTAGGCCCTGAAAACCACTCACTATTTGGCGACAAGTCAATATTTTTCTTCTCTTTCGTAGCTTTGTCAGCGACATTCATCTCTGACGGTACCCAGTGCCACTGTGAAATGTTTGTATCTTCGTGAATTTCTCCCAATCTGCAAGCTACGAAAATTGGAAATCTTTTTGATTGGGATCGAATTTGTTGTAGAACTACCATAGAGTCTGTCCAAAAATGTATTTCTTCAATTTCATATTCGATTTCAGATCGTATAGTTTTAGCGAGCCGATTTGCAAGAACTGCGCCTTGTAATTCCAGTTTAGGAATGGTCTGTTGACTCATAGGAGCTACTTTATACTTGGATAATACAAAACCAGTATGTATTTCATCATTTTCCACCGTTCGTATGAAAGCAACTGCAGAGTAAGCCTTATCACTGGCATCGGAAAACAAATGCAGATCTACTTTTCTTACTTTTACCAGGCTAGGAAAGTAATACCTATTGATCATAACTGGAGTGGCATCTTTCAGGTTTTTTAACCATTTGAACCAGGCTTCAGAAATATCTTCTGTTACCTCTTGGTCCCAATAAATATTATTTCTCCAGATATTTTGCATCAGTATTCTGGCACTGATCATCAAAGGTGCAAGAAATCCCAGTGGATCAAATATAGACATAATCATCCTCAAAACTTCCCTTTTGGTTGGAACCTTCGATCCACTGGATATTTCAGGAGGAATTTTCTTCAGGTTGAGAGAAAATAGAAAAACATCTGTTTTTACGGACCAAGAGAGTCCCAGAACTCGTTCCAATGCCTGCGAATCTATTTTAACATCAATTTGGGAGTCAGCTCGTAGATTTTTTGGAATAGACTGGGTGACAATACTGGAATTGCTCATCCACTTCACCATTTCAAAGCCTGCATATTTGTGAACGTTAATAACAGCTTTAATCCTATGAATAGCTTCATCTTCAGTAGTACAAGAGTCTAAATAATCATCTACGTAGTGCTGCTTCTCCATTGCTCGTACAATTCCCGGATATTTTTGCTCGAACAAACTAGCATTTTTGTTCTTTACAAATTGTGCTGCAGATGGAGATGATACGGCTCCAAAAATCATCGCCTTCATGCAGTAAACATCAGGTTCTTTATTTGTCTGAATTCCACGCCACAAAAACAGCTGAGCAGATCTGTCTTCTTCGATTATATGGACCCTATGAAACATGTCCTTGATATCTCCACCGAAAGCAATTTTATGTTGCCTGAATCGACATAGCACAGATATCAAAGAAGGTACGAAGTCTGGGCCCTGATAAAGAAAATCATTCAGACTTAATCCTTGGGATTTTGCCGCAGCGTCGAAAACCATCCTGATTTTTCCTGGCTTGTTGATGTTCCACACCGCAAAATGTGGGAGATACCATGTTTTCTCATTTTTCGGAATTTCAGATGGATTCAATTTCTTTGCATAACCCTTTTCCATATATTCTGCGATTTTTGCGTTGTATTGCTCAGCAAATTTCGGATCTTGTACCATTTTCCGCTCCATACAATGTAACCTCTTTAGAGCATTGCTTTTGCTAGATGGTAAGATGCAATCTTTCTGCTTCCATGGAAGGCCAATCTCATAATGGTTCCCAACTCTTACAAGTGTTTTCTCCATTATTTCCACTGCTCTCTTGTCTTCCAATGACTTAATGATGTTTTCTTGTATTTTAACACCGAAAGATTCTAAACGAAAACTATCTTTGACAATTTGATGCAGTTCTTCATCTCCAATATGACGACAGCAAAGATTAACGTGTGGTAAAACGTTGGATTCGCCAATGGCTCCGTGTATTGTCCAACCTAATTTTGATAAAGACATTATCGGCTGATTCAACTTAGGTTGGATGACATGTCTAGGTATTATCAAACCACAATTGTCTTGCCCAATCAATAGCTCTGGTTTAGTGATTTCTATCGATTTCAAAATATCATGGTCTAAATAAGGGAATTTTCGTGACAAATCATCGACATTTATTTGCTGACCTGGTAGTTTTAAGTTTTTAACAGTTCGCACTTGCTCGAGCTTGAAGAATACCGGCGAATTTTTGTCAGCAGATACATCCAAAGATACCATTTGTGACTTATCTTCATAGTGTGTAATTTCGTTCGTCCACTGAAAGCAAAGTGGCACAACTGGACCAGGAAGTTGAAGTTTCCTTGCCAAATCTTCCTCAATCATGCTGCATGTGGATCCCTCATCGAAAAGAGCATATGTCTTTACTTCTCCAGCGGGTCCACGTAAAATCACAGGAGCAATTCGCAATAGTACGACTCTGGTATCCATTGAAGATTTACTAGTCAAACTAACACAAAAATCTGAGGCGGAAGGTTCATTTGTTGGTTCCTTTTCGATTCTTGCTGTTGTTTCTGCATCATTATGATTCTCCTGATCTCTTGGAACATGAAGAAGTGAATGGTGTCTGCCTCTACAGCCATCCTTACCACATCTAGCTTTTAGGAAACATTTGGTCGCCATGTGTCCCAATTTGAGACAAAGAAAGCACAATTTCAAACTGAGTACATTTTCTCTTCTTTTCTGAACTGGTAGATCTATGAATTTGGTACATTTTGAAATAAAGTGTCCTGTTTTCTTACAGAAAATGCATGGATTGAGATCAAATTTTTGTTCGGGATTCCTTTTTGAAATCATAACGTTTTCTTTCCTCAGACAATTTTTACTGGAGCTTGTTCTTTGGAAAGGATTACTGAATGCTGCCATCGAACTCAGTTCTTCCTCAAACCAATCCGCAAAATCTTCCAACGACGTTTGGAGACTATGTGTATCACGCAGATGCTTGAACTTTCCCCAAGAGAATTTGAGAATGGTGGGAAGTTTTTCCAACAAAGTGGCTAGTAATTCTGGGTTGAAAAGATAAAGGGAAGAATTGACATTCTTCATGGTGGTCACCATATTGTTGACGGCATTCGAAAATTGTATCCATGAATCTAACTTATCTTCTCTAACGTTGTTAAGTTTCTTGACTTTGTCAATAAGAGATAAAACAACCCACTCTGCTCTTCCAAAATTCATTTCCAGCATTTTCATGATTTTTGGAACATTACTTGGAAAAGTAAGTAGAGCTCTGACTGAATCTCTTGCTTTACCTTTGAGTGCTTTATCTAAACGGAACAAGTTATCTTCTTCTGATAAAGCAAGTTGCTCTGTAGATCTCCGAAATTCATTTATGAAAATAGGCCACTCCGAAAGATCACCAGAAAATTGCGGAAGATCTCTCATTTTGTTGCGCAAGAAGATTTTGTTGGTTGTGTTTGTGTTTTCGATACACATTTTTGCAATATCGAGCAGTGCATTATCTCCTCCACCCCCAGAATTTGGAAAATTGATTTTAGATGCGGGAAAGTTATATTCAGATGATATTTCGTGCAGATCTGGTGTGTTTTCATTCACAACGTCTTTATATTGTCTTGATTCTTCCATCCATTTATTTATGGTAGCTGGTGATTGGTAAAAATTGTCAGACAAGGCAGATGGAACTTTATCCTCAACCACACTACCTGCTTTGCTCTTTTCCATATATTTCCTTTGTATTTCAGCTTCTTTAATGAGATATTGTCTTTCCATTTCCAAAGCTTTCAACTTTTCTTCCAATACTTTTTGATCAAGTTCTTTCTGTTTATTCATGAGTGTCAATTCAAGATTCATACGGGAAATACTTGAAACCTCAGACTTGGTGTTGGATTTGCTAGATGGAAAACAGAATACATTGGGAACAACTACTGACTTCATACTTTTAACGGAAATGCTCTCGGGAATGCACCTATTCTTCATTTCACCAGACTCGACTTCTGCAGGTCTTGTATGGTCACTTACAACAGATTGTGCAACTTTTGTAACAATACTTGAATTCAGAGCTGCTTTATCAAATTCTGATGCGTATCGTAGCGGTGGAACTCCCTTGTTACATCTCTCACTCCTTCGCACTTTCTGAAGTTTTGCCGGTTGTTCTGCTTCATTGTTTTGATCCATAGCGGTTCAAAATTTACCTCGAAGGACCAATGTAAATGCTATTTGCCAATAAAATAGATAGAATATCTAAACTTTGCAACTTTATTTTTAAATTGACAAATACAATTCGACTTGACATCAATTATTCGTTTTTTTTTATATAAAAGTCATAACAATTCCATTTCGGAAACAACAGAAAAATATATATATGGTATGTAACAAAATAAAACGGAGTTAACCCGTATCAAACGCATTCTAGCTTTTAC